>JAEIFN010000011.1:7200000-8400000 GCA_018903675.1 Zaprionus capensis
TGTCTGACACACGTTACTTTATTGATTAACCCCGTGAACTACTTGTGTTATTTATGTGTCTCCTGCAACAAGCTGCAAGCAATTAGGCTCGCAACTTTGTCGACGCTGTTGCCCAGTTCTGTGGCACTACTTTTAATGCGAGTTATGCCGTTGTTGCTGTCGCTGAAAGTTAAAGACTGCCATGACGCAAATTCCTGTGTTAATTCTGGCCAAAACCGCAATGCCAACTGCGCGTTCTGTTATCGACCAAACAGTCGCACATATGAGCGATGAATGCGTGTGTGTGTCTGTGTTTGTGTCTTGCTGTGTGCGGATGTGTGTATGGCAACGTCAAAAGCGCCAAGGAAAACATTAGACAAGGCAAAATGGCAGCCTTTCTAGACAGTCATTCAGCCCAATTCGGCCCAAATGGCCAGTTAAGCCACGAGCTATAGAGCGACGCATAGTCTAAGCTGATTGGAAACTATAAGTTCTCGCCAAGACATCGCACGCGAATCGAGTGGAGTCCAATAAAAGTGAAAGGCCAAGCGGTTCAATCTGGTAGGTGATGGCAACCACCCTACGTTGGTTGCAGTTAACTGGGCGTGACTCAGGCGGTACACAGCGCCTTCTTAATTGAAATTCTATTTTTAATTCGCCTGCAAAACAGGTCAATGTGCTAGCAGCTGGAGCAGCCAAAGGATACGCCTTGTCAGCGAAGCAGTTGAAGTGCAAGTCCTAAGGAATCCCATTAAGTTGCAAGTGCTATGGGTGACTCGGGTGAGTGTAGCAGATTTCACGCTAGGCTGCTGCTCCTTTCATAAATCACGACACTTCCGCAAAATAATATCCAATTCCGACGCCTTTCGGTAAATTGAGCCTTGGGCGAAACGCAACCGCGACTATTCAATTCCATACGTTGACGTCTGAGACGGCACTTCCTTTAACTTGGCAGTTGGAGAAACTGCAGCAGCGAAAAGTTGCCCGTAAACGATAACCAAGACACGCATACGTGTGCCACCACCCAAGTGGCTTCATGCCTCACGTGGATTTTAAAGATAGCGACGCGGCAGGATTAACCTTTTCTGGCACGATGGGGTGGGCCAATAGAAATTCATGTCGGCACAGCTGCAGCAGATTAGTAATAGCCCAGTTGCATTAGAAGTGCCCACGTTGCACGTTGATAGCGCCAGTTCAATAGTTGATATACGGGAAATCGACATAATGTTGGGCATAGCTTGTGATCCCTTGCAGCATACGAGCATGTATGAGCGTGGCTCAGATGGTACTTGTAGTCTCTCTTTTGACGGTCGATTCGAAGATTAGCCAGATCTCCTAACTGACTAGATATCGTGCCAATACTAGCTTTTTCATTCTCTGAATTACAGACAGCGAAGACAGCGACGGTGAAGGCGGATTGGGTAACGTGTCGCGTGTGATCATACGGCCACCCGGGCAGAGCGGCAAGGCCAAGAGAGGACACTTGTGCTTTGATGCCGCATTCGAGACAGGCAACCTGGGCAAAGCGGAGCTGGTGGGCGAGTTCGAGTACGATTTGTTTCTGCGTCCAGACACGTGCAATCCACGCTTTCGTTTTTGGTTCAACTTCACTGTGGACAATGTGAAACAGGACCAACGCGTGCTCTTCAACATTGTCAACATCAGCAAGAGTCGCAATCTCTTCAACTGTGGACTGACTCCTCTGGTCAAGTCCTCCAGTCGGCCGAAATGGCAGCGACTGCCCAAGCGTCAGGTGTTCTTTTACCGCTCGGCCATGCATCAGGGCCACTATGTGCTCAGCTTTGCATTCAATTTCGACAAGGAGGAGGATGTATATATGTTTGCCTTGGCATTACCTTACAGCTACTCCAGACTCCAGTCCTATCTCAATGTCATAGATGCACGCCAAGGAACCGAGAAGCGTTTCACGCGTTGCGTTCTCGTTAAATCCTTGGTAATTCTGTTGTTAATGCTTCCTCTTTTCATTTGATTACAGTTCTTCTCTTTTATGGTAGCAAAATCGGAATGTGGATATGCTGACTATTGATCAGGTGACGCATAATCAACGTTCGACCAATCGTTTGGACCGAAGCTTCATTCGCGTCATCGTCATCCTGTGCCGAACACACTCGAGCGAGGCACCCGCCTCGCATGTCTGTCAGGGCCTCATCGAGTTCCTGGTGGGCAACCATCCTATAGCGCAGGTGTTGCGTGAGAATTTTGTCTTTAAAATTGTGCCAATGGTTAATCCGGACGGAGTGTTTCTGGGCAACAATCGCTGCAATCTGATGGGCCAAGACATGAATCGCAATTGGCATGTGGCCTCGGAGTTCACGCAGCCGGAGCTGCATGCCATCAGGAACGTTCTAAAAGAGTTGGATAATTCTGATGTGAGTCGATTAATACGATTGAGAGATCTATTACGATTACAGGATTCTTGATTACTTGCTCTTTGTTCTGGCAGACATATCAAATAGACTTTGTGATCGATTTGCATGCCAACAGCAGCATGCACGGCTGCTTTATCTACGGCAACACTTACGAGGATGTCTATCGCTACGAGCGTCATCTGGTCTTCCCTCGCCTCTTTGCCAGTAATGCGCAGGATTATGTTGCCGATCACACGATGTTCAATGCGGACGAACGGAAGGCGGGCAGCCTTCGGCGCTATTGCTGTGAACGGTTGAGCGACACAGTCAACGCTTACACACTAGAAGTGTCCATGGCAGGACACTTTCTACGTGATGGCAAGACTATTGCACTGTACAACGAGGATGGGTGTAAGTCCTCCATCCTTTTCTTGTGCTGACCAATAGCCCTAAGATCCTCTACTTTGTAGATCATCGTGTGGGCCGCAACTTGACACGCACTCTGCTTCAGTATTACCGCTTCATCAACGTGCTTCCTGTGCCGTTAGTTTCCGAGATGCGTGTGCAGGGCAAACGACGAGGACGTACACGCACGCACCACTCACGTTCGCGGTCCCGATACGAGGTCAAGCCACGGGCAAAGACGACACGTTGTCATGCGCCCATTGCCTATACGAATCTAAGCATCTGCTACGACTCGGCCGGCGGTGGCGGGGTGTCTTCGGACGAAGGCGGCTACTCACCCGTGCGACCGCTGCCTATTGCGCCCGGCAGCAGCACATTTAGCGGATATAGGAACTATCGGCGCGCTGCTACGGCCAGCTGCGCCGCCCACGACCAGTATTCCATTGTCCATGGCGAGCAGGGCGGCGCCAGCCGCAGCAAGAGATCGGCAGCGGCACCTGCTCCACTCATAGAGTTGCCCCCTGGTGTCAGTGTGCCGCCCAAGCCGTACCTTTCCATTATTGATCTCAATCAGCTGACTCGGGGCAGCCTAAAACTCAAGGCGAGCAGTTTTGATGTGGATGATCGGCGATAGATTGGAGACTGGATGCGGGTTGGTTTTTTTCTTAACTCGAATCGATTTTCGATGCTTCTTTCCTGTTGCAGCTTTGTTTCCTAAGTAAACAGTTATATCTAACGTATCTAATCGAAAGCTTTTGTTTCACTCACAGGGCAACAAGTTGGCGCTCGCAACGAGTGAAATATCAAGCTTATCACACACACGCTGTTAATTATATACAACACCCAAATCCCCACGTATACATACGTATGCATACATATGTCTGTGTAGTTCTCAGTGGTAATTGCTGTCTATTGTTGCGCATTGCCTTGTTGGCTTGATGCCAGACAGAGACCGCAAGCTCCGCAGCCCCTTCAGCCCCTACGGCCCATGAGTCCATGCGACAGTGCGGCGTCTCAGATTGTAACGCGAGCAGATGGCGGCAAATATTTACAAATCACAGTTATCTGACACACACACAGCAACAACAACAAAAGAAGCAGCAGACTGCATTTATTGGTATCTCTATCTTTCCAGAATTGGGGTCGCGGAAAGGTGGCGACCTTTTCACTCGAGATACACGTGAGTGCATGGATGCGTAGGGTGTGCATGTAATTACAGTCTATCTATTTATCTTATCACGCTCACATGTTAACCAAACTCAGGTCTGTACATACAATTATTTGAATATGTGTGTGCATATTTACAAACGAGTACCTGTTAAAAACGCGCTCTGCTTTCGACAAAAACACGCGCGTATTCTTTGATAACACTACGAAAATTCGAGCACCGAACGGGGCAGCCAAGACAACGAAACAGAAAGCAAAGCAACAGCGTGTTGATTGATTAACGTTTCAATGAACAAATCCGTCGCCTGTAGTGCTCGCAATCGCGAGCTCGGAATCAATAAAAGACACTTATCGTTTTGTATAAATAAAAACGAATTGAAAAGAATGAATAAATAAATGGAGCGCAAGAGAACATTAGAGAGCGAGCGCCGAGCGTTGCCGGACTGTTTTGAGTGTCAGGCAAATTGATAACATAAGTGAACTACTCAAAATATGTTAGAAACATACAAAGATAACGAATTAGCTATTAATACAACTATTTGCATTGTTTTTTTTTTATATTATCCTTCATATGTTTTTATTTTCATTAACATTACTAGTTTGTCTCGGTGGCACTGGCAACGCCGGCAGAATGTGTTGAACAAAACAAAATACGAAATGAGGCAATACGGACAAATGAAGTAACCAGTAACGCAACCACATACACATATACATACATACGAACATATGTCAACAGAGAGAAGTAAAGCGCAAATAAAACTTTTGTTAGAACAAGCAGAAATGGCGTGGGAGTGGAAGCGGGATTGTGAGTTACAATCGAAAAAAACAGAAAATGATCACACAGTGAGACACTAATTAAATTACAACACAAAATATGCAAGGAAAAGAAACCAAAGGCCGTTTTTTACTTGTTCCTCTGTAGCAGCATGTCGTTGCTGAAGTCTTCTTGCTGTTAAATTTTTAAATATGTAATTATTTATTACATACACACATATACCACACTGGGGCGTTTTGCGACCGCCCTGGCGAATTATTGATTCTCGTTTTACACTACTGTGGCAACTGTTTAAAAATAAATTAATACGTATATATGTATATATTTTCGACTTCACACAGAACCGCTGCAAATGATATCACAAATGCAACTGACAAGTCGTAGAAACTGGCTGCGAATGAACAATAACACTTAATAAGTGGAAAATCAAACACACATGCGTAATCTGCCTTGGTATCATCTGCACTCTAATAAGAAGTGCACACAATAGTGGTATTCCTGAAAACGATTGCAAGTGGTAAGCATATGGAATGTTATCGAAGAGCTCAGCTGTTAACTAACCAAATTGGCAACGTATTAATCGAATCATTGATAAATTGTTTTAGAGTATTAAAATAAGATGAATTAGAAATAATATTTAAGTCATATTTAGGAAATGAGAACATTTATAATAATTTTTTTTTGTGAATAATATTTCTTCTTAATTAGACGATCCGGTAACTCTATCGACTTGTTGAATTGCAACTGAGAGCTATGTCAAAAACCGTTATCCAACCTAAAATTTAAATTGTATGTAAAATTATTGGAATTAAAATAATATTCTTTTGAATAATAGTCTTATAAACGATACAAAAACACAAGAAGATTCAGAATGAATAAATGTTCCCGTTAAACTCTGGTCTATGGAAATTGTTCATTTCATATAACATCGATTTGTTCTTTTCGGCCTCTTTCGCAATCACATGTAATTAATATATATATATTTTTAATTACATTTTTTTTGATGAATGAAAGAACAAAAATGTATTATTTTATTTACTAATCTCGCCTCAAGATAGCTGAAATCATAAAGATATACTTATTAATGTGTAAATGAGGGACAAAAAATGGAAATGAATACATACTTTTGGTATATTTCATTTATACTTTTTTTCTGAATAGCGTCAAATAATGGCGAGCTATTACCGTTCAGTTTTTGCTTTATTTTCATCATAATATAAAAACATTTGAACCTTTTCGAGCACTAAAAGCACTTTAATGAACAGATATTACATATGTATGTTTGAACGTATATCGTTCCGGTATAATTGTATTGGATTCACAAAAATTGCAATTGGTTTACTTGACAAGACTTCGTGAGAATTTCCAACTATTACCAAGTATATCTTCGTACATCATGGTTTGCTTTTTATGCCTGCTGCTAGTGGTAGGCGCAGTTCATTGTTCCCATTTCAGAGCTAGTGAGGTGGACTCGCTCATCGACTTGGAACTTGAGTTATTGGGTAACTTCAAGAACTATGCGAAGGAGCTGCGAGCGAAGCTCAGCTTAGTTGAGGGGTAAGTGGAAATGCGGCTATAATCTAACGCATGATGACTGAAAACCTTAATAAGTGCGATTTCCGAGTACACGGATCTCATCTTCAACGCCATCGATAATCCCGATCTGTACCTATCGAATCCTGCGTACGCGTTCAAGCTCATCCGTCACCTGCGTCAGGATTGGGTCGCATGGAAAAATGTAATGGAGCAAAATCTGGGAGCGGATCAGATAATGCAGCAGAAACTTCTGCTCAAACGTTTGCCCTCTGAGAGTCTTCTACAGAAGTCCGTGGAAAATTTGCGCTTCGTTGTCAACTTCTACGGTGTAACCCCCGAGATCGTCCACATGGGAACCCTTCCAGGCCTAAAGTTAGTATTTTAACGGGCATCACGCGCCTATTTACCATTTCAACATTTTTATTTCAAGTACAGATTGAGCCCCTTCGAGATCTATCACTTGGCTGCGAAGCTGCAGTTCCAGGGAAAGCTCCACGAGGCAGCCGAGTGGTTGGCGATTGCAGTTGACAACTACACGACTTCACCACACAATGATGTCATCGGCATACCTCACTGGCGGGTCTACGAACTGCAGGCAAAGGTTTTCATTGGCCTGAGTACATACAATGTCAGTTGTAGGAGATCAACAGCCGCAACTAATGGACCACATTATTTTCAGATATGCATGACGAAGCTCTGGCGGCACTTGGCTCTGCCATCCAGCTGCAGCCCTATAACTTAGAGCTGCGTGAGCAACGACAAGAACTGAAGTTTCCTACGCGGCATATGCCGAATAACCCTATCGAAGCTGCACCTGCCGTCGTCGATGATCTGCAGCTGGTATGCCGGAGGGCTAAGGTACAAGCAGATATGTACTGTGAGTATAACACAATTGTCTCAGAGTTTCTACAACTGGCGCCGCTAAGGGCGGAGATCATTCAAGAGCAGCCCTTTGTGGTTCTCTACCACAATGCTATCTACGATCGCGAGATTAACTATATAAAGAACGCCCTGCATCGCTGCCCCCCAAGTTTGCGGTTTGAAGACGAAAAAGGAATCTGGGGCTGCCAGTTGCCCGACAACTACAGCCCGAGGACTCTGCAGATAAATGCCCGCATCCAGGACATGTCCTCAGTCAGCAAGCTCAGTGAAGGCTTCACTGTTATAGAATATGCTACGACTGAACCGTTCGATCTACTCGAGCTACCCCATGTAAGTATCATGAATTGGCAAGCTGCCGCGTTACAGAATATTCTCTACATTATAACTCAACAATTCCTTTCTTTGCAGTTTCAAAATGTTGATCTTGATGAAATAGAAGCATCTGTCATAATATTTGTAAGTTAAATATTTCCCTTATATCCATTCTCTAAACAGTATTCTTTATAATTAGCTAAACGATGTTTCAATGGGTGGTGCCGTCACTATGCCCTACTATGATGTCACAGTTCTTCCCCGACGAGGCGACGCCTTGGTCAGCTTCCATGAGGCGAACGAAGAACTCCAAATATGTCCCAATGCTGTAGGATCTTCGCTGGGTGAGCCTACGTAAGATCACCTATAGTACTATGCTAATATCTGTTTTCTTGCAGCCATCATAAAGTTACTTTTTAGTGATGATTAATAAAGCCAAGAAAGAAAGGTTACCTTCGACATATAGGTTTCATACTCTCTCAAAATATTCGCCGATATGAATGCTATTCACTTCTGTTTAATTTCTGGCTTAATTAATTATTATTGGAGGTAAGGATATAGTACTCCAAATATTATAAAATTTGACTAGAATGCAAAGTGGAAAAACTTACCTAGGGGTCACTGTAAGCTAAGATCACACCTTATCAAATAACTAAACTGGATCATGAGCTCTAACCTGAACAGGGGTTACAAAATATAAACACAAGGTTGTAGTACATTTCCCAACACCAAATAATAATAATATTAAACATACAACATATAAATTATTTCGTCATGCATTAATTTCCAATTTATTCGGTTCCATCAACGATATACGTAAAGCTACAAATGTTCTGGGACTGAGGGTAGACTTAGTGCTGAGTCGAGTTAAGCTACAGTCGAGCGCGGCCGACATTGATATACCCGCTACCCAACTTGCTAAATCATCAGTTTGCGACATTGTCGTGTGCGTCAATTAAAAAGGACTTTTGTTACACAGACCTATAAAAAAAAGAGTGTAATGATCTGGGTAGGCGACACATGCAGTTATATTTATTTTTGTTCGCTGAATTCGAATCTGGGGTCGGGAATTGGCCATCAGGTCTGAATTTCGACTAAGCCTTTTGAGTATCCTCAAAAGATACATAATCCTAACCATATCATGCGATGTATGTGTTGAATGTGTGGGAAAGCAGATGAGTTACTTCAGCAGTATTGAGCACAATCACCTCATTAGCATGAAAATAGTGAACTTTATGAAGAATTACCCGATGGATACAACTACGGTAAGTGAGTAACGGAAGGATCCTTCCGGCGGGATATCCCAATTGATCTTTTGATTTGAATCTACGGGAACTTTGTTGTCAATGTTCCCACCGTGACACATTCTTCTTCGACAAGATATGAAATCAGATAGAAAAACCTTAATTAAAATTCTAGCGAGTATATTATTGAGTTGAAATCGGTATCCGCCTGTCCGGTCAGGTTCAAAGTCCATTCAGGAATGGCCAAACGTAGTTGGCACAAGATTTACTTTCTTTGCTTGCGCCTGCACTCAGCTCATTGCACTATTAAGTGGGCAATTAAATTCAATTAGGCTTCCTCCATACACTCCATCTCTAGGCTTCTTCTCTGGGCTACTGTGACCTCGGCAGTGCGGGTCTACTCCCGGCCATTTATCATGGTCGACACGCATCGCTGGCATTGCGACTCCTGCTCCCACTGCATCGAACAAGTTTCCACTTCGATTTCGTTTCGCGCTGCTAATAATTGCTCAGATTTATCGTTTTGCTAGGATTTTCCTGTTTGTCGACTCTGGTTTCTTGGTTTCCCTTAACGGAAAACTTTGCTCAAAGTTTTTGACTTTGACTTCGATTTTGATTTCGATATGAATTTTATTGTAGATTGAGATAGACTATGCTATGATGCGCTTAAGTTTTCATCTTCAAATGTTGGTCACTCTAATGCATTCCGAATGTAGAAACTAATGAAAGGCTTAAAATGTATGTTTACATTATTTCTGTTTAGTTTGAATTGTAAAATTACAGAATGCATAACAAGAAACTATCCATTAATTTTTAACAAATTATTTAGTTTTCTTTTATCATTAAATTTCAGTTAATTACATTTGTACCTTGCAGTTAAAATTACATTAATGTGCAATATCTGTCTAACCGGTACAATATTCCACCCGATTGCCTACTTGTTGGTTAGGGTACTTTGGCTTTTAAGCCAGTGTCATTGGGACTTGCCGAGTAGTCGCAAAGTTTGCCGTGCATTTATCTTGATTTCACCTACTCAAATTGAGTCGCATTGCCAGACAGACAGCAGGCAGCATATGGCGGGGAGTCTGCTCTTAGCCTTCTCCACGCAAGGTAACTGCGGCAATTTATCAAAATTTGCACACGGAAGGAGTGCGCGAAAAGAACAGGAGTGGGGAGAAAAGGAGAGAGGAAAAGGCAGGGACAAGCCACAATAGCAATTGGCATGCGTGTGCCTGATTGCACGTTGTCTATGAGTGTGTAGATGTGTCTGTGTGTGTGGGTATGTGTGTGTCTGTACTTGACTTAAATTGCTTTTTTCAATGCCAACGGCTGCAGCTATTTGTTGCTGTTGTTGCTTCCTCTGTCCTGGCTGGAGAACTGCCTGTCACATGTGGAGCCAAATGTCATTTCAGCAAAATCCCTCAAGTCGTTCGTCTGTCTCTGTCCCTCCTCCTTCTACCATTCTCCTTCCTTTTCTCCCTGTATCTTTGTGTGGGTGTGCGTAAGAAAACACAGTGCAAAATATGTTGGCAACATTTTTCTGTGACTCTTTAGATTGCACTGGGACAAGGTTTGGGAAAGACGCTGGAGACGGCCACGACCACGGAGACAGAGACGGCGACTTCGGCTGTTTTTACAAGACAATAAACATTTGTTGCTTCTGTTGCAGCAGCAGGAACAACAACAACAACAACAACAATAACAACAACAACAAGAAAAGCAACCTAAATGAGTGTGGGCTCTATTTTGTGTGTGCTCTGAGGTCGGGAAAGGTGCAGACGAGCATGCGATGACTGCGGAAATATGCTTGTCACAACTCGTTTAAACGTGAATGTGCACGGGTTGTGAATGCGATTTCGAAACCGAAAGACTTGTACTCTTTGAGGTAAAGTAATTAAAATGGGCCTAGCTATAAATTATGGGTATGTAGTTAGGACTTATTTAACTGAGGGAACATCTTTTGTTTCCTGCAGTTCAACTAGTATTCTCGAAAGTCCTTTCTACACAAATATATCTACCAGACCGAATGAGGTGTTGCAGACTCAAGAAAGTGTATTTATTCTTGTTCAGGATCTGTATCTGTCTATCCGTCGGTCCACTTCGACGTCGAGATCTCAGCTATATCAAAAACATGAAGGTTTCTGTGTACCATACGCAGATTGAGCTTTGTTAAAATGTTAGGCGCGACGGCCACCACACCCGCGAATAAATAACTTTCTTTTCGATTCGATTTGAAAGCGACATATAAAATATATAACTTTTTATCCTCAATATATAGTTAGCTGACTGTAATATCTATCTCTCTGTCAAATTTCAAACAATAGGCACTGAAGTTATTAAAGTTCCGAGCACCGCGCTGCCTGCGATGAAGATATTCTTTAGTTGCGGGCGTACCTGCAAGTGAAAGAAGACTTTTTCTTTAAGTATTCTAAGTATTATTTGTATCTGTAGAGGTTTATGTAAACTGCACAAAGGTCCCAAACTATTCGTCAAGCATGCCGGAATGTAGCATTCGTTTTATTGTATTAAACCCAGAAAGAAAGGTTACATTTGGCATTCCTATTATTTATGGTATATGCATATTATATACATATATATATAAATATAAATATAGAAAATATACGAGTAGATGTAGAAAATTGGGTTGCAATATCTTGACAATCGAGGTGCGTTACAAACTCCTGTCCAAAATACCCTTAATATACCCTCTGCAAAGGTATAAATTTGTTGTTTGAAAAATATGTATATTACATAAATATTGTATAAATATTGTGTATTGTGTATTGTCGTTATTCCTCTCTCTCCATTTTCCTTTCCCAATTTTATTCTATTCCTATATCTATCATCTATCTATTCATTCAATATACTATCATCAACTTGAGTAGAATTGATTTGGATCTGCCCACCTTACATAATATCTCATTAGAGCTCAAATCCGATAAGAAGCCCTAAGCAACTCTCAAATCTCTTTACTTCACTTTGTCTGACTGTCATTTGTTATGTGGCTCTTCAACTTGTTTCTCGACTTTCAACGAAGTTCCTGTTCCATTTCCCTTCTGCCTGCTTTACCTTTTCCACTTATTCATCTTGTTCATCTTCACGTCTAATAAAATTAAAATGCCAACCATTTTCACTTAAGTCCTTCCGTGCAATGCGATAGTCTTCGCTCGCCTGGCTCACTGTCAGTTCTAAAAAATTATCAACAATTTTTCAGCATCGCATCAAACGCGTCTGTCAACCGCAACGTAAGGCGCGACCTCCCCTCTAGAGCTAGCCCCAAAGGAGGCACTTAACAGGCAGCAACGCTGAGCAACTTGCGCGCTACACCTTGTTACTCTCTGCTGCCCCGCCTTTTGTCTGCCGCATGCCACATGCCGCACACGCAGTTTGTCATCTACCCGGCAAGCGTAATCTGATATGCTTCGGCTTACATTTTTTATTTGCCACAAACGATTTGCTTGAAATTTTTATTTAAACAACAATATGCTGGCCTGAGATTGAGGTTGAGACTGGGGAAATGTAGGTTGAGAGAGATTCTTCATTTGGGCAGCTACTCCTTCAGTGTGTGATTCACCTTCGGCACAGCACGCAGATTGCTGCAAAAGACACTCGGCAAATTAATTTGCTACAGACGGCGCTCAAGAAGCTGGGCGTGGTCCGTGTTGACGTCTAAAGAGCACTCACCCCTCTCACTACCTCTAGCTCTCCTCTAATTTTTTCCTTTCGGTCTTTTGCTGTTTTAAATTGGTTTCGAGTTCGCGTTCCGCGTAGTTCTTTTTGCTGAGTTTTTTTTTCTTTCACCTTGGCTAATTGCAATTGGATGCGCCTGTTGCTGACAGCTTCGGGCGGAGAATCTTTCAAAATTTAAGCGCTTAAAGCGATCGCTGAGTGTAACATATACACATACAGTCCGCAAAGTGGGTTCCTGGCGTTAATGGCAGTTTTATGGCCAATGCGTTGCGGTCCCTTTGGGCGGCAGCTGCTGCCAGTGCGAATATTTTCCAGTTGCAGTGGCTGGGGCAAAAATCTAATCTATGCCAGGCCACACCAACACTGCCACACACCGACCACTCACACTCATCCCACATAGACACTATTTTTTTGGGTTCATTCTCTTTTTTGTTGCATACTTTCGAACGCAGCGCAGTAAATTGCCCCTTGAAGAATACGTTGCGCTGTGTACCTAGCTAGGCACACAGAAGCATAGCGTGAGTGGTGTGCGTGTGTGAGGTGGAGTGTGCGTGTGGGTGTCGGTGTGTGCCTTTTAATCGGTTTGACTTTGCTGCTGACCTGCGGCGCAACAACAAGGACCACGACACAAGGACAACATCGACAACAGCAACGAGAAGGACAAACAACGTAGCCGGCGTGGCCCGCAGCAGATTGAATCCTAATCGAGGTTTTGACTTTGGTTACGTTGCGTAAACACGCAACAACCGGTGCACAAACGCACACACGACTGCAGTCGATTGTAGCACACTGTGTACCCCTTTCGACCCCTTCCCCCTTCCTGCACAGAGAGCTCTAGCGCACGGCTGCTGCTCATTTGGGGGCAATTTGTGCGTTGTGCTCCACCTCGGGGCACATTAAGAGCGGCTGCTGCTGCAGCTTGTGCTTGTGGGCTGCTGCCTTTAAATGCGCTTTTAATCGCTGACTTTGTGCCTGCTTGTTGGTGCCTCAAAGTTGGCATCAATATTGAACTGGCGCGTGTCTATGCAGCTGTCGACAGCGGACACAACTGCGTGCGACTCACGTAGACATAGGGAGGGGGAGTCGGGCACGACACACACTACACACACACACAGTGCGAGCAACTTTTGACAGTTTAAAGTTTGACACTCCAGTTGCTTCTGTGTGCAAGTGTGTGTTTGCAACTTGTGACACAAAGGCGACTCGAGCAACGAGCAAAGACTTTGTTCTCTGCCCGCGTCGTGGCCCCTTTTTGTATGCAGCACTGACTTGACTTGTCTCTGTCTCTCTCCCTCTGTCTCCATTCCTTTCCGTCCGTCTCCCCGTCCGTTTGTCTCTGTGTCTGTGCGTCTGTCGCTGCCCTCCCTGCGACCTTCAGCTCACAACAACAGCAGCGCCAGCATCACGTAAGCATTTCACTTTGTGCGAGTGGACACCCCTTTCCCACCTCCTCTCTCTCTCTCTCTCTGTCCCTCTGGTTCTATGCCCCCTCCCCCTGCACTCTTCCACATTTGTGTATGCATCAATTTTTAGTTATTTCTTGCTATTTTGTACTTTATATGTATAACTTGCTTGATTTTGTCCACTTTTTTTTTGTTGTTGAAAATTTGCTTTTACTTTTCGCCATCGTCGTCGCCGTCTTTGCTTCTCGGCCTCGTCCGGCGGCCAGTCCGTCCGTTCGGTTACTGAAAAGGTCAGACATTGTCAGTTAAGTGTCCATGTCCATGTCCGAAAGTGTAGTTGAACATTCGAGTGCTTTCCACAATTTTTACTGGCCATTACTCAGCTGTGTGTAGCTCCTCAGCTGGCTCCATCTACGAGTCTTCCCCCTCCTTCTACTACTCCTGCTGCGACTCTTGTCTTTTCCTTCTGAATGACTTTCAGTTAGGTGTCAATGTGCAAAGTGGAATTATGGTAAATGGTATTGGAAAACTTTTGCAGCATCCACACCAAAAATGGATATTAAAATGTTGACAAGCCTTGTTGCCAGCACGAAAGCAGTTGCCTCAAAAGCTGCGACCTACAACGGGCCACCGAATTCAAGGCACAAACAACTAACTATTCCCATATTCACTCGTGAGTCAATACCATCTGAGCAGATTCCACTTACTTAGACAAGCATCCGAAGTTAAACTCCTTAACACTTGCTTGTAAAACACTTTTATGTATGCAGTGAGGTTCCAGTTGAGTTTTAAATTGTAAAAGAACTTAGTGGATTGAAGAGTGTCGGTCTTTCAATTATCTACTTTGCTAAGGCAATAATAACTCGAAATGTGTATGCGCCTTTACGCTGTTTCATTAACTATCTTGACTTTAAAAAACTTACAAAATTAAAGTTTGTGTCTTGAAATATGCTAGAAATAGGTTTATTAAGAATAAGAGTATAGAAAGTTCGATTGGTAAGGTTGCAGAAATATTGCGATGTGCTTTAATATCGGTTTAAAGCTTAAAGCCTTTTATTCATTTTTTAATAGTTTTAAGACTCAAAGATCCTATCTTTAAACCTTCATTGGTTATATTGGCGTTTCTTTTTCTAGTTTACCAAACTCTTATGAGAGTCCACCCCGAGCACACCGTGACATAAATTACAAAATCAAGATCTAACGAAAAAGAGGATAAAAATCAAGTTATGCCTGAAAGTAATATATATGAAAATATTTTGATTTATTGGCTGCCGTTGAGCCTCGGTGTTTCCACCCCATCCCTATGCCGT
Organism: Zaprionus capensis; assembly: GCA_018903675.1. Classification (NCBI taxonomy): domain Eukaryota; kingdom Metazoa; phylum Arthropoda; class Insecta; order Diptera; family Drosophilidae; genus Zaprionus; species Zaprionus capensis. The sequence continues at coordinate 7,215,073 of JAEIFN010000011.1, forward strand.
ACGAGGCCAAGCACGCCCCCAACTAGGCCGTGCTAAGTAGACAGCTCAGAGGCCTAAACGTAGCAAAACATCGGAAGAGCGTCGCCTCGAAACAACAAAGCAAACAATGCTTCGAATTTGATTTGTGACTTGCGACTCTTCACGTAGTCGGTCGAGGGCACAGCGTAGCACAGCACCCCCTCCGCTCTCTTCTTCTGCTTCCCCCAGACACGTTGCAAAATCAACATAAAAAATATGAAAATAAAAATCACGCAACAGGATATTGAAACGTCACACATATGCCACAAGTGCGATCCACGCACGTAGCCAGCCACACTGTGGGACGGAGAGGGAGAGAGCAGTACAGATTCAGAGACAGGGGCGCAGATACAGTCAGAGCCAAAGTCACAGCCAGGAGCAGCAGGAGCATCGCGTTGTCAGGAGGAAATCATAAAAGTTTGGGTGCAAAGCTTGCACAGGAGAAGGCAGGACTTCATGCGGCATTAAAACTGTCAGTGCTGTGGATTGCGTGCGGTAGGTTGGTGAAACACCTTCACACATGATTTATTTTGCCGGGTGATGCAGTGCTGCCAACATTGCCAAAGAAGCAGAGGGGAAAACAGGCGAAATTGGCGCAAAAACTTTTCACAATTTGTAAACAGTTGCAGTTTTTTTGCTCTCTTCTTTTGTCAGCTTTCTCTCCCACCGCCGGTCACGTCGGCGGGGGAAAGCCGCTGGCATCCTGGCCAATTGTCAGTCTGAACCTGACGACGACGACGATGACTTTGGAGTCTGATTGGAACTCGCCTTTCGGTTTTCGAGCCTTCGTACGGCGATGGCGTCGGCGGACGTGCAGTGAAAGTTTAAATAATAAACAGGAAGACGACTCTTTCTGGCGGGATATGCAGCTGCAAGAATTTAATGCAGGATGTCTTTAAAGCTGTTGGCATGAGTTACATTTAGTTCAGTTCCAGCAGCCAAACCAATTGCTGTGGATCGCATTAAAGTGCTTGTCGGGCGAGAGGCAGCCCACAAAAATCTTATAAGTAGAAACCTGAGTAGCGAGCTGTGGCTGTGAGCTTCAATAGATTGCAGCGCCTTTTACCGTTACGTTCGAGTGTGTGAGTGTGTGAGTGCGGGGAGTATGTGTATGGCCTGAAAGCATATCCATTTCACGCACAAGTGCCATAGATGCTGCCCTCTCGGGCTAAACCGTGTGTCAAATCCATTAACCTTCTGTTTACTTTTCTACGTCCAGCAAAAAGCGAACTGAATGTGCTGGCGTGTTGTGTGCGGGTGTGTGGGTGAGTGTGTGTGTATGGGAAACTTGATATTTTCACTAAATTGCGTTGCACACTTGAGGCCGCTCGCAGCGATTGACACAGTTGCCTGCCCATTGCCCGGCATCTTCATAAATCTTACCTAGGCAAAAGTGGTGCGAGAAATGAAGCTCACACTCACAATTGCACACACACACCAACACACACACACGTACGAAAATGAGCATTAAGTTGACGTAAATTGTGGGCCATTACATTAACACAAAGTTCGAGGGGCAACCAATTAACTGGGGCCAATTGTAATTGCTTTTCGTGGCCGAGTCACACTAGTTATAGAAATGTGGGAAGTGAGGTTTGTGTATGTGAGTATGTGTGTGTGTGAGTAGTTATTACGATAGTGATATAGCCAGAAGCTGTTCCCGTTCCTGTTGATATTCCCTTTCCTTCAGTTGTTGTTCTAATTGAATTTTAATTACCACTGAATTCACTTTTCGACCTTTGGAGAGCGGCAACAACAAAAACACAACAGTCAAAGCAAACAATATTCAATTAACAGCTGCAAAATATGCAAAAAGTGCTAAAGTAGCGCATACGCCGTGTTGCTCGCCTGTGCGCGAGTCTGAACGTGCATTATAGCATCAAAATTTACAACTGCCCCTGGCCAGGCGACGAGGCCAAACTTTTCGCGCTCTTTACACGCCGACTTCCGGTGGCAGGAAGATGGAGGAGGGGAGAGGAGGGAGGGGGAGTCAGAGCGATCCTTGCTGCTGTTTTGGCTGCTACAAATAACCGGCATCAACTTTAATCACCTGCTTAATTAAATCAGTTTCAGTTGCCCAGGTTCGCTTTTCCTTGCCCGTCGCCTGCAGCCGTAATCGCAGTCGTCTTTCACGGCTCTCCATTGTTTCCGCCACTTCGCTCCGGCGGAGGTTGTTCCCAGTTGTTTTTCTTGTCGTCTGCATAAATTACGCTGCATAATCACCTACAAGCGTTCCATTTAAGCTTCGCTCTGCGGTTTCTTGTCACTTCTTGTGCTCCTTTTTTTCTGCCGCTGATAAGCGCTTAAATCATTTACTTTGCTGCTGCTTTTTCATCTCCACCAAATTTTTTCTTGCGTCTCATTTTTGCTTGCTCTTTATGATTTTTAAAGTAATTTAAACAATAATGCAGGAACAATAATGTTTTGTCGAATGTTAAATTAATGATATGATTGGTTAAATATATACATATATATAAAATACACAAGAGTCAATTAAATATGACATTGATAATCTTTACATAGTATTTGTAATAATGATAAGTTGAATAAAAGTGGTCCATTCTATTGTACAATAAGTTACTTTAAGATATCGATAGAATTTAGACAGCAACATTGTGTGTGTAGGCGATCGAGTTATCATCGCTCATTATGCAGATCAGAAAACGGATGCACTTAGGCAAATAAAAAGTTAATATAAATCTTCAGTGAGCATCACAACTAAGATTTTAACAGTATTCTAATACGAAATAAATACTTTTCTGATAGAAATATATATCATATTATTTGAGACTGTGAAATGGAAAATAAAGTTATAATGTCTCAATATATTCAAAGTATAAAATTTTCACAGAATTAAATACGTTTTTGATATTTATATTTATTTATTGTATATAATTAGTTGAATAAATATTGTTTGAATACAATTTTATATATACTCGTATTCTTTGGTGGGGAGTGAGATGTTGTTCGACCTTGAAGATCTATTATTCCCACTTTTGATGTTAGAGCTTCTTTTCGAGTCTGGTAATACCCTTGCAGAGGATATATTAATTTTGGCCAGGAGTTTAAGCACCTTAGGAGACATATCCGACTCTATAAAGTTTATATATTCTTAATCAGCAGTAGCCCAGGAATCGAACTAGCTCTGTCCGTGTGTCCGTGTGTTGCAACTCAAACTAGTCTCTCAGTTTTAAAGCAATCTCGATGAAATGAAAGTAGTTACACATACTTTTGCATGTTGCACATGCAGCTAAACGTTGTATATAAGTTGTATATAAATAACTGAACTTATCAGTGTCAATCAAAGTAAGCAAAATTATGTATCACTAGTATTGGAACAATTGGAGGATATAAGAATCTACAAGGGTTTTCTCGTTTTCCTGAATATATACTGCTCGAATCTATCTCAGTGAATCCGAGTAGGTCCTTGTCTAGCGCTGCATTTCTTTTATGCGCCAGTGTTGTAAAATACCCTACATTTAATATATACAAGCAGAAATGGCAATCATTTGCTTAAAATCGCAGTTTACTTTTAATTCTGTTCTTTATTTATTTGCTTTCGCTTTAATCCAGCGCAACAGCATCCCAAACGTAACCTTAACATTTCTCGCAACAGCAGAACTTCCCCTGCGAGCTAACAGTGCTTGACTCTGCTGCCAATCAACAGAGCAAATGTTGGCTAACAGAGCTGGCTGACAGTGCAATCCTCTCGCAGTGCACGTTACTCTCTCTCGCATTCAACTGCGCATGTCTCTCACACCTCACACCTCACAGTGCTGCTGCTGTGTGCCACGTGTCGAGTTAGAGTGAGTGCGTGTGTGTGTGTGTGTGTTTTGGCGTACATAATGTACCTTACGCATCCACCAATCTACCTGCGCAAAGCAAAGCCGCCCACCCCCTGTCGAAAAAAACTCAACCCACATACATAAACCGTATGTACAGCTGTCACTCTCCCAGTGTACGTGTGTGTGCGTGTGACTGTGTGTGTGAGTACCTGTTCTAGGTGTTGGTCTTCGTCGTCAATGCCGTCGTCGTAGTCGTCTTCATCAGTCTCGTCGTTTCTGTGAGAGAGCAGCACGCAATCCCCCTGTAGGAGCCGTTGCTCTCTCTCTCTCTCGCTCGCACCAGCCAACAGCAGCACCTGCCGTGTAGCACTCCTCCCGACTCCTTGCCCTTCCTTTCTCTGCTGCTGATGCCATCCGTCAGAGTCAGCCTCAATCTTCAGTCTAGAGTCGCCTGTGCAGCTTGTTTTACGTAGCAGCTGCTCCTGTTGTCCCTTGTATCCACTCTGGCTCTGGCTGCTCCCTCCGATTTACCTCCTTCACGCCCGACCTCCCCAGCCGACTGGTACCTAACCGCAAGTGGCAGTTGTTTTGCGTTTATTTGCACCCGTGCACGTACCCCCGTATGCCTCCTTCCTCTGCTGCTCCCTGTCCACAACGAGCACTGGCGCCTCCGTTGCTCATTCGTTGTGGCGTCGTGCGTTTGCGTTCTCGCTCTCTCCTCACAGACACACACACAGAAACATACACACTCTTAAATGTGCATGTACATAGCCACTCACACACACAGAGGCGGATGGAATCACAGACAGGTTGTTGCTTGCTGGCTCGCTCGCACGTCTACCGTTACCGTTAAGGTGTGCAGAATGTTGGCAGCCAACCAAAGCCGAGCACCTTGCTCGCCTTGCGCTGCTCTGAGCTCGTTCGCCTGTTTGCCGAGCGTTGTGTGCGAGCGTTGGGCATGGCGCACGCTAACCACTGCCAGCTTCTGCCTTGCTTTTTACCGACGGCAGCAGTAGAAGCAGCTGCGCAACGTGAGGTAAAGAACTAAGCATGACCCACGTGTCGTATGCTCGACATTAATTGCATACGCCGTGTGGGCAAATTTTTTGCTCGTATTTAAAATGATTAGTAGAAATTCTGATGGAATACATGTTCCTACGGCAGCACATGCGCTCCTTGCTTGCCTGCACTCCCGTCAACGTCACGGCAATGTTCTCGTTCTTGTTCTCGTCCTCGTCATCGTCTCACTTTCGGCTTACACCTTGCTCCTGGCTGTGTGTGTGTTTGTGTGAGTGTATCCGTGTGCTCTCATCGTCTCTGCCTTGGTGTGCAACTTTTTTGAGCGCAGTTAGGTGCTCACACACACACATAGAAGCAGAGGCAGAGACGCAGCTTCGTGTCGCTCGTTAGTTCTCGTGTGTATCTGCAACAGTATTTGTGCCCCGCCCCGCTCTCCTCACCGCTTTTTTACTGCTGCTGCTGCTGCACGTCTTTAGGTAAATACAAATGAGACCGCTGCCGAGTGGCTCCACCTCAGAGCAGGCAGTGGCTGTAGCTGTAGTTGTAGTTGTAGCTGCTGCTGCTGCTACTGAGACCGAGACTGAGACTGAGAGAGCAGAGCATCAGGTGCGGAGCTACTAACCAGCCATCCACCCAGGCAGCTTGCCAGCCAGTGGCTGCCTGCTGGAAGGTGTGTCTCTCGGTGTGCGTGTATGTGTGTGTGAGTGTGCCAGCCTGCGACAGTGTGCGTAGCTGTTGCTCTCCGTGCTGTAGGTGCGCGACGGAGATGTGATTTATGCCAGCCAATGGTTGCGTCTCTCTTGCCGGAGAGGTAGGTGTGACATTACGGCGCGCCCGTTAGTTGGCTATCCGGCTAACAAAGCCGGAGCGTGCACCTTCTGCCACGTGCGCTTAAAAATGGCGACGCCAGCACAGTGGACGCACCTATAGCAGCCAGGCTGCTCTCCTCCCATCGGGATGGTGGGAGGGTGGCCAGGGGAAGTATGGGAAAACAGGGAAGAAACTTTTCTAATTAGCCAACTCTGGAAATTGCAAGCTGAGCGAGGCAATGGCAAAAAGGCGGTAGAAAGTTTCGCCTCTTTATGGATTTTTCCTGGCCCGTTTTCTTTTTTGCAGCCTCTCGGCGCGTCTCCACAATTTCCCCCGGTTCGCCTCGCCTCGTATCGTGGCGTCTCTGCCGTCGATGGCTCCTTCGTTCCTTCTTTGCCATTATTGTTGTTGTTATTATTGTTGTTGTTTCTGTTGCTGTTGCTGTGGTGTCAGTGTCCTCGTTAGGATGCTGAAATTTTCTTGCTTGTGCGCAGCGCATTTTCTTTTGTTGCAAATAAAATCGATAAAATTTTATAGCAATTTAATATGACCTTCATGGCATAGAGACACACATACACACACAGCCATGCAGCTACGAGTATATACACTCATTGTGTATTGTATATTTCCACTAGGCGCTTTCATTCTTTTTATTCGATTTTCGCGTGCTTTTCCTCTCCGTTTTGTAGCTTTTACTTGTGATATCTTGTAGGCGTTTTCTGGCTTTTTATGGGAAAGGAATTGCGGGATTTGGCTTGCATTTTCGACTTTTGCAAAGGCTAAAAACTTTTCAGTATTTCCAACAGGTCCTATGGACGATATTTAACTTTTGCCCGACAGTTTCTAGAGGTCAGCAGTTTGACATTGGCCTGAGCGGGAGCTGCCAATGAACTGTTGTTTCTGTTTACTATTAAAGCGAAGAATTCTCGGAGAACTTTCCAAATTTGCTGTTTAATATTTTCATGTGAGGGAACATTTCTAAAGTTTTTTGAGGTGGAAATATTAGACTATAAGAAATAAGTTATGCAAACATTTATAAATAAAATATCATTAGTATTTACTGTCTATTTAGAATAAAATTCGGTAAAGTCTAAAACGAATATTGTGTTAATGAATACATATTCAAATTATGAAGCAGAGCTTAACAAATAGAAAAAAATAGTTGTTTTGCTCTACTTGATTCACACGAACACTAATAAATTCTTTATATTATGCTAATTTGCAATTTAAAAAATAAAAAAATTCCAACTTTATATACACAAATCAGATTTTAATTTTACAACTTTAGTAAAATGAAAAAAATGTCTAGAATATTAATATTCATAAATTATATTTGAAGCTGTGGTTATTACTAAGGTTATGATCGTTAAAGAACACGATGTCGAAGGTAAAAGTAAAGATTGCTTCAGTCATGAGTATTACTATAAGATACCCTGCAGGAAAACACTGTAACATGCAGCATTATTGTGCTGAATTATTTTCTCTAAGCACACAATTCTTTTGCAAGAGGTAAAAGTTATGTCCTTGGTGCAGACTCGTGTTAAATGGAGTTTCTCGAGGCATTGGTGCAAGGCTCTAATAGCGCACTTAGCCCGCTCAACGACTGCACTCGTCCTGCGCCGCAGAATTTGAACAATAACTCACAGCATTAGTCGCTTGAGAAATTGTCTGTTTACCTTGTTGGGTTTGCCTTGTTGCCGTTGCCAAATGGCACTCAAAGTGCGCCAAATATGAAAAATGAGACGCAGGATGCGAAATTACAAACTCCGCTGGCAGCGGCGGCGTCCTGAAATCCTGGTGCACCTCCAGACATGGCAGCACAAAGGCAAATGAAAAGTTGAAGTAATAATTGTGCACTCGCTGGCTGAGACGACGACGACGGCGACGATGATGAAGGGCAACAAGGGCGCCGCGGGGTCAATCCGGGGGCCGGTACACATTTTCATTTGGTCATGTCCGGTCGACGGGCAATGTTTGTCCAGACGACCCCAAGTAGTGCACACACAGCTGCTGGATTTTTTCTCCTGGCTTGTGGCTCTGTCAACGGCAAATGTTGCCAGCGCGCTGACCGCTGTCCAGCCAGGGATACCTCGACGACGTCGTTTTCTTCTTATTCTTCTCCGTCGCTGTCGTCGTCTCTAAGTGGGCTTCATCAGTTGCGCTTCGCTGGGCGCCACCAGCGTCATAATCGTCGTCCGTTTCGTTATGTTTTTCGCCCTTTGCGGTTGCGGTTTGCTGTCCGTTGCTGTTGTCCGTTTTGGGGTCAAAGTTCAGCCGCGTCTGTGGACTGCTTATTTATCTTTAAGATTCTCCACACACTCTGCACAGGTTTTTGTCACCAACTCTGAGTTATGTCCCAGAGAATGCGTCAGTTCTCTCTGCTCTGCAGTGTGTCCACACTGCGTTTTTGTCAATGTCCACTTTTAGTTGCCATTTGCAGGGCCTCGACTTGGCGACGACGACAGCACTCGCTGTTTATGTGTGTGTACGGGTGCGTGTTTGTGTGTGGTGTAGTGTGTGTCTCGCACGTGGCTTGGACCTTAAGTGGAAAGTGTAGTTTTTCTTACTTAGCCGCGTCACACACGCAGCCACCTCATAAAGATTTGTGTCTGCGTTTTTGTTGTGCCATAAGTCAAGTGCCCGGTCGCAGTTCAAGAGCTCACGCTCATGCTGACTGAGTTTCAGGCTTAAACTGATGCTGATGCTGAGGTTAAGGCTAAATTTGAGGCTCTCTGTCTTTCAATGGGTCAGATACAGCTGTAGGGACTGACCAACTTTTGTCTAAGCCGCGTCCCAATTAAGAGTGGGCATTAAGCAATTACGGTGACCAGCTCTAAAAGACTTTGCCATTTGCAGCGGCATTAATTCAATTTGTCACACTTTGCGAGTGCACAACTTTCTGTCCACTGTCCCCTGCCCTCAGCCCTCTGTCCGCATCCCACAACCCACAGCCCACAGTCCGCAACAGGACAGGCAAGTCTCACAGCTTCACAGCTTTACACTCTAGCCACAAAAGTAGAGCAGCTGTCGGGGTGCCTGGGCGGCGCCGTGTGGTATGCTATGCCATTTTCAATTTGACTATGCCGGAAGTTACCTGCTGGCGCCAGGCTCACACACACACATACAGATGCATATACACATACCCCTAAGACCTTGCATACACGCACACAACAGCTGGGCCGGCACGGAAGTCATTTCCTGTGCTCAGTCTGGCAGGCAGCCTTGTGCTCCTTGTACCCAGTCCCAGTACCCAGTGGTTTTAAGTGTCCCATGTGGCCAGCAGGCACTAGAACTAGATTAAATTGGCATCTTTTGTTGGGAGTGCCGAAGTGACTTTGTTTTCACAAATGAGAGAGAGCGACCAAATTAAAACTTGACTCATGTGTCCTGAGTGTGTGTGAGTGTGCGAGTGTGTGTGTGTTGTAAAAGCTACAGTCTTGCGGGACAACACCAAGCCGCATGTTGATGCTGGTCGGCACACAAGTTAGTAAGGGAGAGAGAAAGAGAGACAGAAAGAAAGAGGCAGATAACAAAGGTTGAAGAATGAATGATTCAAGACTCAAAGGTTTGTTGATATCAAGCGATTGGCTAAAAAGAAATATAAACATATGGAAACGACGAGTCATTAATAAAACGCACGGCGATAATTGATACTTTAAGTTTTATATGTAGCAAACAATTCTTCACTTAATAAAAAATGTTAATAAATTAACTAAACACTTAGTGAAGGTATATGAATATAAGTACGTGTTTCTCTTGGCGAATCGAGCTTTGTATTTCACAGAATATAAAAGCGCTTAATACATTTCTATTTATTTTGTCGGTCGCCGAACTTACTCTCACATCATCTCACAGCAGCTACTTGGGTCATCTATCAAGCGCTTTAATTGATTGCCTGCGCTTCGTGTCGCTGTTGTTTTAGGCATTTTGGGCGCTTGCACAAATCGCCGATTAATTAAATATTTACAAGCTCAATTGAGCGGCAATGAATGCTAATTAATTTGTTGCTTTAAGTTGAAAGGCGGCTGTTTCTTATCTTCACGCTTGACGTGCCGCCAGCAAGCGCACTTTGATTGAGTTTTACATTGATTATTGGTGATGGGATTGTAGCCAAGTACCCCCGCTCTTGCCAACAACCCATTGCTCAGTACCCGTTATCCGTTAGCCGGTGGCAAAAACTAAGTAAATGAAAATGAAAACAACCCTTTGAAGCAGCCGGCCGGACAGTAATGTCAGTCACTTCCGCTTCAAGCGATGCTCTGGGCCTTGGCATGTCTAATTGAAAAACTTTGGTGCTGCAATGTTGGCAGATCTAAACTGAAACCGAAACTGAAACAGCGCCCAACTGAACCGAACAGAACTTAACTGAGCAGAGCCAGGCTGAGCTGAGTTGAGTTCAGTAGAGTGCAAATTGCCAAACTCAAATAGAAACTGGCAACAAACATATAAACACACGAGTGCAGGCACTCACACTCAGACACTCAGTGAGCATAGTTATCAAACACATGAAACAATTCAACAATTCAATAAATGTAACTGAATATGTTTTGTCGAGTTACAAAGACACTAATACGGGAATAGTTGCCGTTCTTTGTAGCTCGAAGTGCGGTTAATTTTGTTGAAAGTTTTCTCGCTTGTCCAAGTTTCTGTCGAGTTGCGTTCCTTAAGTTGCTTTGGTTAATGCAGCGAACAAGCCTAGTTATCGTGCAAGAATCTTAGTCGGGCTCTGCATACTCTTGGCTCACATTATGCGGGGAACATTTCGGGCATTTATGATGCTCGCAGTGTACGCTCACTTTCAATTGCTGGCCAAATCTCGAGGCATTTTTAATTGCACGCCACGTTTGGCATATGAATTGTGGCCAGACGAAACAAACAAGTTAATTAAGCGTTTCCGCAGCCAGCATAGGGCAAAAGTTTTCGCATGTTATCACAGCCTTGGCATCGCCTCGGACTCGCCTGCCGTTTGCCGCTTTTAATTACAGAGATTTGTATGCCGTTTTCGGCCTTTCACTTTCGGCAGGCAGCGGACTCGTTTTACATGCCCTCGACCAGTTTTATATGTAAATTTATTATTTATTAACATTAATTATGGTGGCCAGTGTGTGTGCGTGGTAATTGTAGACGCCATGCGCTGTGTCATCTCTCGCTGCCCACGAGTAGTTGGGGTTGTCATCAAATTTCTGCTGGACTGACCGCCACTCTGCTGACGTCAGCTCTCCAATTAACTGGCAATTTGTTTTGCCGCGAGGACAATGAGAGTGCGGGCAGTACAAGATGACAAAGAGCTGACTGGCTGGCAGTATAGGGCAAAATAGTTTCACTGTTCGATTCTCTGTTAAGGCAAGGTATTCAGACTAAACGGGTCACTCATCAAGCTACTAATAAATGACTTTAAAATTGGTAACGGGTTTCATATTTTGTTGACTGCTATATCCTGCTTTTCGCCCACCAGGGCTGCCAGGTCAGCTTTTTCCGGAAAGAACTGGCTTTTTATTTGTTTGTCCAATCAGAAAATCAAAAATCTAACTGTCCGGAAATCCGTCTCGTTTTTGTTCTTTTAAAAAAGTTTTATACGCCAAAAGTATTATACACTTGCAGGTTTTTACCTCCTTTAATCGTTCGTACATATACTATTATATATAGTGCTGCAGAGTTAAATAACAATCAGTCGATTACTGCCCAACCTTGATTGGTACTGATAAGTTAACTTATTTCGAAAATCTTCATACATAAATACTGATTCTTGGCAAATGTTTTTATGACTTTGATGACATTTGATATGAATATTATTTATATGAATGTAGTAACTTTTGTTGCAAAATAAAATAACGAAAGTCGGCCGACAGATAGCAGTTATACGATATATCGGTCCACTCCGGTTCGTTCCGACTTACTCTAGCTCTAAAACTCTAAAACTGAGAGACTAGTTTGCTTTGCAGCAGACCGACAGACGGATACACAGGCGGATGGACGAACGGACCGACAGACATGGCTAGATCGACTCCCCTGGTGATGCTGATTCAAAATGCATATAAATTTCCCGTTTTCGATTAGACACACCTTCAATATACTTATGAAGAAACATTTTCCGATAATGCCAAAGTATTGGTGCAACATTAAAAACACTTTTTGTCTTTTTTTTACATTTTATCAATTGTCTGTTTATTTTTAATTTTCATCTCTCCTTTCTTATTGTGGGGGAAACTGGCAATTTTGTAGCCCACTAATATTATTATTATTGATATTAAAATACTGGTAAATATTGACAGATCTGCCGGAAGACTTTCGTTATGGGGTTGTAATCACAAGTTTTCTTATAGAGTATTCAAACTGTTACTATCGACATACCTACCGATAGTATTGTGTCTCTTAAGTATCGCTTACCTAAGAGAAGGAATAAATTGTGCCCTGATGCACAGGCTTTCAGCACATTATTATCCCTGCATTCTCACAGTCATTAAACATTTAACAGTTTTACATGCAGTTAACACTTAAAGCCAATTGGTATACACACATTTGTACACACTATCACGCACACTTGTACACACAGCGCGTGTGTGTGTGTTTAGCTTCACTCGACACTTGTCATAGTACGTGTTAATAAAACTAATTTTATTAGCTAACTAGTGTAAGTAGCGGTTCCACACGTTGTTTGCCTGCACAGACTCTCTAATCGGTAAGTTTGTGTGTGCGCGAGATGCTGTGTGTGTGTGTGAGTGTGTCTGCGTTGAGTGTGCTGCCTAAAACAACATAGCAGAGCACACGTTTGGCATTAATTTAATCCTTCCGCAAAATAAAGTGATACCGCCAGCCACTAACAAGGCAAACACATTAAATATTTACATACACATATACACATAAGTACATACGCTTTCACACACACACACAAACGCACACACACTCGCGACTGCGTGTGTGAAGCTTTTAATTGCTGTCTTCAAAGGCTGAGGTAAGAATAATTGCGGGATTGGGGATAATGTGTCAGCGTCGTCTGAATGCCACTGAGTGCGCGCTGCAAGCTGATTACATCAAAAGCCACACTCACACACACATACATACACATTCAGGGAGAGAGAGAGATACGTCTGCAGACAGACATTCGCACTTTGAAGTGTCAACAGGCAATAGACGCGAGGCGAACGCGGCTGCCACGTTATCCATCAAGACATCTTTCACTTTTGTCAGCGAAACAACAATGGCCTCTTAATTACGTGTGAGCCAGGCCCTTTGTCTGCGATTCCCCGAGTCTGTGTGTGAGTGTATTTGTGGCTGTGTGTTAGCGAGTGTTTGTCTAGGGCGCCAACAAACTCGTGTTTGCCTGACACTCTTGCTTTGGTCGCGACACTTGTTGGCCTGCTTGGCCAACTCGGCAAGTTTTGTATTAAGTTGCAGCCTCTGCCTTTTGCGTTCCTCTCACTTTGACTTGACTTTTGATGCCATAATTAGAACACATATTCCAAAGCATATATCGTACATATATCGCAGCATATTGCCGAAATGTCCATGCGATTCCTGCAGGCCATGCAGGCGACCAACAGGATGTTAATTTCAATTTAAGAGCCTTTCCCAGCTTTGCTAGTTGCTTTTGTTGCATGCAACGCTCTCTTACTCCCTTCCCCTCTCTCTGTCTGTTCGGTTCTTCCTTTCTTTCTCCGGCTCTCGCTCAATTGTCACACACGACGTCCTTAGCTCCGAGCTATTTTCATCTTTGTTGCCTTTTCAATGATCTGGACAGACAGGCATATGCAATGTGATATTGCTGCCCAGATGTCTCAAGGAGCACTGAGAACGGAACACGGAGCACGGCCCTGTCCAGGCCAGACCAGCAGAGGCAACTGCTGTAAACTGCCTTTGGCCATTTTTGGCTTTTGCCACAATTGAGTTGACCTTTGACCGCCTCGGACATCTTGCGACTGCACTTCCGCCACGTCCAGCGACTTTAATTAGATTCTCAGTGCTGGCTTGCAGCCCGGGAGTGAATGGAACAACTTGATGAGTTTAAATAAATTCATTTTGTATGACTTTTGTATTCTATTTATAAACAAAAGACAAAGTCGATTTGCTCTTGGCCAATTTGTCGGCTCATTAATGTTTTATAGCATTGTTAATGCAAAGTCTTGAGAAATAATTGAAAATTGGGCAAGATAAATATATGATACAGTGAGAACTCGATTGACTGGAACTAGATGGTGAGTAAAGCACATGTAATCGTATACCAATTGAACTACTTTAAACCCATCTTAAAACTTAAACCGTCGACATGTCGAAAGTAACCTTAAGTATTCCTATTCCTAATATTGTATAATAACTATATATTTATAAGTTTTTATAGATTGTGTCGTTCGATAAAAGTGGCCGATTGAAACCACATTTCTCTTTTGGAGTAAACCTAGTAAAATGGATATTCACTTTTTCTGGGTGTTCCTCTGACTCTGCCTTTCATTCTCGTTGGTTCATTTGGCTAATTAAAATGGCATGAACAAACAAGTTCGCACATGGCGGCATAGCCAGTTCCAATTATGAGTTATCGGTGGGGTACAAGCTACCCCTCCCTCCTGGATGCCTGAGTGCCTGAATTCCTGGGTGGGCTGCCTGCATGCCTTGCTGGCTTGCCTCATAAGCTCATAATTCATATATCGAACGGAAACGGCGACGGAAAATCTTGAACGAACGTCGGAAATCACGTTCCAGCGCAAAAGTTGCCACGTTGCGTGTTGGATTTTAGCGTTATTGTCTTTTAAGCTAAGGCAGGATGAGTAGTAGCGGCAGCAGCAGGGCCCGCCTTCGTTGCGGCGACCACAACAGCTAATTAACGTTAATTTATTAAATCAGTGTGCAAGTAAAGGAATACTGAGCAAAGGAGAAGGAGGCGCTGGGTAGCAGTCAGAGCCAAAGATAAAAGTTTCACACGACTTGCTTATGCCCTGAGCCAGTGACTGAGACTGAGACTGTGGCAGAAGCAGAGAGGCTTAAGGCAGTCACTTGGGGGTTTTCCTTAGCTGGAAAAGCATGAAAACCACACGCAGCAATTATTAATTCAATTATTTTAGCGCAAACAGCACCTAAGACGCTGTGCCAGGACCGGCAGCTCGACGAGAGGAAGCAAAGACACAAATGACTTGGTCTTATTTCAAGTGATGCTGGGCGTGCCCACGGGGAGGAGTTGAGAAAAAAGAAGTGGGCGCTGCCTGAAATAGAGTAGCACAAACACAATTAAGCGCACAGAGAGCATAGCAAAGCAGCAGCAAATGGAGTATATGGAGCAGCTGGCCAAGTAAAGGGAATCCGGTGAATCGCACGAATCCTGCGATGCCAGGGACTCCTGATGCGCAGCGTAAATAAAGTGGCAAATTTAATTAGGAACTTGCTTGGCTATCTTTGCAAAATGAGTGTGCGAAACGTGTGAGTAACTGAAAGTGGGAGACAAAAGGAAAGAATGAAAGTAAGAGAACAGGAGAGATGGGGAATATCGTAACTTGCCACCTGGTTGAGGCCAGTAGCCCGCACTAAAACCGCTGTCGGACATGCAAATTAATAACAGCATCCGTTTCCGGTCAAAAATGCGCAGCATCACGATGATAATTACAAGCCGACATACAGAGGGAGGGAAAGACACAGAGAGCGAGAGAGAGACAGAGACGGAGACAGCGGGAGGGAGAAAGGAATAACGTGAGATGATAATAATAGTCATAACAATAATAATGAGAGCAGCGGCCAAAAATACTCGGTCCAACACATCCGCAACGACAAAACGTGTCCGTAACAACATCCGGCGCCCCCTCTGCTCTCTGGGTGGCTTCCCCGCAGTCGGCAAGTGGCCAAGAACTTGGATAAAAAGTAGGTAGAATGTAAAGTTTGGAACTTAAAGTCACCTGCGCTGGTTCCCAAACTACATAGGACACCACTCACCCTCTCCAGCTACAATTGTGCAAAAGTTTACAGGCTGAGCGATTAAGGGGGGAGGGGACAGCCAAGGGACTGGGGAACTGGGCTCTCCTTTGTTTCAATTCACGGCAATTGCAAGTCAGCTCATCAGGCATCAGGTATAATTTGGCCAGGGACTATTTCATTTTACGGCCAAAGTGGCACATTTGCATAAAGTTTTATTTTCTTTGACCCGCACTTGGGGATTTCCATTCCGTTCCCTTCGTCGTCATCATCGTCGTCGTTGATGCCAATTTCCATTTACGTTTCCTTTGTATTTTGTTACTTTGTCTCCATCTTCGTCGCCGGCCGTCTGCGTACTGATTTTTCCTTTAGCCTTGTTTGCTGTTTCTGCAGCTGCAGCGATTGAAATTCAATATCATCCGGGAAGGTCTTCGCTTAAAGCTGTCGGTATATCTTTATGTCTCTCCCCACACATACATATATCTCTCTGCATGCTAATACCGTTACAACTGTTTACACTTGCACAGCGTCACACGTCGTACATCACACCCCTCACACACACACACACGCAATAAAAGGTAATTTTAAAATCAAACACTCCACCGAAACCGGGCGAGGGTAACTGAGAATGAGGAAGCGAGAGGGGACAGAGAGGAGGGGTAGTCACTTGCCGTCTTCGAGTAAATCCTTTCAATTGCTGCAATTTGCTGGATAAATAGGATCAAAATCGAATTTAAACGGCAAACAAATTTTTCGTGATTTTGATTTTATTGACAGAACTTTTCACTTATGTTGCAAAATAAGCAGATTATGGGAGAGCGCTGAGCCTGGATAAGCCATCAAGGGTGGTCGCTGTCTATGGAACACCTACAATCCGCAAGCAAACAGACGTAACTCACCACATACACACCCCCTCACACACACACACACACACCACAATAACAGTAAGTGTACATATTTGCAAGCCAGATTCCGAATACTTGAAATGAATATATTTTAATTAAGTTTTCCGTATTCCATTTTCCATTTTCAGATTCGCGGTTCAGTGAGCTCACAGAGCACAAAACTATCAAGAACTGAACACTACCTACCGATACCAGTGGAAATCGGGCGATTTATTTATTTTTACTTGAGCAACTTTAGCGCTGCAAAAGTTGTGCACAAAAAGGCAGCCAAGTTTGAGCCTGGAGCTAACTTTCAGCACGAGATTCCTCGGGTTCCTCGGGGCACAGCCACTGGCAGCATAAACAAGATTAATTTCACATGTGTGAGGACTCTAAGGACAAGGACGGGACTGCGTGTGCCTCAGTTATTACTTTGATTATGTTTATTTTCGTCGTGGCATTAGGAATACCAATACCAGTCATACCCAGCCAGCTCCGCTTCTACTTTTGCACTTCATTTAATAAACTCGTGTAGACGAAGCGCGAAATGATATCTCACTGAATATTTGCTCCTTGACAGTTCGCTGCGTGTGTGATTAACCGAGTGAAAAAACATGAGATTAGACAAACTATTCGGTAATTTGATTAGACGGCGCAGGGACTAGAGCAGAGGTGAGCTTTGAGGATGTTGGGTTACATGCTCATTTTGCTAATTCCGAATTAAATGTTTTAAGTGTTGAAAAATGGAATCGAATTGAAGGAAAGCACCTGCTTAGTGAGTGTTGCAAAACAAGTAGAAATGTACTATTTTGATCTGATTGGGTTTTTCTGGGTTTTCCCCAATCCTCAAATGTTGGATCAGCTCTTTCATATTTTTATCCCAGAGTCAAATTTAATTCAATTAAATTTTCTTCATTTTAAATTTTTTCCACAGTTAAGATTTTACTTTAAATTTAAAATTATTAATTAATTGTTTTTTCTTTTTTTTAAACAGTCGACTGACCTTAGTCGACTATAAACTAATTAAATAAATAAAAAAAAAAAATAAATTCCGAGGATTTATTTAGTCTTTGGTTCATACAACAGTCATTATACCCGTTACCCATAGGGTAAAACAGAATAATAGAATTGTACCTGCCGAAAATGTATATCTTATGAGGAGGGAGGCGTGGCAGACCGCACAAGGTATATATATTCTTAATCAGCGTCAATATCCGAGTCGATATAGGTATGTCCATCTGTATGTTTGTCCGTCCGTCCGTATGAAAATCTAGATCTCGGAGACTATAAAACCAAAGAATACAAAACGCTTTAAAAGAATGTCTAAATATTCCACTCAGAGCACGTTTCTTTTAGAATTTGACTACGTTTCTTTTTGCCTCTAAAATTCACTAAAATATATGTATACACTAGAGGTACACATTCATCATCCAATCGTCTTTGCAGGATACTTTCTCATTTCTACTGCAATGAAACAAATAATGCAAAGATCTTCTCTAGGTATGGCAATCTTGGTTGTCTACGTAGACTCGCTTATATTGATGTCATTAACAGATTGTGATTCTTAGATTGCGTTCTGGGATCTGGAGATTAATCATTTGAGGCTCATTAAATTTACATTTGCATTTGCCAATTTGGCGCAACTTGGCGGTGATCCAATAGCCACCGGCAGCCGGCAGATCCACAGATCCCCCGTACACCTCGACCCCGACTATGCCGTGTGACATTTGCCGGCGGGCGACTTAAGTGCTTTTAATTATGTCCACGTCCACTTTAAACCAAATATCGCAAGTTTCCGAAATGCGCAAATCATGCAGCAGTCGCGTCTGCTCCCGGCAGAAGGCTCTGGCAACACCACACGCAGTGCGCCCGTTTCGATGGGGCGGGCAATTAGCGAGAGTTGGCCACGGTGCTCTGCTGAGGTGGAGGGCAGAGGGAGTGGGAAGCACAAGCTGCTGGCGCTGCTCTAAATAAACCATAACAATTTATGAAATTTTAATTTTTTACACTTAATAACACGCGAGTTTGGGATGCGGCCTCCCTGCTCTGTTCCCTTCTCTGCCTCTCTCGATGTATAGAGACATCAACGTGAGCTGCTGGCGCAGGTGAAGGGAGTAGGCAAAGGGCAGGGAAAGCAGAGGGTGCCCCACCTCTTCGACTTGTGTGGCCGGGCAGCAGACGGCGTACGTCGGGCATAATTAGAAACGGTGCGCCAAGCGCGCCCAGATCGGGGCTAAATTTGGCACCGTTGCCTGCGACGTGGCAGAGCGACTGATTCCCGCCAGCAGTTGCCTCAGTGCGATAAATCGCACTTATGATGTGTGAATTAAGATTCTCACCACAAGCGGAATGAAGATTTATTCGCAAGTGATACAAGTAGTCGTGAGTGAGTGAGGATGGGGAAGGTGAAGGGGGTGAGCAGACAATTTCGTGTACTAGTTGCTTTACTTTGGATTGTCCATGTCGCGATCGAAGGGAGTGCGGGGAAGCGAATTAAGCGAACTAGTATCTGAGTAATCCTCGCTACCCTCTATGGAGCCGTAGTTGCTGCCACTGAGCTGATCCAACAGCAGCTGCTGCTGGGCCTTGAAGTCTTCCTGCAGGCGCTGCTGCTCTTCGACCTGCTGGGATACGAGCTGCTGATAGTGCAAACGTTGCTGCTGCTCCATCTCCTCGAGCATCTTGCGCCTTATCCTTTCGGTAGTGGTGCAGGGCACCGATGACGTGGAGCGCGGAAAGGTTTGGCTTAACTGGCCGGCTGTGGTGGACGGCACCTGGGCGAGGCTGTTGCTGCTGGTGGCGGAGGTGGTCCGCTTCCACGTTGTCGTTCCCTTTAGTGTGGCACGCGGATTGTAGCTGAGCCGGCGCTGGGTGCTGCTCATGGG
The DNA here is from genome assembly GCA_018903675.1 of Zaprionus capensis. Taxonomy (NCBI): domain Eukaryota; kingdom Metazoa; phylum Arthropoda; class Insecta; order Diptera; family Drosophilidae; genus Zaprionus; species Zaprionus capensis. The sequence goes on from JAEIFN010000011.1 coordinate 7,234,366, forward strand.
GGTGCCGTTGTCGCTGTTGGTGCCATCGGTTTTGGCATGCGACGAGGCGTGTGCCTTGTAGCAGACCGTGCTGGAGGCTCGAGGCGCGCGCTTGGTCGTCCTGATGCTGCTGCCAACGCTGTCGTTCTTGTGCTGTGGTCCGTTAAAGGTTTGCGATCTTGTCTTGGTCGGCGTACAGCTCGGCAGGTCCTCCGGCAGAACACGCTGCCTAGTCGTCAACTTTTTGTTGTTGTTGCTGCTGTTGGCATTACCCGGCAACGAAGTCTTGCTAACGCTCTGGCCAGGCAGCTCCAGACTGGAGCGCCATTTGGGCGAGGTGGGAGTCGTTGCCTTTGCCGGATTACGTTTGGGCAGATAGGGTGGATACGAGTTGTAGCGTTTCCAGAGAAGCGGAGGCGATTCGTCCGCTGCCTTATCTTTCTCGGTGATCTCCAGCGAGAGGGTGGGACTCGTGTTGGAGCGATGCAACTCAGGCACTGCGATAAAGGAATCCTCATTCAGCTTGCGTGCCACGTCCAACACCTTCTTGATAGCTTCGTGGCGAGGCGCTGTCAAATCACCGATCTGGCTATCCAACAGGGTCTTCTCAAAAGCAGCCGGCTTCGGGAGTGATCTTGGGCTCTGGCTTGGGGTCGTTCGGGGTGACTGAAGGCGACTCGGCTGGTCACTTTTCAGAGTTATCATGAGTGTGGGACACATCCGTGGCGGTTCTCGGAACAGCGCAAATTGTGGCCACATTAGAGGCGGCTCCTCAGGCAGGTGCAGCGAGTGCACTGAGCTCGCCTGCAGCGTCAGCAGCGACGCCTGCGAAGGCGTCACCATTGTGGTGTCGGTCTTGATGAACTTGATGATGGAATTGAGTTTGTTGTCGTAGATCAGCGTCTCGGAGCACTGCAGCTGCTGCTTGATGCGACCGACGACAATCACTGGAGGCGGCACGGTAGAAGAATCCTCGTGGGTGCTAGTCGGATTCGTACAGAATTTCTTCGTTTCGGCGGTTAGCGCTTTCTTCGCCTTGTATTTTTCTTCCAGCTCCATGGCAGCTTTGCGAAGCATTTGCATCTCCACTCGACGTTCGGGTGTCATCTGGAGGGGAATAGAAACGAGCTGTATAAGAGAAAGACAACCACAGACTACTTTCTTACCAGTGGCGGCAGAATGGGACTTCCATTGAGCGAGTACACCGACTTGTATCCATCGCACTCTTGGGGCGGAATACTCGCGGATTGCTTGTTGATCTCTTCGGCCATTTTAAGTAGATAATCCATTTTGAGAATAAAGATACAGGAAAGAGAACGAGACAATCGGTCGATTAATTATGTTTGAAGAGTTAAAATTTAAAATTTAAAAAAAAACTTTATCAAACGAGATTATTTGGATTTCAATGTCCCGAAATATAGTTACATATATTCCAGTACATATCAAGGCACACTAGACTATTCCGCCAGTACCAGCTTCACTTTTGATTTGTATGCGCTGCACATGGCGACGCGTTCCTTGACAAATTTGCCACAAGGTACTCACGAGGCAGCTAACCAGCGATGCGTTGCCTTCTTCCCCTCCTCCTAATCTGGAGCACAACAAATAAAGTCCACTCCATTACCGGAAACCCTGCGTGTCCTCCTGGGACCCGTAACTTGTGTGCACTTCCTACCGAATATGTCGGATATTTGTCCGGCTGCCTTGCCGGCTGCTTCGTAGGTGTGATTTGTTTTTTAAATTTTGCAGCCTCGAAGAAAAATGAAAGAAAAAGTCAACGGTGGATTCGCCTGACATTGGCCAATTTGTCGCATTGTGTGTGGGAAACTCCTGGTTTCTATTTGTGTGTTTTGGCAATGGAGTCACGTAGCATTTCACTTGCATATTTGCCCAATGACATGCGACAATTTTCCACTAAATTTGGCATGTCAAACATATTTGAAGTCGCTGCCGGATTTGGATTAAGGTCTGGACTGCCAACCAGGAGGGAGAAATATTCAAATTAAAACATTAACAACTTGAGACAAGACGACAAATTGAAGGGAAGCAGGAAGTGAAGAGGGCATGTCAGGTAATAAACGACGGAGCCATTGTCGTTAAGACGCCTGTCGCAGTTCATCCTCCCCGCTTTCCCAGTTTCCATCCGGCGTTGCGTGCCAAAGTCGGCAAAGTTTTGCGCCTTGGCAATTTGCTTCAAGTGGCAATTCGGGAGCGTGCCAAGTGCCCTGATAACAGCAACGTAACCGTTAACGCCACAGCTAACTCCTAACTGGAGGAGAGCCTCCCCCCCTCAGGTGCGGTGGCTCAGCGTCAGCCACAAAAGGTATTTATCTCATTGTGCATTAAGTGCTGTTCTCAAATTAGGTGAGTGCCGCTGCGTGAAAACGATGAGGTCGAGTCGAGGAGGTTGTGTGGAGTAGTGGGAAGGGGGTGGTTTGTGGCAGGAAACTCAATCAGCGTACGTGCCCCAGTGCGACACGCTGGCAGTATAGCATCCTGAAATTGTCTTGAGGTATATTGAAGGATGCCATTGTTAGGCAACCGTAGGAACGTTCCCTTCAGGTATTGAGGTTCGCTTTGAGTTATTTCTGAATTGGTTTTATGCCTAAATAACATGTTTGATTGGATATTCCTCATAGATCTGAACGTTCAAATACAATACAGTATAATATAGTTATACGAACCATTTTTGCGATACCAAAGTAGTCTAAGTGGTTCATATATTTATGATAGCTTAATTCAGCTTTACATTTACATTTGTGTAACCTGTAAAGCTTTGGCATTGCCCTCTCTGGGACCTCCACCCCCTCCCCTGGCTAGACGCTCGGTTACAGTTCATAAATTCAGGGAATTATGATCCGTGACGTCGCTTCGCCTTAGCGGAAGCTCGTCCATTTCAACCGCAACGGCGGCACGTACACCAAATGGTCGAGAGCCACCTCGGCGAGTGCATTGGGAGGGACGAGTGCGAGTGGTTTGTTGGCCAACAGGTAATAACGGTTGCACGATTGGTTAGCCTGACAGTTTTTAAAATTTACAGCGTGCAGAATGGCAGAGCCAGAGCTTGCCACATGCCGCACAGACAGCTGCAGCCGTTGTCCCATCCCAGATTTAAGGGAATTCCTCCACTCCATTATGCAATGTATGTATCACGTTGCAGACCAAGGGCAAGGGAGGCGAAGGAGAACGTAGTGTAAGGCAGACGCTATAGGGTGGGGACGACCGCAGCACAACAAGTTGTCGTCATAAATTCTCTTCTTGAACAATTGCTATTTGCTTAAAGGTCGCCACATTTCTTTTGTCTACCGTTATTTTATGACATTCGATTACCCTGTAAGAGTAAGCCAGGAGGAGTGTCATAGAATTAGTGATTGACATTTTTTTGCATATTTGATTTATATTTTATATTTAATTTTTACCATATAGTTGAGTGGATCTCTTTAAGTTTCCTTTAAACGTTTAATTTAATAAATCAAAAAATAAATATAATTATAATAACAAATAATGAATAAATGTACATATTAATAAAAAAACGAAAATAAATAAATACAACTTAAGTATTTATTCCTATTTTTTAAAAAATATATGTTGTTGATATTGAGTAAAAAAATATAAAACAAATAAATGTATAAATAAATCAACATACAAGTAAATAATAAATAAATAAATAATTTAATTATTAAATAAATGAACTTTATATTAATAAATAATTACATGAATATCTAAATACATAAATAAAAATAAAAATTGAAAATAAATACTTGCATCCACCTATATAATTGTAACTATATTTACTATAAATGTATTTAAAAGTTTAGAATAATATATATGTAGTTAATATTTAACAATCTTCAGGACTAACAGTGCTTCTGTAGTCATACTTATAACTTTGCTCAGAGCATCATTTACATTATCTTACCAATAGTCAGGGTATATGTTCGTCGGGCACATTTGCCTTGCTCACATTTAGTTGATATTGTTGCTGTCGGCAGTCATAATTTGATGCGGCAGACAATATCGTCATTTTATGGCGCAGCAATCGATGAAAGTTTTACGACTCGCATTCGGCTCAATGTCGCATCGCATTCGTATCGATTTTGCGAACAGAACGCGAAGTTCAAGAACCAAACTGTGCAGATGCTGCTGTCGAGGTCGAAGTTGACGTTGACGACGACGTTGAAGTAGAAGTTCAGGGCGGCAATCGCTTTAATTGAGATGCCGCTGCTCATGCATATGCGCGACTCAATTAAAAGTGCGCCAAGAAGAAAAACTGTGGACAAACAAACACTGCGCTCGGAGGTATTTGCCGACCTGGAGACAGCCCTTTCAGCCTGATGAGCTGGCGATGCTGCTCTTTGCCGGAGCCGGAGTCAGCAACTTGGCAACGTCTGCAAGTGACTCGATGGCGTCTGCGGCGTTTTGTTGACATTTCGCGGTATGGAAAAAATTAAATTAAAATGCAAATTAGACAGTCGAGTCGAGTCGAGGTTGTCTTGCTCGAGACTTTCTCTCTCTCTCTTTCTTGCTTTGTGTGTCTGAATGCATATAGACTTTATACCGCTTACCTCCCAACAGCAACTGCTTACCAACAGTGACAAATTGTTGTAAACAAAAATGTTGCCGCTGGTTGCACATACACCCGGTGGGACGAGTTGGTCTCTGTCAGTGTCACCTACAAGGAGGTCGTTGCCAGCCTAGGAAGACCCTTAAGATTTACTTACCTATGCTGCCGGAGTAGTATATTTGACTGGCGACTTTTGCGTAGTCTTCGGGCCGTCATTGTCGACTTAAGACCAAGATGAATGTTTTTATTTTCTCGGCTGTGTGTCGAGTTTGCCTCTCTTGCCTTTGCCTTTGCCAGTTCTTGCGGTAAATTATGCAAAGTAGTTACGTAATGCGCTTGTTACAATAATTTAATCTTGTAATCTGTTTCTCTTTCTGCGGCAAGTGCCATAAATAATTCAGCTGCAGTTTCCCGAGCGAGAGAGAAAGATTCGAAGCAGCTGCTCCAGGTCTGGACTAGAACAGACACAGTTTGCTCTCGCGAAGATTTCGCCTGAGGCATTTTTGCATTTTTAATTTCAAGGTAAACAAACGCAAAGGAACTTTCGACTCAAAACGGAATGCTAATGAGCTGTCTCAAGGTAACTTCTTGCTATCCCAGTACTTTCTGTCTTATCCACCTTTGGCATCAGAAATCCATTCGCATTGACATCGTGCACGGTAATTCAATTTCGAAGCTCAAAGAAAAATAAAACCAGCGAAAAGTTTTTAATGCCAGGCCAAAGATAAACCAAGCAACCCTTTGACAACGTGCCTCGCCCTCACCCCACGCCTTTTCGACGAAGGAGGGTTGTCGCACAGGGAAATTAAAATATTGTTTGTGGCTGTCGGCAGTTGGTAATTAGTTACGCAAAGCTTCTTAAAGCGCCATTTAAAGCTCACTCTACGGGTTGTCCATAAATCAGTTGCAAAACTCAAATCCAGCCCCAAATCGCAGACAACATAAGAATTCAATAAGGCTGCGACTCCATCTGGCAAGGTGCACAGCCTGCTGCACAGGCGAAACCAATAACATACCACCACACACACACCATACACACACGGCACACACTCGCAGGAAGGCGACAAATAACAAGCGGAAGCAATACACGTTGACACGTCGAACGGATACAAATGTGGCCCGGTTAGTTCCGCAGCAAGACAAAACCGTCGCGTAATGTAACGGAAACTCTATTGAATTGCGATAAAAATCGCGTTTGCCACGTTGCTCTTCGTTGTCTGGCACACGCACACACACACGCATACATACAAGCTCACAAACGGAGACACGGGGTAAGCCATTTTTAAAGCATACTTTGCGGCTTGTCAACAGGCGACAAAATTTATTGAAATTGTGCGCCAAAAAGAGTTGCAGCGATTCTTTTGCCCTTTGTTACTCTCACATAGATAGGGTAAGTCAACTGTATAAGTGATAATACTTTAAATAGTTCAAACTATCTAGATTTGCTTGACTAACATAGTTATTGATATTTTGTTATTTGCATTTAATATTCCTTACCTCTTATCTTTTATAACTGTTAAAATATGTGTTGAAGTCTTTCAATATATTCACCTATTAATTAAATGTAATATCGTACCATAAATGGAATTAGTGGATCCTCATTTTCCCTTTAAGATTTACTAAGTTGCATCGCATTTATAAAACTTAGCTGAACCATTCTCAAATTGATTTTATTTTATTATAACTGAATGGCAGCTAAAAGTGTATGCAACAGGCAAAGATGGGCGTGGCAGACCCTACAAAGATTATATATTATTCAATCTTCAATAGCAGTCGAGTCGACATAGCCTCGTCAGCGTTTATCATTGTATTTATTATTGCACGCAAGTTTATTTTAGAATTTTGTCGTAGCCCAGTAAATCGTTTTTATTCGTTTTGTTTATTTTTTATGAGCACAATAACGAACACCGAATCACTTCTAGCAGTTTGATTGCCAACAAAGAACTGCTGCCTGCAAATATAGAGTACAAAATATCATAAGCGCAGTTTGAATATTTAAGAATATACCTTAGGTAGGAAGAATGGGGTATATGTTACATTAGTCGAGCATGCTCGAATCTAAATAACTTCACGAAGAGAGTATTCCGCATTCGACTTTCATAGTCTTTATATCACTTAAGGGTTTATTGTGATTCCTTGTGCTGACATTGTTATCGTTACAGTTATTGATTGAAATTTTTGCCGGAGTTGCTTTTGTTCCTTGTGGCAGTGTCTTTGCATGCCAGGGCGACAGCTGTTGCCATTTGTTGCCACAGGTTGTGCTGCTTTGTATGTGTGTGCATTTATCTCACTCGGTGTCAGTGGCATGCATCCACCTGCCTGCCTGCCTGCATGCCACCCACTCTTGACTCCCTCCCCCTTGTGTCATTTGCAGTGGCAGTAAAAGGACAATCCACACAGCGAGTGAGCGGCCACATCAATGTGCATTTCATTTAACTTGCCACGCCCGTGTGACTTTTAAGTGTTGCCCGCAAACACACACACATGCTCACGCACACTCTCTGCACACACCCCGCACAGCCCTTTAGGCCGGCATTAGAAATTTGAGTGCTGGACATGACAGCTTCTGCATGAGCAACTTTTGCCCCTATGCCGAGGCAAAAGTCAACTCGCCAAGTGTGCGACTGTGTGTCTGCCCTTGTGTGTGTGCGAGTGTGTGCGGTCGCATGTTGTAGGTGTGTGTAAGGTATTATCTCGTGTGCCACTGACTGGAAATGGATGCTGCGTGCGGCATCATGTCCTACGCAGCTTTAGAACCAATTGTTGTTGTTGTTGCTGCTGCTAGTGCTGCTGCTTTTGTTGCTCTTCTTCTCGTTGTTGTTTCTGTTGCTGTTGCTCTATTGTTGTTGCTGTAGCCCGGCCAAAGTTTGTGTTTGTGTCATTGTTAAATTTTGCGCTCGAACGATCTGCAACGAATGACATCCGTACGGCAAGTTACTTTTTGATTTACAGTCAGCTACTTTTTGTTCATCAAACGCCTGGCTGGTCCTGCCTGCTGCTGACCCCGGTGCCCCACCCCCGTTGCCTGCTCAACCCGCAGCCGGTCGAGTGTGTGTTTGCTCCAGCAGCTGGTCGAAGGTGCAGCAAAGGTTGCTGCTTCTGCTTGTCGCTTGTTGGTTGTCGCTTGTCGGTTGCTGGTTGCCTGCCGGTTGTTAGCTGTCGTTAGCATTTGGTTTAAATTGCGCAAAATGCGTGTAATTGCTGGAACTGACGATTGAATGAGCCCATCTTCCCATCTACCCCCATCTAGCCCCTACCTTATGACTACCGGTTGACTTGAGGCCGAGTCTCTTGCTCCGAGTCTCTTGCACTCTCCCTCTTCCTTTTCTCCAGATAATTGCAGCTGCTGCCCGTAAGATTTAAAGTTTCTGATTTTATTCGATTTCACTCGCCCGCTCCCCCTTGGGTTCACTGCGGATTTGGTAATTATGGGCGCATTGTCCTGCAAAAATTGAGTTTCAGTTTTCTCGAGTTTGTTTTCGCCATAAACTTGTCTCGATTAGTTGGGAACTGGAAACGGGTTGGCGCGGGACGAGTCGTCAGTTGTTTCCGTTTCCGCTGCAGGGCGACAAGTGAAAGTGTCTCAGAACTGAGATGAAACTTTGCAGCATTGAAAGGACCCATATGTAAATAAATATTTATCATATTTGAACTGAACTTGAGTTTAAAGTGGGGTGGAGTGAAATGAATCTTAAAGGGTAAAAGATTTAAACTAATACAATTAGAGTAACTAATATAATAAAATGTACTACAATTTAATTTTATAGTTAACTCGTTTTTGATTGATTCAGCATTTAAATCGTACTATTTAAAATAAAAACAAAGAAAATTAATCTTTTCTTTTCTACAGTTTCAAGTTCACATATCTGGATTGTACTACAAGTATATTATGATTAAACAATATTATTTTTATAATTCAATATCAAGCACCTTTAGGTTAAGGTTACTCAGAAAACTCAATCGAACTTCCATTGACTAACTTTATTTTACATTCATTGATTTATTACGTAAAATCAAAACATTTTTTATCTTTCTTTTGTTCCCCGCCCGTCACCCTGCAATCTCAATATGTGCCCAGCAACAAGAACAACAATTAACGCATTTTTATTGCATTTCCACCGCAACGGGCAATGCATCATTCAAAAATTTGTCAATAGAGACCGCAGCCCATTTAATATATAAGCCGCTGACTGTGGCTGGATGGCTGCCTATCAACAGCCCCAGACTCCTGGCTGCTGCTGCTCCCTCTTCGGCTCCTGACTGCACAAAATCCCTATAGATATTTTATTATTTATCTGGGGCGCACGATCGACGGCCCCGCCATAGGCGCAGGCGAGCGGTGCCGGGGCCCTCCTCATGTGATGGTTCGACTGGCTTGCCTGGTTCGCCGTTCCGCTATTTAATAATATAAAAGCAATATTTTTGTGACCAAAACAATAAAGTCGCGCTGTCATTGATTTATTTGTCTGCTGCGCGCTCCGGTAACAATACAGTGAGTGCGAAATGCACTCGCACAATGCACCAAATGGGCAACGGTGCTGGGAGTGTCACCTCAGCGGTGGGTCGCCCTCGAAAAAGACGAAGGGGGAGGGATGTGGCATGGAGAATGGTCTGTGCTGCACTGAGTCCTGCGACATAATTCATTTCCGCTTATTGTCAGCGTCGCTTTTGCATTTAAAATAACACAAAACCCAAAAGCCACGCCTCTCCTCTCCTCTTGCCCCCCATCAGCACTCACGCACGCGCCTCTGAGTCTCAAGTGTAAAAATGTGGGAAAAAAATCCAGTCTGCAGGACAATGCAGGTAAATTGACTGCAGCTGGCTTTGGGGCCACAGTGCGAATGCGTAATAAAGCTCAGCTACTGTAAACGCAGCAAATTGACGTCGTTGCGAATAAAAAACGTACGACTCATTGAACAATTGGCAGAGCTCGGACCGGACAGCTCCTCCCCTGCTTCGGTTCTCTCTCCTTCTCCAACTTCTCTTGCTGCTTCCCGTCTGAGTGCCCTGTCAGCACCGCGTGAACTTGGGATGACATAATTAAATCCTTGCACTAATTAAATTTCCCAAAAATGTATGCAAATGCCGACAAATAAACCGTACACTCTTTGGGAAACTACCTTAATTGCATGAGATAAGCCGTTAGACGGGGCGCATACGTAATGCAAATTATTTTCAACATTTCCCATTTAATTGCAAGTCGGTCGTCAGCTACGGCCCTAGGATGGCACATTCATTAAGCAACCCTTGAGCGGCGCGTGTGTGAGTGTGTGTGTCTGTGTGTGAATGTGAATGTGGGGGTGGGTGGTTGGTCAAGTATCCGGTGTCCTGTGTCCGAAATGCGGCATACATGGCATACCAGCTGGAAATTAAGTTTTCGCATTTCCACCTTTTTTTCTAGTCTTTTTTTGGCGTGTGTAAACGTTGTGTGAGCTCTCTGAGCCCGTTGTCCAGTTGATAATCCAGCATAATGCGCTTTTATTTGAAATAATAATGTTGATGCCAACGTCGGTCTGGGCTCATTTAGTGCGGGCGAAAGAGCGAAAAAAGGCATCAGCTCCCTGCCCCAGGCTAGGTGTAATCCCCGCCTCGGACTTGGTGTGGGTGTAACCCGAACTCATTGTCGGCCGCAAAGTTGTTGCATGAGGTGTCAAAGTTCATAACGTGGTCGAGTCCACAGTCGAAATTAATTCCCCTTGTCCGACCCGAGCCTGGACATATGTGTCCCAATCCGAGGCCGAGTCGAGTCGGACTTCGAGTTGGAGTCGGATAATGCGTTGGTTTAATTACTAAAATTTTCCAGCAAATTAAGTTTGATGCGTGGACAGCAACTTAAAGTTATGTCTGTGCGTGTGCGAGTGTGTGTTTGCCAGGGTTGCGACACACATAAACATGCTAGAGGTGTAAATTTTAAATTGCTCAAATGCCTCGAGATGACTAACGCAGGCGCATAAATTTGGTAGCTCTAAAGTGGCAGAGTGGGCGGATAGAGTGGCAGTGAGGGTGCAGGGGCAGGGGGTGTGGCAAGACAGGAGCGCGGTTAACCAGAGCCACAATAAATCTCACGAAAAACGATTTAAAATTTTGTACTTTCACTCGAGACACATTCATGTATAAAACGATATAAGCCACGAGTAGTGTAGTCTGCCATAATCTCCCACTCTCCTGTATCTGGCCAGCTGCTTTCTTAACTTTGTGCTTGGCTGGTGAAATTCTTGCGGCGTTGCCTTCTGGTTGACTCAGAATGTGCGCCCCAAAAATAATTTATCATTTTCACTTGGCTCTGTGTGAAAATTCACTTATGCATGCGATGAGGAGGAGCCAGCCAGCTGACATTGGACCCCTTTTGAGCGGCTCCCTTACTCCCTGTGCGGCACGTTGACTTGTCGCCACATTTCAGCTACCTTTTTCTAGCCGGGAAGGGTCCGCTCCGAACAGGAGCAGGGGTCTTGTGGCTTAAAGTTCTGTCAACTGTTCGGCGGCAATTTAAAGTTTTTTATAGTTTTGGCTTTTAATTCGCATAGTTGGAATGCCAGAAACAGCAGCTCCCATTTGGTCGAACCGTTACCTGAACTCGGAGCTGGCCTCCTCCGAATTGCCGGCCTGTAAAATACCTCAACATTAAAATGCCATTAATGCATTTGCGTAATGTTGTGTGTAATATTCTTCGCATCCCACTCCCCCGCGCCTCCTCTCCCCTTCCCATACACACCTCATTGAAAGGCCATTAAAGTGACTTATGTGACGGCGCGGGGCTCTGGCCATGGCCTGGCCAAACCCGGGTCCCGCGCCCCAGCTCAAATTCGAACTGGTTGCGGCTGCAACTTCAAGTGGAACTCGCATTGCAATGGGCAACGTAAAAACTGCATTAAAAGGCCTCGTAAAGTGCTCGACGTGTGGGAAGGGGTATGTGGCAGGGCCAGGGGCAAGGGCAGAGGCAGAGGCTGGCCGTGCATTTGTCTTATCAGCCGGGCTCCTGGCATTGGCATTGGCATTGCCGGCGCAACTGGCCGACACTCCCCTCGATACATTTGCCTGACCATAATGAGCGGCAATTACCGCATCGGCCGCAATTTGCATTACACACTGCGAAATGTTGCAATGTCGCGGGTGGAGTGGGATGAGGACCTGGGGAGGGTAGCTACTGTGTGTAAACAGTGTGCAATCTGTTATCAACTCCAGCAGCAACAACAATAACACCAGCGGAATCGGCATCAGACACGTGGGCAATAGGAGAGGGAGACACATTTAATTGCGCCTACTTTAGCACAAAAGGGAAACGCCATAAAAATGCAGAAATCGCCAGTGCGATGTACTTTACGATATGTTTCATGTGTGAGGGTAGATATCCTTATAGCATGACCCACAACAATGGTTTTATTTTATGTGCTTTATCTAAGTCGATCAACAAGTTAAATTTTATTGACTTTGGACTTAAAAGTACGGAAAGGTGGGTTTAGTATTATACGTATTATTTTATGCAGATAATATATAATGAATGAATATATGGTATTGATATAGTACTTCTGGTTGGTATTGGTACGGTTGTTTTGACTATTCATAGTCAAAACAAATTTTGGCAGACTTATTTAAGATAATCTTGGGGTTTACCTGGCCGGGTTTGCTGGATAAGTAACTCGGATAAGAAATTCTAAATTAAATGAAATTAAACCAGACCAACGCTACAGTGGGGCACGCCCACTTGATCAGACTGAAATTTATGGAATAAGTGGATGTGGTATTCATCTATATATATTGACAGATAGACAAACATACAACAGACGGACTTGACTCACTCCACTCGTCTTCTGATCCTGATCCATAATGTGTATTACTATATGTTACATACTTTTCCACAAAGATTCAATGGTTTAAGAGTATATGTACAAAAGATTTGTACTCTGGTCTCAATATTCATTTTCCTATACTACTTATATAGAATGATACAGAATTTCAAAATATATTGAACATGTTTTCATTATGAACTTTAATCGGTGCACATATACAATTTGTTTATGAAAATCTATATTTCGATTTGATATAACATAAATTAACTTTGAAATTAAAACATTACAATAAACTTAATTTTGACAGATTGGTCGTATGGTCTATGTAGTTAATTTGTCTATATCTTAAAGAGTAGCAAAAAGTTGACAATAGTTTAAATGACAGCTGCACGACACGCCTGTTAAATGTGATATTTTCTAGAGTAGAAGATGTTAACTGCTGTACATTGCAAACTTCCGGCCAAAATCAATATACATTTGGTATTTATATTTTTGCATTAACAGCGAATGCTGATTATAATAACAGATGTACTGTAATATCAAATAAAGGCTTGCCATGTCTTGGAAATAGTATAAGATATAGGTTATGGTCTTGCATTATCTGAGCATATTTAATCTATAAAGTTGAAATAAAAACACATAAATATTGATAAAACACGTTAATAAACTCGTCATATTAGTTTCCCAAGTTTAAACGGGAGATAAACGCACATAAGATAAGATAAGCAGACAGTTGCAGACCGCAGTCACTAATCTTGGGCGATAAGAATTCGCTCGTGAATCGACAAATCGCTGTGGAGTCAACATCGTCAGCCGTGAGCAGTGGCGGCCTCAATTGAGGTAAACCTCGAGCCGCTCACAGCTCTTACTGCTCTCACAGCGCGTAATCCGACTAAGTTGCTTCAATTTAAATACCGCTAAATCAACAACTGCCACTTTACAACGAGCTGCAGCAGCAGGAGGAGCAAGGCACGAGGGCGGAAGGAGGGAAGAACGTTTGTGGAATGAAAAGCACAAGATTAAATAAACTGCGAGTAAAATTAAAAGTAACCGAGGCACAGCCAGCAAACACGCTCACTACACCTACACAGGACTATCCTGAAGACGCTACACTCCCCTTCACTTCGTTTGACTCCCCTCCTCTACCTACCACGCTCTCTTCTGGAGTCACTTGAGCAGGCACTCGAGCAACTTTCGGCAGAGTGTGCTGAACATTTTTACGCTTCTTTTAGTTCATTTTCAATGCATTTAACTTGAGTGACTCTTTAATCCTTGTAAGTATCTTAGCGAGCGAGTGGCGGGAGTGGGTGGGGAGTGGCACGGGGGACAGCGAGTGCGTCGCACCGTTGCCTTTCAAGTTGCCGGCATCTTCGACTGCGACACCGTCTTCGACTCCGTTGGTATCTTCGTCCTGGTCGTCGCACTTTGTGCTACAATATTTATTTACCTTGCGCCTTTTGTGCCCACGTGCAGCAGCTCCTTGCCGTCGTCGTCTTGCTACGTGCAACTCCATGGCCAGACTGGAGACGTGGCCACGCCCCTTTGCCGAGCGAAGTCTGCCTGCCACTTGGCATATTTTAAATACATTTCATGCGCTCCTGAATTCGGTTGTCGTTGCCCAAGTTCCTCAAGGATATTTGCTCCTTGAAAATATGTTTACTCGTGTTGTGCATATTTTAATCGTTTGCCTTGCCGACATCTTTCGCCATTGTAAAATGTATCTGTGTGCGTGTACGTGCGTGTGCGTGTATGTGTTTTGTTGCTTGTTTAACTTGCGTTTAAGTTAAATAAGCCATGCAAGTTCTGGTTCTGCCTCTGCCCAACTCCTCCCCTCCTCTCCTGTCTCTCCGTTTGTCGACTTTAATTTCAGTCCCTGTACCGTTATGCCGTTATTAGCATAATGCCAAACAGCCGTTAGCTGCTCATAATTGTTATAGTATCGCGGCCACAAATTGCAACCAAGTTGCGACATAAATTAGAAATCGCGCAGCTCGACGCATAAATAACACGACTTCTGCAGCCACGCCCTCTTTTTGTTGCCCTCCCCCGCCCCCTGCTGTGATAGCTAATAGAAACATCCGTTGCAGTTATCTCACGTAGCCACCACGACGCGGACAATGGCCAGGAATATGATATAAGCCAGAGACCACATGGCTGCCCCTTCCCACTCCCGACCAAGTGGCGAATAGCGAACAGGTGTTGGTTATTTATCTGCCAGCCCTGCGCCCTGTGAAAATTTTAATGAATTCTAATGAGAATACAGATACAGCATCAGCTACAGATATACATGGCTGAAGCTGCAGACACAGATACAGAAACAGATACAGATACTGCTTCAGCTACTTAGACAAGCGCCTGTGGCGATTCGTTAGCACACGCGGCGCACTTCAACGCGGCTCGTCTGCTCCTTGAGGTGCGTTGCAGTGGCGGAAAGAAATACACACTCACACATAGTTAAAGGAGTGTGCGCATCAAAGTTAGACGCACAAATAGCCAGAGGGTTCGACGCGTTTGTTTACAAAAGTTTTCGCTTGTTTGAAATGCTTATTTGGTATGAGAATCTGAGGGCAGCAAGCTTTAAATTGCTCTACCTAACAGCATTTTATGTGGAACTACTGAATTTATATCCAAGATACTTACAGTCTAGACTCCAGATATTATATGACTTTATAACTAAATGAGCTTTGGAAAGAAGATAACCAAAGTCATCATCGATTTCGACCTTAATTCCGAGCACATCGAATGAAATCATATCAAAGGTACGCTTAATTTATGCGCCTCCTTTTCTGAAATATTTGCACTTTGATTGCGCAACTTGTAACATAGTTAAACTTTTGCTGAGACCTCATAAGGCAACCTTTTCCAGCCTCTTCCCCACTTAATCTCCTTCTCTATTGCCTACTTCACATCCTGCAGCCAGCCAAAATTATTTCAATTAAGTTTCTTGGAAACAGTCCCGCCCCAACGACCTGGGTCCTGTGTTTGGTGTGGACTTACTTTCATTAGTAGCGCTTGTTTTTGTTTCCGCTTCACTGAAATTTATTGTCAGGTTCGATGGGTGGCAAAGTTTTTATTGCACGCGCCGCAGCTCGCCAGTTCTTGTTGTTGTTTCTTGGCTTTTGATTATTCAAATTACGCTTAATTGTTAAGGTGGCCATAACGCCCAGGCAAGAAAAGTTCTGCAAAGGGAGCCTTCATTATGGCACTTTAATTGGCTCTTGACTTAAAGAGGGGAATCATTGATATAAAAGGATTATGTTTTATTGAAAGTTACCTAAACGAAGATTAGCTAAATTAGCAGCAGATTAGCTGAATAGTCTTCACTAAGGAACTTTCGTTGACTGAAATTTAAATGCTGCAAGTAAGGAAAGTTGTTAAAGTAGTTTATGGTTATACATTGAATTTAAACATACACTGTATCACGAAATAGAAAGTTACCTTTTATTCATTTAAATCAAATCAATTAAACACAATTTAAAATTTAAATTAAAATTTTTAAACGTCGAGATTTTCCTAACACTAATTTAAATATTACAATACAATTATATACATACACACATATGTGGGATGTCATTCAGGGCTGGCAAACAATAAATGCGGTCTATGTGAAACGAGTTGGCAGCCTGTTTACTATGTTGGCAGGATTGTGCTAGGTTAGCAGGGCAACAAAAGTTAACACAGTCGTCACAAGAATTGCAAGAAGAGTCGACATAAGAGTTGTTGCCGCGAGAGGTTTAAAATTGAAAGTCAATTAAAAAGTTATTTAATAATCAAGACACAGATTGTATATGTGTGTTACAATGCAAAACTTGAGGAACAGAACAAGTTAATATAATACAATTATATTTAAAAATAACAAAACAAAACCTATTGCAATATCGAAACTGTGTAAACCAACAAACTGAATAAACGTATGTTAAACTTTAACTTTAACAAAATAAACCTTATATATATATTATATATGAAATAAAAAATGAAAATTAAATATATAGATTTAAATGTTTAAACTATGAATGTATTTAATTAAGTTTAATTTAATTTAATGTGAGACAATGAATTTAGCCCGATCTACAATTTGATTTAAAGGTAAAACCAATATTTGTGAGAAAACTTGATCTGCGGATAGTTCACATAAATTTGCAAGCCGAATTTGTAGTCTCTAGAGAAATATAGAGTCTCTTGTAATCTTGGCGCTCAAATAAACAGGCGAACAGACAAATTTTGTTGACCATTTTTATTTGCCCATTTTAAATCGACGTCATATCTTTTGTTATAAATTCATGGCAAACGCTCTTTAAGCATCGCACACTTCTATGCACTTGTTCGCCATCGCTCTGAGAACACTCTCTATCGCACTTCACTTGGTTTTATTTATAGTGCAAGCCTCAAAGCGGAAATGCTTCAAGCGCCGATTTTTTGTTGTTCAAAAATCATTTGCGGTGTACCTTTTTTTGATGGGGGTTCGATTCATTGTAAACATCGCTGCCAAATGTGCTGCAGCAATGCGAGAGACAACGAGATGCGGCTCCGACACAGTTGACCAGCGTAAAATGGCGCGAAATTCGTGCATTAAATGGACTGAACTTCCGGTGTGTGAAAACGTCGCACACGCACACTCACACACATAAATGTCGTTGTCCATGGCCAACGGGCCATGTTTTTCTGGGCATATGCGAGTTGCTGTTTTGCGGCCACTGACAAAAGGAAAAAAGGGACAAGAAACAAAACAAACAGAACAAAAAATCAGGGGGAAAAATAGGAAAATAGTCCAGAGGCAACTGGAGAATTGATGCCCATTGCAATAATCCATTTTTAGCGCCATCAACAACAACATCAACCAATATTGAGGGCCCATTGTTTCCGCGCTAATTGTTTGGCTTTTTGACCAATTTGCCATGCGCTGCTCCGTTTGGCTGGCACCAGCGTCAGCACTTGGCCAATGCTAATACAAAGCCAGGCAAGGCACTTGTGCTGCCCGACTTCCTATTTACCCATTCCTTGGCAGGAGCGGACTCAGCTGGCGACGAGATTGCAATTATTTTGCAAACAATGAAATTGTTGCTGCGTGTGCAAACATAAAATCAAATTGTTCCTAGGTGTGTGCAGCTGTTACACACTGCTACACGTTGGCTGTACCACGGATACAGTCTCAGATACAGATACAGATACAGAGACATTTACGACTTCAGCCGGAGCCACTCGTACTTTGTCTGGGAAAGGTGTTCGGCGCTTTGTCTGGGGCCGCAGCTGCCGCTGGAGCATTCGCCTTGATTTGATTTCGTGCGTTTCACCTACTACCACAGGGGGTTGGCAGTTCCCTTTTCAGTTCGACAGTCGAGTCAATAGATATGCAAATGGAGATATTTTTGGGGCGCAACAGACCGACAACAGGTGATAGGCACATAAAAATGCCAATCGATTTGCTGGCTGCCATTAAATTCGCATAGATTTCACAGACGCGACACGACGCGATGCGAAAGCGCTAATAAAGTGCAAATCGCAGGCAGCAACACGTCGCACGAGTTGGCTAAATAAATCGCATGGCAATTTATCAAAATAAACAGATCATGACAAATGCGTCGGCTAAATCGCGCAGAACTCTGCACACCTCTTCGACTGGCTGCAACTGCAGTCGCTGCTTTGTCGTGTCGTCTTCGAGGCGTCTGCTTTGTCTGCCGATGCTGTTGCTGCTGCTGATTTTAATTAAAATAATTTCTGGCTGCACTTTTTCCACGTGAAATTCCGCAACTATCTCAGACAGCGGCGACTGGGCTGAGAGGAGGGAGGGAACATAGCCGCTGTCATGTTCTCTTGTCTAGTTGGCCAGGAGCAGCGCCTGAGCCATTCCATGCCAGACAAAAAGGCGAACGCATAAATTATGCTTTGTTGACATCGCGCCAGTGGCTGAGGTACCAAAGGTACGCAAAAAACATTGTGCAACATTTCTTGGCAGCGTCGAACGCAGACGAATTGCTCGGCCTGCCGCAATGGACTTTTAATTGTCGCAAGTTGCACATAAATTAGACATGCCTCGCGCGTGATTTGAGCTGTTCTGAGACATTTAAACTTAATTTCTCTCTGTGCACACTCTCTCTCTCTCTCTCTCTCCCGCTTGGCTGCTGGTCAGCAGGTAACGCACCAAATGTTTATAATCATGTGGCATGCAACACCGAGAGCAGACCATGCAACATGCAACACCACAATTTCTTTGCTTCCTCTTCTTCTTCTACTCCGTCTCGGCGTCCATTAAGTTTCGAAGCAAAAACTTTGGCCAGCCGTTTGGCATGCAGCCAATGTGGCAGACAGACAAAGTATCTTTAAAGTGCGGCACAGCCAGCACAAGTTGCACAATGAAATTGCCTACGTCCGCCCCGATCTGCCACCGCTTCCCCTGCTGCTTGCCAATCTGCACCTCGTCGAGGACGGCAGGGAAATGTTTTGCATTTCAAATTGCATTTTAATCGCATTTCAACCTGAAATGCCATTAGACATAATTCGTTTAGCCGCATTTGTCGTTGGCCAGCAAATCATTTCGATATGCGAATGGCCCCGCCCACCTAAATGTGCCTCCCTTCCCACCGCCACTTGCGATTCACTTGAACACAATTGCCAACCGCACGTAAATCAACTTTGTCATTGATTTCGGCTGCTCCAACTGACAGACGGACTGGGCACAGTCCCAGACAGGCAGACGGACTGGGGGCGAGTGGAGTGTCCAATGCCAGGAGTGCCAGAGTGCCAGAGTGCCAGTGGATGGACGATGCATTGACGTACTGTCCAGATTATGCACACTGCATCCGCTGTTGGCCCAATCGCAGTCGCCGTCAAATTTGTCATTTCGTAATTGATTGTGAGCCGATTGTGCAGTCGCATTCGAGTGACATTTAATCAATTTATGCTTGGCTCGTTTCTAATCAATCGCTCGCCCCCAATTCGGTCAGTTTGCATCTCATTTGTCCGCTCCTATCCCCTTCGGTCACCCTGCTCTCCCTGCCTTGCCACCTGCCCGGCTTGTTGCCAGCTGTGGCGTGAGGTGACGACAACCAGGTACGAAAATAGTCGCTGCGCAGCGTATTTAGTTACAAGGTGAGTGGCGGACTTGTTGAAAGGCGGGTCAGACGCAGTCCAAGTGCCTTTTGGCAGCCAACTGTGTATCGAGTATTGACCAAACAACTGTCAGATCTGCCAGGCAATCTGTGTGCCTACAGCACTTAAATAGCTTAAATCTCGGCAAACACTCGTCCCTGCACTCGCCCCTCACCCCTCACGCGTTCCCCGTCTCTGTTTCATTTATCGATTTTCTCAAGCATCTGCGTTGTTGGACCGAATCGGAATAAAGTAGAAAAATTACATAGCAGAGAAATGAGCAACGTTTTTTTTGTTTGACGAGCCCTGCATACTCTTCCTTTTCAAGATTTACAAAATTAACTTTGTTCGTATTTCAGGTAAAAATATCTTCTATTTCTACTAAGGCATTTGCCTTTGCAATGTGGCCCTTGAGTGTAGAAATATTTAGTTCAGTAAATGAATATGCTATTAATATACAAAGTAATACAAGATTACTAACAAGAGACACCAAATCGATATACTCTTCTGCAGACTATGCAAATTCAAACTGACCCTGAGAAGGCGATGTTGATGCCGAAGAAGACGCGCCAAGCGAATTTGCGCGCTTGAATGCCTGCATAAATTTCTGCTGCCTTTTGCCGGCTATTATTTACATTAAGTACACACACACACACACAGGCTAACACCCACATACGCACACGAGCTCGTGAGTGGACTAGAAACTCAATTTCCTGTAGAGAACACGGGCACATCAAATGCTTTACGGATGCTAGCTCTCTCTCCCTCCTCTCTCTGTCCCTTTCTCTCTCTTGCCCTATATCTTTCTCGCTTTACCCACCTCTCCTGACCACTCTGAAATTTAACACACGTTGCACCCACGTCCCACCACCACCGCAGTCAACCTCTGCGGCCCGTCTGAGAGATTCTGGCAAGGCGGCTGCTGCTGCCACTTTTTCATTTTTCGCATGTAATGTGTGTAATCAAAGTAACAAAATCCAAATCATATTTCCTTCATTGACCACAAAATTTGTATCTGTGCGTGTGTGTTCGGCCCGGGCAACCCTTTTGCCTTCGCTTGTGCATAAAACATTTTACTAGATTCGTACAATCAATGCTGCCCTACGACGAGCATTTCTTAACCTTGCTTGATTTTTATTTTATTTCATTCTTCGGGCAAAATTATTGGTCTGCGCATATGTAATCATCTGTGCGGTCCCCCAGCGCACCTCCCTCCCCGCAGGTCGCATCATAAAGTGCACACAATCAGAATGAAATACGTTTTAGGTGGAGCTTCTCGACAGCCGTAGTAGGCTGAGCAGGCACATTTCTATGCGCTACGTTTGGGCGGGAAATGTTAGAAGCTTGATTTCATTTTTGACAGCATAGTATATTGTTTGGTATAATATTGTTATTTTGTAATACTATGTTTTCAGTTCCTAATAATTAAAGAATTTTCCAAAGGTATTGTATAGACTATAGAATATCATTTCAAAGTACATGCAGTTTTACAAGGGACTGCACTCTTAAGTCGGCTATGCCCTAAAATAACTTTTCACCATTCCACTGTAAATTGCACGGCATTTCGCATATGTTGGCAATTTTTTATTTATCGACATTGGCGCTTTATTAAAAGGTGTTGGGTGCGCACGTTCGTACGGACACAACGGGGTGGTCCCCGATGTCGGCGAGGACAGAGGCCGCAGGCCATTTGGTTGCTCCTTTGTCGAAACTTTAATAAGAAATCTTTTGAGGATTTCCAGGATATGCATTGCTTGCTGGCAAGCTGGCAAAACTTTTCGCTGGCAAAATTTCATTTGTGGTCAAGCCAAAGTTTTATTTGAGTTTTCTCAGTTTTAGTTTCAGTTGCCGGTTTCGGTTTCCAAGTGAAATTCAATTAAATCTACGCATTATGCACGCTGCACCGCACACAGCTCCAGCTCCAGCGTTAGCTCAGACTGACTGACCCTTTGGGCTGGCACTAAATGCAAATAACTTGCACAAAAGGTGAGCCGAGTGGATGGTAAACAAATTATCAAAAGTGCTCAGTCAGCAGTAGCAGGAACAGTAGCTGGAGCAGCTGCTGGAGTCGGGAATCTCCCTCCGCTGACATGGCGAACACGCACACGTTTCTCCGTGGTAAACGCCAGTTCATTATTAAAAGTTTTAAAAGCAGATAAGTGCACAGACTGATAGAGATGCTGACACTGATACGCACACACACAACCCCGCAGACACACCTCCGTCCTGCGGGTAACTGGCTGAGATAACGATAACCTAAGCAGCTTCCACTACGATCCCAGTCAACATGAGCGCCACTTCACCTCTAATTGAAACATTAAGTTGCACATCACGTACGCGGTGTCAGACACCAGACGCCTGCTTGGATTTCGTGAGGTGGGGCTATGAATCGTTGGGAGGGACGCTCCAGCGGTGGCGCCTAAGAGTATGCTAAAATTATGTGCTGTGGCTACGGGTGCGGTTACTTCAGCCTCACCTATCCCAAAAGCAAGCGATCCACCCGGCTAGCAACAACCACTCAGCACTTTATTTTTTCCGTGTTGGCATTTTAAAAAGCATTTAACTACCCGGAGCATGACTGTGGAGAAGGGTCGGCGGAAAGGTTGGATTTTGTTTAGAGTGTAAAGTGATTACGTCGAAAATTTGTTTGTCTATGATTTTGCATACATGTAAATCGTCGACTATATCTTGTGGAGTTCCTTAAGCAGTGTGTTGGAGTAGCCTCATGACTCAGTTGCATTACGAAAAGCTCCAAGTCTATCAGCGTCAATATGTACAGTGACAGATTTAATAAAGTTTCAAACAGATATTCATATATGAAAATAACTATTCATTGTATGAAAATAACTCAAATTCGAGTAGGAATATAGTCGAATTAGTTTTGGGGCGTAAACGTTGTTACATAAATAAGTTAGAAAGGCGATAAGGTGATACATTAGCCGGGTATACATTACAGGTATACATTACATTAGCCGGAGACATTCGACTAAGCGTTACTATCTAATATTAACTTTGTGCAAATGCACAGTGGTTCCCCCAGAGGCCAAAATTCAAAAAATATGAATCACAATAGATTTGCGCAAAAAGTAAACAAATCATCTCTTAAATGTCCAGACAATTCAAGACAAATCCGGTTTTTTCTAGAAAGCAAACGGTACTTTCTAAAAATAGAATTGAAGTCGCGAGCACATGCTCATTTGCGCAGCGTAGTTGGACGAATTGCATTCTTGTTGACAACAAAGCAAACTTTAAAACGGTAAAACATCAGTAATACTTATCTGATTGACATAATTTAAAATGCAGTTTAAATTTGAAGGTATTTACTTTTACAAATTCTTTATGTTAAGTTAATATCATTGATTTAACATTTTTTTTTAATTATATTTGATTTAACCTTTTTTGTGTATTTTGTGAACGTCTTTTTTATGTTTACGTAAAGTTTTAGTTGTGTTCCGTTGAAACTCCGAAATAAATGTTTATGTCATTGTATTAAAGAGTTTCTTGAGGTAATAAAACTGTTTGAGAATTTTGCGGAAAGTTGCGGATGTGCTTGTTATCGTTAATATACTAACCCAATCTCTTATTTTTTCAAGGTCAAATTTGTCAACGAAGTCTCTGTTTTGCCTTTTTATTGTGCTGTCTGTGTGATTTTGTCTTTCGTGTATGTGTAAAATTTTCAATGCTCATTTAATTAATTATTTTGTCATTTTTTCTGTGTAAATTCGATTTGGCTTTAGACGGCGATTTGTATCAGTGCACTGATACACTGCAGTGTGTATTTGAACGCCATCACATTTTTAATTTATGGTGCACAAAAAAGGGTACCTATACAGAAAAAATACAAGAAATTACCACAGCTGTACGAGATGAAATTAAGACTAAAGGCTACATAGTTGAATTGACCGAACATATGCAATGTATTGACAACATTTGCAAACAAATTGCTGTTTATTGGACACGCTATGATCGAAAAAAATCGTCAGTACTCAAATATAAGTCTGATTGGCTGAATCAAAACGAATCAATTCCAGTAAAAAGTATCTCTAAAAAGTATCAGCAAAGGGTACAAAGTCCACATCGTGGACGTCAAAAACTTGATTTTGAGGAATCCTCGGCGAGAACAAAGCGACGGCGTATAGCTCATCTGGCCAAATTAGATGAATCTGCTATTTCATCGTTACGCAATGAATGTGAAATGAAAAATGTATTGCCAGCAGATCCCGATGAGGTAATTTCGCTATTAATGGAGACCATCGTTGTGCCACTATACTTCAAGCTATTGCATCGGGCTACAAAATTAATGCCAATAAATTTAATGAATATGCTTTAGAAACTGCCAAGCAACTGATAAAAAAATATCCATGGTACTATTTGCCGGCTACAGTTCATAAGGTGTTAATTCATGGATCTGCAATTATAAAGCATGCAATTATATCGATTGGAGAGCTTTCCGAGGAAGCTGCGGAATCCAACAACAAAGAAATTAAAAAATGTAGACTTTATCACAGCCGGAAAATGTCACGGATTATTACAAACACCGACATTTTGAATGCACTCCTTCTACGCTCCGATCCGTTTATAACCGGACAGAGGGACCTTGAGAAAAAGGATAAGTCAACTTTGCTTGAATCTGTTCATAGTTTACTAGAGGAGACATTGTAAAATTAATAATAAAGTATTAAATTAATTTATATTAATTTTTATATTTTTCATTATTTTTTCCATACAAGAAAAATAGAGAAGAAGAGAATAGAGAGAAGAATAAGACTCCATAAAGTATATATATTTGTCTGCCTGCCTTATTGTCAAAAATATATACGAATTAACCTGGTTTTATTCGCTTAAAAAATTATTGCCTACTTATCGGTGCTTGAAAAAGGGTTTTTTTGCATTTTGGTGGGGAAGGGGGCTCCAATCCTAACAATTTTTACAGCATGCTTTCTGAAGCACTATTGGATCCCTGAAGCCAAATTTAAGGTTTCTAACTGCACTGGAAGTATTTATGGCCGCGTCTCCATACAAGAGGAACCACTGTGAAATGTAGTGAAAAGGCTGAAAAAGGAGAGGCAGTTGAATGTATATTTTTAACGGTTTTTGAAAACAAGGCCAAGGGTATCTTAATGCTGGGCGTGCACGACTGTGGTTACGTCTTGTTGTAATTTCGTAAATGTTCAATTCAGGAAATTGAAGGCGATGTATGTATTACTCATGTATATTTCAGTTCCATACAGTCAAATTCTTAATATTACAATACTTTAAATACATTTTTAAGGCAAAGAGTTAAGTACTCACGTTGCCATCACTATCACTATCACGATTATAATTATTTTATTTTTATTATCCTAGCGCGACAATTGTTCTCTTTTTTAATGGCGCTAGTCACTGTGATTGGATACACAATTGTTATATTTGTTATGAGAATCGCTATATGTTTTCTTTCTTGGAACAAGGTCTTCGGAAAAG
This sequence comes from Zaprionus capensis, assembly GCA_018903675.1. Classification (NCBI taxonomy): domain Eukaryota; kingdom Metazoa; phylum Arthropoda; class Insecta; order Diptera; family Drosophilidae; genus Zaprionus; species Zaprionus capensis. Next base: position 7,259,245 of record JAEIFN010000011.1, read on the forward strand.
CTGCCGGCGTTCACGAATCCACTTATTAACAACTGAAATACAACATTAAATTATTTTAATATTTTGGGGTATTTAATCACTTTTTGGTATCTACCCCATTTGGATCCCACTATAACGGGACAAGCTGCGTGAAGTGTTTTGGTATTTCCCTGTCCGTCATCATTTAGATTGTACCACATGATGGCAGCTCCTTTATGTGGATAAACAGCTTTTTCTATATCCGGAAAAACTGTAGCGCCTCCTTGTTCTACATCTGTTAGCTATAAACACAAAATATCACGTTTTCTAAACGTAGGATATGGTAGATTTGGGTAACACTTACATAGAAGAGAACCGTTGCAATACGATCGCCACTCATTCTCGTCAAATTAGTTGCCTGAAATTAAAATATATATCTAAGAATAAAACTTATCTATCTTATTACTTATTTAGTTCACTTACGACTGACGCGTTAAAATAATCGAAGTGGCTGCCGTAGTGACCACCAAGACCGTAGTTCATGACTTGTAACATCTCCGAGCCGTAGAGATCGAAGCGGGTCATATCTTCAATGCGTCTATTGATACGTTTCGTCAAATCATTGGTGATGTCAGGGAACCAGGCAACCTTCGAAGTCCGCGTCTTGGCCACATTATTCTTGCCCGAGTCCCTGTTGAAAACCGTTGCGCGTTTCAGTTCCGACACTGCCATGCTTTGCAGCTGATTGATCTCTTTGGGCGATATCACATCGTGGTACAACACCATATACGGATCCAGTCCAATTACTTCCATTTTCAGTGGAGCCAGTCTCAAGAATGGCGAGTTCGTTTGGTTGTAGACACAGTGGAGCCGCGAAGGCTTTTGGAACTGACCTCGGCAGCCCCGTTCGTAAGCCCCCACCCCCGGCACAATGTACTGCAAAGAGTATGCGACAAGATAGTAATTACGCTTCAAATCACTTTAATAAAATTTACCTACCGGTAGGGGTTGTACATTGGGCTCCGTTCTCATCAGAGTCTCGACTTCCGATTTTCGAAGAAGCAATTTCACATTATCTCCTCGGAGTGATAATGCTGAATTAATAGTTGTCAATGCATCATTATAGCGCTCTGCAACGAGATCGAAATTAAAATCAAAAATAAACCTGTTTTGCCAAATAGACTTACTCATTTTGAGGAGTGCTTCAGCGTAGACATGGAGCACCTCCGTCCGATCCAGATTTAGTGGCAGAGGAAGGTCCTGCTCTCTCTGCAGCCATTGGATCGCTTGATAGATCCACTCACAAGCATCGCCAAATTTCTGCTGATCGAAGTGATACTTCCCCAGAGCGTAGCTGTCCAATGCATTTAAGCTGACACTGAAACATGTTATGACGACACACATACAATTTGTGATACAGGTACAGATACAGATGCAGATAAAGAGCGCAATTAATTTGATAGGCTGAAGTAATTTTCCATGCTACTCACTTATACTCTCTGCCATTGAGCAGTCCCTTGGCTATGTCGGACACTCTCAAGCCGTAGGTAGACTGTATGCGATATATTGCAGTGCTTGCCTCCTCGAGGTCGGTGCCAGTGGGAAGTTGGTGTCGCTGTTGTTTGAGGTAGTCTATTTGCTGCACGCCCACCGGCTGCTCCATGTAGTGCAGCCAGCGTGTCCAGTCCTCGTGCATGCGACGAATGAGTGCGAATGCATTGAGCGGATTGGACACAAAGTGTTCCGTCTCGACCATCGCCTTGTCGTTTTGCGTGCGCATTTCCGACACAAAACTGGGATAAGGCAGAGGGTAATTTTATTTTCCAGTTAGTATGAAACTCCTCAACCTACCCTCGCACTATGTGGAGTTTCTTTTCCAGTTCATCTGCATAGTTGCTGAGATTCTCGATGAGCTTGGACTCCACATGCAGCAGATTCACCATGCCTGCCACCGAGGTGGAGTGGCTCTTCTCCTCTTCCTCCTGCCCGCTGACCAGAGCACTCGAAGCCAGGAAAAATATTACCAGAAGGTGGAGATTCCATGTTTTCGACTGCATTGCACTCGCCGTGTGAGTTTGTCAACGTCCCCGGTTCAACTGAAAGGTGAGTTACTCGCTAGGTTCGAAATTGACGTTGGCACGAGATAAATGTTTATAAATACACCTGGCTGGCAAAAAGCGTTTACCATTTGCTTTTGTAGTACACCAAGTCGCTGGTGCTTACTGTTATTATTTTTCATTTCCCAGATTGATAAGCGACTCGACGCGTCGCAGTGCAAAGCGACTTGACGCGACTCGCAACGCGTCGATAGCGACAAGCAGCATTTAATTAAACGCGACGCTTCGCCGGCTGTTCGGCTTTCCCGGTGTGTACAAGCAGCATTGGATTGCGCCCCAACAAGTAGTTGGTAGTACGTGAGCTGAGAGTGAACACCCCACCAGCTGGCACCATGACCCCAGCGTACCCTGTGCGAATTAGTGGCAAAAGTGGCACGCTTACGAGGTGATTGGATGGTCTTAACGCTACATTGATTAGGGCACTCTTGAGCTGATGCTTTCAAGTGCACGACTTGTAGACAGTGACTTCTATCGGCAAATTCCATGGGAACCCGGTAATTCTTCAATCAAATATTTAAAACAAGTCAATGGTGTATTAAACAATGGTATTTATTATTGCAGGTTAAACACTGATATAAATAGATAAGCACGATTCATATTGTCGATCTAACTTCAACTAAACAATTTCAATAAACATGAATTTGGAATATAATCTAAATTCCAGTAAAACTGTGTAGAACATAATGTAAAATGTGATTATGTGAATGTAATATTGTTTAGTCAATAAACATCTATAGACATAAAATGATCTTCTTTCGGCATGCTGGAGATTTTATACCCTTGTAGGTTCTTATATCCTCCGATCATTCATATCCTAGTTATTGAAAAATTTTTTATGTATTCATTGACAGCTATAATTACTCCACCATCACTGGATCATTTTATAGATTATATTAAAATCTCTATTTCTACGCGATTGTTCCTTTTGAAGCTATGGGACATATTTAGTTGTCCGATTTTAATGAAATGTCAAAATTTTACTTCAAATACTATTTATCTTTGATTGTCACTGATAAGTTACGTTTTTCCTGAAAAACAATACTGCTTATACCCGCTGGACAGAGTTGAGGCTCTAACGAAAATGTGTGTTAAATGCAGAATAATTCTTAATCAACATCAACAGACGATTCGTCTACCCGTCTGTCTGTCCGTCTGCCCTTCGATATGAGAATCTAGATCTCAGAGACTATAGGGCTACCAAATTTGGTGACAAATTTTGTTATACTCCCGACCCCGAAAATCGAAAAAATTGAATTCCAAGCGCAATTTTAATGGAGGGCAGTTTATTTTTGGAAAAAGCATAATAGCCATGAACAGAAAATTAAATTTCAAGGAAAGAGATATGGATCAAATAAGAAAATTACTTCGCAAAAAGGAGTATTTTTAAGCCCTTACGTTTAATTTTATAAAAAATGAAAATGAAAAAACTGAAATGTTTAAAACTTTGGTGCATCGCCCTTAAAGACAACAACGTCGAAGAATTACATTTTAATTTGCTCAAAAATACATATTTCATTCTCATTCCCGATTGGTTTAGTCCATGTAAAATATCCATTTACAGAAATTTGTTTTGATGAACGTGAATCGCTTAAATTATCCATTTTTGGCACAAGGTTTTCGGAAAAGCTGCCGACGTTCACGAATCCACTTAGTAGCAACTGAAAGACAACATTAAATTATGTTAGTATCTCGTGGGTATTAAAACACTTTTTGGTATCTACTCCATTTAGATCCCACTAATACGGGACAAGCTGCGTGAAGTGTTTTGGTATTTCCCTGTCCATCATTATTAAGATTGTACCACACGAGAGCAGTTCCTTTCTGTGGGAAAACAGCTTTTTCTAAATTCGGAAAAACTGTAGCGCCTCCTTGTTCTACATTTGTTAGCTATAAACACAAAACATCATGGTTTGTTCAGTTTTTGTACTGTGTTAAAGATTTGGGTAATCCTTACATAGAAGAGAACCGTCGCAATACGATCTCCGTTCTCATCCGTCGAAGTTTTCTGCAATAACATATAGCAAAAATAAACCATTTCCGATTACTTAATTAAGTATGTAGATCACATACGAGGGACGAGTTAAAATAATCGTAGTGGCTGGCATAGTGACCGCCTAGGCCGTAGTTCATGGCTTGTAATGCCTCTGAGCCGTAGAGAGCGAAGCGTGTCATATCCTGAACGCGTATAGTGATGCGAAGCGTCAGCTCATTATGCATGTCAGGGAACCAGGCAATCTTCGAAGTCCGACTTTTGACCACTTCATCCTTGCCTGACTCCTTTATGAAGACCCTGGCGCGTTTCAGCTTCGACACAGCCAAGCTTTGCAGCTGACTGATCTCTTTGGGCGATATCACATCGTGGTACAACACCATATACGGATCCAGTTCAATTATTTCCATTTTCAGTGGAGCCAGTCTTAAGAACGGCGAGTTCGTATGGTTGTAGACACAGTAGAACCGCGAAAGTTTGAGGAACTGACCTCGGCAACCCCTTTCATAAGCACCCACCGCCTGTATTATGTACTGCAACAAGATAGTCTACATAATTGCGATTCAAATCATTATAATGAAGTACACCTACCGGTAAGGGTTCAACATTAGGCTCCGTTCTTATCAGAGTCTCGACTTCCGATTTTCGGAGAAGTAATTTCACATTATCTCCTCGGAGTGATAATGCTGAATTAATAGTTGTCAATGCATCATTATAGCGCTCTGAAACGAAATCGAAATTAAAATCAAAAATAAACCTGTTTTGCCAAAGAGACTTACTCATTTTGAGGAGTGCTTCGGCGTAAACATGGAGCACCTCCGTCTGCTCCAGATTGAGTGGCAAGGGAAGCTCCTGCTCATTTTGAAGCCATTGGAGAGCTTGGTAGATCCACTCACACGCCTCACCAAATTTCTGCTGATCGAAGTGATACTTACCCAGAGCGTAGCTGTCCAATGCATTTAAGCTGACACTGAAACATGTTATGACGACACACATACAATTTGTGATACAGGTACAGATACAGATGCAGATAAAGAGCGCAATTAATTTGATAGGCTGAAGTAATTTTCCATGCTACTCACTTATACTCTCTGCCATTGAGCAGTCCCTTGGCTATGTCGGACACTCTCAAGCCGTAGGTAGACTGTATGCGATATATTGCAGTGCTTGCCTCCTCGAGGTCGGTGCCAGTGGGAAGTTGGTGTCGCTGCTGTTTGAGGTAGTCTATTTGCTGCACGCCCACCGGCTGCTCCATGTAGTGCTGCCAACGTGTCCAGTCCTCATGCATGCGACGAATGAGTGCGAATGCATTGAGCGGATTGGACACAAAGTGTTCCGCCTCGACTATCGCCTTGTCGTTTTGTGTGCGCATTTCCGACACAAAACTGGGATAAGCCAGAGGGTCATTTTATTTTCGATTTAGTATGAAACTCCTCAACCTACCCTCGCACTATGTGGAGTTTCTTTTCCAGTTCATCTGCATAGTTGCTGAGATTCTCGATGAGCTTGGACTCCATATGCAGCAGATTCACCATGCCTACAATCGAGGTGGAGTGGCTCTTCTCCTCTTCTTCCTGCCCGCTGACCAGAGCACTCGAAGCCAGGAAAAATATTACCAGAAGGTGGAGATTCCATGTTTTCGACTGCATTGCGCTAGCCGTGCCTTGCGTGGTTCAACTGAAAGGTGAGTTACCCGTTACCCGTTTGGTTCTATGTTGTAGTACGCCAAGTCGTAGGTGCCACGAGACTGAAAATCCCACCATCTGGCACCTTGACCTTAGCGTACCCTGTGCAAATGGGTGGCAAATGTGAGGTGATTGAATGGTCATAACGATACATTGAATAGAACGCTTGTATTTAATGCTTTCAAGTGCAAGAATTGTAGTCAGTGCCTTCTATCGGAAAATTCTGGAAACCTGGTAATACTTTAATCGAATATTTTAATCGACTCAATGATTATATAAATATATCACATTGGAATTAAAATAAAGCTCTACTGATCTGCTGACTACTTTAATATGCGACTATTTGTAATATAGAGTTATTATTTTACTCATCAAATTTGCCAATTTAATGAAAATTTATTGTACAGATTAAATGCGAACCGGGCGTGTCCGGCTCTCGGCGCCCGGTTCGAAACACTCGACAGGAATGTCGCAATCTGTTATCTGCTTTAACCATGAATGATTTCATTGAAAAGCTTTGTGGAAAACCTAAAAACCTTTTTGTATACAAAATAGCAGCACACAAAGAAAGACTACAACGCATCCCCACCCACCAGCCGTTCCACGCCCACGCGTCCCTGGCCTGCCCACTTGTTGGAAAAGGTATCACCAGAAAAGGCTTTAAATTTTGCACTTTTATGGACACAGCGGCTGGAGCTGCTCAAGCGGCAGAGCGGGGAATCGTCCTGCAGCGGCATGTGTCCTGCCGTTGATATCGGCTTAACTTTGCCATAAAACTGTCAGCGTCACGCGTGTAGTGGACGGCACGGACATAGGCGAGGCACGGATGAGGTCGGTCCAAATGAAATAAATTTTACAGCCAAATGGGTAGACTTGTACAGAGCAAAAACGCCAAGCGTGCACACACACACAGCAGAGAGAGATTTGTGTGGCCAAATGTCACAGGCAAATCTAATGCGGACAACAAAAGCACCTGTGACCTGGAAAATGTCTCGACGCAAGCCCGCAATGCCCCGTGCGCCCCACTTCCCGTGCAGCTTGTCGAGCAGGAGCACTTAAAGCCATCGCTTTACTGTTGTCCGGTCTCAGTCTGGGCCAAGGGTAAATGTTTGCACGTGAAGTCTGGTTGATGTTTATTTGGGGAAGAGGACGTCATCAGAATTACCCACGACGATGTTCATCAATTAGGTGTCATCAATCATCTACAAGCTTCCCAAAATGGATCGAAATCATTGACAAGCCCACAAGCACAAGCTGTGATATGGACAAGCTCGACGACGGCAAACATGTCGCGGTACAAAATGTCGTTTAACCTAATCTGACAGAACCACATAGATTATTTATTTTAGTCCCAGAAGTTGATTATAAGCCAAAATATAGGGTGTTTGAAAATCGTTAAAACTTATCAGAAACTGTGGTTACCTTCGGAATGCTGGATCTTTAATGGTTTTGCAGTTTTTGAAATCAATTTTTTCCGATTAGTTTTATACTCGTAATCTATTATATATATTAATGAAATCTTTTAATTTCTGCCTGATTCATGCCATAAAAGCTAATTGATATAGTGGCCCGATTTTGATGAAATGGAGAGAATAATCATTAATAACTGTATAACTTTAATTGGTAATGGTAAGTTGACTTATTTCGAAAACAACTTTTGAACTTGTTATTGTACAAACAACCCTCATATCAGTAAATTCCTTCTCCGTTCAACAAGTACTTAACCTTTTCCGTCTGATGGTGCAGTCATGTCCGTCTGTCTGGATTAACGCACCGATCTCAACTATAACAAAAGCTAAAGATACCAAATTTGCCATGAAAATTCCTGTATACTATATGCAGTTTATTTCAAATCGATAATATCATTTTTAAAGTAAGCTACGTGTAAGATATATAAATTTATGACCTCAACATATATCTATCTTTCCTGCAAATTTAAATGCGATCGAACAATAAACACAGAGAGTATAGAAAGCATCAAGTAGAGTCCGGTTAGATAAATTATACAGATCCCACTTAAAGATCCTGTCTAATTTTTGATTAATTAGTTGGAATCGATTAGATTAAAGACTAATCTAAGCTTGGAGCAGTGGTTTTACTGATTAAACAAATATAACACCACAACACAAGCAAACAATATGCTATCATTATTTACAATCTAATGACTTTTCGATTATCATTTCACTTGGGATTGTTGTTCGTATGTTTAATTTCAGGAACTGGACGAAACGTGATATTTTTTGGTTTTATTCTCGGTTATCTGTTCACCGTGCACCTAAGCACACACAGCCCGTACTGCTCCACATAAGGCTCTAACACTCGTGGGGTTGGGTGTATGTGAGCACACCACCTTCGGCCCAGGGTATCCATTTCAATCACTGATTCACCACTTGATGACCCACTGTGCCCGGACAATTTCCATAAAACTAAAGCGTCCAAATTATGGCTGAAACTTTAGCTGCTTTATGGGCTCGTCGCTAAATTCAAACACTTGCGGGGATGTCCGCGCAGTCCTCGATGTGGACCTTCTGAGAGGGAGCGATTAAAGGCGCCGCGGCGCTTGGACGTCGACGAATCTTTATGCCAATCTTCACATTAGAAATCAATGCCGGGCATTGCAGTTATGATTATTGCAGTTGTGGAAAGTTTTCGATCTAAAACTGGATGAGTCCTGTCGTCGATGTGCGCACGGTGTCCGCCTCTATCTTATGCCCTCTTTGTGTGTCTTGCTGCTGCTGCTGGCAAGGTTTATGCAAATTCCAAGCGTTTATACGCTGGCAAACAGACGGCCAGGCTGGCGGAATGGCTTGGCTGTGTGGCTCGCTAAAAAATGCTTATGACTTGTGTAAACAATTTCCCATTCGCTCTGCTCTGCCTCTCCCCCTCGCTAGTCCTTGTGCTCCAGTTACGTGGAGGTATGCCCAGCCGGGACACAAGTATATGTGTATCTGCATCTGAATCGGGTGTATAAAAATATTTTATGGACTTTGGTGCAAAAGTGACTTTGTGTCGTGGACGCGCGATAAGCGAAGTTTGCGTATGTGACTTCCGTTTGTCCTTGCATGTCCTTTCACACATGGCTGTGTCCGTCTCACGCCCAGCCCCTCTCCCCCTTCTCTCTTGCCTCCGTCTACGTCTGTCTGTTTGCCTTCTCACATTTTTATGCATTTTCTTAGCGGCCATTTTTATGCCCGCACACGTTTTCCATTAGACGTCAAAGGCTGTCATTTCCGCTCGCTCGCCGAGCTGTTTGATTTTTGCCAATGAATTTGCAAAGGGTGCGGGTACATTTAAAACGCAACCACCCACCCCCCTGGCAACCGTAACCTCCCCGTCGACCTCGTGTCTAATTGAAACTGGGTCAAGCGCGGCCATTAATCACGCGCGCCTGACAGTCGCTCAATTTGCATTCGCAGCTAAGACAATTATCATGTTGGGACAATTACTCTTTGTTAGCACTGTAGTGCTGTGTCCCCCTACACCCCTCTCTACCCAACAAATGGCAAAGTCTTCTTCTCGATTCGATCTAATTGAAACGGCGCGGCGAAGGTGGCATTAATCTTCATAAGCCTGACAAGTTCATTAGAATAACAAACACGGCGCATTGATTCACAGCACCTATAAGGCAGTTAGCACTACCCCTCTCCCTTTCTCTATTTAGCTCTCTCTCTCTCTTTATCTCTCTTTCTGCCCTTCCTGAATTGCGTGTTCCGGGGGCAACGCGCTAATTAAAATGTAACACACAACTGAAACCGCTTGCGATTTATCAAATAACTTTCCTTATTTTTTCGCATAAGCCACGCGGATATAATTTTTTAGCAAGGCGCTGAAGCGAGACGCGTATAATGCGCATAATTTCTATGCCACGTTGGTCACCCGAAAAGTAAACGTTGAATTGCAGACGCAGCCATCCCGCGGGCGACCTTTGGCAGCCAGGCGGGCGGGCCAGAGCCCAGGCCAGCCACAACAAGAGGCGCAAACATGGCGTCAGTTTTGGCAATGAGCGAAACTGCGGAAGGTAGCAGGGCAAAGGCATGTGCGGTGGGGATGGTGAGCGAGAGGGGGAGGGGAAGAGGACGAGAGCCTGTATGAACAAAAGAGGTACACGCGAAAATAAAACCTATTACCGGAATCATAATTATCTTTTATGGCCGCGTCTGTCATGACGACATTATGGCCAGCACGGCGCAGCCTGGTCGGCTTCCCCCTCACCCCACCTTCATTCCCCGCCGCTCTCTGTTCGGCACTGCGTCGCGACGCGCCGAGCCAACACGTAGCAATAAAAAACCGCGAAATGCGGCCAAGTAGCAAAAAGCATAAATTACGCGCGGGCACAAACGCAGGCGGCAAGGAAAGCTGGGGGGGAATGGGGCAGCGGTAGGGGTAGGCCACATCCGTAACTCGCCAATCCCCACAAATTATGTAGTCGGCATAATATCGTGCTTATTTTCATTACGTACACACACACACACTGGCACAGACACACACACAGCGCGGACATCTGTCGACGGGGTCCCTCGGAAAAAACAGGTGTTTTCTAATTTATTGACACACCCCCAGCGAACGGGCGCTGTTGTTGTTGTCCCCATTGTCGTTGTCGCTGTTCCGATTGTTCTTGTTGTTGTTGTTCTGGCTGGCTCTGTTTGACTTTGAGATATTAAAAGTGTGATTGGGCATGGGAATGTCAGCGGATTCAGCCGTCCCCGTCCGCGTCTGCTTCTGCGTCTGTGGCAGACAAATCAAAGTGCCCGCGCCGCTTGTCATGTGTTTTTTAATTTCTAATATTTCACGCGTATTATGCCACGCCCCTCTTCAGTCCCTGCTGAAGTCTAATGCTAATGCTTGGTGCTGACAGGCAGCAAAGGAGTTTGAGGAGAGGGGGGGAGCTGCGGCTATTGTTGTGCACTTGGTGCAAATTATGCGAGACACGTCGGCGTGGGGTCTGCTGCGCGTTTCATTTGCCCCAGCGAGCAGCGAGGTGTGCCTGAGGTGCAGCTGGCTAGAGCACACAAAGAGAGAGGGAGAAAGAGAGAGAGCAGGAGAGAGAGAAAGAGGGAGAGCCAGTCAGCGCCAGCGAGACATATGCTGCAAGTTGCCGCGTTGCGCTACGTGTGATAATTCAGCACAAAAGTTTTCTTTAAAATTGCCCAAGGCCAAGTGTTTTCTCCCTGCCCCTCGCCCTCCCCCCACAGCTCCTTTGCCAGCAAGTTGCCTCTGCCTCTGCGAAAAGCGCAGTGCACGTGCTGCCTTTGTGTTGCTGTTCCTGCTGCTGCTGTTGTTGTTTCTGCTGCTGTTGTTGTTGTAATTGCTGTTGCCGCCTGTTGACAGGACACTTCAACTATTGTTGTTTGCGCTCCCCTTTGCAGAAGTCCCCCGCGCACCGTCTCCCCCTGTTAAATTCAGCATGAAATTGGTTTGTATTATTATTTCGCTCGTCTCGTCGCCGCCGGCGCTTGGGCAACACCTCAGCACCTCAACCGCCCTGAACCCGACTGTCAGCTACAACGCCCGTTCCTGTCCCTCCCCCCACCTCTTTAAATCATGCTCTCGATCGAGCTGCAGTTGCTGCTTAAAGCTTTAAGGCACCGCAAAATACAGTGCGCGAAAAAAGTGCTGTGTAAAGTTTGCTTTGATGCTGCTTGCTGCTTTAATTAAAAACCGCGCGCACTGCGTAACTAGCACTTGATTAATTTCTGGTTGCACGCAAAAGTAACGCTGGCACAAAAAAGTAACCAACACGATCCGCCAGCAGGCAGCAACAAATTGCCGCCCAGTTGCGGGCGGCGACCAAACAAAACCGGGCGAAAAAAATACCGAGATGAGGAAAAGGATCCAAATTAATTATGTCCATGCTGCGCTGTTGGTGCCGCCATCCGCTGTCCGCCGGCCGCTGCCCGCTTCGTGCTTTACGTTATCAACGCGTGCTCTGCATACGTGGAACCCCTCGAGGGGTGGGGAGGGGGGTCGCGACCTCTGCGCTCTGTTTTCGCATTGCTGTTGCATACTTTGCAGCGCACGCTGTGCCATCAGCGGGTACGGGTTACTCTCTTCTTTCTAACTGTAACTGCGAGTGTGCCAGTGTGTATTTGTGCATGTGCGCCAGTGTGTGTTCTCGCGTATGGGCGGACTCTGCTTTGATATTGAATTTTTCGTGATGATATACGAGAACGGAAACCTGCCCGCTAAAACGGTTTCCGGGGCGTTATCACCGTTTCGCAATGATTTAAGGCGCATTCTGGTTATGTTTTGAAGACGAAAAGAGAACGTTTTCAGAAAAGGGACACAGCTAAGGAGAAATGTTTGTAATGAGCGCCAGTAAAAAAGTATTTTAGTACGCATACCATTTCAGTTAAAGTTATTATATTAATAACCATGCAACAATAACAATACATTAATGTATTGTATCTTAAGCTTTTTATTTTATATCTGCTACACATAAGGTTGAAGGGAATTGAAACTTTCAGCTGAAAATGAATTTAACAGGCAAAACACAGAATAAAATTCATATCCTTATCAGCTTTATCTGCCGAGCAATGCCCGTCTATCCGTCTGTTTAAAACTCTTGATCTTCGAGACTTTAAAAGTAAGGACTACCAAATTTCCCGTTATCCCACTTACGTACAACTTACAACTTATGGCTGATAATTTGGTTGCGATCGAGAACATTCAAGCTATTTAAAACGAGAATGAAGGCTACATGCCGATGGTTTTCTACCCATGCAGGTTGTTATATCCTCTGATCGTTCCTATTCTAGTAATATATAATGGTGCAGAATATTATGTGTAATTTTAATTGGCACAACTAAACTTAACAAGTTATTTATATGATCAGAACTGGTCTTTATACAAAAACCTTCATTTTAGCCGATTGGCAGCTTTATAATATAGTTGTCTAATTTGGATGAAATTTTATATTATGAGTATAGAAAAAGTGCGGTGTAGTAAAGTTGTTTGTAATATCTTGACAAATAACAAAAATCGGCAGATAGTTTGTATTGCAGCTATACGATATATCGGTCCGATCCGACTTAGATCGTGCAGCAATACACGAGTGCATGTGTGTCAATTTAAATAAAGATATCAATGTAACTGAGAGACTAGTTTGCGTTGCAACAGACGGACACACGGATACACTGACAGACAGACAGAGGTAGATCGATTTCCTTGATTGAGAATATATATATTTATGTATAAATATATTTATGTGGTCGAAGATGTTTCCTAAGATGCGTTGCAAACTCCTGGTCAACCAAAGTTACCCTCTGCAATGATATACAACTTTTTCTTGGGCTGTATTGATTTCCAAGCCGTGTTGAGTGTGCAGTAAAGAATACGTAAAGCAGATAAGTTTTATATTTAAGAAATCGTTTGGTTGTACCCAACGGGTATCTCACAGTCAAGCACACTCAACTGTAGCTATCGTGATTGTTTGAAACAAATTAACAATTTTCTACAATAATATTTAAATAGAGTAAGTCGAAGGTACCATTATCAAAGGGTGTCTCGTTAAAGTTTTTATAGAACCAGCCAGCTTTTAAAGCAAACTGAAGACATGAAACTAAACCAATTTCAAGGACAGGCAGACTCCTTACAGCTGCAGGTGGGTAAATGCTCTGTGCTCTGCGTTCAGGTCTCAAGTGTGTTCGCACACACTCAATTTCCATTTGGCATCGCCAACAAGGCAAATAATGAAATGTCTCTGGGCCACACACACTCGCACCCACACACATTAAATACAATATTAATAATCTCGCTTGGCGCTGTCGTGTGAGGGAAGATGTGTCTGAATGTGTGTGTGTGTGTGAGTATAATCATGCCGACATTGTCTACGCTCTAGACTACGCAGCACACGCCAAGAGTCATCACTCATGCACACACACTCTTTCACACACACACACTCGCAGCAGACACGCCTGATTTTTACCTAGAGCACAAAAGTATCGCATACTTTGTGGAGTAGCGCGCCAGACTGGCGCCAGGCCAAACACAAAGGCGCTGCACAATGCTCCAGCTGCCGAGGAGGGTCGCTTAATAAAGCGACAACGACAACGACGACGACGTCACTTCAGCTTAAAGCCGACTAACTGATGAGACCCACTCCGCACACACTAAGCATACGCAGCGCCAGAGCAGCCCGACTCTAGTCCAATTCGATCCGAGTATTCCGATCCGTGAGACCGTCCCCGTGGCAAATGTTAATGTAAATGTTTGTCTGCTATTTGAATTTTAATTACTTTTCTCGGTTTCTGCGTGGCGCAAAAACTATTCTTGCCGTGTTTCCCCAGTGCACCTCCCTCCCCCTCCCCACTCTCTGCCCTGTCCAAACTTTTTAATAGAATCTCCCTCAGAAAAGCGTAAAAACTTTCGCAGCCAATCGAAGGTAGAGGGCAGCCGAGTGAGCGCGCGCGGCTGTAATGCGCCTTAATTGAAACAAGTCCCAAACCAATTGTGCCGCACGGCCACTTAAGAGCCGAGTCCAAGAGCAAAGGTAGCTGCCGCAGTGGCTCCCAGTTGCACAATCAAAAATCAGCAGCACTAGAGGCAGATGGGTAGCATAAATTTTCAAATTGTTAGCCCGATCCCAACGAGGGGGGCCACTTGAACGGGAAACGCCTAATTCAACTTGCTGAGATTGAGACCTCACCTCACTCCCCCCTGCTACCGTTTGCTTGCCGGCGTCTGGCAGCTGTTCCCTGGCAAAAGCCACAGCCACAGACAGTCGGCAGTCAGCGGTCTTGGCCGGCAGAGCAAGATTTGCCAAAGACGACGACTTTTGCACTCGGCGCGGTGTTTTATCCGATTGCCTTGGCCTGGCACCGGGCGGGTGGGAGGCAAGTTCGCGTGGAGCAGAAAGAAATTCAATCAAAGGTACAAGTTAATCCCGCGTGAGTTCATAAAGTTCAGCAAGCCAATTTATATGCCAGGCGCAATAAGTTTAAAAGTAAATTCCGATTGACGGTATCTTGTCCAGGGTCTGTGAACAGGGAATGTCGCTTAAGCTGCAGGCAACAGCTGAAGCAGTATTGGTAAACTACTCTCCTTAAATTTTAAATAATTTCAGAAAAATAAAACTTGACTTTTGCAGGGGGTTGCGCATATTGCGCTGATTTCTGGAAGAGCACGCCGGGCCTTCTTGAAATGTGGCGAATATCACGCGCCTTTGATGTCGCAATCGCGAGTACAATTGAGACGGCGCATCGTTAGGGAGTCAAAAGAGTTGTCTACAAAGGAGTCGCCCCCACACACACACACACACACACACACACATGTGCACAATCACCCACACAAGTTCAATTAGTGTTAAGAGCTTGTCAAACAAGCTGCTGGGATTAAAGCGATGCGCCAACCACGTCGCAACTAACCGTGTCTCAGGGGAAGGGGCGAGGCGTAACCCGAAATCGATTGCCAATATAACCGGCAGCTTGTCTTACCTCAGCAGCAGCAGGAGCAGCAGGAGGAGCAGCAGGAAAAACAAACGAAAGAGCCAAGGCAAACATCTAATTGCCTGGACAGAGCAAATAATGGCACAACGCACTGGGGACTACTTAGGTCGAAGCGGGAGATGGAACTGTAGCTGGAGCAGAGTTACACCAATAAAAAGGTGAAGGATTAATCGCAAATAAATTGATGTTGAAAAGGCGATTAGAGTGCGGCAATACGATAGATTACCCACTGTGCAAGTGGACGAAGTGGCCAGAGGTACCAAGTGTTTCTGGTAGCATTTAAAGCTGCACTTTAAGAGTAGAGTAAATGGAAAGGAATCCCACTTAAGTTCGGCTCATAAATCACTGGGAAATTTACCTATGAAAAGAATATGTCAACGCATTGAGAGCCAAAGCAAAGCAAACAGCTGGAAAAGCAAAACAAAATCGTGAACTGCCGCATTATCATATGAATTTCTGCGAGGGAGGGAGGAAGGGCGGAGGTAACACAACAAAAAGCCAAAAGTTGTATAAATTTGGAGCCACTTGATATGGGTGGGTGGTGTGTGTGCGACATGGAGATGCATAACAAAAGGTAAGGCACGGCAAGGAAGGGTCGCAGAGGCCGAAGCTGGACATAGGCGAGGCGGATGGAATGGACCAACCCGGGACAGAGCATAAATTTTCATAAATTTTGGGATACGCAGAACTTTGATTTATATGATATTTGGTTTTGTGCTAGTTGGCAACATGCTCATCATATTTGCGGCAGGGCAAGGGGGCAGGCTGATTGCCTGGGGGATGAGCTTGCAACGTGTGACGAATCGAATAGAAGTTGGTCGAAAATCGATGCGTTTAAAGCTGCCCACGAAGATTAGTTTGGATACGGATAGGCAGGGACAGAGTCGACTGACCTCTTGCCTGCTTACTTTCGACATTCATTTTCAGGAGAGAGAGGGCAGAAGGGGAGAGGGAGGAAACACAGGAGGAGAATAGCGAGTGGTTTGCATGTTGAACAGAAACAATCAAATCGCAATTTAGTGGCTCATGGAAAAGCGATTTATCGCCGGCCAAGTTAGTCGGTCATAAAACATCCATTAACTTCGTGTCAGTGCTCCATACGCATCCCTCGTCCCCTCGTTCTCTCTCCCTGTCTCTCGCACTGGGAGCAGAGTCCGTTCGTTTGCGGTATTGAGCAGGAGGTGACTTCCAATTGCGCCGCATCCTGTCACCCTGTGCACACTGCAAATTGCTCGGCTCCGCCTCTGCAACAACATGTCAGCGTTTTATTTGCTCGTCCTGCTTGTCCGACTCCGCAAACCCAATGACACGTGATAAGAAATGGCAGGCGCAAAAAACGAGAGTTTGCCGAGTAACTAGAAGCAGCGACGGGCATCGAAAGAAAGAAAAGCAACACAGCCCAAACAATTGCACACGTACGCAGCAGCAACAGCAACAGCAACGGCAGCAGCAGCAATTTTCCAATAGCCACAACGAAATGTCAAAATTTCTGTCGCAAACGATGTGGCATCTTCCCTCTCCCCTTGTCCCACTCTACACTCTACGCTCTCTCCCTCCAGTCTCTTCGCATTCCTCGCACTCGAGAAGAGTTAATTGTTGCCGGAATTGCGAGTGTCTGAAGTGAGTTCTTGGCGGGGCAGGGAAGGCATGGGAAGGGGGGTGAGGGGGAGGGTGGAGCAGGGTAGCTGTCATTGCCAAAGAAATTTCAGGCACTTAGCTGTAATGTGTTGCGAGTGCGCCGCCTTGGCACAAACTTTTGAATTACCTCAGTTACCGTTACATTCTCCAAGCTCTCTCTGTCTCTCTCCGTCTCTCTGTGCCACCCCTTCTCATTTATGCCGTTTCAAGTCGCGCAACGAAGCGAGCGCAGTTCCCTCAACTCAATCTCAATGTTTGGCTTTCATTTGGGCCTTCTCTCTGTCTTTCCCTCGACGATTATTACCTGCTGTTAAAAATTTCATAATCTCGCAGATAATAATTTAATGTGCGGCTTTTAGTGGCGCCCATTAAAAAGTTTACCAAGAAATTTCGGTCTTTTAATATTGCTGTAAACAGGTAATCAAGCCTATGCCGGATCCGGGATGGAGCAGGGGCCTGACTGATAAGCAACTGCCTCGGGTCCGATTCCAGTTCCAGAAGTGACTCCTGTGCCGACTTCAGACATAAGTTACTCAACAGTTTGGCGCAATCTTCTTGCCGCATCGATGTGCTGTGGCAGCCACTAAATCATTGGCCAGGCAAACACTTGTTAGTCCTGTCATAAGTTCTTGCTACTCCCGTCCTCTCCCCCGCCCCTTTCTGCTGCAAATGTGCGAACATTGCCATTAGCACTGCAGGCAGCAGAAGTGAGCAGCAGCTTAGCCAGGCAGAGGACGCCCCGAACGAAGGTATCTAATGCTGCACACATGTCAGTTGGTGTATCTCCCTCCCTGTCTGTGTGTCCGTTTGTCTATCAGTGTGTGTGTGGGAGAGAGTGAAGGTAGCCCGTGTCTCGACCGTCTGTTGGCATGCGAATTTGAACTTTGGAAAGTTATGCGAATTTCTGCTGACCATCGGCATTCTCCTGCAGCTCTTTTGTTTTTGTTCTCCAGCAACAGCAGCGGCAGGACGAACAGTTCGAAAGGTCGACGGCGACAGCGACAGCGACGGCAGCTGTTGCCCAACCGTTTTGTCTCGCCGCCCTTTTTTGCAGTCGGCGATTGGATGCGCATCCTCATGCCGCATCGTTGCCGTGCCTGGACTGCCGTGGCAAACGATTGGGGATTAATACTTTGGTGTTTTTGTGCCTCTGACTCCGACTCTGGCCCGTTTGGCGCAGTTTATTGAAAAGGTGACACTGCAGTCGGCCAAGAAGAACAGCGGGCAGCGACAGGGGGCAATGTGGCAGCACATTTTGCCAAAGTTTTGTCCGGCAAACTTGCGCGTGTCTCCTGCGATTTTTTCCCTTTTCTGTGTGTGCGTCGATATTATCGACGTGAAACATATGTGAACATGTCGTTTGACACATTTGTCAGTTGGCTTTAAGTTTGTCCAGCTGTGTGCGGGGTAGGGGAACACGCAGTGGGGGGATGAGCTGCTCTTAAAGCCGACTTGAAGCGAGGCTCGTTTAAATTGTCGCACACGTTTCAAGGCCGCATTGCAGGCCACTTTGCAGCCAATTAGATGCTTTCAACAGTTTTCACTGCCAACACACACACAGGCACACACATTGCATACAGACTAACACACGTACGTTGACAAATGACGGGCAGTGTTAACGGTGTTTGGCAGCACTTGGCAGCCTCATTATGTGGCATTTTGGGCTAACCGCTTTAATTAGCTCACCAAGTGGCGCACACACACACACACTCCCACACACACATATACACATGTGGATGTGCAGGCTGCACTGGAGCCAGGCCCAAAACTTGCATGTGGTCAACAGCTTCCCCTCTTCCCTCCCTGCTCAGCCCATCTGTAAGCCACTTGGCCACTCGACGCTGTGTCGAGTGCAGCGAGCAAATGCGGCTAATGCGACGTTGCATGCACCTTCCTGCCACGGCTGTCGTTGAATTTAATTGAGTCACAAATCAACTTAAATATACTGCACACTCCCACACACCCCCCGCCCCCCGCTCCGACACACACTCACGTACACACACTCTGCTTGTAGCTCGCTAATTTATTGCAGCAAGTGTGGCATATTTTCGGGGGCAAAGGGCACCTGGCAAAGACTACGACGACGACGACGACGGCGTTAATTTCCGGCTAATGAGCCGCAAAACACGCGCAACACTCGCTGCGACAACGTGCTGAGAGCAGGAGGGGGAGGGAGGCGGGGGGGTTGAGGGGTTGCTAAGCAGTCGCTGCTCAATTATGCTAATTAACCTCAACAGGAGCTGACATCGCTGCGTATACGTGATGCGATATCGAAGTGGAATTCATTTAGTCAGCTAGAAATTTTTGCATTGGCGCCAGTCACCACTAAAAAATCTGAAGAAAGAAATTCGCTCACAGCCAGCGAAATGAAAAAGATGAGTACAAAATTATTTGCAACCGCATAAAACGAAATTTGGACAGGGAAAGGCAGCGACCCGAGGGATGACAGCGTGATGAGAAGGGGGGAAGGGGCTTTTAAGGACAAGCTCAGCGTCGTCGTCACAGTTGCTTCCCTGGCATTCATATTTTGAATACAAATTGCTTTATTTGCGCTGCTGCGCCAATTTGACATATCCCCCGCACCACGTACACTACCCCTGCCTCCTTCTCTTGTTTGCTGTGCCAGTTTCGCTCGACTTCATTGCGAATTTTACATAGATATAAACAAGTGCTCATGCCAGCGCCCACCTTTTCACAGGCTGTCCTCCAGTCCGCCTGTCAGTGCCCTTTTTGCCGGCTTCCTTTCGCTGCTCTTTCTCATTTTTCTCCCCGCTTCTTTTGCATTTTATTACAAGCCACACACAGCGCTTTGATTCGCCAAGGGTTGCTAGCTGCCTAGCTGACACAAGGGGGTGGCCGGAGGGGGTAGCAGGAGGAGATGAGGGGGTCTATAGGTAGTTCTGTAACAAATTGCTCCCCGGTGAGCGCTTGCCCCGACAGCAGTTGGCCAAGTTATTTGCATGTCTTTTGTCTTGTTTGCCTCAAATCGCAAATACATAATAATTTAATAATATTTGTCAGGCAGATAAATCATCTTCAGTTAATACGACAATGACTGACAGCATGCCCTGAGCGGGACAGAGATGTGAAGGGAGATGGAGAGAGAGAATTTAGAAAAAGAAGTCTGAGAATATCAAGGTAATAGGACAACATTGTTGACAAATTGCCGGCGAGTCGCCTCCGAATTTGGCATGAAGTGAGCCAGTTTTATGTGGGAATTAATGTCATCCGGCTTTACGATGCAAATCTAATACCCCCGACTCCTGAGGCTGCTCCTGCTCTTGCCCTAGGGCAACTTTGTTGCTCGGCTCGTCGCATAAAAATCCACAAAAATCTGCGCTGTCAAATTAGCACGAGATGCGGCGGCAAAAAGCTGAGCGCAATTTTACGACTGCATATGCAGATTTCTCTGCTGCTTCGCCTGAGGAAGTTATGTGTAGGAAATTTGTTTTAATTAGCTGCTGACAACAACAGCAACAACAACAACAACTGCAACGGGACCAACACCAACTGGCAATCTGCGATGTGGGTTAGCATCAACAATGTAGCGTCAAAACATCCGTTCGCTAATTTTAGCGATCGACCAAGAAAACTGAACAAACACACTCAGTCACCATCTCGGACAACTGCAGCTGAATAGAAATATAGACATAGATATGTATATACCATACATAGGTACCAGGGACCTTTGAGGCCGGGACCCGTTCGAACGTCTTGTTATGATTTCCCCGACGTTTTGTTTACGCGCGCACGTCTGGCCGTCGAGCAGGTGCCCAGATCAATGATGCACAGACTACCCACGGCCCATGGCGACCTTAACAGATTGCTGGCGCTGTCGACTTGAAAACTGGGCTCTTTATTAGCCTCGGCTCGTATAATTTGATGGCAAATTAATACAATGGCCTCTCCACCATCGCTAAGTGATGGGCAACGTATGTCGCATACGCGATTTAGTCCCCCGATATATCATGCTTAGCTTAGCCAGCAACGAATGAAACATTTGTTATTATCGCAATCGCAGTCGCAATCGTTATTATTATTATTATAATACTTTGCCCGTTTGCCGCGTTCAAATGATTCATTCAATTACAAAATGTTGTTTGTTTGCCATTGTTCATAATTTAATAGAAAGCATCGCATAAATATTAAATGAAAACTGAAATGTTCAAAAGTTGTTCTCCTCCCTCCTTCCCCTTTTAACGTCCCCCTAGCAAGACTAAAGCGACAACAACAACAACATCAAGTGGGCGATAATAAATAAATGATTTACGATCAATAATTTAATATTGTTTAATTTGCACACTAAAAACATAAAAAGATGCGTGCTAAATATTTATTCCGAACATCAATCTTTACTTTTAAAGGGTACTCTCGTCGCTGTTCGACTCAAATTAGGTCGGAGATTTAAAGTGTGGTAGAAATGTTTTTTGGTATTTTTTTGGACAGTGGTGCAACGAATGTATAATCATGTGGTTCATACAATGCGAAGCCATTTTTCCGCCTGATCGACCGGTAGGCACTACCACAATTTTATTAAATATAAATTTAACAATCCATTGTAAAATCACTTAAATTAGTTGACTGACCACGACTACATAGGTTGTGGGGTCTGCCACGCTTTCTTATGCCTCTTGCATATAATTCCTTTAAGCAGGTTATTATAACCTTCATGTGTATGCGTAATGAGACTAATTTAAAATGATTTCCAAGCACATTGGGCCACGAATGATAAAATGGATATCAATCAAGGATAAAGGGGCCCGATATATAGATTTCTGTAAAGCTATTGATTAATTTTTTAATATAAAATCAAGAAAAGAATCGATATATGTAGTAAACGACAATACAAACCAAATTTTAAAGCAAGGCAATTACAATTGAGATTTACATGAGGCTAAGTCTGTCAAGGACAGTTTTCTTAATTTCTCAATTATTAATATATCATCCCAATTGCACCTTTGCTTAGGTATTTATATAAAGTCAGCAGGCGACTAATTTTAAATGTGTATTAAATAATAAAAAAACTGAATTAAATCGATTAAGGATATAATTATTTATAATTAATAATTTTTCCTCTATTTTATAGGATTGGGAAACACCCTGAAAAATCCAACTAGACATGGAGATGATTAGTAATTAATTAATGTAATAATGTAATAATAACCCCCAATCATAGTTTTAAGGTTAGCTAAGTTAGGTAAATTTAGTACAATAGGAGTGTAACCGACTAACCTGGTCATGGGTTAGAGATCTAATGTAAGTTTGGCTACTTTGATTGTTAATTTTGATAACAATCTTAAATATGAAATAAACTATTACTATTGAAATAAAATTATCGCATATTCAAACATTCATTCCTTTCAAAAGATTTTTACTTTTATATTTACACATTTTTTATGAAAATTAAATATCTCTAAATTTTATATTATTCACCAGACATACGAAGATCAATTTTATTTAGTATATTTATATTTATCATAAATAATATAATATACAATTAATATAATACCACAAATATTCACGCTTACAGTTTAAAATGTTGACAGTTTCGACGTTAGGTTAACAGAATATCGTAAGGGGAAATGGTCGGCACAGACTGTTAGGGCTCTGTTATCTGTGCAGGGCTATTAACAGACAGTGAGATTCGCTGTACGGGCCATGACGCAGTCAGGCTGCAGACCGCCAGTCGGGGAACGGCCGTCAGGGCCGCAGCAACGAGCTGGAGGCGCACTCGAGTTGGCCAATTGGCCGCATTGGGTGCGTGGGAACGAGCGTAATTGTGAATACTGCGACAAAGACCGACAGACAAAGTCACATTTGCAGTCGCTCATTTGTAGTTCACATCTATGGGAAAAGTTTTGGCCATTAGAGCCGAGCACAATTGCCGTGATTCATATGCTGTTGCGAGCCCTTTGACAGGGGCCTTTACGACAAACGGAAGCCACTTGAGCAAAGTTTCTCGGCGCGTCGCAATAAAACGCGAGCGAGGAACCTGTCTATGAAATCACGCGGAGCGGATCTCAAATTGAAATGGCCATCGCTGCTCGAGCAGCTGAATTTCCCGTTATGGCAGCCTTTGAACTATTGATGAGCCATTTCGAGCAATTAGCGAGCAAATTGCTGGGCTCAAGTGCCGCGGGCAGCAGTCCGATTGTGCTACCCCTTTCCCTTCCCCCTCCCACGCCCCTTTGGGGGTTATTAATGTGCTTGGCCTTTAGCATTTCTCTGCAAATACTTGAAAAATGAACGCACCTTTTTGTGCCGAGGGGAGGCAGTAATGAGTTGTTGTTGTAGCTGTACTTGTAGCTGTTTTTGTTGTTACTTTTTTATTTTTGGCCAACATTTGGCGCTGGCATTTGCGATGCGACGCACGTTGCTCGCGGGGTTGACGTTGCAGCAGAAGCAACTTGACGGCCCTGTGAATGATTGAACGCGTGTCCGTCAGAGATGCGGCATCTAATTGCTTTTTGTCGAGTTGAAAAAGGGCTAAAAAGGGCAACAAATATTCGCTAAAGGTAATTTTTTGTAATTTGCAAGAAGACGAGCAAAACTAATTTGATTTGTTGCGCCGACACGCTTTAAGACGGGCCTCTTTAAGAGGAGCCTTCTTAAAGCAGTGCTGCATACGAAACGCCATTCCAAAATGTTCTTCCTTATCGGCCTGGCCAATAAACTTGGCCAAATGGGCTGCAGCTATCAACAGCTGCGTTTCATAGGCGCCTTGGCTCGTGTTAATGTTATGTAAGTAATTTACCTCGACCTATCTATGAGCCAGCTTAATTTACTGCCTACCCCCACACACACACGCACACACGCACTAAACACATTTACGTGTTATTCAATTTTGCAAACTAAACGTAAAAATATCATGTTTCCTGGCAGCAAAACAAACAACAACAGGAAATGTGCCGCCGGAGAAGGTTGGATGAACAGAGGGGGAAAGAGAGAGAAAGAGAAAGAGAAGAAGAACAACAACAACGAAGCACTTTCACTTACACTTCGATTATAGAGTGTGTGTGTGGTTGAGTGTGCAAAAGTAAATATCAGGTTAATGGATTCGACGCCATCGCAGCACGCAAAATTTTCACTTTCACTTGGCATCTGCTGCCGCTGCTGCTGCTGCTGCGATTCAACATTTTCCACTCAATAAATTTTTTTGTAGCTGCGGCAACATTTTACCGCCGATAAGCAATTTTCCCAGTCTCCAACTCACTCTCGCTTGCCGTGTGATTTGCCCAGCTTGCTTCATTTGCTGCGCTCGATTTTCAGGCTGATTTTCATGTTTTTCCTCCGCTTTTCACCAGTTTCGCTTAGGCCAGCTAAAAGGACGCACCTTGCTGGGGCTGTCGATTGTCTCAAGCCGCACAAATTGCTTAATGTGCCTCAAGAAATCGTTTGCCAGCCAGATGAGCAATAACCTTCGGCCTAAAAGGTGCCAGTTTCACTTTAAAGAGTATAACTATTTAGAGTTTTACGGATTCTGCATAGGGTAGAGGAAAGAGAATGGGTAAAAGGAAGTAATTGAAGGTTTTGATGGTCTTATAACTGTGTTTCGGAATATTTGTAAATTATTGTAAAAAGAACAGAATAAAACGTTTTCTAATTGTGTTTTCATTACACATTCATACCACACATTTAATACACACATCAATATATTTCCCCTTTATAACAAACTAAGTCTCAAAAAGTCCACAAAATGAACGTTGATTTGCCTTATAGCGTACCTAGTCTAATTTGTTTTTCGCAAGGCTGCAATAAACTCCGCATTGGCGCCTTATCTTGGCAATTGGCGGCACATTCAGCGTGTCCAACCCCTTCTGCAGAACTGTTCCCCCGCCCCACTATAAGCAGTGCTTAGGTACCCCGCCCACAATTCGCCCATTTGGCTGCTCATATGCAAAGTGGGCACAAGGTACAAGGCACACGACGACCATGTGAGCTGTACGGGATAAGGAGTCTTGGGAAAGGGCAAAGGGGAAAGGGAAGGAGACGAAGTCCGCCAAGTCGCTAAGTCGTTTTAATGGCCAATAAAAGCAAAATGTTGTCACTTTTTTCGAATTTGTATAAATTTTCATTGGTCGGGATAAGCCGCTGCTGATGCCGCTGCTGATGCTGAAATACTACGTGCAATTTGCCAGTCCAAAGCTCTCGTGGCACACCCTGCCACCGGGGTAAAGGGTGCCAGGAGTGCTGTTGTCTGGCTGGGCGATGTATTTGTTGTTGTTTACGATGTACCAAGTAATTTTTTGCAACTTATCGCATGCAACACCAACACGAACAACAGCAATAGCAACAACAGCGACAATCGGCACTTTCTCACAGCTTCTCGACTTCGCTTTGCACTTTTCGCTTTCTCCTTTCGCGCGACTTTTTATGTTTGCCCTTTGCCTTGCCTTGATTTAGTTGTTGTTTCGTCCCCCCCCTCGCCATCCCATGCCACGCCTCTTTTAACAGTTGTTTGCGCTGCCGCTGCCTGTGGAATTCAATTTGTTTGCTTGTGTGCTGCATGAAAATAAATAAATAAAACGCAAATCGTCTCAAATCGGCAGCAGAAGCCAATTTGATCGGTTTAGCTTTAACCGATTTTTACGACTAGCTCGTGCCGCGATTTACTGGCATTATTTCCATACTTCCAGCTGATAATAATTTATGATTATTATTTATTTACTTTTGCTTAGCAGTCCTTCAACTGATGTCCAACTTGTTTTGTCAGTAGGCCGCAAAATGTTCTAACGTCTGCTTAAATTTTGCGTAGCCTTCTTTAAGGCGCAGCTCAAGCTGCCTCAACTCGTAAACGTGCTGCATGTTGTACGCGGTAAATCTCAATGCCAATGCGCCTCGTAAAATGCACGGCTCGTAAATCGATCTCCACTGCTCACTCCCCTCACTCCCTCACTCCACAACTCAATTTACCTTCTAATGAAAACGCGTTTCCTGCAAAATCTCATCAAATTGTTGCCAATATCGTAGAAATCGTTGTTGATGCCTTTCTGCCTCGGCATCTTTGCATAATTTTCATATTATTCCACCTTGGGGCACAGAGCCGCGGAGCCGTGGTAGAGGGGGATGCTCAAAAAGTTTATTGATGTAATAAATTGTTATTTGCTCAAAAGTTGCGTCCTTTGTTTTTCCACATGGCTGGCAAGGCGCCATCCAAGGAGCAGGAGCAGCTGGCACTCACCTCTCACATGTGGTTCCAGGCTGCATACGAATTTATGTTCATTTAATAGATCGAACAAGACACCGGCGGCACAGCTCACCACCTAGACATATGGCAGGCATTGCAAACGGAAATGGAAAATGGAAAACAAGTTTTGTTTGGCTTGTCGGGAATCTGTTTGCTGCCTTGTTAGGGATGGGCCAATTTCGATGCATTTAACTAAAATGAAAACGAAATTAAGGCGCATTAAGTGCGCAACATCCTCAACTGCCCGCCTCTGCCCCTTTCCCTGCCCTTGCCCAGCTTGCTTGGCCTCAATCCAAAAATTATATGCAAAATGCGCGTAAAGTGTTTTTAATTCGCTGCATCCCACGTCCCGCATCCCACATCCCGCCCAGAGAGCATCACTTAGACCAACTGCCTGACCGACTGTCTGTCCGTCGGTCTGTCTGTCCGTTTGTCTGTCCGTTCGCTTGGCGTGAACGCGTCATTAGCGCGTCGCCAAATTAGACATACAATTTATGAAAAACTATCAAGATCCGCTGCACCGAGGGGACTTTGGGTGGCCTGCGATGGTGTCGATGCTGCGTTTTAATTGATTTAATAGGCCTCGCCATGGAATTCATTATTTATTTATCTCACGTTTTATTTTTCTTATTTTTCGAGATTTTCGTATTTTTCAGAATTTTTCCATTTTCCATTT
The DNA here is from genome assembly GCA_018903675.1 of Zaprionus capensis. NCBI lineage: Eukaryota > Metazoa > Arthropoda > Insecta > Diptera > Drosophilidae > Zaprionus > Zaprionus capensis. The sequence continues at coordinate 7,285,939 of JAEIFN010000011.1, forward strand.
TGTGTTTCGCCTCATTTTGCATTTGGTTTATCAATTAATGCGCTGCGTTTTATTGTTAAGCACATTAACGCAGTCACGCGAAGGCCACCTCGAGCCACCTCGTTGGCACACCCCCTGCACCTCTGCTCCCGCCCCCGCCCTCTGGCAGCGTTGCCAGATAATTGCGTGTGTGGCCGACGAGGCTGAATTGCGTGTAAATTTTAATCCAATTGTGTGCAGCCAAAAGAGTGCAGCCCACAAATGCAAACAACCAACTCACACACACATACACACTCTCTCACACACACTCCCACATACACACGTTTATGTGTATTTATTTTTGCGTACAGCTTTTCCAGCTGAATGCATTTGATTGTAATTTTCATTGAGCTACACGCCCACCGCAAGCCGCCGCCCCTTGCTCACCCTCCCCCTCGCCCGCCTCTACAACAACCACGCCCCACATGCCACTCCGCATCGATACCCAATCAACGGGCCCACGTGGCGATGTTCATTTCATTACAGCCTCCAAATTTATATTGCGCTTTTATCGTTCTGCATTTGATGTACAAAGGTGAAACAACAACGACGGCAACAGCGACAAGTACAAGCAGGAACAAACACGTTTGCCCGTGTACTGTGTGAGACAATAGACATTACGTGCAGCTCATTTATAAGGAATGCTGAAGTGGGACATTTTATAGAAATTTACATATTAAAACATTGAAATGATGACTTTTCGAAATTCATGAATATATTGGACCTTTCAATTTCATGAATAACTATAAGACTTATCTGACTCTACATTCTACGAGGGTCGTTTGATAAGTCCGTGACTTTTTGAATAAAATATATTTTTTTCGTCAAAGAAGCGTTTTATTTCTCAACATAATCTCCTTTTAGCTCTATACATTTAGTCCAGCGTTTTTCCAATTTTTTTATTCCTTCCAAATAATAGGTTTTCTCAAGGCCCTCAAAATAGTCGTTTGTTTCTGTGATGACCTCTTCATTTGACCCGAATCTCTTACCGCCGAGCCATTTCTTCATGTTTGGAAACAAAAAATAGTCACAGGGGGCTAAATCTGGAGAATATGCTGGATGGGGTAGCAGTTCGTAGCCCAATTTATGAAATTTTGCCATGCTGACTACACACGTGTGCACCCGTGCATTGTCCTGATGGAACAGCACTTTTTTTTCGCCAAATGCGGTCGTTTCTGCTTCAAATCAATATCGAATCTGTCCAAAAGCTCTGAATAATATTCGCCGGTGATCGTTTTACCCTTTTCAAGGTAATCGATGTGAATGATACCTTGTGCATCCCAAAAAACTGTGGCCATGACCTTGTTGGCCGACAGACCCACCTTGGCCTTCTTTGGTGCACGTTCACCCGGAGAAACCCACTGTCTTGATTGTTCTTTGGTCTCTGGTGTGGTGTGGTGGATCCATGTTTCGTCTACGGTAACGAAACGGCGCAAAAATTCGTTTGGATTGCGGTTGAACATCGCCAAACACTCCTTTGAAATGGTCACACGGTTGCGCTTATGGTCGTGTGTGAGCAATCGCGGCACCCATCGCGCGGAAAGCTTTTTCATGTCCAAATATTCATGTAAAATGTGATGTACCCGTTCAGTTGAGATGCCTACAGCCTCAGCTACCTCACGCACTTTCATTCTCCGATCATCCAATATCATTCCATGGATTTTGTCGACGATTTCTGGCATGACGACCTCTTTTGGGCGACCTGAACGTTCGGCATCACTTGTACTGGTACGACCACAACGGAACTCAGTAAACCATTTCTTAACCATTGAAATTGATGGTGCAGAGTCCCCATAATATTTATCAAGTCTTTCCTTGGTTTCGGTGATGGATTTTTTACGCAAAAAATAATGCTTAATTAGCACACGAAATTCACTTTTTTCCATTTTCGTTAAAATTCACGAGATCGTCTGCTTTCAATGCCTATAAAACGCAAACCAAAAAACGCAGCTTTTTCAAAATTTTACAGTCAGCTGTTAATCGATAACTGCTGACAGGAGCAGTGTTGTATTTAGAGCAGGTGCGCGGCAAATACAAAAAGTCACGGACTTATCAAACGACCCTCGTATATATGCAAACTTTTTTTAATGCTACAATAAAACATATAGGACATTGTAAAAATCATCAATAGATTTTAATAAAACTTAATTTTGGTTTCGAGATTAATCATTAATTCAATCATTTTTGCCTCATCGTGCTCGACAGAAATGTATACCCATTACCCACAGGGTAGAAGGGTATTATAATTTTGTGCAAACTAAAGATGTGCGAAAAATAACTTTTGATTCTGGTAAACGGGCCTTGATGTAGTTAACTTCAGTAAAATATATTGAAAAACGACGAAGAAAGACTACTTTCGGCATGCCTAAAGTTTTATACACTTGCAGGTTCTTATCTTCTCCGATTGTTCCAATACTAGTAATATTTAATGATGCAGAATTCAATGGTATTGTATTAGTGTATATTTAATGTTATATCTCTAAGTAAGGTTACTTCTCAAATAAAAACTGGTCTTCATACAAAAACCTGCAATTCCGTCGATAGTTCCTATGGCAGCTTTAAGTTATATTTATCCGATATATAATATATAGTCCATAGTTTTTATGACAGCAAATCCATATATCGGTCTGATCCAGCTCGTGTGCCAAGTTTCAAAACTGAGAGACTAGTTTGCGTTGCAACAGACGGACACACGGATACACGGACACACGGAAAGACGGACAAGGCTTTTTCGATTCCCCTGTTGATGCTTATTTAGATTATGTATTTCTTAAGTGCGTTGCAAAATTCTGGCCACAATTAATATACACTCCGAAAGGCTAGAATGTCGTAATAATAATTCGCAATGTACCACTAATGGAGTTGGAATCATAAATCGTGAAGGTTTTCCTAAATTTAATTTATTAATTATCCTATTTTTTCCCATCAATATCGTCACAATGAAACTGTTGAACCGTTAAAAGTCCAAAAAAGCAAACAAAATATTGAATTTAATTGATAATTTCCCACACGTCTCGCTGGTTCAACCCATTTCCCTGTCTCCCTATAACTTCACCTTATAGAATTATTCCCCAAGTGTTGCCAGGTCTCACCTCGAAAAGGGCCAACTGAAGCTGGGTTGGTCTTTATTCCTTCGTTCGGTCTCGCTTTCTCATTAATAATTCCGCTTAAATGCTTTCTAATCATTTCCGCATAATTCATATCGACGAACGTTTTATGCGGCACTTACGATAAGGGCAATTCTGCAGTAGCTACGTCCTCTTCCCGATCCCGTTTCCGTTTATGTTCCTGTTCCTTGTTGCCTGTTGTCCTCGTTTGCTGCCGTCGCGACTGAGTTGGCGGTGTTTGTTCGTCAAACAAACAACAAGCACAGACTCATACACCCACCAACACACACACACCCACACGCACACACACACTGGCGCACACACCTATGTATTCATACTCGATTGATAACCTTAATAAAATGCTTCACATTATGCCAATCGATTGCACACCATGAATGTGTTTATCCCTTGCCGTCGCCTCTGCCTGTACCGCGCCAGAGTCCCCGCCTCGCCTAATACAGCAGAGAGAGAGAGAGAGAAGGAGAGAGGGAGGGGGGATTGGGGAGTAAAGGCACATCACAACCGGCTGTTGCCAAAGCGCAACAATGACGAGGACAACGATGAGGACGATGACGATGAGGATGACGATGAGGAGGAGCTGCTGAATCCCAACGGTGGCAACGTGCGCGTACCTTGTTGGGCTGCAGCTTACTTCAGCTTCAGCTCCAGCTACGCCTCCCACTGCTCCCCTCTGCTATGCCACGCTCATTTAGCGCTGACTGATGGGAAAGGGGGAAGGGGAGGGTGAAAAGGGGGCGGCAATTGTGCAAAAAGTGCCAATAAAGCACATTCTTTGTTCGGCTTTGGCTTCGGCTTCGGCTCGCAAAGTGCTCAACAAAGCGCGCAGGATAACGTGTTGTGTGCGTGTGTGCGAGTGTGCGAGTGTGTGTGTGAGTGTGCGTGTGTGGGTGTGCCTGAGTGTGCAAGGATAATAATAATAACGTATGAATAGGTAAAAACGTGAGGCGAGGGGAAACTCATCAGTGCATCGTAGGTGGCCATCGCCTGCGCTTGATTGCTTAGCTCTTGTTGTGTCCCTGTGTGTGCGTGTCTGTGTGTGCCTGATTGTTTGCTCTGCCCGATAGCTGTGGCAGAGGTGCTGCGCACACCTCATTGATTTTATTGTGTTTTTTGCAGGGCATTCAAAGTGCCCATAAAAATGCCCACACAATAAAAACGATGATGCGGATGACCCGACTCCAGCCGGCTTTAGCCACACAATGGACTCAATGCGTTGTCCGCGTTAGCCAGCCCTAGCAACTAAGATATTTCGAGCTGCCACAGCTCCTTCCTTCTACCCCCTCCTGCTGCCGTCTGCCTTTCCCACCCCATCCTCACTCCCATTCCACCTGCCAACCTGATGTCTATTTTAGTGTCCCACGGCAGCTGCTGGGGCTTCAGCTGATTGTCTCTTGCCTTGCTGGGGCTGCTCCACTTGCTTTGGCTTCTCCGAAAATAGTTTCCATGCGAATTGGCGGCCCGCTTTGGATTTCACACATCCGTCACGCGAGCCCCGCATGCGCCCTTTTGGAGACTGTCAGTCTCTCCTCGACTGGGTCAGCTGCAGGCCCCGGGGTCGACTAATGAGCTCGGCCAGCAAATGGATTTTTGTAACTCATCCGACTACGGTGCAAATAAATGAAAAATGCATTTTCAAATCTGCAGAGAACTGAAAACTCAAAACCGAAAGCTGAAAACTGAAAACTGACGCAATTCCAATTTGGCAGGCGAAATGCATTTCGAAGTCGTCGGCAGCGGGCACAGCTTGTGCTACAATGTTGCCGTGTTTTGTTGCCTCTGCTGATCTCTCCTCCCAGCTGGGCTCTCCTCGCTGCTCTGCTCGGCTGTGCTCGGTGTTAATTTGTTAGCACATTGCAGTCGAGGCAGACATTGATTAATTACAACGGGACGCCCAAAATAAACATGGCCAAGTCGCTTTTGCCGTTTGCCTTTTCAAGTTAATTAGTTAAAATGCTCAAATAACAAACGTGAGTGTGCGCGTCTCTAACTCTTTGTGTGTGTGCGTGTGTGTAATACGAGCATTGGCATATAAATAAATACTGCATATAGCAGTCATCTTCCCTCTTCGACATTCCCCTCCCCCATCTGCCTGCCTTACCTGCGCGCATAAATTTTAAATCCGTCCTGACCACAATTTGCGCATTAAATCATTTCCAGGCCATTTCACTGCACTGGGCGCCACCGCAGCGCCGCATTCATTCGCTCATTCGCACTCACACACTCACACACATTCGGCGCGCATTCATTCATCCATTCATTTCGATTCGCAGGTGAGCAGCCGCCTGGAATGCAGCCGCTTGGCACGAAATATGCAAAAATTACACAGACCAATGGATGCACTGCATCTGCCCGGCATGAGATTGGCAGCTGCGCGGGAATGGGATGGTATTGGGTGAAGGGATAAGAGTCAAAGTGGGAGTTCCTGCTGCGCTGGTGGCCACTTCAAATACATCACGCGTGAAGTGTCTGCCCGTCTGTCTGTTCATCCGTCTGTCTGCCTCTCGCGTGATTGACAAATGCCGCTGGCTGAGGTGCGTCCGACGTTTTAGAAAAGATAAATTTAAGTAATTGTCAATATTTCAAGCGCCGTAATTGCTGGCCAGTCGCCAGGCGGAGGAGGATGCCTCGGAATGGGGTCTCCAATGGCCAGTCGCCCGTTACCAGCTGGGAGTTCCCCATTGCAAAAGCCGAATAAATAGCGGAACACACTCAGGGCAGTCCAAGCAGCGGGCTAGAGTGCTGCTCTCTCGATTGCATCCTCCCACCATCCTCCCTCCATGGGGCACAGTCTCACCTACCTCCCCCACATCTCGCGCAGGCTTATGCAGCTGCAGTTCTGGCCCAGCCCCACTGTCATTTTAACACTTGACGTTTTACCAATTTGCCGAATTCTCGTTTTCGGTTTCGCTTTTTTGCCTCTTCTCGTTTTGTTTTTTCGCTTCGTGTGGCAATTTTTGCACTTTTTACTGCAATGCAGCAGACAATTTTGTTGCGTGTTAACAACTGCAACAATTTAGGTTTAATTGATGCCCGCTGCAACGCTGAAGTGTCGCCTCCGGCAGCGGTTAGAGCGGTCCACGCAGAGGCCTTTGTCCAACTTTTGACCACGTTCCGGCCGAGGGGTGACAGGGAGAGGGACAGGGAGAAGCGAAGAGGGGGACTCTCTTTTTTATTCGTCGTTGGCCGCTTCCGCTTGACGAGTTGTTAGATAAAAGCTATTTACATGTTGTTATTTATGATTTTGCAGTTAAAATGCGCTGTGAAATATTTGCGGCGCGCTCGCTGAAGGACGCTGCCAGCGCCATATTACACATACGTCATGTTGTGCACACGCCACACTCGCACTTTATTTATTTAGCAACGCGCTTTAAAGTCGCCACTGTTGCACAGGAGTTGTTGATGTTGATGTTTATGTTTATGTTTATGAACTTGAGCTCACCTCCGACCCGGCGACTGCCTTGCAACATATGCCACACTCTGTGCTCGGCAGGGTCAGCATAAACTTGGTGCTGGCATTATCGAACACACTAATCCATATATGAGAGTATTGCATGACGGAGCGGGGACGGGACTGGCCAGGGGTAATAGCCACCCTCGCCCCACGCTGCATGCCAGCTCCGACTGTCGCAGCGACTTTATTACTTTCTGCTGACTCATGGCGATGTCGAAGTTGGCGCAGCAAGTAGAAAGGCAACACAAAAAATGGCCAACTCATGCAAAGGTTGCCTTGTTGATTTATGGCCGGGGGCTGCTCTTCACATGTGCCTCGCTGTGCCTCTGGCACCCGGGGCGTATGATGAATATGTAATGCCAGTGTTATCCACTGCGCTGAACTGTGATTTACTAACTGCGAAATAAATATTCAATTTTCAATTACAGCAACTAAAGCCGCACTCACATGGCGCCCCTCGTCCCCCTGCCTCACACTCCCCCTCTTCCACTCGCAAGGCAACAGCGTCGTTTTTTCCATGCAATTACCTTCGCCTTCGACTGCAGGACATGCCCCCTGCCTCCTCTTACACGTGGCTGCCCCGCCATCTACCCGCACCCGCACCCTCGTCTGTCTAGTGATTCCTCCTGCCTGGCTAATGGCGCGCACAGTGGCGCTCACACTGGCGCTTGCAGTGGCCGCCAGGACGCGCAGACTTTGACTTTGACTTCTCCACTTGGAATGCTGCTTCGACAGGTTCCCTTGGACTTGGACTGCAGTTCGGCTGCTCCAGCTGTGCCTGGCGATGCTTTAGTTTGCTGCCATTAAAGGAAATTGTCTGTGAAAATGTGGCCGTATTTCTTTTTGCAAGGTACTTAAAATTAAATTATTGGACACATTAACGTCTTGACTTCTGCCGTGAACGCAGACGTGGCGAATCACATAGACTGAGGGGGGCTGGAGGAGGAGGCTGGCGACCATGACGCAAGTAAATGCCACGTAATGACGTCATTAAAACAAGTGAAATGTGCTTTTATTGTAACAGCGGCATCAGCATCGTGCAGGAAGCTGTCGCTTTTCAATTTTCCATTTTCTATATGTCCCGTGCGCAGTTCTCATTAATCTTAATAAAGTTAACAGCGCGACAAGTTTATCAAAGACGAGCGAATGGGTGAGTGGTGTGAGTGAATGTCGCCTGAAGGTGTTCGATTTACATGCAACTATTGGAGGAAAGCTGCAACTCAGCATGACTCACACGTGGTAAGTGTCGCCGGCTCTAGGACGGGGCATATTTCTCCCACCAGCTCCACTTTTCCCCTCTCCAGAGTAAGTGGAATTAGCATCGATTCGCACTCGAATTGAGTCAATCGAATTCGGCTGAGAAAAATTGCCAGCAACAGGTTGTTCACTTGCCCCTCCCGCCCTCCCTCACCCGCTCATGCAAATGAAATGACTGCCGAATCGAACCGAACTGAGAGCCGAATCGAGTCGAGGCAGGCGGAGGCCGCTGACAGGCGACAAATGAGGCGTAAATGAAATTAAACGCGAGCGCGAAAATTGCAGCGCTTTTATTGGATTATTGGCTGAGCGTGTGTGCGGGTGTGTGAGTGTGTGGGTGTGTGGGAGTGTGCTAGTGAGCCGTGCAGAACAATGTGCGAATTGTAAGCTCATTTGTTGAATTAGCTGTAAGTGAATTTGGCCCCGACACGCCGCATAGAAAGTACACAATTCCTTTTCATTTTCCCTTTTTGGTAATTGCAAATTAAATTTTCATTTTGTTTTTCTTCTGCTGGGAAAAACTCGCATCAAAATATGCAAAACGAGGCACTTTAAAGCTGCCCGCAGCAGCCAAGGGAAACTTTTCATTTATTCCTGTGCGGGACAGTGCACATCACATGCACACACACTCACACTCGCTTGATAAAAGAACTAAGCAAATGTCTGCAACTGTTTATTGTTGATAAATTGCTGGCGAGGAATTAGTGCGACTGCAACGATGATGGAAGACCGAGTGGAAGCAGCAGCCAGCCTGCTTCGCAGTCGCCTGTCAAGTGGCTGTGGCCACCACTGTCCGGCTGAGCTGCCAAACACCTACGGCCACGCCCCAGTGCCTCCGCACCGCCCACCCCCACTGGCTGGCTGCTCAGCAGCTGCGGGCTCGCAATGTTTTCCAGAAATGCAAATGTACTCCCCACACCCTATTCCCCCTGCCACGCCCCACTTCCATCCAGCTGAAGGAGGAGCACACTGCGCACTGCAGCCCGGCCCGGCTCACTTAGGCCCGCAAATCTTTATGCCTGCCGGACTGCAGAGTGACACATGTCGGCAGCACAGAATCAGAATCAGTGCGTTTTACTTTGGACAACGCTGAGCCGAGCCGAGCTGAACTGAGCTGGGCCAAGGCATGGCGATGCCCGCTCCCAGATAGTCCTTTCATTATATTCGCACAGACACGCACGCACACAAGCACACGTATTTGCCCACTCGCATGGCGAATGATCTCAGCCAGCAAGCGGGCATAATAAAGTTACCCAACACCCGCAGGGGGTGTACATGGGGCGGTGGTCGGGGGCTTGTTTGGCATTTATTTAGTTTTAGTTTAGTTTTAGTTTTAACAACAACAACAATGACAACAAAATGATATGCAAATTTGAATAACTGCGCAATGCAATTGAGGTGCCTTTTAGTCTCTCTGCATAATAATCAGCTTCCGTTTTATTTACTAGTCGAATGCTTTAAGGCTGCTCACGCAACTTTAAGTGCAGCCCTCGCAGCCTCTGGCACACCGAGCCCCACTAAACACTAATCGATTGGCCAGGTATTAGCTGGAAGGTCTGCCCGGGCCAAGTGGGCCATAAATTCCCAGAAAATCGTCGGCCACTTCACATAAATCTTGCACTGTCCTTTTTGTCAGGGCGGAAATGTCCAATAAATTGTAATTTTTGTAAGCTTTTCTAACACTGTCTTCCCTTCTTGGATGTTTGTGTGTGTGTTAGCTTAATCATCGTTTAATATTTAGTTGCTGTTCGATTGTGAAGTTTATTGGATTTGTTGAAGAGTTTGAACTGCCGAGCTATCCGACTGTCGATAATTGCACAGCACCCTCTCTTCCTCTTCGGCCCCACCCCTTCGAAGGGCTGCAGGTGTTTGTGCCCTGAATTTATTGTGTGCCCCGCAAACAGTCGATTTGTGCCCAATTGGCTGATTTAGTTGTTATTTATTGCATCGCTTATTGGAGCTACGTGTGGGTGGAATACACACAGTACCCGCAACACATATAAATCGCCCAGTTACACTCAGGGTTCTTGAACAGAAGCGTTCCCTAAAGTCACTTGGGTGACTTTACCTCCAATACATGGCATTGTCTGCTATTGAGTAACATTTCGAGCATTTTTCTGACGATAGGAGTTTTCCCTTTCATTCGGGGGACATGGAAATATTCTATTGTAATCTGATTTACCAACGATCTCTACTTGTATATGATAGGAATAGTGCCTCTATATATGCAGCAGCTGAATGAGTTTTTAATCTGTTAACCTACAGTTTCATTGAACTTTACTAATATACATATAAAATCTGTTAGTTTTATATGGACGTTGATACAATATATGCAATAACACACTGATGCTTGTTCCGTGTGGAACCCAGACAAAGTGCAGTTAATATTTAGTTTATAAGTAGGAATGAACTGGAAGTGTTAAGACTGCCCCACAGTTTTTATACCCATCAAGCATTGCGAAATGGTTTTAACAAGCACGAAAGGTACAGTTGAGTGTGATCTGGTATACCCGCTACCCACGTAACCTTAAGGATATCGTAACTATTGTATATAACTTACATCTTTAGAATATTTTGTGTTGCATACTTTAGGGAGCGGTTCGGCAATCGGGCGGAAGGAGGCGTGGCCAAAATCTAAAACAAAACTTATCTACGTACAACTCGAACTTGATATACTTATATACATTTTTTCATATTTATGAAATATATACTTTTTGAGGTCTAGATTTTCATGCGGACCCATATCGCAGCTATAACAATAACCAATAACATTAAATTTGACATAAAAGCTTGTGTACTTCCTAAACAGTTTAAATTGGTTTCAAGTGTTGGATGCCACGCCCATAATTTTAAATCTGAATTTTATGCTTTGACATATATCTATTGTATTTAGTTTATCCCGAAGAAAAAATTTATGTTGGGAACTATAAGGACTTAAAAAATTGGAGAAAGAGAATCTTACTGTTGGACGCGTTCGACTGTAGGTATGCTATCTGGTTAAAGCCTTTTTTATAAAACTTGTCACATATAAATATGGTTTCTACTTGTAGTAATGCAGTTGGAGTAAGCTAGATCGGACAGAATTATTGATAGCTGTCGTTTGTTTCTTTGGTCGATTAGAGTTATATTCGTTGAGCTGAGCTGCTCGTTTTGCCTTATTGTATGCTAAGAATGGGGTAAAGTAACTGCTTGCTAGGATTTTTGAATGAGTCACTCTTCAAAATCAATTGGAGGAACACATGCGCGACATTGGCCATCAATCGACCGTTCCGAGTCGGTTTGGAGTCGCAAACAACACAAGCCAACAAATTATGAACAATAAGACGAATAATGAAGCAATCGTTTCTGACTTCAAGGCATCAAAAACGTGGCACGCCCAGTTTTTCGTTGTTATAGGTTTAATGCCTCCAGTGCGAGGCATCATCCTCTATTGTGCCTTCATTATGCAGCAAGTGCCGCATTCTGTGCATATGTTGCACATACTTCTCGATGGGATTCGAAGCGGGTGGAGGAGGCAGGATCACATAAACGTGTCACATCAAACAACATTGATTAAAATCTAAAATGAAATAGTAACCCAGCCGGACTGAGTACAGCTCGCATCACGTACACACACGAGCATGGCGAGGATGAAAGAGCGGAGGAAGAGGAGGAGGAGGAGGGGACACTGTGCAGTGGACAAGTGAGAATCCTTTTTTTCTCCGTTTGCAGAGTACAATTCAAATTTCAATCAAATGCGACTACAATGCCAATACCTTTTGGGCACATATGGTGACCACAAAGTATTGTATCATTCGCCACTGTCCGCCAGGGTGTCCGAAATCAAATCAAAGACGAAGTGGGCAGGAAGAGGAATGGAAGAAAAAAGGGTGCAGCATAAAATTGCCAACTATGGGAAAAGCGAATTTGCAGGCTCACATAAAATCAGATAAAATTTTCATTACCTTATGGCCGCACATTATCGGCTTGCGGCCATCATCTTCGCCTGCGCCGGGAGCTGGAACCGGGCGAGCTGCTGCTGCTGCCACTCTGACTGGGCACAATGTGCTGCTGATGACATTGAGTGTGCCACACAGTTGTGCTTGTTGTTGTTGCCGTTGTTGCTGCTGCTGCTGCTGTTGATGATGCTTATTGTGCGCTCGGCACTGGCGTTGACCATAAAAAAGAGTCTGCTCAAGGAGGAGGATTCGGGGCATCGGGGCAAAGGGACAACTGGTTGGCGGGATAACCAAAAGCTGCGCCGGCTTTTGTACAACAAACGACAAACGGAAAGTGTCCAACAGGAAATAAGCAGCGACGACAACGGCGACAGGGACTCGAACTGCGACTCCAAGTGCCAGTCGAAGTGGGACTCCAACTTGGACTCGAACTCGAACTCGCAGTCGAATTGGGACTCGGACTAGCAGCTCAGACACGGCTGCCAGAGCCAAAATAAAAAGGGTAATAATTTTATCTAGCATTCAGATCAGACACACGTCTGTCTTCCTGTCCGTCCTCACGGTCCCTGCGAGCCAACGTCCTGTCGCGCATGGCGAGGTTTTTTTACAGATTTTCCGCATCCTTGTGGCTAGTTATGGGAAGCACTTCAAAGAGCTGCTCGAAACTTTGACAACGTTCTCTTGTTATTTACATGGCTAAGTGAGAGAGAGATTCAAGAGGGACAGGGTGAGAAGAGCGGAGAGCGGATAGAATCGTCCATCCCCCAACTGGGATTCAATTACGTGCACCTCAATCGGTAAGCAGCCAGCTGCCAACTGTGATAAAGTGGCCCAGTCGAGCGGACTGCTCTGCGTCCAACTGGCGTCCAACTACCATAGAACTACTACCATGTACAGACCCGGAAGCGAGTCCACTTGCCTGCTACGTGGCTTTGCGGCGTGCAATCTATCAACATAATTGATGGCTTCGATTAGTTACGAATCTCGTGGAGACAAACGGCGTAGCTCAGTGCACAAATCGGCGATTAATTAAATAAAACAGTAAATACTCAAGCAACTCGCTTGGAGCAATTAATCTGGACCGCGTATCGGCCAGCTGATAAACCCTTCTACAGCTGCATCAACAGCATCTTGGTGCGCAACTAATGAAGTGCTGCCCAGCCAAGACTGTCTTCAAAGGCGAACACCCTTCCCACCCACCAGTTACTCTGTACCCTCTACCCACTGCCCTCAACCCTCCTTACGCAATCCACACCACTCAGCCAGGGCGACACGGTGATTGTCATGCATCTCGTGTTCAACTGCATGGAAAAAGTGCAGAGAATCGAAATGGAGATCGACCCAACTCCGAGCCGGACTCAACATTTATTATAAATTGTAACACTCGCCCTGCCACGCTGAGTTACTGGGAACGGCAAAGTGCGTTGTCGCCAGACTGCGGCGCGCCAAGCTCATCAACGCGCTCCGTGCGCCGTGCACTGGGGGCCATAAACACACCAGGGCGCTGCCGACGTCGCATAATTTTGCAATAACATTTTGGCCCAGCTCTCTGCGATGCCTTGGCTACCTTGAGGCGTCACTTCCACTGCATTGTCGCAGTTGTCGCCGTTGCCGTTGGCCCTCCCCTTGTCATCGTTGTCGTTGTCGTGGCCGTGTACCTTGGTGCCATAAAAAGGCAGCAGGCCAGAGGCAGCAGGAGCATGCGTTGGAAGCTCCCCTCTGCAGCTGAGTTAGTTTCCATGTACAATGCTTCCTCTGCTTCTGACTGCTCTTGGCTCCCTGACAAAATGTTCAAATGTCCTGCTGCTAGCCGAGTTCAAAGTCAATTGCAATTTTTATGGTTAAGTGCGACAAAATATGAAACATATTTCATATAAATAAACTGAAGACCTATCGAATAAGTTGGCATTTTAATGGAGTAACCAAGGGGTTAGTTACTATTATGGTTGCCTTCAAAGTACTTATCGAAAAAGTCGGAATATATGAAATTGAATTAAAATTTACTATATTTTTTATCCGTTTAAAGAAAACTTTAACCCTATGAGATAAATATTTGACAGCATTAGAATGGAGTTCAAAAGTTCATTAAAGAACATTTCAAGGTCTTTTCGCAAAAGTTTCAGTAATTAGAACAAAATTTACTTTAACTGCATAAATATTTAATAAGAGAAGAGCCCTCCTATCTACCTATTTCCCTGTCGTTCATTTGATACGTCTTCCCAACCTCCTGCCATGCTTATCAGACAAACTCTGTGCACAGAATTGAATTAAAAACGGTCTTTGCACATACTTTAAAAAGGAATCCTAATTCGGCAGATCTTATTAAAACTAGAAGTACGGCAACTACCCCTCCCGACTGACAGTCGTTCATTGAATCCTTTAGAGAAAACAAAAAAAAGGAGGAAGGGAACGCGCATTGACCGCCATCCCCGCTGAAGTGGCCCGCGGTAATCCTTTTAAATGACTTAAGAAGGGAAAAAATACCCGAAAAATTGTTGAAAAATACTTAAAAGAAATCTGTGCCGACGAAGAACTCGGCCAGCTGTTGGCGATACCTTCATTATTTTGATGCCTGATTTAACCTGACGCCGTCGACAAGGCCTGCCCCTTATCAGCCAATTCTAGGACGGAATGATGTGGAGTGGTGGACGACGGAGACGGGTTTCAGGAGCAACAACACGTTGTTTTCATTGCTCATTAGCGGCGACAGCGCGAGTTTAATTAGCATTGACGTTACGTCTGATTCGCATTACGCAGGAAGCGGACGCGAGTGCGGATGAGGTTGAAGTCGGGCAGGAAAAGGGTTAGTCAAATTGCTGCTGGCAGTCGCTGCTCCAACTTCGAGTCGCCGCTGTAATTAAGGGCTGCCTCAGCAGCACCTTGGCCATCGAGCCGAATGAGGCCAAGAAAAATGGCGCAACGCTTTGATTCAATCAGCTGCTGCCCGCCTGCCCTTCGTCTTCCGTCGACCTGCTACCAGCGAGGGTTGCCCAAGCGTTTGCAAAAGCAAAAACTAATTGCCTTTTCGACATGCATTTAATCTCTATTAGAGCACGCCAAATTGATAGAAAACTTTGCGGGCCACATGTGTGCCCCGTCTCCCGGGAGAAAGACTCTGTGTCCAAGACCAGAACATGCTGCACCTTCAGTTCCACAGTCTGCCGTTTGCCACTTGCTCTTTGCCGTTTCATAAATTATTAAGGGGTTTGATTTCGCATCCTGTTGCCTGCGAGCCAGCCTTGCCCTCCTGGGCGAGGCTTTGTCCAGTTTGGCATTTAAAACAAATTGTTGTTGTACGCTAGTTCGATTATTCGCCCAAGGGTGGCAAAACTTTTGTTCCACTTGTGTGTGTGTGTGGATCTGCTGATAATGACGGAAGTCATCACGTCTGCTTGGACCTAGTCCAGGTTCACTTTCGCACAATTCAAGCTGATGGATGGGCACAGGCAGGGGGACTGGCAGGGGCAGGGTCAGGGGCATTGGCACCGGCACCGGCACGAGAAGGTGTGAGCACGCCTCTTACATATCAATAACATTGTAGTTTGCCTCACGTGGCGCTAGAGAGCTGACCAGCAGCTGTGTCGACTGTTGATGACCTTTTAATTGAACTGCCAACAGCAAAGTGCGGGCTGATGTAATTGTTGTTGCTGTAGTTCAATGGGGGACAGTAGGATGAGAAGGGGAAGGGGCCAACTTGAAAAGTGTTTGAAAGTTGCTACTCGGCTGTGCTTGCTTCCTCTCCAGAGGATGCGCAGCCAAGCACACAAAAATGCAAATAAACGCGACCGGCATTCGATAAACAATTCGAAATCAAATTTTATGGATCGCGGCAGAAGCCACGGGAATCCCTTAATAAACAGCTAAAAGGAACATTCCGCACCCAGCCACGCCCCCATTCCTCCTGGCCATTGCCATTTGCCGTTAATTAAATCCTTTGCTTGGAGCGGAGCGGGGTGGCCAGAAATCTTTTGGCCAACCACGAGCAAAGTTTTTCCATTACGGCAAGCGACGCCGCCGGCAGTGAGCGAAATCAAAAAGTAAAAATTTATGAAGCGTTTAATTGAATTAATTAAAAGCAATAATACCTTGAAATAATTGCGCCTAATAGAAAAAGTTTTGCATGGAGAAGGATGAGGATGAAGAAGTCAACTTGGTGGAGCA
The DNA here is from genome assembly GCA_018903675.1 of Zaprionus capensis. Taxonomy (NCBI): domain Eukaryota; kingdom Metazoa; phylum Arthropoda; class Insecta; order Diptera; family Drosophilidae; genus Zaprionus; species Zaprionus capensis. The sequence goes on from JAEIFN010000011.1 coordinate 7,301,892, forward strand.
TCTCGCTCTTATCAGGCCAAAGCCCATGCCGACTCCCAGTCAGAGATTGCGACTGTGGCCGACTACCTTCCGGGCGAGTCGGGCGAGTCGTTCACTTTTTGCTACCGTTGTTGTTGTGCTCTCTTGACATACGGCAACGTTGAAACAGTCAGGGATGGGTGTTCCGAGGGAGGTCACGAGTTATGTGACAAATCCTGCGCACGCAAAGCCAAGCCATAAGTCAAAATTATCAACAAGATGGCAACGATGCTAGCGACGCCGTGTCCCTGCCTACACTAGGAGCAGACTGCGCCGTTGTCGGTGTCCTGTCCGACTCCCGCTTCGTCTGCTGCTGCCTCTGCTGCATGCCACTGGCACTGGCTGTGGCTGTGGCAGTGGCAACTGTCACGCACGTAGGCCACGCAACATTGCGAAAAATATGTCTTTGATGTCATAAATCAATTAGGATTCCCAACGACGGCGACGGCGAAGGAGATGTCACGGCACCAAGTGCCCCCGGGCGGGATCACGCATCAGGCGGCAAACAACTTGTTAGGCGGCCCACACTGCTAGGCCTGTGCTGGTGGGGTCGACTTAAGCGCAGCTAATGCGCATTTTCAACTTGTTTTTAACTTTTAAACGTGACAAAAAACCATTGAGGGAGTCAACAGAAACTTGCCTGCTACCTTGAGCAAATTATGTGAACTGAAGCACAGCTTCCGCTTCTTTTTCTGCCACCTCCTGCTCCAACTCCCCTTTCTCTTTGTCCTTTGTTGCGTAATTATGCCAGGGGGATGACAGTTGTGCTCGAGTGTTAAGTATCAACGTGACATGTGTGGAAAGGAGTTGGTGGAGGAAGACCGGGAAGCGGGACAGCGCGTACACGCGTATGTGTTGGTTTATCAAACATAATTAAGAAGTTCTCCGTTTGACAATAAACAGAAGTTTAATTATTTAGCCGAGCCTCGGGCCGGGCCGGAATGATTAAGCTCACCTTTGACTTATGACGACTGTCGCTGGAGCTGACACCGTCTGATGTATTGCCTGATTTATGACAGTTGACAGATGACATCTGACAAGTGGCAGCACACACTAGCATCCTTCTACCCATCTCCCAAGCCATCACCAACACTCTTTGATAACTCTTCACCATTAAAGCCGCTACACTGGTTAAAGCAAAGTCACAGCAGCTGCCATGTGGGTGGGTGGGTCGCAGTTTAATTGTTGCAGGTCCGAGCCGGGATATTTACGTAAATCAAATAATTAGTCATGGTCAGGAGAAGGGAGAGGAAGAGGGCGAACTAAGTCGAAACACTACTCGCATTGTCCACTTTTGCCAAAGATTTTCTTTCTTCGGTCTCGGCTTAATGTCTCCCCGCGGTGCTGTTAGTGACTCGTCGTACAACATAAGACTCCGAGAAGGTGTTGCAAGGCCTCCACTATTCCCTTAATTTATGCGACATTTTGTTAGTTTCCCACTCACAAGTTGCTATTTGCCATAATAACATCTAATACACTCGAACCCAACTTCAGTGCGAGCGAGACCCTTTGGGGTTGTACCAACAACAACAACTACAGCTAAGCACCAAGAAAAACAGAGAACAACTCGCCACTCGACGCATTCATTAATTTATGGTTTTGGGTCTTCGAATTTATGTACTTCACAAAAATACAAAAGTGTCTTGTTTTCAAACAAAAGAGGCCATTCCGTAGGTGCGACGACTTGGCAAAAAGATAAAGTTCATTTAAAGTGTAGCAGACTTAATATTCGCACGAGAACTTTTTGAAACTAATGACTAAGTATACGTAAAGTCATCGGAAATTCAAGCTCGAGCTTGTAATTAACTTAAGAACAAGTAACGGAAAGCTACCGTCGAACGCGGCCACCTATTAAATTTACAATTTCGAGCTTTTTCTTTATATAAAATATGCATCTAAAATTCTTTTCAAATGGGACCACTATAACTTATAGCATAGCATATATTAACAATTGTCCGAAATGACAGTTTGTGTATGAAGCTAGCCTTTCATTTTGGTATTTCAATAATTTGTACTCACTTTTTGGCAGAGCGCAGTAGATAATTAGTTAAACTCCAAATTACACAAGCACTTTTTATGAAAATGTGCTACGTACTATACGACATAACGAAAATAATTCACAGAATAAACAGGTACTATATATTCAAAGAAGTTATATTTATAAACAAGCGATAAACAGTTACGGAGTCTTAACGACCTGGCAAAAAAAAAGTTTTGAAAATAGTGTAAAAAAGTTCTCAATTTGATATAGTTGGACTTTTTAATTTGAGATGAAAATAAAAATCTTCCATGTAAATTTTGATTTTATGGAATAATGTGGGCATTTTAATCGGGTGGACTGTAGCGTACCCTTCGACAAATACGTATGTTACCAAATATTATCAGACATAATAAAAGATAGACAAATGTAAAGAAATTTGATTAAACTTCACTTTCTGAGAAATTCCAATAAAGTTTCTCTTCCAGAAAGAAAATTAATAATACCTATAATAGTACCATGAAATATTGAGATGTAGTACGATTAAGAATGGAACTCGAAATTTGTTCCCAGAAGCTCTTTGTATTTTAATATAGTTCGTTCCTCCGAAAACTGTATACGCATTATGTAGACAAGATAGATATTCTATATACAGAGTCTGAAAAACATAACGGCGTTTCTCGATGTAGAATAACCCCATAAAATCAGATTTTTTACAGCAGATTCACGTCTCAGTTTCGAGTTGAGATCTGTTCGGTGTTGATAATTATAATGCGGGCAAGTTAATTGTTCCGCATATGGAACGTATTACATAAGCTCCGTTTATCGTCATCGTAGAGTTCGCTGGCCTGAGTTGGCTCTGCTTTTCTCTCTGCCCCTCCTCGACTGGTAGTGCTCCAGCATCGACTGCAATTGTGCAACTTTGCGAGGCATGTTCTAAATGGGTAAAACTCGTTTGCAAACCCCTCGCGAGTTCGGTTAAATTTAACATTTTATTAGCGACTCACACCTGGTACGGTCGCGGCGGGCAGCGGGCAGGGGGCAGCAACGACAACTACCTCGTTCTGCTCGCTTTCGCCTGCTTTTCGCATTTGGTAATCATAATAAAAACAGCACCGACACCGGCGTTAGCAGAGGCAGCGCCGTCGTTTCCACCGCTGCCAAGTTCACTGCCCTCGAATTGTGTTGAACTGATTCGGGCTTACGATTCAGACGAGCCGCAAAGATCTTTCCACTGGTCCCCATACAATTTGCATAGAAACTGGGTTAAGCGTGGCCAAGTAAGGTGAGATAGCTCCGAGAACCTCCACTTGGTCCACAGTAAATGATTCGTTGCGTGATCCATGGGCTGCAGCTAAAGCTCGTCCGGAGGTTGCTTAATCGGCGCAGGTCTAAGCGGATTGGCCATATTGCGCGACAGTCAACAAGACAAGAAAAGTCAATTAGGCACGGCCCAAATGTCAATCACGTTAGCCAGTGTGGAAACCTGTTAACATTTTCAATGACTTTGAACTCTTTGGAGTCGATTGTTTGCATTTCCATATTGATTGTTTGCTTGACCCATTTGCGTGGAGCACTTGAGCCCACGCCACTTCCACTTTCGTTGGAGCGCGACTTTCTTCAGCGATTGTCCCAACCAGTGTGGACGGAATCGAATTGTTTCTTAGGTTGGGCTTGGGCCAAGCCGAGCCCTAACTGCTGTCGTTAACGTTTGTGGGATTTGACAAAAGCCGATGCCGACGCAGCAGCGTCGCAGTGTAACCAGTTTAATGCCGACGTTGCCGCCGACGGTAGCGTCGCTGTCGACGTTAGCGTCGCTGTTGGCGCCGAAGTCGCTATCTGTTCTCGGCGTCGTCATCGTTGTCGTCGATTCTCGATTGGCCTTTAATAAAAAGTCTTTGGCCAACTTTCTTGAGCTTCATTCGCGTTTCGGGCGCGATCGTGACAACGTATCGAATAAAGTGAGAGAGAAATGAAAGTCGCAGTCTTCTTGCCACTTCTGCTGGCTAGCGTTGCCAGCGTGTGGTCGCTTCCTACGGCTGCAAAGGACGCTCTGCCAAGTTCGTTTGCCAGTGAGGCATCACAGCTGATCGCAACGCAGCTGCTGAAATACAACAAGGATATCGATGCCAATCAGGTGCACTCGCCGCTCGGTGTCGCTGCCATTCTGGCGGTGCTGGCGGAGGCTTCGCAAGGTGAGACCTATGATGAGTTTGCTCAGGTCTTTGGTTTCCCCAAGGAACGCAGTGAGCTCAGAGAAACCTTCGAGCGTGTTCTGGCGAGATATCAGAATCGCGATGCTGCCGTGGCACTGCCCTCGTTCCAGACCTGGTTCTATGTATACCGCAACAACAGTGTGCGCGAGGATTACAAGCAGCTGCTGGAGCGATACTACCACGTCGAAGTGAAGGACATTAGTCGGCAGGAGTTTGATTGGAGTGAGCCGAATACCTCGTTGCAACTGGAGGGCGGCGACGTGGAGGGTGGCATCATCACCGAGCCCAGCAACAGCAAAGATGTAATCGGTTTCGAGACACTGAAGCGCATAAACCTGGACGATGATGCTCCCAGCACGATCAGCGATACCTACGGCGAGGAGGTGCTCAACAAGGAAGCATCTAAGTTCGATCGCGAGGTGGACGATAAACAGTATGTGGAAAAACCAGTTGCACTGGCCGAAGCAGAGTTGCAACTGCAACGTGACGCCGAACCCGAGAGGGAGCTGACTACAGAGGAGACGGCGACAACGGAAGCGGACAGCACGACGAATGCGCCAGTGGAAAAACAAGAAAAACCAGCTGAGAGCGCCCTGACCGTCGAGGAAAATGTGGCCGAGAACAAGCAGAACAAACGCAGTGAAGGCAAACAGAGACCCAGCGTGGAGGAAAACGAGACGGTGCAGGAAGATGAGAAGCTGCGCAAGCAACTCGACGAACAAAGTGGCAACAATCCGGCGCTAGTGACCGCCAGTGAACCCGAGAAGGTGCGTCTGCCACTGCAGAAATTGGAAAATGTTGTCAAAACGATCGTCAAGGAAGGTGCCGATGAGATTATGATTGCGCTGGAGTCGCAACTGGGAGCGGCAGCTCGGGTAACCCAACTAGGTCATTAAGTATTTCCATGCTTTCTAACTCGCCTTTCTACCTCTTCTTCTTTCTGTTTCTCCTTCTTCTTTGTAGGCTAACGGTGCTCGAAGCCTGTTCCGGCAGGATGACATCGCCTCTGCACTGAGTGCCAACTCCATTACAGGTCGCACCATCGGCTCCAAGTCCAAGATGCTGCTTTTCAACGGACTCTACTTTCACGGCAGCTGGGCGCAACCATTCTACCAACTGCGCGACGGCAGTGACGAGTTCTTCTTCATGACCAACGAGGATGCCGTCAAGACGCCAATGATGCATTCCCGAGGCAAGTTCCGTGTGGCCGATGTGCCGCATCTGAAGGCGCGGATGCTCTCGCTGCCCTATGAGAACGCGAAGTACAGCCTGTGCATTGTGCTGCCCAACGATCCAGAGGGTCTTGGCGACGTGATCGCGCAACTCCAGCCCAGCGACTACAAGTATGCGCACGAGCATATCGAGCTCAAGGAGCTGCATGTCACGCTGCCCAAATTCCAGGTAGAGGAGACCTCGCGCTCCGAGTCGATGCTCAAACAGTTGGGTCTGAAGCGTCTCTTCTCCCGCACCGATGCCCAGCTGGGTCTGCTCACCGAAGACGAGGACGTGCATGTGGATGAGATTGTGCAGTTTGTGAATGTGCGTGTGGACGAGGGAGGCAGCAGCGCCAACTCTCTCTCTGCTGCTACAACTCAGGCTCGATCCCCGATCACTGCCGACACGCTGCCCGTCCCCGAACCGGAGCCCGAGCCTGGCGTCGAGCGCTTCGATGTGAATCATCCTTTCGCCTACTTCGTAGTGGATTGCGACAATCAGTTTGTCCTCGCCTCTGGCAAGGTGTATGCGCCCGAGTTCAAGGACGAGCTGCCACCCGTCTCCATTGAGGTGGAGCTGGAGCAATCCTAAATCTCACCCAAACATTCACACATCGCCTGTAGCCCGTAGGTTTCATAACGAATTTTCACCGATGCGCCTCTCGTGCAATATCTATACTTTTAAGTGCTCATAAGCAATAAACGAGATTTCCATTTTCCACAAAAAAAAAGCGATTCTTCTGTGTTTTCCCAGCCACTTGAGCCTGTGCGTCCATTTGCTGTGCAATCAAAACAACAATTAATTCGCTTACTCGCCGTCTCCCAACAACAACGGGGAGAACAACAACAACAACGGCAAGACAGCCACGGAATTGGAAGATCAACCCTCAGGATTCAATTGTCTGTCCGTAATATGAAATGTATCTGGCGGCTGGCATCGCTAATTTCCGTGCAGCAAATTTGTCATTGCATTCAAGTCTATGCCGGGGGTTGGCATCTGCGTGCGTCTGCTTTGTTGACTTAGCTCAGAGTTCCATCAATTCTCAGGCTACTCAAGCGAAAGGCGCATCCGACACGTGCCCCTGCTGGCAGCCCTGGCGAATCGGACAGAACTCTTCAAGTGGTCAATGGGCTGCAATTAAAAGTCTCATTAGAATGCGCAATGATGTCTTCCTCTAGCCCTGGTCGCCATTTTACTAAAGGTGCACCAAATCCAGCGCCGGATGACAGTCAAGGCACACGCCTAGTCTAGCAACAACAAGGGAAGTGTATCTACAGACGAAGACGCAACGGGAGCCAGCAGAAGAGAGGGATTGGGAGAGTGGGGCTGGCGCCAAGCTGGCGGGCGCCAAAAACCAGAGGTAAAAACAGGAGTAAATGCGTGCCATGATTACAGTGATGACGACTGCCACCCCAGGCTGTGTGCCGGTGCCCGGCAACGGAACAAGAGGGGTGCAGACGGGCAGATCGAAGCAGCCCGATGCTGCCGCCACCAGAGCAGACGATGATGTTTCATCTTTTCCACATGAAAACTCACGTAACAAAAATTATGATAATCATAACTTTTTTTTCTTGTCTGCCGGAACGGAACGGAGGTCGGGACAGGGAAAGGAAGCGGGAAAGGCAGTCTGTGGACCTTTGTTTTGTTAGCCACTGGACAAAGGAGACGCTAACGCCGCCAACGTTGCCGCTATCGCGCGCCTTGTCCAAGGTATTTTTGGGCCAAGCTGGCGTCTAGTTTTTGTCTGGCCGCCGCTTTATTTTTATTAAGTCGTGCATATAAATCAATGTTGCTTGATATGCAGAAGAGCTCAAAAGGTATAAAAGATTTATAAGGTTGTTTCTTCACTTTCTTTTTAGCCGTACTGTCAACTCGGTTAAACATTGTTTAACATAATTTCATGCACAAATTTCGAGATGAATAGAAAACGAGTTGCTATTTTGAGGTTCTCGAAGCTCTCAAGAGGTTAAGAGGTTGGCGAAATAAAGATGAGATTCGGTCTCTTTAGCTACTACGAGGGAGAGAGCATCGACACACACATACAAGCATAACTAAACCGAGCAGCCATAAATCCATCGAGTTGCATCAAAGACAAACATTTTCTCGATGGTAATTTCAACAAAGCGACAGACAATGTCTAAAAGATTTATGACGCTGCCTCAAGTCTAATTACAAGTTAAGTTCGTCGAATTAGGAATGCGCAACAAGTGTGGGAAATCGCTGGAAAATTTTTAAAAGCAAGACCAACCAGCTGTTTTCCAGGAAAATCTAAACCGAAACAAGCTGAATTTGAAATGTTGCAGGGCACACAAAGAATCTGTCTCACCCCCCCATTGACGTTGACATTTGCGGCATGAAGATGAAGTAAACACATGTGGTCGAAGAATGAAAATGGGAGTGGAGATTGAGAAGTGGAACCCTACAACGTCTGGGCGTGGGTGTTAAGAAATCAAAGCCACAAAAAAACGTAAACAGACTTAAGATTCAGTAGAGGAAACGTTCAATTATATTTATAATTAGTTATATATCATATATTAAGTATATATATATTAGTTATATATTATATATTAAAGAAGCAGTTCTACAGTCACTTACAATACACATGTATTGGTGAAATAAAGCTAAAGGAATTACTTGAAGTTAGTTGCAGTTAGAAATCGGCAAAAGCCTCTTCGTGCCGATTTGTCTTAGCCTTTGGCTTTTGCCGACCCTCGCTCTGCTTGTCGAAGTTGGATACGTCCTCGGCATTTGAGATGACCGGAACGAAGGGTGGTGCTATGGTCTGATTGAGCATTGGTATCCATTCGACTTCCTGGAACCACTCGTGTTCCTTTATATCTCGATTGCCACCGATTAGATTGCCAAAGCTGTAGAAGATGTTTTACATCAACTTTATAAGGTTAATGGATTACCCTTACCGTTTCGATAGATCAACTTGAAGCAGGTGATCTATCAGGTGGCGAAGTGGAGCCGAGAACGAGCTGGGCATTTTGTAGTCTGCCTCACAGATTTTATTGTACATTACCATGACGTCACGATTGTGTGATGCAAAGGGTGAGTGACCGCTGACGAATTCGAAGATGAGTACCCCAAATGCCCACCAGTCCACGCTCGTACCATAGGGCCTCGACTGTATGATTTCAGGCGGCAGATACTCTGGTGTACCACACAACGTCATCGTGCGAGTTTCCACCTTCTACAGCTCAAAGAACATAGGATTAGATCACGTAGTATTAAGTAGAGCACACAACTACCTTAGCAAACCCGAAATCTGTAACCTTTAAATATCCGTTCTTTTCCATCATTATATTTTCTGGCTTCAGGTCACGATACAGTAGGCTGCAGTTGTGTAAGTACTCCAGGGCCAGAAAGACCTGTGCAGCATAGAACCGCGCCTGCTTTTCGCTGAATTTTCGTTGTCTGAAGTGGGGAGAGTGAGTGAAGTGAATTGAAAGGCGAAAAACGATGAGGAAATCAACTATGATAGTCACTTGCGATGGTAGGTAAAAAGCTCGCCTCCCAGTACGAGAGGAATTATCAGATATAAGCTGTCGTTGTCCTTGAACGATGCCACCAATTGGATGGTGAAAGGAAATCGAATCGAGTTAAGAACCTTCTTCTCATTCATTAAGTGCCCAACCTGCTTGGTCTTAATGATCTGATCCTTGCTCAACTGCTTGGATGCATAGTAGTTATCACCGTCTTTCTCCTTCACCAGAACCACTCTTCCAAAGGAGCCTGCACCCAGTGTCGCCTTAATGATATAGTTATCGAGCCCAATCGACGGAGAAGGCGTATTTCGACTGAACCTCTTGTTGAAGTCTTCTTTTAACTTATTAAGTACGACGGCATAATCAACTTTTGGACTAAAGTATTGCTGTTCTGTAGTAGAAACACGTCCCATTTTGTTCTAGAATCACAATTCGTTCTCAAATAAGCTAGAAACATTCACGGAAGAATATACCAATTTTGAATTTTAAACTAATCGCATAATAAAGTGTTTGACGTTAAAGTTGAGAGCTTTACGATTTCAAGTTGAAATCATACTTCAATCAGTGAAATGGATGTACGACTCAAGTAAAATATTTGGACGAACATTTAAAAATTCTTAAACAACTCTGAATGCCGATTTATTTTAGACTTAACTTTTGATTTGGTTTCAAAGTTTTCAAAGTTCGACAAGTCTTCAATATCAGATAAAGTGGGTATATAAGGGGGATTAATCTCCTGGTTGAGCAGCATATACCAATCAACGCCCTGAAACCATGCGTGATTTTTAATGTCGTTGGAGCCATCAGCAGAGTTACCTAAACTGAAGAAGTATACTTAAGTCGTGACACAAGTAATCTTTATCCTTTTAAGCAAATGTAAAGAAAAAAGCTTACCGTTTTGTAGGTTCCACCTGCAGGAGACCGTCAAGCAAACTTCTTAATTGCGCCGTAAAATACGAGGGCATACGCAATTCACCCAAGCAAATTTTAGAGTACATTACCATTACGTCACGATTGTGTATTGCAAAGGGAGACTGACCCACGACAAACTCATACAGGAGCACACCGAATGCCCACCAGTCAATGCACTGATTGTACTGCTTCAATTGAATGATCTCGGGCGCTAGATACTCTGGGGTACCACACAGCGTCGACGTACGGCTGTCGACTCGCTATGCCAGATTTTTCGGGGTTAGTCACGTCTGAAGGGGATATCTACTAATTGCCTACCTTTGTGAATCCGAAATCAGTTAATTTAATATATCCACGAGCGTCCAGCAGAATATTTTCGGGCTTCAAATCGCGATAGATCAGGGTCATGTGATGCAAGTACTCCAGAGCTAGCAGAACCTGGCACCCATAGAAGCGGGACTGTTTTTCATTGAACTTACGTACTCTTGGCCGAGGAAGGAGGTCTGAGACTATTAAAGGCTTTGAGCCTAGTTAGCTTGAGGTAGATACTTACTTGCGGTGATAGGTGAATAGTTCGCCGCCATTGATGAATGGCAGCACCAAATACAAATAGTCAAAGTCTTTAGTGGAGTCTATCAAATGCACTAGAAACGGAAATCGCACCGAACTGAGTACATGTTTCTCATTATGAACATGGCTGATCTGTTTCGATCGCACCAGATCATCCTTGCACAACATTTTTGCAGCATAATAGTTTTTTCCATTCTTCTCTCGGACCAACATCTTAATGGGGGAATATACCACTCAATAAGAGAAAAGTCGAGGATAGACGTGTTACTTGGATGGATAAGCTTACCACAGTGCCAAAGCTGCCATTTCCAATTACGGCACGTTGAACGTACCCTTCCAAATTGGTGTAAGGTGACGATTCCTGGTTCTGCCAACGTGCTTCAAAGTCTTTCCTCAGATTGTTTAGTATGATACTGTAATCTTCTTTAGAATTAAATTGCTGCATACGGAATGCGGGGCTGTCTACATTTTCCTGAGTGACAAGGTAGGTACCCGGCAGAAATATGTGATAGCGCTTTTTTCTATTATACAAATAATTTTAATGCTGCCGAAAAAAACAATAGCTAGATAACATATTTGTGTTGGAGTGCTAAGTTGTTATTGCTTGACGTGGAGACCGAAGCTTTTCCAACTAATCGGCCACGGCTTTACAAAATTAGGCCAAGGTATGACAAATTCATCTGTTTGCCCCACGTGGCCACATGAAATGCCAATTTCCTGCGCCCTCAGACAGGCACACCCGCACATACTCCCATACGCACACAAACACACTTTCGCACATACACACGCAAAGTCTACATATCACCGTCACCGACCACGTCAACATCAGCTTCAACCTCGGCCTGAGGTTCGACTTCTTGATGTGTCCTGGAAAAGTAAGAAAAATTACAAAACGTCCACTTGATAAATGATGTTAACCAAGATTACATAAGTTGGTAATTTTCTAGTACATTTATTTCGACATGTCAACTAGTCAGTTGGAGCTCGCCGAACTCGCCGACATTTTGCAGTTGGCATGTGATGATGGACATGTGTGGGTCGTCTCGTCTCGTCTCATGTCGACACGGAACGAGCCTGTGACTGCGATTGATGCCGATATGGGCGAACAGGATGCTAACGGTTGTTGGAGGGGCTTTTAAGGTAACTGTCGAGCATCCCGTTATTGGGCATTCTAGCCATGTGGTCATTCAGCCAGGCTCTTCTCTATGTTGTTGTTGTATCTAAATTGACAATTAATCATTACCTTAGGAAGTTCGTAGCCTCAACTTGACGCAAGCTAGATAGTTCTGTGACAGAGCCACTTCGGGTTGAGTGTCCCTGCCAGGAGGAGGGAGTATGTGAAAATAGGTTTCTAAATATGTCTTACGTAGCACTAATGTGACGGCATTTATTTAGGGTAGAAGTTGATCATTGATTGAGCTACTGTTAACCGGGCAGGGTGAGACAAAGGTTAACCTGAAAGAGGGATTTCAAGCAATTTATTTCGAAATAAAATCTGAAACTGGGTATAGTAACAGTTAAATCTGTCTTATAACTGTGTTTCTGTTGAAAGTGGGCTACAGAGTCAGTTCCATAAATTTGAGATACTAATTCTTTTCTTCCACTCCCTCGCGAACTCCCTTTCCCCGTATCTTTTCACACTCCCAGTGCATGCAAATATTGTTTTTAATTCACTTAAAACAATGAAAGAAGTCACGTACTTAACATAACGCAAGTTTGTCCCATTCTCCCAGCTTTCACTTGCACTCTCTCTCTCTCTCTCTCTTGGTGTCTTTCTCATCACTGCTATCTCAATCTCACCAGTAAATTAGAAATCGTGCAAAAACTAAACAATATCACTTAGAACGAGCCACCAAGCCCAAGCTCAAAGCAGGGCTCATTTAACTTCTAGCCACAAAAGAAGCCTCCGTCTCTCCACCCCCTTTCTCTGGGTCTCAAGCTTCGCTCTCTCCCCCACAAGATAAACTCTAGCGGGCTAAGATATGTTAACGACTGCAATAAATAAACGGATAATATCAGGCGTGCTAGGCCGTCCATAAATACATATTCCACATATCCCAAGCCCGCTGGCCTCCAGTTTTGGCTCTTGGCGCTGGACTTGCTCGGAGATGCGCCCGCTAAGCGGCTCAAGACCAGATTAAGTCATACGCACACGTTTCGCTCTGGCCCGTTTTTTCCGGCCCGCTTTAGCAACACTTAAAATTCATTAGCTGTATTAGAAGACGTTCCGCCTGCCCTCTCAGCTGCTGCTCCACTTGGCTTATGCAAAGTAATTGACGCCCCGATGAACTGTTGACACGCGTGGCATTTGTCTCGGGCCCAGCTCCAGTTAGCTAATATTTGGTTTAGTTATCAGTGCCATTTTTCGGGCTTAAGTAGGTGAAAGTGAAAGCGCACGAGCATGTGTGTGCGTGTGTAATGTGGGCTGGGTGTGGTATACAAAATGGCCAAATTCAATTATGCTGAAAGGTTTTCGGCTTGTTCGTCTCCGGGACCGGGACTCGTACATTGCCCACATTTGCGAACAGCCCTCGCCATTAGTGCTAATCTCTCGGCACAATCGTCAATGAATCATGGCACACTTTGGCTGTGCCTCCTGCCACATCCTGCTGCCCGCTGCCTGCTGCATGCCGCTGACCGGAAAATGCATTCAGAGTGCACAGTTCAACGGGCAGCAACAATGTCTCCACCACGTTTGCCACGTTTTGCTGTGCAAAAGGTGTAACTAATCCGCAGGCCTTGTGACTTTTGTCATCCGCTGATTTCAGCCTATGTCGTTTTGTACCCGAAATCACAAACCACCGATCCGCCCTTCCCCGACTACCCGTGCAAAACCCTTTGCAAATGCCAACGGTTTCCAGTCAATTCCACCCCAAAACGCAAATGCGACCTGCCCGGCTGCGTACCGTAATGTGTACCATCTTCCACCTTCAATCATCGATGATGCCTGCCTGTGTCTGCCATTGTGTAGCCTGGCCTGGCGGTGTCCCGTGTAATCCGCTGATTTGGCCAGCCACGTTGACAGAGCCAACGCCCTGCGCCGCGGGTGGCAGCACACGCGTTGACATTTGCAGCTGGCTGCCTCCTTCACTCGTGAAGTAAGCGGAACAAAAAATACCATAAAAATATTATTATTATTTTAATGCGCATTTAGTTTTATTGTCAGCAGTCCAGCGCCATGGTAGTCCTGCGCCGGCGTTTGACTTGCGTTACCTTTTGTCCCCATCGACGATCCCTATAAATCAGCTCTGGTCCATTGATGATATCTACACGATAAATCAATTGAAAATGACATCAGGTTCCACTGTGTGTACTAACAAATAGTGGACCCAGTGACGTATATCGGTTTATTGAATATAGGTTTATTGTATATGTAAGTATATACACGTACAGTAATTATGGAACTGTGATTTGAATCAGATTGAGTACTCATCGAGGCACGATTGCGGTTTCCGATGCTCCAAATCTGACAATCGATCCTTATAGATCTAGACGAGATAAGACGAAAATATTAAGTACAAATTTTCTGTTTTCAACTTAGTTGACGAGATATAGCCTCTGATAAGTCCCAATTTCTCATAAAAATTAATTGTTACAGTATTGGATTTAATACAAATACCAATGCATCGTATGTATACACATTTATTGAGATTCCAGTATCTAAATAAAAATTTAATTTACTTGTAGTGTTGCTTTAGCGTTATTAAGTACCAGCAATTAATTACTTCTTGCGAGAATCAGTCATATTAAGTGTGACCAGATTACTTAAATACTAGAATGCCATTTTTGGTATTTAAATTAACTTAATTTTGAGGGTATTGGCTCATATATCAATAATATATATCGGGAAAAATCCATATCGTCGCACTTATGCGAGAGTACAGTATGTCGAAAAATTCAAGTTTATTTAAATATAACCCATAAAATAACTATGCAAGGAGAAAACAGAATAATTAATTTAATCAGTATAAACTGTATCGTTAAAAATGAAATACAATTGTAGAGATAAATGATAGTTTGGCGATAATGTGGCCAAAATACAATTACATAGGAAAAAAGAAACTCAATTTAATCGGAAACTATATTGAATTAGGTTTAAATTTTTTGCAGGAATGTGGAGCAAATGTTTTATAACAATTCTGCATTTAAATGTCAATTTCGTTAAAGGTGATAACGATACTTTCGGCGATATGTACATATATGGTCTATCTTGTTGTATAACTAAATATCTATATACATATATCTCTCTAGTATTGAATTTTCGTATCTCCACCAAGCTTTCTCTTCGTGTAGTTATTTGTATTCTAAACAATTTTGCCAGCACGTCTGAATACTGAAAGGGAATCAGTCGAGGAGGGACGAGTGGTGCACAATGCTAGCTTTTTGAAAATCGCTTTGGCAAATAATGCAAGTAAAACAATGCTGCAGAAAAACAATTGCTACAATTTTAACATTCGCCATAAATAAACATGAGCCGGTGGCATTCGCTGCTGCAGTGGCCGTTGCTCGCAGGAAATGCAAAACGCTGCACATTTTATTGAAATTCAATTAAAGTCGTATTTCAATAATTGGACACGCATGGTACGCATTTCCGTGCCGACCGATTTCTAAATGCCGCTCAAATTTATGAGTTTTTCGATTTTGGGCCAATTGAAATGTTGCCACTTGGCCATTGTCCCGCTGCTGCATCGTCCCGTTTAGCCAAGGGAAACGGAAATTGGTGCAAAATTGAAGCGCTGCCCCTGCCACAGCCCGCTCTTCCTCCAACCCCTTGGCGAACTCCATCAGAGAAAGCTAGGGTGCATTAGGCTGCAAGTTGTTATCAGTTAGCTATCACCCTCGTTCTGCTTGTCCAGCTCTGCCTGCGGGCTTGCCACCAACCACCCAACCTCTCCCTTCTTTCTCTTCTCTCCTGTAACCCCAGTTAGTCGCTCACGTTAAGTGTGCAAAATTCTGCGTGATTTGTGCGAATTTCCTCGCATTGGAACCCAGATAAAAGTCTCTATTCTATGAAGGGAGGTTGCACACGGAGGGTTGGTAAGTTTTTCCAAACTGTTGTTGCTGTTGTTGCTGTCATTGTTGTTGTTTAGTGCCATAAATTTGTTGCTACTTGTCATATCTGGCTCTCTATTTAGGCACAGCTCATTAAGTTTCCACGGCGCTTCGGTATCAGATTTTTCATCAGATTTAAAGACATTCCCAAGATGCGAACATGTGTTTCAAATGCTTCTCTCTCTACTTTATACAAGCACCCACAATTTTCATTTTCCATGTAGTAATTTTATTTTATTTTTTGTATTTTTTAGCAACTAAAACATTTATATACGATTCGTTGATGGAGGTTTTCAAAAAGATTGTTGAAAAAACAAGCAGGAAAGCTACAGTCGAGTGTGTTCGACTGTGATATACCCGCTACACACCTGACCAAAACAATTTCTTCAATATACAACTTCTATGTTTTGCGTGTTTTGTATAGCATACTTCCAAGAAGGGACTTCGAAATCAGTTTATATTTAGTATTTCTTAAATAACTTCTATCTTAATCATCCGATCCCAACCAAATATTCAGAAATCTCTTGCCTGTTTCACACGGACAGACAGACAGATAGACATGGCTATATCGATTCGGCTGTTTATGCTGATTGAGAATATATAGTTTGTGGGCTCTGCCACGCCTCCTTCTACCAGTTACATACATTTTGGGTTGGCACAAAGTTATTCTATCCTTCTACACTATGCATAGCGAGTATAAAAACCTTGTTGTATTAAGAAATATCACGTATGCATGAACAATTCAGATACTGTATTTCATTAGGGCATGTGTGGAAAGGGACTAGAAATCTGTAAGGTGCAAAGAAGTAAATATCTTCTTGATATTTTACTTAACTCTGAAAATAGATTTTTCATAATTCCGTCACGCATAATTCCCGTCAATTATCGCGGGATCTGCAACGCATGGATGACAAAAATATCTTTCGTTCAAGGTATGCCGGAGTTCTCTCGCGCAGCTCAACCTGAGATGTGTTCAAAGCAAAAGAAGTCGGAGCCGTCACCCTGGCCAGATGACAACATGAATGATGCTATCCGTAGTCGGGAAATACTCGAACGATCGCACTTGGATCTGCCATCGGCACGACAAGTTTTGCACAGTGCGGCATTTAATTTTGACATGCGTGCGATTTGCACGCTTAATTGAGACAGGTGCCACGTGTGGGGGAGAGTAAGGAGCACAGAACGCTGAGTTGAGGCACCGCGACATGTGTTCGCTGCTGTTGGACAAGTCAAGAGATTTGTCACAGTGCCCCATGCAATGCTGCCTTTTCACGGGAAGAGCGAACGACGCTCGGCAAATGCAAAATTAACAACCTAATTAATACCTCACCCTGTCGCAGGCACCTCGACATCCGCCCATTCGCTCAGTCCACCTCCCATCCTCCTAGCCAGCTGCTCCAAAAGTATTGCGGATAGTACCTTCATATGTATATATACTATAGCGTAAAGAATACAACGTTGGATAGTGGGCGGTGTCAGAGATGTGTGCTAGGCCAAGTGCGGGTGCAAGATTTTAATTGATGAAGCGCAGCACGTTGCTTTGTCTAATACCAATACCAAACACGAACCCAATCCCTAGTCCACACCGCAAACTAACTAACGGCCAGCGGGCGGCTGCTGTCAAAGTCAGCTGCTGCTGCTGCTAGCTAAAAACGGCTAAAAATGCCAAATTGACTGCTGGCTTTGGCTTTGGCTCATATTGAAGGCGTTTGCGGTTGCCAGCTCGCAGCTCTTGCTGGACGTTTATTGAACATTTTTACTTGCGGTTTCCGACGGAATGAACGCACAGAAAGCCGGCTGAGAAGAGGGGCAGCCTGGCCAAGGGGGCATGTCGGGACGGGACGGGGGCCGGTCAACTGGCAGGCACTTTTATTAATTTCGGCAGGCGCGTTCTCAATTTCACGCAGAGTTTAAATGCAAATGGGATTTGCATCTTGCGCAAACCTTTCGCAAGCCGCAGATTTGCTGGCGAGTTTGGCGAGACGAAGCCCGAGCGAAATTGGCCAAAATGCGTTAAATGCAAATTGGATAAGAAGTCGTGTCCGGGCCACAAGCAGCAAGCGCGATATGCCATGTGGCTGCCAAGAAATGAAACAAAGAAAAAAAAAACCAAGAATGGAAAATGGAGAACTCAAAGCGAGTTGCTCAAGGATATCCGCAAGGATATCGCACTCGCACATCACATGACGGGCGCGCCGAGGCCGCTGAGTCGGTGTCGGAGTCGGAGGCCGCGTTTCGTGTTCATTTCCAAATGAAAGCGGCGACAAACTTTAAAGTGGATTACGTTTGCCGCTCACATCTCAGCCGCATCCCAATCCGAATCCCCCCCGCCTGCACCCGCCACCTTGCCTGCTATCTGCGCTCACTCCTGCTCGCTATCTGCGGCCGCATGTCCTGGCGCTGCGCCTTGCAACATAAATCCGTGAGTTTTGCGCGCAAATTTATGGCGCCTGCGACACTCCGCTCAAACTTTGCTGCCAACGGCGGCGCTCAGGATGAGCTCGGCATTGTTGTATTTATGACCGCGACATGACCTGCTGCTGCTCCTGCCCAGAGTCCTGGTGTGGGGGCGACTGCCGCTGAAAGTGTTGCGCGTACGTGCAACGCGGCCTCAAGCCGCAAGTCTTAAAACTGCCGCTCGGAAATTGGATTTGCTGGCGCGCTAACAGGGGAATCTCCAAGCTGCTGTTTGCCGCCTGTCAATTTTCCTTTTTTAAGCGGAATTTATGTCTCCTCCTCGGGCGCTGCGCCTAATGAGCAGCCCACAACAGTGACACCCTCCCGCCCCCACAGTTCTTCTGCCTTTTGTCCAGTCGAACTGAACAGCCCGTTGGCAGCTTGCCCCGGCAACCAATCGAAGTTAATTACGTGGAACAGCGCGCAGTTACAGTGACTGCCAGAGTGAATGCTACACTAACAATTTACATGTAATACACACACATACACACACTCACACACACTCACTCGCAAATAGACGGTCGCAAAAAAGAAATCCATTTCATTGCCGAAAATCAATTCAACCGGATGCATAGCGTCGCTGGCGACTGCTGACCCCAGTCCGCTGCCCGCTGTCCGCTGTCCGCTGTCCAGTGTCCATACGCTTGCCAGGATGTCAATTGTGATGGTGCGCGTTTTGCTTATGGCTGCAGAATCCCATTTGAGCTGCTTGGCGTTGTTTGCGCAACGTCTAAGGGCAAATGGACAGCCGAAACGTAGTCATAATTATTGTTATGTTAATAGAGAGGACTCGTCAGGATCAGGATATGGCTCAGGCCAGCCGGGGGTGCTGGGAACGCGTGTGGGCGGGCCGATTGATTTTTACGTTATGTGTTTGCTCTGCGACTTTACATAAAAATGGATAAGTTGGGCCCATCCCGAGAGGCAATGTACAGTTATGTTTGAGTTTCGGCTGAACGCCCGCAAGTATGCTACGAATCTCAGTCCCCGTCGCCCATTAGCAGCAGCCTCTTCAGCGAGTGGGTGAAGGGGCGTGGCAAACACTCTCCTCTTTTTGGGCCAGCACATTCGCCACAGTGCTTGCCTCACCGCCCGATAGGTGTGACACATCGTGTGATTGATGAAATGTGACACCAGAATGGCACCGAGAAAGGGGGAGGGAAAGGGAATGGGGCAGCAGCAGCAGCAGGACCACCAGCTTATTTCCACATTTTTCACATTTACGAAGACAAATTGAGGTGCGAACTTGGGTCGAGGCAATAAAATTGCCGAATATCAAAACAACAAAATCTTTACACAACAGTCGACCATAAAAAGCGGCCCACTGCGGAAGGGTTCGAGTGCCACGATGCCTGTGTGCTGTGTGGTGGGGGAGAGGGGAGGGAACACATTTGACACAGACGCTTCAAAACGTCGCCCGAGACAGTTGGGCTGACAGTTCCAGGCGGCCGAGCGAATGCCAATTGTTTTTCGATTTCGCTGCTTAAAAATGCGCAAATCCGTGAGCGAAGCGTAACTGAACGGGGGCAGGGCCAGAGCTGGGGACGGGTTGGACTTGGGCCCATTGTAGAACGCAACTATAGCAAGCGATAAAACTCAATATCTACAACGATAAATTTTCAAGCGGCACACACACACACACTCGCAGACACACGCGATACAGTTGCACACACATCTGGGGAAACGTGGCGAATCGATGTCGATATTTTTTTTCGTTTCTTCGTTTTAGTTTAGTTTTCCATTTCACTTCGTTTTATGTGAGACGCTCGCCAAAAGTTGTCAACGACAATTCGCCAGCCATAAACATGGCTACCTTCCCCTCCCGCTACCTCCATTCCCTCCTCACTCCGTGCTGAACCACCAACGAGGCCTTTTCAATAAAACTCAACACCAGCCGCAGACAGTGTTGTCCGCTGCCCGTTTCCCCTCCCCCCCATCCCTCACCCTGACATGCCATCGTTTCTATTAGCATAATGTTCCTGTATACGTTGCGACTGATCCGATTTGCCCCGCTCCCCCCACGCGTGCATCTACTTCGATTTGCTACAATTTTATTTATTGTTTTTTATTTTGTTTCCTTGATTTTTTATTTATTTCAACTCTCTGGGCAGAGTAGAAAGTTAAACATTGCGTCGTAAAAAACTAAATTACATTTTAAATAGTTCCCGATTTATTTCCATCTGCACTGTGAACAGATTTCTACAGATTTTATTACCAATTTATGCGCATGTGATAATTGAAAATAGTCGAGGCAGCCTAGAAAGCAGTCCAACCAGTCCAGACAGTTCCTGGACTATGATGATCATCAATTATGGAGCTGTCTGTCGTAGTCAGTGTCAAGTCGATAAACGTGAGATTTGAATTCACGATGACGTAGACGCCATGTAGGCGACCTGCCCAATGTCACGTCAACGCAACGACCTTGAAAAATGTGCGAAATGAGTTGAGATTCATTTGTATTTTGGCGCCTTGGTTTGTAACAGTTCCCCCAATCACGAGAAATGTGGTTCAAGTGCAGAAATCGGATGGGTAGGTGCAGAGGGAGGGGAAGGGTGGACTGACAAGTGGTTGGAGGTCATCAGCACTTCAGGCAGACAAAGTGAAAATGCAAATTCTGAAACTCTGCACACAAAAATAGATTGGATGCTGGACATCTGTTTCGTATAAAAAATGGAAATTAAAATCAAAATCGAATTTTCGTCTTTGCCATTCGCCTGACAGACACTTTAATGCTCCCCCTATAGCAAGATCCCCGCACGCACGCTAACCCCCTTTCCGGCGTACCGACGCGTCGGGCCAAGGTCGCTGCTGGTGAGCTACTTATTTCCAGCGATTCAAGAGCATTTGCACCGCGGCATGATCACATGGATCCACTTCGCCAACGGAGACAGCATAGAGCAGCGCATGCAGATTGAAGGGCATCCGCTCGTCGGTCTTCAGACGTCGCCAGCAACGTCGCACAGCGTTGCGCACCTGCTTGACATCGTTGCTAGGGAAGTTCTTCTGGTATCTGCGGATGAAGATATCCTTGAAGTTGTCATAGGGTGTGCGACGCAACTTGTGGCCGGTCAGCGCCTGCCAATAGAAGCTGAACTTTTGCATCGAGCTCAGGCAATCCCACTCGACTGGAATACTCAAAGCACTCGTTTCCCCGCCCTGAGACTTGTTCTCAACCTGGAGCTTGTGCAGCGCCCGGCTGCAGCACTCCAGCTGTGCCAGCTGCTTGCGGGTCAGCTTGTCCACAGTGCGGAATGGCTTGAGACTATCGCAGATGTTTATACAGCCCCGAGGCTTTCGATCTTGCGACTCTCCTGGATTCTCACAATTCGGTTCGGTCTGTTCCGTGCATAGCGATTCATTGCAGCACTCCAGATTACCTGGAGTTACTGTAGGTGTTTCACAGTTGATCTTATCCACACAACATTGACGTTTTTCACATTTTTTTGAATTTTGAAATAATAAACTTTTTATAAATATTTTTGAATCCTTGCTTCTTTTTAGCGTTTTGCATTTCATTGCAACTCGGCTACATTTGGGTCTTCTGCAGTCTCTCATATAGTCACAACTCTTGGACCTTCGGAATTTACTTTCATTTCCGCAGCTTTCTTCCACCATATCCAGAACACTTTGTGTGAGATCCGAGAAACGAATCAGCCGCGTCTCGTTCTCCGCCTCCGCGTCGTAGGTCACCAGACGATCGGGATACGTGTGTCGTATCGTATAACTAAGAGCTTCGACTCTTTCGCACATGTCTGCATCATCCACGTTGTAGTAAATAAGATCTTCTTCGAACGAAAAGAGTTGACGTACCATCATGCAGACATCGTTACAAAACATTTCACAAAAACAATCCTCGAAAAAACACATTTTCGTAATTTGGCAACTTTACAGAGAGCAGAAGCTTATATGCTTTACTGTATCCGTGTTCTATGTGTTTATACAATATATCTGAATATATGGGCGCTGTTGTTTTGACAATGCTTAAACAGAGAAAGCTCCCAAAAGGCGCCTACTCAGCTTTGAGTTTGGCGCAGCCCGTCATAATTCAGTGTTCCCTGGAAATATATGGCCCTACATTATAAATGCGAAAAATAGTCGTTGGCATTACCAATAAAAATCGTACAAGGGGAGCAAACTGCGAGAAAGAGTCGTGGTGCGGAATGACAGCTATATTAAAAATGCTGCTGTTTGTGCAAAAAAATCAAACACACACACATATATGGTAGAGGAAGCTGCGGCCAAATGAACATTTGAATTTGCACATATTTCGGTTATTTTTTCACATTTCCCCCAATGTATTTATGGTTGCTGCTTATTATCTGGCCAAGGTTCCCAGTCTCCAATCATATTCATACGCATACGCGCACTCACACTCTTGGCCCCGTATTCACATTCATATTCATTCTTCCGATTAAGCAGTTTTCATGGTCATCATTAAATATTTTCATATAGTCTTAGGCTATGTGGCCAAAGCAATCTGTGATGGAGGCAAATAAAATAAGTGGCCTAAATAAAAATGTTGGTAATATTTTAGTCTGTTTACGAGACGATGACGATGCCGAACGAAGCCATACGCCATTCGCCTAGAAGTCTGCCAGTGAAAATCGCTGCAATTATTAAAATTAATATCATTTATTACATCATGAAAATATCTCCACGTACCCGAAATGTTCCCCGCGTATTTGCCACAAACTGTGCCGGCAATTAAGCTCTTTGACGACCCATTCGTCCATTCGTCCCCGCAAGTCCCCTGCCATCCCGATTATGTGTCGTCCTGTGGCGCTTTTGCCGACTGGCGATTGCCAATTTCAACTTAATAACATCGGAATATAATGCACGTTCGATTCTGCATCATTTTCTCTGTCAATTGGCAGTTTAGCAAACATTTCGCAACCATTCTCCCATCTCCCCGGATAGCATTAGCGGCACAAAGAATTTTCGTGGCTTCCCTCGACCACCTATAAAATCTGTTTTTAATTGCTTCAGAACAGTTTGGTATTTTTGCGTTGACAGTATTCTATGCAGTTTATTAGGATTTCAGCTCATTCACGGAAATCAATTCATTTAAGGGGTATAACAGAAACAGGTCTGGCTCGTGTTGAATAGTTAAGCCACAAAATAAAAACAATTGATTTTTTTTAAACCCTTGAAAATGGTAAAGAAGGGTATACAAACATTGTTCAAATGTATGTAACAGGCAGATGGAAGCGTTGGGACCCCATTCTTGCTCAGGGTCACAAGCCGATTCGATTGAGCCATTTCTGTCTGTTTGAACGCCAAGATCTCAGCTATGTCAGAGCTAAAGACTCAAAATTTGGAAAGAAGCTATATGTAAACTGTGCGCAGATCTGGTTTATTTAAATTTTTTATTTAATTAAATCAATTTTTTAATTTTTCTACTCGATTTATAAGCGACGTTTATTTGTATCCTTTGTTCATGCCACCTCTATTAGAGCCTTCCATCGAACCCTGTTTTGTGACGTCTGTTTAGCTGTGTCCCAGGTATATGTTCATTTAGGACAGCTCCTTAAGGATAGATCTTCTCCACGTTCCTTTCGGTCTGCCTATTCGTGTGCTTCCACACCACTGCCATCCTGACGATGCTACTTGGGCTCTTTCTGAGAGTTGTTATAAGCGACGTATTAAAGATACTGGCTTCGAAGTATATTCCGTTAAATCTGATCGGACAATAAGCACAGAAGTTATTCAATTAACCTTAATCTTCAAAGTTTCGAGCAGCGCCCTGCCTGCACATGTTTGTAAGAGTGAGAAAGCAAGTGTATTTGTAACGGTTTAAAGGGTATCTTACTGTATGGAGAGCCCTATTGTAGCGTTCGTCTAGCTTTCTAAGTTGTTTCCCTTAATATTTTTTGCAATTAAGTTAAAATTTTTCTAATTTAAGTACAAAAGTTAATGTATTCTTCGAGGTTAAATTATTATATTAATGTATTTTCGTAATTGTCTACTGCAATCTACTTTTAAATTAACGATTGAAACGGTTAAAAACATTTACAACTTTTGAAAACAGAACTTAAACAATACAAAAAGACTTTTCTGTAAACAACTCGACAATTGTTAATAAGGAATACAATTATTTGGAACACCTCAATAATTGTTAATAAGGAATACAATTATTTGGAACACCTCAATTGAATAAAGACCATGCCGTTTATAGCCCATTTATCATCATTCTATTCATCTTCGCATCCTAAAGAATTTCCACTTCGTCTTCTGTGCTGCCTGCTAATTCCCCAAGTTATTTTAAGCATCTGCCTGGATGCGGCTCAGATCGTATACTCACATACATACATATGTGCACGTGTGTGATGGAATAGATCATCATTTCATTTCACTTCTGGCGAAAATCAACGCCTTTGGGCCCCAGAAGGCCTGTGAAAAAAATCACATCGGCCTCGCTTTATGGCGCTTAGGTGAGTGCCAATGCCGTGTAGCAGCTAATGGCGATGCGGCGGCCGCAGCTCCCAGAACAATAAAATTCCCATTTAGACGAAGCTCCCTAGACTTTGGACGAGATTCCGCCAGTCCACTTCCCCCATAGCCAGGGTAAAGTGTGGAAGCAGCAGTTTTGTGTGTGTTTTGTGTTTACGTGAAAACAATTTTTATGGCATGTCAAAAACCTATTTTAATGCTTTTAATGAAAGCGAATTTTATTGCATTACTTTTCGATTTTACGGCCATGCCACCGGGGAACGGCGCTGGGGATGCGGGGCAGCGTGTGTGTGCGTTAAAATGCACTCAACTCAAAATGTTGACAAGATCGTAAAAACTTTGCACGAAGTCGGAAAAACAGGTGACAAAGCAGAAACGAATCGCAGTTTTTCATATCGCAAGGAAAGCCACTTAAAGTGCCAAATGTGGTGTGTTTTCCTTGGCCTCTCCCCGTTCCAAATTCCTTCCTTGCCCACTCCACAATCTTTGCTCTGGCAAAGACAACATTTCCGCTGGCATTTTGCATAAATTCAGTTTCCAGTGCAGAACTCGAAACAGGAGGGTAGCAGAAAGGAGGGCTGCGGATGCACGGAAAGCGGCTCCCAAATGTATGCTAGAATTTTGAATTTTTGGGCTCCTTTCGAGTTTTGCGGGCTTTTGGGCTTTCGACTACCTTTGCCAAATTCATTTGACCAGAAACTTAA
The DNA here is from genome assembly GCA_018903675.1 of Zaprionus capensis. NCBI lineage: Eukaryota > Metazoa > Arthropoda > Insecta > Diptera > Drosophilidae > Zaprionus > Zaprionus capensis. Next base: position 7,326,955 of record JAEIFN010000011.1, read on the forward strand.
GTTATATTTTGGAACCGCGCCAAGGGGACAGCGGCGACAGCAGCCGCGTGGAGACGGAGACATGTTTAGTGCCACGGCAACGACAAAAGCTTTCAGCCATAAAGGACCACCGATTCGAGGACGACATCGTCGTCGTACACGTCGCTTGTCGGAGCACTCAATGTCAGCAAAATGCACATGCAACTCGCCTCGGATGCGGGTAGCGGGAAGCGGGTAACTGGAATCCCCGAAACAATGCCGCCACAGGCACACACATAAGTAAGTTGCCAGGAGGTCCCTCTGGCGTTGCTTCGAAGCTGCTCGGGCTGGGCTGCTGTGGAAATGACAGCGGCTGACGTCGCTTTGGACGCACTTTTGCGATCCATGTCCGTGCATTAAATATTGCATATGCACTAAATGGATTTGGGGAGTCCGGGGACGACGGGCGACGGTCGCCGGTCGTCGGAGCAGAGTATTGACAGGGTCAGTCATGCATTGTTGGCCGGTTGGCCAAGACTGGCGACATGTCACCACAAGATACAAGCGGGCCCCGTTCCGGCATAAAGCAGATTACGGAACTTAAAAGATCGCAGACTTTAAGATATAGAGAACAGTTTCAAATTAGGTAAGTTCCGGGGCGATACGCAAATTTAGCCAAGTGAAATTCGCAAGTCATGTATGGGAGATCTGGTGGAGAGTTGGAAACGCAATTAGGGGTGACTGGACCAAAATCGAAAACGGCATTCTATTGGTCTATGGCTTCCACTTTTTCACTGGCTGTGACGAATACTGGGAACGACAATAAAGTGTCATTAGGATATATTGGATGCCATTCGCATCGTAAAAAGCAATGTCTGGCGTAAAGCGAGCCCGCAAGTGCCAAAGTTACAACAAATTCGTTTCATAAGCACATAAAGAGACAACAACAAAATGCAAATTAGCTAACGACGCTGCGTCCTGAGCGCGCTCTCACGCGAGAACAAAAAAGGTGGAGCAGTTTTCAGACATTTTTGCAAGTACATAATTCACATCGGCAATGCATACCCAGACACCAAAGCTACAGTCCAGCGCGCCCGGCAGTAAGATACCCTGCGAATAATTTCGGTAGAACATGTTATTTCCTATTTACTACACTTATTGCTACTCGGTCATAAACATAACACACCAGCAGACAAGCGAGCATGCATCGATTTAGGAAATATTAACCCGAATACCTTCTACGTAATTAGCTGATTCAAACTGTCAAATAAATTTGATCATATTGTAGTACACAGGAACCTTCAAGCTAAACTTGAAGCGTCTTATATAATATTATTTGAATAGCTGATATCTTGAAGTTAAGAGAGACAGGAGAACAACGAATATGGTTTACTCGACTCGATTATTGATCCTGATACACCTTTTTGTGCACAGTTTGACATTTTTAAACCATTGCAGAGCATATTCATTTTGGCGATTGAAGTTATTAGAGCTGTCAATGTCAATAAATATATAACATATATTAGAGGAGATAAGAACACGGAAGTGTATGCCGAAGGTGGCCTTGCATTTGTTGATAATTGTAGGACCCTCTTAAAATTACCGTGCTTGGCCTAACTCTAAAATAAACTTAATCTACGTTTTAAGACATATGTAAGTCGTCACCAAATGCGCCTACCTCTTATAGCCTCTGACATCCAAGTTATTATACGGACAGTCCATTATGGAATTATACAAGGTGGCCTCGTCGGCACCTGAAGTGTGTTCGTTGAACCCCTTGTTGTTCATTCACACTCGATACAATTCGATTAAGTCTACACTAAACAATACATATCCGAGCTTACAATAAAGGGCTAGGTTTTCACGACGAGACTACCTTATATAATTACATCATGGGACAGACTATACCGACTGTTGATGCTAATTATGAAAACATGTATACACTTTGTGGTGTCAGAGACGCCTTCTGCATGACATATTCATTTTACGCTGAGATGAAGCTATAACAATCTTCTACTCTATAAGAAAATGTCGTTTTCCATCAAACTTTGTATCTACTGCCTAGAGGGTATACAAAGTGTCAGGGCACTTCGCTAAAGTCGGTGTTTGGGTTGGGGTTGTGGTTGGGGTTGCGACGGGTCTGACACCCAGTTGAAGAGCTCTTGACGCAAAGGCCCGACATTGTTCCCGTTGGCATATAATTACAGTTATTTGTGTAGCTAATTAATTGCTAATCAATCATAGACCAAGACGCCGAAAAGGATCCGTCGTCGACGTGGCAGCTCCCTTTGTTGTTAGATATCTCAATGTCGAGATGCTGATGCTGATGGCACTTCTAAGGCGTCCGCCTCTGCCCCGCCCCATCCCACGGGCAGAAAAACCCAGCGAAAACAAAAGCTTAGCAAGATTGATCACAACGGACGGCGACGCCGCTGGGCCAGCACCTGTTCGCTTACTCACGGTTATTAGCCCGGCACTCGGGTTCGCTGGCAAATGCAAATGGACACTTCCCACTTGCCACTTGCCACTTGCTGCTTAATATGTCCCGGTCTACCCGTCTGCCCATTTTTTGCACCTTGCCAGGATTGTCGAGTGTTTGGGTAAGCCGTTGTCGCCTGTCCTCCGCCTCCCGTCGTCTTTTCCGCGTCCCTGTCACTCAACTCGAGCAACTCCAACTGGCTGGCTGACGTCAGCCTAGTGGGAGAAGGCGTTTATCCTATGGGCGCACATTTTATTTTACATAATTTCAACATTTAAGACGTGCCTGAGCATAGCCAAGAGGCTTTAGTTTTAGTTTATGCAGCCGGGCAGTAGTTTTTTTTGCTTTGTTCATATCATTCCTTTTTTATTATTAAAAGGCATCGCATCCTTTACGCCCCAGTAAATTTTATGGCAAGTAGTGTTCCCCGCCCCCCGTACACCGCTCTGCCACTCTGTGGATTCCTCTGTGCGGGCAAAGATTCGCACTCCTTTTTGTTAAAACTTTCACGTTTGCCGCTTGCCGTTTGCTTGTGAAATTTACAGTTAACCCAAATTGTCGGCAATTTGGTCAACATGCTGTCGCCTATGTTGGTTTTATGCCATTCCCAATTCAATTGTTTGCTCCTGAACGAGGGCAGGGGCAAAGACGGAAGAGGGGCGACGCTCTAAGTGATACTAAGAGTGCTCGTAATGCTTTGATGGCTCAATATGAATTCAAAAATCAACGTCATGTGGGTGTGCGTGTTTTCAGCTGGGCGGGGGCGTGGCATGCAGAACTATCACCTCGAGCAATAGTTGTTCCCATCGAGCAAGAAACTTGCCTAATCGCTGTATAGGCGAATCGGTAAATCTGACACCGTGAACTATGAGGACAGCCCTCGCCGGTTGCGAAGTCGCGTGACCATGTCACAGCTAGACAAGGAGCTCAGGGGGACGGGAGGTACTTTCATTGTAGTATTGAATGATTGGTAATTCGATACGGTTGTTCGATTGCAGCAGTGCGTCCCTGTTTCTATTTTCGCATTGTTTTGGTTCATTTGCCGCGCATCGCAAATTGACAACAACGCCGTGACCCGTGCCTATTCCCTTCGCATCGGACTTCGATTTCCCATCCCATCACCCTCCCTCCTCTACACAATGCCCTATTCTCACTAATTTTCCTGCCTGTCGCGCCGTGCGAAACGTATAAATAATTTTATTTCATTTCCCTTCATATCGCGACTATTTATTGCTAATGGATTTATGGGACGCACTTTGCCCTCTCATCCCGTACTGCCGCTGGTGCTCATTGCTCTTCTTCGCCCATCCGGCTATCCAGTTCGATTGTATATCTATATCTATCATATCTGCCCTGTAACGGCACGTGTGCTGTGCCAGTTTCCGCATCTCCTCCGGGAGGGCGCACGCAGCTCTGCATCTTTTGCCATGGGAGCAGCATCTCATAGTAGCTTGTAGTTTTCCCAATTTCTGACTTTCTGCAGTCTTTCCCATACCCGTGCTGTTCTTTTATCAAGGCGGCTTCTTATTATTCTTTAATTTTGGCAAATTGTTTTCGTTTTATAAAATTTCTTTTCACTTGATTTTTGCCTCTGTGTTTTTCTTCTGTTTTTCCTAGCATTGCCCAAAAAGGTTTCCATTGCCATTTCCCTTGTTGACTGCTTTCTGGCTGCGTCTTTTAATAAATGTCCAAGGCGCAGCTCCACCAGCTTCGTATTTCGTCTGGACGCTCAAGAAATATGCACAAATTAATTTTGTTTTATTCCCGCTGAAGCAAATTTAAATCAGCCGAGTCTACAGGGAGAGAGAGAAAGAGGAGAAACGTCATGTCGCCCACTGCCAGAGGCGGGAAAGGGCTGGGAAAACAAGAAAAGGGTTTCAATTGCGCTTCAGTTTCGTCTCCGGTTCTGCTTGTTGTCGCGACTCTAGCTCAGCACAGGAGCAGGATACAACTGGCATCTGTTGTCCTTTGCCTTCGCCATCCTCATTGCCTTAGACTTAACTCGTCCCGCGTTTAGTTTCTTTTCCAAAACTGGAACTGGAACTGTTATGAATGCAAATTAAAAGTATACAAATCTAATAAGTTCCATTTAAGTCGCTTTAATTTCTTCTACGCCGGACATGTCGTACAGCTCTCTTTGCCTTTTGCTTTGGCTTTGACTTTTCGTTTTCCATTTTGCATATCAAAAATTGTTGCTAATTGTTGAGCTTTTAGCGAGAGCATTTTTAATGCAAAGTGCACAATTTGGAGGAACATCCCTCTGCCATTGCACTTCCTCCTCATTCGCTTTGAAAGTCATTTTTAATAAAAATAGCTGAATAGAAATTGCATTCTGATTTGTTTTGTTTGTCCATCTCATGATGCACTGATGCAAATTCACAAATTGTGCGCTCTAATCGTTCTGTAAGCTGCAAAGAATTTGTTCATTTGTTCATTTCAATTAAATATGAAATTTAAATAACACTTCCTTTGAGCTCGTTTTATTTGACTTTCATTGCGTTCTTTATAATTTATCAACAACATTTTCAAGAAGTGTAAGGTATCGTATATTTACTTGTTCTCAAGATTAGCTTATGCTCAGAAAACAGAAAGCAATGCTTGTAGGTTCTTTTTTCTTCTGATCGCTGCTATACTAGTTGATAATTATATAATTCCGAAAAAGAATACAGCTCTTCATACAAAAACAATAATTTCGGTTGATTGTTTCTTTTATGTTATAATGGTTCCCTATTGATGAAATGTAGTATGTAATATGTCTACAGGAACGCGCAGATCTCAGCAATTAAAGCTAGAGATACGAAATTTTACATGAAGGTTTCTATTGTATTTACCATACGTTGATCAAGGTTGTTTACAATTTTGGATGCCACGCCCGACTGAGCTTTGAATTGAATTGAAAGGCATTCGTTAATATCAGTCGTTTTCCGAAACAGTACACAAGTCATAGATGGTAAGCCTGAACTATTATCTATGTTAAAGTTGTAAATTCGAAATCAATTACATTAGCTTAGGAATACTCATAGGGCACAACAATAAATGAATAATACGATTTCGAAGAGATGATGTTTTCCATTGTTTTAAATTCAGTTTTATTTCTTTTGCGAAAAACCAAAGTTGCAATGTTACTTGAGTGTTTTTCTTAGTAAAGATATTCAGGCAGCTCAATGAGGTCAGTGTTCTCAATGAGATGCATGCCAAAGTATTCTTTGATTGACTAATAAAACGCTACGTGAGCTGATTCAGAAGGTTGGCAATTTAACACGCCGCTAGGTAATTTCTTAGGGTTTTTATTTGCTCTCTTTGTTTTTGCACCAAAGGTAATATCCCGCTCTGCACTGACGGCGCAGTTCCCGTGTCCCGGTTGGGCGGCGTATGTGACGCACATACTTAAGCAACACTCGACGCCCCGGGCCGAAAGACGAGGACGGCAGATGTCACTCGGGAGAGACGATGCTGTTGATGGCTCTTGATGATGCTGACAATGAACGGACGTGGCCAACGTTCTGGCGGAGAGGGAGGGGTCCAGCCAATGTGAAATGTGAAATAAACTTTATAAAATGCTGAGACGTTAGCAAAGGCTCCCTTCACATGTCACTGTCCATATCCTCTGCCCAAGTGCGGGCAGACGGGCGATGCTTCAGTTTTACGTCTGACCATATGTTGCCGCCGCAGGCGCGCCTAGGTGTAACTACATGCCATAAAGTAGTTGTGTAATAGACTGGCAGCCCCAAAAGGGACCGGGACCGGGACTGGGACCGAGCACCTTAAAGGCGGCTTGCCATAACACCTCAGGGGCGTTTTTGCTGAAATGTGCACAAATTTTCTTGTAGACCCAAATCCAAAAGCAAATCTTCGTCAACGTCGTCACATTGTTCTCGGTGTGTGCGGGTGTGTGTGTGTGTGCGTGGGTGTCCTTTATAGTTTTGTTCATTTCATAAATATAGTACGTTTGTCCTTTTTACGGGTTGGGCTGTCGCCCAGCCTGCGGCTTTCGCAAGTTGAAATGGCCGGGCACACCTTTTAGCCGCCCTGCCCACTGCCCGATGTCCTGCCCATAAGGAGATTCATAATTTGATCCTGGGGTAAATACATTTTATTATGATTTTTATGTATATGCGAGCCTGCAGTTTATTCACAAGCACAACCTTTACTCCTGCCCCGCACAGCCTCTTCAACCTTGGCACAGGTTGTCCATGTCCTTAGTCTCCTTGTAGAGCTCGTCGTCCTGCTCAGCTGCTGCCTCCTTAAGTGCGGACTTATGAATTGGTCAGGCGGCGACATGTGCGTCTGCCCGTGGAAGCCAGGGGAGGGAAGTGTGTGTGGATGCGTGTGGCAACTGCTCGGGGTGGCCATTCGGCTTGTTTGTCTTTAATATTTTGCACATAAACATATCCCAGTATTTATTTAGGTCGCCAACCACCTCAAGAAAACTGTTTATCAAGCAGGAATTTATTAAAATATCGACCAAGTGACCAATTGGTCAGGCTGCTAGATCGGAGACGTTTGAGAGAAGCGCATAGATGCTCTCGCAGAAAGGCACTGGATGGAACCGTCTCTCGGCACTCTCACTTCAACGCTAAATTGATTAAAATTTATCGTAAGTCGGCAGAAAAAACAAGCAAATTAAGTAGGCGTTAAAATAGTGCATATTTCAGTTGTATTCACATTTCACTTCGTCGCTTTATGTAGAAATACTCCAATGGCGCAGACGAACAATTGGCAAGTGTTGACAAGGCAGCCCAGCCCGCTCTGGCGGGGGCTGTCTCTTCGGCGACAGTTGGATGCGTCTTCCTGGTAGTTTGCTTGAATCTCCTACGGCAAGTTTGAAAGAAAAGATAGAGAGACAGGGAGAGTGAACTGTGTGGCACCTAGCGCGGAGCTGCCTTCTCTGCTGGCAGTGCTTGACGAGCGTGCAGTGAAGCGCAACTTGCGCGTACTACAAAGTATTCTTTTGCGGTTCTGATTAATTTTACACAGACTGCGACAATAGGCGAAATGAGTCGCAAGCAGCACAACAACGCGGAATACAGTCACCCATCAATTAGAACAGCCAGCCAGCTGGTCGGGCACCAGGCAGGGGCCAGCGGGCAGCGGGCAACTGGCAACTGGCGACTGGCTAATTGGCAGCCAGCAACACCTACTCAAGTGGCCACAAGGAGGTGGCCCTACTCGGTGAAGATGCTGGGGCCTGCGGTGGCGAATCAGTTCTTCAATACGAGCTGCACATCACGTAGTCAAATACTTTTGCACTTTCGCTTTTATTTCCCTCCAGGGAGCTTGTTAGCCAGGCACGTGAGACGTGCACAGCGACTTTACTCACACCCGGGAGACCACAGTCGAGTCTATGATGATGTGTGTATGCATTTTAAATTCGCAAGACTCGTTCGATAAGTCTTGCCGGATCGTGTTGCGTAAGTCAATAAAATTTTCATATTTATTGACCATTAGCTCAACTGCTCGACGACTCCACGTTCTGCTTCCCGTCCGAGATTTCCGCTTTCCTCTCCGGGCACCTTGCACACAGCTGCGTCCCTTCAGCTTTCTTCCTCTGCTGTTTCCCATCCCTATCTCCTCCCCGTACCACACCGTCTCAGCGACAATTCGAACAATTCGCGTTGACATGTTGTCTGCATAATTGCAGTACACGAGACTGACGCCAGCTTGTCGCGCTGATAGACACTTGCCGCAAGTGTCCGTCTATCTGTCTGCATGTCCGTCCGTCTGTCCGCACGTCCACGTTTCTAGGTGCGAAACTCCCCGAATCGTAACCTTTGTGAAACGAAATACCTAGGTGGCGTCAACCTACTTCGACATGCCTTCGTGCCCATCTCTTTCTCTCAAAATAGACGCCGCGTCGGCCCACAAATTGTTGTCGCCGCGTACCTTTCCGCCGGCTAAACAGGTCGGAACAGGGTGTTGCCGGGCGCCTACTGCATGGCAAGCGCTGTATGCCTGGGCGAGCACACCCTGTTGCCAGAAAGGTGCAAGCAGCACTTAGTCTGCTTTTGGGTACTCGCAATCCGAAAATCGTTCGCATTTAGGTACGAAATTTGCGTCCAACAAATTTTCGTCGGCATTTTTGGGGCCGGGCCACATGAGGGAAGCGAGAAACGATTGCTTGGCGTCTTGCCGCCACCATCAGCGGCATCAACAGTCGGAAAAATAAATGAAAAATCATTTCATTTCAATCCATTTCACTTAAAAATACGCCACGCCACACCACACCGTTTGCAATGCTCTCGAGGCGGCAATAAATTAAATTTTTTCTCAGCGCAAAGAAACTAATTTCGAATTGAACGCACATTTCCTGGGAAAACGTGAAAATGCAGCCGCACTGATTTAATCGAAGGCGATATGCCAGAGAGACCTCCTCCCCGCAGTACTCTACTCTGGCCTGTCAGAGAACTCATCCAACCCCATCCTCATGCTGGCTGGCCGGCAAATCAAGCGCGCCGTGTGCCACACTTTTCCGCCAAAATGAAAAACCGAAATCCCAATTCTGAAATCCGAAATCCAAAGCCGCAGCACGCTACAACGCCAAGGCGGCACCCAAAAAGCATTTTTCAGTTTATTTTCAAATTCAATTTCAATAATTTTTAATGGCCAACGCACGCACGTCTAGTCGTGTCTATAGCGAGCCTATCCCTACCACAGCACAGAACTACCTCTCTTTCTCTCTCTCTCTCTCTCTCTACCACTCGCAGACATGGAGCAACCGTTTGGCTAATTAGTCGAAACTTTTGCACGAAACGCAGCCGAGTGCGGCATATAAAATTTCAAGCTCAACGGCAATGATGTGCGCCATTCTAGAATGCAGATCATGCACACGCACACTCATACATGTATAGTTTGCATGTCTGTAGTGCGATGCAAGTTGATATACTCTTCGAAAAAAATAGGGTGTACCAACTTTGTGCAAATGAATAGCCTATAAAGTATATATATTATTGATGACTAGCCGAGTTGATTGAGTCATATCCGTGTGTCCCTCCGTCTGTTTGTACGAACACAGAGATCTCAGCTATTGTAAAAACTGGAGACATGTTTTTAACGCAAATTTATACGCAAATTAATTTTATTTCAAATATTGGGTATCTTGCAATTATTAAGAAAAGTATTTAAGTCATTACTTTCTGATTTTAGATACAAAATATAATATTTATTTATCTGTAAAATATTGTTAATGAATATAGTTGGTGGTTATTTTAAGTGGTACAAATAATTCAACTTAGCAATGATTAGTTTAACTTAAACAGATTGATTCGCGCAACACAAGTTCTACTTCCAACGAAAGTCCGAATTGACCGATTGAAAATTCCAAAAGGCTGACTTATCCGCATTTCAACAACTTCTTAACGACTTCTCTGCGGCGACTCTTATGTTCAACTCAACGACTGCCTTCACTGCTCGATTACAATAATAATTATTCTTGCATCCCTGATCCTATCGATAGTTGCCCGCAGCGTTGCTGACTGTACTTCATATATAGGTATCGAGAAAGCAACAGCCTAATGGAAATCAAAAGGTCTTTCTATTGGGCGAAGGGTATCTTACTGTTGGGCGTGCTCGATTGTTGTTTTGGTGTCTGTTGCTTTTGTTTACAGTTGAAGTTGGTGCCTCATCAAAGAGGCGAATTTTATATTTGCCTCTGCCTGCGCGCTTCGCTTTGACATTTTTCAAAGCAAGTGAAACGAGCTGAATGAACGGAATATGTGAAATAGGAAAACCAAAATGCTAAGGAAAACACCTTTGTGCGCGTCGTTTCCACCTATAAAACGTCCAGTGTGGGGCAACTTTACGAGCTGCCCCCACACAGTAGCAGTCGCATATGAACCTGTTCACCCCTCTCCTCCGTTTCCTCATCCACAGTCGTCGTTGGGTTCTCCAAGCGAGATGTGAGCGCAATTTTTATGCATCGGCGACTTCCACGAATTCCACGCCGGAAATTATGACCGCCGTCGACCTCCACAGCGTCTCGGGATTGTGCGACAACAATGTTGCCGAAACATTAAAATATGAAAATTCACTTAAAAACGTAAACAAGCTGCCCCGTTGACGCTGCACCTCGCCTCGCAGCCTATGCTGCTCCCATTCAATGCACATTGCAAAACAAAAGACGCAAACAACCAAGAAGAGCTATGGTCGAATGTGCTCGACTATAGTATACCTAAAATTTTAATATACAATTGTATACCTGGTAACACATATAAGATACTCTGTAAGAAAAGGCTTACACACATAATTAAGGACAACAATATTGATGTAATGGAAGTTATGTGTTGTCAATAATAAGAATACTTCGTCTAAAAATGTTTCTTCAGGTCTTTTATCTTTCGTATCTTAATTAGGAATGACAGACATGCTAAAACGAACCACAATAATCGATAAAAATGTATAAATACGATATCTACTTTTCGCTCTGCGTAGTGTCAGCTGCAGATTTACTCCTCTTTATTGACGTAATCCTCGTATTATTCTAGGTGTTACGTTTAACTCACGTTAAACTAATATAGTATAAGGTAGATTCCTCTGCATTGCCTAACCAAATTAACTGATATATAGTATTTCTTGTAGAGTTAGACTTAGTTTTTTCCCAATCTCTTTGTGCATTTTTACTAACAATTATAGTTTGCACGACCCTTTTCGAGTGCCGTGTGATAATTCGAATATACTATTTAGAGTATTTAACCTAAGGTCCTTCCGTTCTCCTATCAAACTGTCTTTTCTTATTTATTCATTTGTTCATTTTCACAATAGCATACACAACATCCAGATCTGATTGGGGTTTTCTGTGTTTTCATTATCCCTGATAAAACTTACAATAAATACTTATTTCTTATTGTATTGGTTATAAATTACCAAGCTAATTTATATTTACTCGTAATAATTTGAATTATTTACTTAACAAATTACTTTTATTTAATATAAATTAATTAATAAAATAATTATTATTATATGTGAAATTCCTTTCACATTCCTTCCTTTCCGACTACATTTAGTCGACACTAATGAAATATATGGATTTTCATGGACTGCCTGCACCTGTTTATCATATTTTCCGATACCAAAATACCCCATTTTCCATCTAGCTAATGTTTGCCAACGGACAGGGGTAGTCGTCGAAAATCAAACTGAAAAATGCCCAAGGCAGCAACCACAGAGGTGATGAAGATGGAAGCAGCGACAGAGGTGGAGAGGGAGGCTGCAGGCAGTTTACGATCGATCGTTAAATAAATTGGCAAATGAATCCAAATGAGGCATGGTCAAAACAAAGCATGACTGCAGCTAAGCACTTTGCAGCTTTGTGCAGCAGGCGCGTAGGCAACTCTAGTCTATGGCGAGTGCTATGCAGTTGGTCGTGTGTTCATTGATAATATCTGGGGATCTACAGTTGGCGTGCATCAATCAATGATTGCCCAAATATAAATAAAAGGCGCAACATTGAAAGATAACTTCTCTAGCAAGGAGCTACTACTAAAATATAATATATGTTTCTTACAGTACAACCAATTTGACGAATTTAATGTTATCTATTCCAATTAGACATATGGTTTGGATTGCGAACTGCCTTTTACGATTCAATACTCTGTGGAGAATTTATCGCCAATACCTAAGTCGAATAAGTTTTCATTTGCTGTGCCGTTTGTAGACTCTGAATCTAATCTGGGCCACAAAATATAGTTGAATATTAATGAACATAATTTTAACGGGGCACTTTTTCGCTTTTATCGCGCTCGCGTCTCACGGCTGCGCCTTGATTCCGTCGTATCCTGTCATCGGTTACGCGGGGCACTAAAAGCGCAAAAATCACTGCAGCAATTAAAGTGAATTTATGAATCTCCGAACGACAGATAGACGCATTGCCACACTGTGCTGGGCCACACTGGCATAAGGGCGAGGCGAGCGCCGACCAATATTGTAAGTATTAAAATTTTGCCATCATAAAGATTATTATTTTATGACAGAGGGCAGCATCTCGAGTCGAATAAGTCGTACTCACATGGACACGCGTCACAGGCAAATTCTAATAAATTTTTAATGCACTCGATTCCTGCGACGTCTCCCCAGCCCCCACGCCAGCGACTCTTCCCCGTTTAGAGCGCACTTTTATTATTGATATTTACAACTCGCATCGCATCGTGCGAGCATCATCGATGATGCATAATTCAGTGGACGGCTTTGACATGTGGGCCATGACGTCAAGGACCTAAGCGCAGACCGAGACAGGGACCGGGACCGGGCTACGTAATTAATGAAGCCATAAAAACAACAGTCGATTAATTAAAAATGCACAGCGCACTGAGCAGAGAGCGGAGAGTGGAGATCCAATGGAAATCTTATGTCCAATCGCCGAGCACCGTGCCCGACCAGAGTTGAATGTGCCAACTGTAAAATGCCTTTTACGAGCGATCTGCACTTGATGGCCATTACCCATTACCTCCTACCCATTGCCCAATCGACCCGCTACCCCCTTGAAGACTTTGCTTCAATCGAAGCGCTATCCCCGACTCACTCTTTTTCTCTCTCTCTGTCTCTCTCTCTGAGCTGTAAAGTATTTGTCAAGTAAAATGGCGTCGGCCATTGTAAAAATTTTTATTATCAACTCGTAAATGTCAAATGTAATTTAAGCACACACATGTGCAAGCCTGACCCTGTGTTTGTGTGTGTGTGTCGATTCCACTATCGACGCATTTAAGTTAACAGTTAGTTAAGCGCTTGATTGAGCTGTGGCCCAAGCAACTTGTGGACACATTGCCTCGGCTGGATACACATACATTATACGTAGTATACTTACATATAAATATGTGTTTGTGTGTGCAAATGTCTTGCAACTTGTCAGCAAAAGCAACATGTACCAAATGCTGCGTAGAAATTACAAATTAAGTGAGACTAAGCAAACATGAAGCAGCGCGCACTGCGCCCAGTTTACGAGGCGAACTAATCAAAATATTTGGAGAGCGCCCTCGCCTTCGCCTTCTTGCGGGCACAGCGCACCACTTGGCAGCTGTCTGCGGAGAACTCAAACTCAAAAGACTCGGGCAGAACATATGGCCACAGGTTAAAGCAATAAGAAGTCGGTGCACAGAGACACCATGAGATGCAGTGATCTGCCGCAGCAAAGGCAGCAACAGCTTCCCTGGCTCAGCAGCAGCTTTCTCACGCTCACCCGTGTTTGTGCTGCATATTTAAGCATTAATTAAATTAAACAACTAACGACAAAACCATGTAAACAATGCGTCCCTCGGGGGACAGGCGGGCAGGCAGGCAGGAGACGAACGACACCTTCCACGTCGGCAACACGTGTCGCCCACTGGGCTGCTGCTGCTGCGGCCCAAATTAAGCAGCTCTCGCTGTCGGCAGCCGCGTGTTGATGAGCAAAGCAAACCGTAAATTGTCCCATTCACAACCCCCCTACCCTCTCACGACTCTCTCCCGACCCTCTACCAACCCCCACCACACTTCGAGTGTGGCTAAACAGCGCATAGATTTCAAGAGACGTGTGTCGGCCGTGTGACCAGCGACAGTGCTGGAAATTGCCGTTCTCCGCAGGATACTCTCAAGAGAGTAGACACCACACACCTGCAGCTGCGCGAGCATCGATGATGGGTTTCCCTGCTACCGCAAAGTCAAAGCACGTCAAGAAATTTGAATAAGTTTCCCGGCATTTTCACCCTTTTCGCTGCTGATAATAAGGATTCCGATTCGGAAAAGTGTGGAAAGTAACCACTTTGCAGGCACCTTTTCAGGCCAACTGTCGCTTTGACGGATGCATTGACACAGCGAATTAATATTAATTTTTGTCACACGCGCCAGTGACACTTTGTCCAGCCCCCGCCCTAACCTCACCACTCTACTCAACAAAAAATAACACGAAATTATTCTCAAAACATTTATGTTTGTCTGCACTGAAGTGGGATGATGATGATGACGTTGTCTGACTGTCTGGGCCTCAATGGGCACGCATCCTGTGACAGGATATCAAGTAAATGATGCGCGCGTCCGACCTACCGTTGGACCGAAAGACTTCAGACCGACAGACGGCCTGAATAATTAGTTTGGATTTTGTGGCATTATAAAATCTCCGTTCGGCTGCGACTGCCACACAAATATTTATTCAAGTGTTAAAGTGTCTGCGACGCAAAAAGAATCGTTTTCTTCACCCATTTTCCGCCTTCCCTCCCCTGCCCATTCTTCCTAGTCCATGGGTTTTCTTTCTTTTTTGTGAATTTGAAATTTTTGATTGCGCTCGACAAACGCCGTCAATCTTTGTCCGCCATGAAAAATTATACACCTTATGCATTGCGGAAACACGAGGCAGAGAGAACTTTGCACCGAAAACTTTTCCCAAACATTTTTATACACAATCAATCCTTGTAATTGGCCGTTACGCGCTTTTCCCGAGCGTTTTTCTAGTTTTTCCCATGAAAAACGTAGCGCTAAATGAAACTGAGAAGAGCCAAGCAACGCAAAAAAAAGCGAAACGAAAGAAATTCCGCCATTTTTTGCAGCCGCGCGCAGAAATCAAAAGGCAGCGGGAAAAGCAAAACTCACTCGCAGTGGCTGCAAAAGAAAAGGAAAGGCAAAGGAAAAGTTTAATTTTACTAATCACAGCAGAGTAATTACGTGGAAAATGAATTTTTTCGTTTCGTTTCAGCAGGGTAGCCCAAGCCGAAGCAGCAGACACACTTCGGCGTAGCAGTTGCCGTCGTCGGAGTCGGCGTCGTCTTCGATCCGCAGACGGCAAGGTGGCCCGCCCCCTGTTCCTCCCCTGGCAAACAAATAACTTGCAATTTGTACGTTTTAATTTTTGTGTATTTTTGAGAAATTTTTCAATTTTACTTTGCGTATTAATCAAGCGCGAGCGGAGCCGAGCAAAAGTCAATGCTGAAGCAGCCGGCGGCAGGCAGCGGACAGTGGCGAAGGAGGAGTGGGGAGGGCGGACAGCAGCTTCGGTCATCTGGCTTTTTCTGAGTTGCGGCTCAATGGCAGCTCGGTCCACTTGTCACGATGCCTCTGGCTCCAGTCACTCCTGACTGTGTCTAATGTAGCCGCCTCATATGGAGCAGGTCTCGTCGCACTGTTTCCCACATTTGTGTCGCAGGCAGGCGGGGAGGGGAGTAGGCGCAGGCGGAGCTGGCACATAAATTGTTCGAAAACTAAACACGCAATTCAAGAGTCTAATAAAGTTACGCAAACAAATGATGCGGTGCCCCCAAACGGCAAAGTGGAGCAGCCGACAACGGGACGGGGTAGGGGGGAAGATGACGTTGCCTAATGTATACAACAGATACAGATACGGCGGCAGCAGCAGACGGCGGACAGATGCAGTGATGCAGCGTCAGACACATACAGCTTCACAGGCACACTGTCGCCCCTGGGGGGAGGGGCAACACTTTCCACCAATAAGTAGATTTTTCTTTTTGTTTTCATTTTTAATTGCAACGAGAGGCAAAGTGTTAAAGAGTTTATGTGCAACATTTACGGGGGTGGGGAATTTGGGGGCAGAAGGGAGGGCACCGGAACGGGAACACAGTGAGAGCTGCCCATTCATTTCCCAGGCGGCACTCACACTCACTCACACACACGCACACGCACACACCCGCAATACACACAATTATAAACGCAATAAAATACTTTTCAAGCGAAACTCATAAATTTCCAAAAGCGTACGGCGACGTCAACCCGACGATGGCGACAAAGAAGCTGACGACGCGACTCCGCCGCCGACTCCGACATCGAACCGGCTCCGATTCCCATTTTGATGCACTGGCTGCCGTGTGAATGAGTTGAGCTGCTGCCTCCCTTGCCCCCTCCCCGCCTAGCTCACTCTCCTCCCTCAGCTGTCGTTGGGGCACCGCAGCTGCTCCGCCAATAGGAATGGCTGGAGCTGCTTAGGAGCCAACGGACTTCGCTCGCCGTTTTAAGAGTTAATCACACCAGATGTTAATGGTTTTTATGCTCGTGTTTACTATGCCCCGCCACTTGGGAGGAGCCTGCCCCTGCACATCTAGCTGTATCTGTATCTCTGTCAGTCACAGTGTGTATCTGCGGCTGTGCAACAAACACCCCTCCCCCCACGCCTGTATAAGGTGACATCATCATCATCATCAGCAGCAGCAGTCGTTATACGTGGGGAGCCAACTCCTGGACCTGGCAGTTCCCCTATGTCCTCAGTTCCTCTTATTATGTTAAGTTAAATGAGTTTAAATTCCCTGACTGTCTCTTGTCCCGCCTGTCTGTCTGTCTGTCTGTTCGTCTGCCAGTATGTTTGTTTGTTTCTCTCGCTGCTGAATGATTTGTGAGTGTCTCCTTTCAAAGTGCGAGTTACAATTCTCAATGTGCTCGAATACTTATCGGCTAATTAATACGTGATGACTAATTAAGGAACTACGTATTGTACAAGTCACCTCAACAATCTTTTGTAATAACATGGACAATGTCATTGAAAACAAAAAAGGAAACTGTGTATTAAAATTAGTATTTCACGACTTCAGCTGATGCTGATCACATCCACATCCTGGAAGTGTGACGAGCAGTCGTAAAGGCAAAGTACCTTCGATATTTTAAGCAATAGTTTTTAAAAATGCGTGGTCTATTGTGCCTATTGGATGGAGATATCTGCGATATTCTAAGCTATATAAATCCACAATCTACATCAACGATCGGGTCGATATGGCCATGTTTGTATGTAAATCTCTACGACTAAAAAACCTAAAACTATGTAATCACAATAACAGCATAAACAGAAGGATTCATTAAAAGTTTAGCTAAGTCTATTCGAATTTGGTCTTTAAAAAAACACTGTTGCAGAGGTATAACTTACTTTGACCAGAAGTTTGCCACTCACAGAAGCACTCTTTAAAATATATGTATATACATATATATTCGTGGTCAGCATCAGGGGATGATAAAACGTTTATTATGTTGTATTACGACACTAGCAACGTACCTTCAAATTATCATTTAATTTCTTATTGGAGAAATAATTCTAAATGTGTCGTTGTAATAATGATGTATATATGGCTGGCAGATATCTCATTAACTTTCAGTGTGTGGGATAAGTAGCTCAATCAATTACGGCCGACAATTGCATTACACTCTCGTTGGGTTGCACAAACTGTGCCTAAAAATAGAGGCAAGAACAGCAAGAAGACGAAGAAGAAGCAGCGCAGGCAGCTGAGAACTCAACCGGACGGAAGAGAGAAAGAAATAG
This sequence comes from Zaprionus capensis, assembly GCA_018903675.1. NCBI lineage: Eukaryota > Metazoa > Arthropoda > Insecta > Diptera > Drosophilidae > Zaprionus > Zaprionus capensis. The sequence goes on from JAEIFN010000011.1 coordinate 7,344,606, forward strand.
AGAGGAGGAACTAGACGAACTAGACGGAGGAGAGCAGAGTCGTCAGATGGTGATCTGCGCGGGCAGAGCACATGTCGCAGCCGGAAAATAAATTGCCAAACAAATATCAACATGACAAATTGATAAATGCATGTTATTATTTCTCCAATGTCTGTGCACATGTGAGACTGTACTGTACGGCTTTTCCATGACTAGATAGTTTTTCGACAGCACTTTCACACATTAACCAAATGAAAATTCGGTGTTGACGCATTTGTTTTACTCATTTGCTCGCCGGCTGCTGCGACAAATGAGCCGCAGTCTGCGGCACAGCTGAGGCTGTAGCTGCGGCTGAGGCATAGCTGCCAGTAGATAGATGGAAATGAAAGTGGAAATGGAAAATGGAAACATTGAGCAGCACGTTAGGGCATTTGTCAACCGCAATAGTTGCACATGGCCCAGTGACTGCCTGCCTCGCAATCACCGCCAGATCTGCATTTTCCCGGGGCTACTGTTGGAATTTTAATGATGCGCGAAATGTTAATTTTTCATCTCGATCACACTGTGGAGCGGACACCCCAACCCCAGCTATAGTTGCTATAGCTGGAGGGGGGCGCGGTTGTCTGGCGGCCACTTAATGAGCCAGCAAGAGTCGCCGTCGCTGGCTGAGTCAATTTCACTGTCTTTTGTTGGCTTTTAATTAACGTTGATCACCTCAATTGAAGCACGTCGCATGTGAGTCCCTCCATCCCAGTGTGTTGTCGAGTGTGTGTGACAGTGTGTGTGTCACCAATTAAGGAGCCCAAGCTGGAACTAAAGCTGCCCTCCAGTTGGCATCAGATGTGGGCTGCTGGTCCATTATGCGGCGACTTGGCCATCTACTCGTAATTCCCATTAATTGAGCTGAATGGGTAGAGTGTTCTCCCTGGTGTTAGGTTACAGCGCCGTCGCGAGGTAACATCGAGGGAATTTATGGCTCGGCCGAGTCGCGTGCTTAATAATAATAATTTCTTAGGAATATGCCTACGGAATATGTTTAAGTCATGGTCTAATTAAAATCAATTGACTTAATTGAAAGCACAACACAAGAACCCGAAAAGTCTTCGACATGAAGGTAGCAATTTGATCATACGCATAATTTACGAGCGCATAGAAGAACTCAAGTGGGCACTCGAATGGGTTCTCAAGAGGGGTAGGCGGAGTTGGTGAGGGGTACGGGGACAGTCGAAGCCTTGCCAAAGCATCCGACAGAGCAATAAATCAGCATCAGGCCAAACTACAAGTTTGTCTCTTTAAATTGGCATAAATCTACAATTGGAACTGCACAACAATATATCCCTTCTACTGCTGGAATATACTTCTATATAGTACACTCGCAACTACCATATGACATTGTTAATTTTTCAAAATCTCGCGACAGCTCTTTCGCTTGGCCGGCTCTGGCTTTGGCTTTGGTTTTGGCCATTGCCTTTGGTAATTAACCCCTTCCCCTGGCCACCCTTACCACTATGTACTGGCCATATTTTATTGGCCTGCCACTCGAGCCACTGATATATGGGCTCAGAAATGATAAATCTCCAGACATAAGTTTAATTTGGCCATAGTTTTTGTTTATAACCCTCCGATTGCAGTCGCCGCCAAGTTTCGCCGCTCTTATCGCCGGCCAAGTCGTTGCAGCGGCACAAATCATCAGCTCGCTTCGATGTCCATGCATGTCTTGGCTCGAAGGACCTCGGAGCGTGGGATGCAAATTAGTGCATCATAAATTATGTAAATTGGCCAAAAATGCGTTTCGACTGACGACGCAATTATATAGAGCCAGTCATGAAGATATAGTAGTTGCAGAATACAGTCGCACAAGATGTACAATTTGTAGTTCATATTGTGTAGACTGCCTCCAATAGGAACTTCCCAAAGCTGATGCTATCGCGGCCAGGCAATCTTTTAAAACATTTCGAATATGGAAGATGTACCTCAAGTTGGAAATGGTTCAACGCACTTACCGCCGACTAACACAACGACAACGGGGAATGTGCACATTACGTTAAATGGGTTCATATACAACCCGCATCGTATGTGAAAAATGTACAACAACAGCAACAACTACAACAAGCAGCAACTGCCACACGGCCAGGCGAAAGGCAAACAAAACAAATTTCAATTTAGCTTAAAGATTTTGCACATAAAATTTGTAACACTCAATTAGTTTAAACGACAACGAAAATGTTGCCATCCAGCAAGGACAGCAACAACAACAGCAAGGGCAGCAGCAGCAACGACAACTGTCGTGCGTTATACGAATCGCTTTAGCAACCCTCGCTGCCAGCCTGCCTGCCTGGTGAGTCCTGAGCAAATCGCATAAGTGCGGCGACGTATGAATTTCATTTAATATGATTAGTGTGGGCCGTGGGCCGCACCGCCCCGCCCCGCCCTGCCTGGTCTTTTTCGTGCTCATACAAGTGCACTAGAGAGCAGAGGAGGGGACTGGGTTCATATATGGGGTCATAAAAATATTTACGCTGCATACTTGCGGGCGCTGCAGCATAAATCAAGCCCAAAGCGATGAGAGCGAAAGTGCCGAAAGAGAGAGTGATAGAGCGCTCAGCAAAATAGGAAAGAGATAGCCCTAACAAGAGTTAAAAAGGTGGTGAAACACAAGTATCAACAGCTTGGCCAAATGATGTGCCAGGGTTGCCAGGGCAGGGAACAAAAAAAAGTTGAGAAAAAGGAAAAGCAACATCGAAACAGGCGCAAAGCGCAAGAGAGAAATCAATTTAATTTCGCTAATGTAGTGTAATTCTGTACTCTCTCGTCTCTTTGGCTGCTACGGTTAGTTCTCGAACCGAACTGAGCTCTGAAAACGATTAACAACAAATGCTCCATTTGAAGCTACTCAGCTCGGGAGTGCCAGCAGTAGCCGCACCCCTCCTCCCCTGCACCAGTCCAGCCTTAGCCCACTCCAGCTCCTGCTCCGTGGTAGAGCTTTGTCAGGAGACGTAAAACAAAATCTTCATTAATTCTGATCGATGACCATAAATCCTTTTCGGTGTTTCAGTTCTTTGGCCTGCATTGTTGCAACAATCAAATGATTGAACACTTACGGAACGGAACGGAGCGAAGCGGAGTGCAGAGCAGCAAAGCTCGCCGGCGACCTAAGACAGGATGAGCATGGCAGCAGGAGGGGAAGGAGGAGGAGGAGGAGGCATACTCTACGCAGTGAGCTCATACAAATTCGACAGCTGAAAGCGTTTCCGGTTCCGTTTTCTTGTCTTGTTTGTCCACTATCTCTCGTTTTGCTACGCTCTTTACTTTAGCCAGTCCCTGCTTTGTCTCACCCCCCCCCTACACCACTGTCCATCGTCCGTCGATGCAGCCGAGCGCGTTTATTTGTTGCTCGTAATTTATTTACTGTCCGCATCAGTTCGGAGTTTCGGCTCCGGCTCAACGTAGTGCTGAATCCAAAGATGGCATTGCCACATGCAACTGCTCCAACACATACACACAATTGCAACTTGCTAGTTAAATATTGCCACTAGCCGGCAACTCTTCTTGCAGCTGCCAGTTGTTGTTGCTGATGTTCTTCTTGTTGCTTTTGTTCTTCTTGCTTTTGTTGTTGTTGCTGTTGCCAGTGAGTGATAAATTAATCGCTACATCAGTTTTTAATTCCGTGTTGCTGACGATTTATCTTTGGGCATGCGTTGGCGTGTGCCGAATCCAAGCCCAAACCCTAAACACCCAAACCCAACTACAACTCGACTCACTGCACAGTGTGATGAGATGCTGAAATATTGAAATAGCAAATAAATTAACAATTTGTACTTTGGAAAGTTATTTGCAATGTATCCAAGAAGACCGTAAAGTATGTATAATATATTCTTTATCAGCATCAATACGGAATCAGGAACAAATAACCGATTTAAGACATTTTGTATGAAATTCCTCATTATTTTTAAAAAACGCAAGTTTTCAGTAGTAATTACAATTATACAGTAACCTATGTATAGTTTTTCTACATCATACAAATCGGACGACAATATTCTATAAATTTCATGGGAGCAATAATTTCAAAATAAAGATTTTTATTACAAAAATTTCTTGTTTTCCTTCCCAGCTCTCAGTGAAAAACTTATTCGAAAATTTAACAAAACTCTTGGCATTTTCCGACCACTGTCCAACGCTGGCAGCACATCATGCTCCAACTGGTACCCACAACGACTCGGAATCCGCGTCCGACTCCTTCTCCACCTTCAACCCTGGCCCTTGGCCCCCTTTTGCTCCAGTGGCGCGCACTGTTTAAAATGATGTATGGCAAAAATTTTGACAAATGTACAAAAATGAGTCATGAGTTCGTCGTGCAAACAAAACGCGATTGTTGTTGTCCTCGTTTCTGTTGCTGTTGCTGTTGCTGCTGTTGTTGTTGTTTATTCTGCTTGGTCTCACTATTTGCTGTTGACTTTTTCATGTACTCGCAGACCTCGTCATCTCTGCAGTTGTTGCTGTTGTTCTTTTTATTATCCATAGCACAAACAAGCTCCGAATCTGGAGATGAAACCATTTGCTTCGCTGCTTACACATGTTTTCCGTGTACCTCTACAGCGAAAAGTCGCTTGAAACGAGTTGCGGGAGATCTCTTTGAATAGTACAACTCGGCGCCAACATTTATCATCCGCGATTTACCTCACACGTTCCGAAATGTGTAGAAGATGAAATGAAGCTTTAATATGAATGTTATTCATAACTTGAACTCCTCTTTCAGTCTCCAGATGTTCGGTCATTATAACAAGTGAGAAAGACAATCTTCAGTAAGATTAAGCATTGTTCTCCTCTGAGTTTTATATACTTTCTATGCATAACAGTACAGACTTTTATAACACTTTGTATTCCTTAAAAGATTCAATAAATTTAGTAGCTAGAATCTTAATTTCTTTCTGATTCTTCCTATTTAAGCTGTAGATGCCTGATAATTGTAGAATGGAAGAGAATAGGTAGTATAACTTTGGTATTTGGTAGCCTATAGTCTAGTCTCTATAGAAGTCTCTTTATGTAGTCTCCTATAGTCTCTGATATCTTGATTTTCATACGGACTGGCAGACAGACAGACGGACGGCGGTTGATTGTGATTCATATTATATAGTTTGTGGAGTTGCCACGCCTCCTTCTACCTGTTACATACATTTCCAGTTGACACAAAGTTATTATACCCTTATACCCTATGGGTAGCGGGTATAAAAAGACCGATGTAGCTTGTTAAATTACAATATCTCGAATGAATTGACCGATGGGTTTTATTGCGACCAGTTTCATCAAGATCATCGAGAATAGTTTGCATTGCAACAGGCGGACACACTAACGTACATGACTAGTTCGACTCTCCTTTTAATGTTGATCAAGAATACATATACCCATATACTCTATAGATATATATATATATATATCCTAAAGTGCATTGCAAACTCGTGGTCAAATTAATAAATCCTTTGCAGGGTACAATAAAGGTGGGCAAAAAGAAGCTGGCAAAGCTGGAAATCTTTTTTTGTAAACCTTGCTACTCTATACCCAAGACAACCTATCGTACTACATTTCTGACAAAAACAGGCCAAAAATCTAGTTAGTTTTTGAGCAATGTGTTAGTTGTCAGTCCTATGTCTGTCATAGACATTATCCACAGCGTCTGGAAATACGAATTCCGGACTAAAAAAAACATATAGTGCAGAAAAACTCGAAAGCTCGCCTAATATGGCTGATCGCCCAAACAACGAGAATAAGAGAAACTACAATAACAACAACAACAATAGCAACAACGACAATAGCAATAGCCATGAACACGAATATCGCCACTTTAACAGTCGCTATCGCAACTTTCGCGTACGCAATCGGGAGGTGCCAACCGATCCGCCCTATATCGCATTTGTAGGCAACCTGCCCAAGGGCCTTGTTCAGGGCGATGTTATGAAGATCTTCAATGATTTCGACGTGAAGAATGTGCGCCTGATCAAGGACCGTGAGACGGACGAGTTCAAGGGCTATGGCTATGTAGAATTCGAGACACTGGATCAACTAAAGCGGGCTCTATCGCGCAACGGACGCATCAAGCTGGACAATCTATCGGCGCCGCTACGCATCGACATTGCGGACAATCGCCGCCAGGGCGCCGTCGTTGCAGGCAACAGCTCTGGGGCAGCATCGAGCAGCGGCAGTGGCAACGACAACCAGCGACGCAACTTTAGCCGTGATTCCAACTCGCACAATGGCCAGGGCTACCATGGTCAGTATTCACACAAGCATGGCAGTCCTGGTGGGTACTCCAGCAACAGTTCAAACTATCCACATCAGGGCAATTCGTCATGGCATGGCGGCGGCGGCGGCGGCGGTGGCAACTTCAGCCGTGGCGGACGAGGAGGTGGTGGCGGCAGGCGAGACGATGGTCGCGGTCGCCACCGTCACGAGAATCATCAGTGCAACGACGGCAGCAACAGCAGTGAGTTTGGATCCGTTGGCGGTAGTCAGGACACGTCCAGTCTGGGCAGTCCTCGGGCGGGAGTCGAGCGCCACATCTCGTCGACAAGCTTCCAGAGCAACCGCAGTTATCCGCGCTACAACAACAGCAACAACAACAACAGGTAAGTAGATACCCAGGTTGAAAATCATCCTCTCCATACCGTCCTCCTTCATATTACACTGCAGGTTCAACAACCGAAATGATAACAATAACTTTGGACGCGGCGGAATACAACGACAGCGAAGCATCAGCAACGACAGCGCGCGTTATGTCAACTTTGGGCACAATCGCACAAGAGATCGCCGCGGCCATTATAATCCCAATGGCAAGAACCCTCAATCTTCGTCCAGGGGCAATTCGGCGACGAACTCAGCCTTTTTTGATGACAACGATCGCCCAAAGATCGTGCTCAATCCGCGCACAGTCACCGAGCCGATCAATGCACTGGCCAAAACCAAACAAGCGGCCAGCATCTTTGGCAGTGCCAAGCCCCGCGAAGATCAGTTGCCTACGGTAGAAGAGCCGTTGCACGCAGACGACGAGGCCAGCAAGCAGCTCGACTGCGATTCAGGTGCCAGCCAGCGATCGGAGACTCCTGAGCCGCCCGTTGAAGTACATGACGAATAGTTTTAACTGACAAAGCGGAAATTACTTACATCAACAATAACAAGAACCACAAAAAAACCAACACGAGCTGCTACGAAAAACTACTCCATCTGTAACAATCAAACCAGTCGATCAAACATCGACCTATCGACAAATGGACCAACCAACACATTTTGCTGTGCTCGTTTTACACTTCCTGACAAATTACACACTTTCACTAGGAGCATATCAAAATGTGCGGTTCGTTCATAATCCTTACCCAATATTAGCATTCCATTAATGAACATTGTTCAGGAAACTCTCCCATAATTGTCCTCAATCCACCATCCACGTGCTACATGTCAAGCCCCCACGTGCCAAACAAACCCCTGTATCAAAATCCAAAGTAACTAAGTAATTAGTCTTATTTATTGTCTAAATTTTCAAATTCTTATCATGTAAAGCAGGTACGATCCAATATAGTATGTTTGCTATCAGAATACTCGTGTTTGTTGTCGATTTGAAAGAGACTTGCAGTAGGCAAACAAAAGACTTACATACATAGAATTTTGATATTCAACTTCAAGTTTGTAATACATATTTGTAAAATGTTTATATAATATCGATAAAAAATGTCGGATCGATTGGCTGTGATTAATAAAACGAGCAATATATCCTAAATCAAACAAAAAACTTTCTTAGGCCTTTCAAATTGTGTAAAAATGTGCATTATTGGTGTACTAACTCCTTATAGTGGAGTACTTAGTTCGAATGCAGGTTGTCTTCATCCTCCTGTTAATTATTGCCTGATAAAGTTATACAAGTTAGACGACCAAGCTTGTTCCTGGCTGGAGGTCTTCAATGAGCCATAAATATCTGAAGTTAATGCGCAGTGACAAAAAAAGACGCACAGTCGGTCGGCCAAAGGGCTCGGCGCACCTAAGCGAACAGCTGGCGAAAAGGACATCGCGGATTCGAAGAGGCTCTTGGCGCGGCATTAACTAGTCAACTCGAACTAATTGAATTGAATAAGATTAAAGAATTTCACGCCGAAGTGAAGATGTCGGCGACCAAGCGCGACTCTGTACAATGCAGAGGGTCTCCCTCTTCACTACCCCGCACTTGAAGCACAGCTTCTTGGTATTTATGGGCCAAAGATTTACGAGCCAAAACAAGGAGGCACTTGTATACGAATTGAGCCGCTGGTCCTGGTCTTGGTCACAGGCAAATTGGCTTAATTTCTTTTTAATTTGCTTCCGCCGCTGCCTTTCGGGTGGTTCATGGGTCTTGGCCCGTGCTTGTTAACAGCACTCGGGAAAAATTCAATTTGAAAAGTAGCCGCCCGCCCGAACATGAGGTGAACTGAGCCGAACTGAGCCTATGTGGCTACGGATAGCCCCCATGACCCAAAGTCAATTTACGCACGAACATTTTCAATTTTCTTCGTCGCAAAACCGCAGCCGCAGCCGCGCCGGGAAGGACTCCCTGTCCAGGCCTTCCCCACCTCTTCGCGGTGTTGCACTTTATAGAAATCCCGCGTAAAATTCACGGCATTAAAGGACTTTTCTTTCTTCATTTTGCTTTTTTTATTTCTTTTGAAGTTTACCCACTGGCCCCGTCATTTTATTTGCCTTTTTCCTTAGCACTTTTCCGCGTTTCCCGCTTCTTTTTTCTCCCCGTTTTCCCTATTTTTCGTTAATGTGTCACACGCACTTTATAAGCAATTGTTGTTGGCGGCCCTGGCGATGGCGTCTGGCAAAGTTGACGACGTCGACGCCCATGGCGCAATTATTATGATTATTAGGTACAGCTGCACTTGGCCAGCAACAGGACCCTCCAGGGCGATGGCCACTTATAAACAAAAATTGTAATTTACCTCAGCTCTCAACGCTCCACAGACGGAGAATTCTGATGAAAGTGGCTCAGCGACAGCAGCAGCAGCAGCAAGTTGAAGTGTCGCCCTGGCCGCCATGGCTGTTGTTCATTAGGACGGGGCGTCTGGGCTGGACTTGTATCCTGCACTTCGGACGCTGTGGGACGCCTCGGGGGTCACGCGTTCATAATCGCGCCGAATGACTTCATAATGAAAATATTAAAGGTGTTTTTTGTTGTGCTGCTGCTTAGCCGCTGGCCAGGATACATTACATGGCGGGAGTCTGGCGCGGCACAAAAGGCGCAAAGTTTATGTTTATGTCAAGCGCAAGTCACGAGCAACGAACAGAGGGCAGGGCCAGGTCTGGTTCCGGGGAAGGGCGTAATTTAATAAAAAAGCGTTCCGGCTTTGGCTTTTTTATATTTTTTCATTAAATATAAGTGCTCCTGCTAGGAACTGTATAAACAGTGAGAATCCAGAGAGTCAGCTCAATGAAAGTATATGCAAAAAAAAAATCAAAGAGTTGTCAGTATTTGAGAATATTCATATTTGCAGTGGATTCAATAGCAGCTTTCAACAATCGGAATTGTGTTTGCCCTTTCAACGCAACCCCAGCAAACAATTAAGACGACCCCCAGCAAACATACACCAACATTTCCAAATGTAGTTCTTGTTGTGGCTAATTGTCATACTATCGACGACGTCTTATCAGCAATCACAACAACAAAAACAAAGACAGCAAGCGATTCGCCTGAAATTTATGCAACATAATCTAGCAAAGGGAGTGCACAGGAGCTTCGGGATGCAGAGAAATGAGTGAAGCAGGGAGGGAGGGGTCTACACACGATGCTCCGATAAGGTCTGTAGCAGTCGCATATTAAGTCAAAAGCGCTGCGTCTCCAGTGGTCGTCGCTTTGGCTATTAAAATGCTGCCATTTGCAAGTTTATCTGGCGAGGCACAACTAGCCAAGCGGCCAAGTGAGTCGAGGCGAGCCGAGCAGGGGAGATAATGTATCGACAGCAGCACAAGGAGGTGAGCGCAAATCTAGACGTGGCCATTAATGAAGGCAGACGGGAGACTGGGGGATGGGGAGACTGACTTGGACAGAGCTTACAGTGGAGTCCATTAAAAAGGACTAAATGGCAATTAAACATTTGAGTTTGGCCTAGCAAGCTGGACGACAACTGACCGTCGCCTGCAGGAGTGGATGGGGCACTGTGGATGGAGGAGCGGAGACAACCAAGGGCCAGCTTGGCAATTAAGGCTTCCCTTTGCACTTGGCCAAGGACACTCGGCAATTAAGCCGACAACCGTTTGGCAAAACTTCTCGTTGCCCAATCCCCGAGCGGACAATTCCAGAGTGTTCTCTGTGCCGACGCCGACAACCTTATCCTTTTCACCTATCTAGCTGCAGTGAGAGTTCGAGTTGTTGTTGGACAAAACTTAAATGAGTTGGCTGCGTGGCGGCCACAGCGCGCATTCAAATGAGCTGGGCACAAGTTTTGATTGGGTCGCCAGCTAAAAGATTTATCTGTTCTCCGCGCGCTCTTAAAGTAAACATAAATTTCCAAACTGCCTGGTACCTAAGGTCAAAGGGCAATGCTGGGGCTGCTCATAAAAATGCCGAGCATACCAAGGCATATGTGTGTGCCGCCACTCGAGGTACTCGTTCTAGTCACACTCGTATTCGTTTCCATACTCATTCTACCTCTCGCGAGTCACCCACACCATCCCGAACGGAGCGTCGATATGCTCATTTAAAATAATTTATTGCAATGAGCTGACACTCATTGCCAGTTAGAAGCGGCATGCCACGCTGACACTTGAAGCGTTTGCCACACACGCATTTAAAAATAAATACTTATCGCCGGCGATGGATAGAGCGAGAGTGGGAGAGGGAGTGAGAGGGAGATTACACACTGCCGCCAAGATAAATTGCGCAAAATAGAAAAATGCTCTAATTAAAATTATGCACAAACATTTTTGGAATGTCGTTTGGCGTGCGACAAGTAAAATGGAAATCTTGAGATTTCCCATCCGATTTCCCAATCCGATTTCCATCCTAGCCATTCCTACTTGATATTGATGGCGTGCCAATTAAAATTGATTGGAAATTCCTTGCATGCCACGCACGTGGGCGTCGTCGTCGAGCAGCAGCTGCCCCAGAGCAGAGCACCAGCTGCAAGGATGCCGGCATTAGCATACCCCACGACCGTGTGTGCTGGGTGTGCATGAGTGTGCGCCAGTCCACCGGCGTTTGAAGTCTCTTTTTTGCGAATGGCCTGACCATTTCGGTTGACTGCATTCGAAACTCATTTGCCATGCGGCAATTAACACTTTTGTTGAGTAAGCCATAAAGACTGAATAGCTCGAATTGCTCGTAGGATTCGTTTACTGGAACCACTCGGATGGCTCGAACAGTTCGAATCACAACAGATGTCTAAAGACGCGCATTTAACCCTCATTTCTGTTAATGTAGCAAATAAAATGGTCACCTTAATGGATTTTTGTTACGCGGTCTAACTTCAAATTGGACAGAAGGTGACGCTGAAAGCCGTCCCTCATCCCCTGCCCAGCCTTGTCCCACTTTCCACACGTTGCACGCTGAACGCTGTACACGGCACGCTGTGCAGTTGATTGTCCTTGAATCGCTGCCTCTGCCACTTAATCCAATCGCGCACATGTTGAGCTCTAACAATAGTTCAAACGTTCAGTCAGCCAGCTCAGCCTTCCTCCCCCTCTCCACCGAGAAGGAGGGTGCTGCACGCTGCGTACCTTAAGCGGCTTTCACCTTGACGTTGCTTCGTCGTCGTCGTCCTGACTGCAACCACCAATGCCTGCTTTTCGCACCCGCCTGCATTGTGAGGGGGTTGGCCAACTGTTGTGAAATTTGTACGTGTGTTTTGGTGCCTTTGCCGACTTATCACACACACGCACGAGCGGGCGGACGAACTGCCACAGGGCCAGATTAGGAGGGGGATGACCACCTTGCGGGGTTGACTTTGCCTCCGTCGCACGCATTATGATGTATTAGTATTAAAATTAAAAGCTCTGTCCATCAGCATTTGACATGCAGTCTGAATCGTCACAGTCGCTCCCATTCGCTCAGCTTCCGTCTCCTCCTCCGCTACGGCTCAGGTTGCTTTTAATGAAGCCTTTGTCAGTTTCGCCATTTGCCAGTGGAAGACAACCTAATTAATCCCACAACAAAATAGCGTTGCAATTGGAGCGGCAACTCATGTGCGAGTGACTCACTCCCCTTGGATCCCCTCCCTGCACATCACTCTCTCTCTGACCGCCTTTTGACTGGCACTCACTAAAGACCGCCGACACTCACTGCAAATTGTGTAAGAATTAAACAAAATACGGAACCCCGAAAAAGTCTACAGATCGCCCCCTGCGAATGAAACATCATCATCAGCTGTCAAAATCATTAAGAAATGTGGAATCGCTTAAAGATGCCAACAAGCCGTTGCAGCAGCCAACGCTAAACTGAGCTTTCTGAGTTTCCCCAAAAAGTATAATAAAAACAACGGAACACATGTAGTGACTTAAGTCGCATCCCAGAACCGAACCACATGGCAATCCAATGCGCCGCAGCAGCCTATAAACGAATAATTTTCAAAATTAATGTCTGTCTCATTTGGTGAACTTAGCGGGCTCACTTGCCCCACGTTTTTATTGCGAATTCGTGAGTTCTGCTTGAAACTACAGATTGAGTCACAATTTGAGAGTGCCGAACGTCAAGCTAGATGCTTCAAATATAGTAGAAAAGGAAATATAGCACTTATGGGCCGTTGAGGAAACATTCAATGTGCTGAAGAGTTTAAGAAAATAAAGAAATATATAAATAATATTGAAAATAGTTAAAAAGAGGTAGAGAAAAGTATCTTCCCTGTATAAATTCAAATAACTTCAATACACTTCGAAATACACAAACTATTCACTTGAATTTGTATACCCTTGCAGAGGGTATATTAATTTTGGCCAAGAGTTTGCAACGTACCTTAGGAAACACAGAGTATATATGTATGTATATATGTTAGACATAAGTATGTTGTAAATCAGCATCAAAAGAGGAATCGAAGTAGCCATGTCCGTGTGTCCGTATATCCGTCTGTCCGTCTGTTGCAATGCAAACTTGTTTTTCAGTCTTACAGCTATCTTCATGAAACTTGGCACACGCAGCACGCTGTAAATAAGTCGGTACGAGCCGGATCTGACCGATATATCGTATAGCTGGCATGCAAGATATTGCAACCATATTTACTACATCGGACTTTTTCTATATATATAATATGCAAATAAAATTTCATAAAAACATGACAACTATAACATATAGCTGCCATAGGAACAATGGATCGATATACACGTTTATGTACAAAGACCAGTTTTGAGTTTAGAAATAACTTTACTTATCAATGTCACTCAAAGTGAAACATAATATTGAATATACACAATACCATTCAGTTCTGCACCATTATATATGGTTATATATTGGCACGACCGAAGGATATATGAACCTGCAAGGGTATAGAACCTTCAACATGCCGAAGGAAGCCTTCGTTCTCGTTCAATATCTTTTACAGGGCAGCTACTGCGACGAATTCAAGTCAGAATCAGGGTGCTCTCCATCGGACATGGGGCGACTCGCATGCCATCCGATACGTACATAATTGCCGATTGTATTATACGCAGGGCGGCATTTAAATTTCGGTGCGTTTATTGAAATATGAACGAAAACGACGGCGGCGACGACGAGACGATGAGACGATAAAAGTGCCAGAGCGAAGAAAATTTTCATATAAAGTACCTTTTGCTGGCATTTTAATGGTGCGCTTTATGGAAGGATTAAGCACATAAACTTGTCAATAACTCGAGTGCCTGAGAGTATGTAAGAGAGTTCGGTCCGCTTGGTCTTCCCGGCCTGAGGTCGGATTCCGTGTTCTTAATAATGTCCCCACAGACGCTTTGACTAACAAACACACCGAATGAGCTATTTTATTTATGAGCTCCACATTAAATTTCTGCTGCATATGGTGAGCCCGAGAGTTGAGCGACTTATTAAGTACAAAAACAACTGAGCACGTTATTGATATGTGGGGGCCATAGGCCATCTGCGAGTACTCATGGTGCTAGTATTATGAATAGACAGAATACTATGAGTTTCTCAAGTTCTCTCAGTGACATTTATCGACAAGCACTTATACTTAGTAAAATGGGAGTTTATGATTGTTTCAGTATCCAATCAACAATTGTTTGCTAGAATTATGCTGAACTCTATGAAAGTTATGTTAAAATATAAATGAAGCTCCTAATAAAAAAGAATCTTTGATTGTCGATCACAATTACATATTTGAGCAATTAAAACAATATAATATTTCTTTTTTTAATTGGGAGAATTCTTTCATTTTGTTTTTTTTTACTTATTTTTCACTTTACACTAACCTACACCAGCATTCGCCACTCTATGCATGTGTACAATAATACATCAATGCCCTTGTACCTTCCGCATGCCCTTGTAGGTTTTGGCTCCTTTGGTTGTTCTTTTACTAGCAATATATATTGTTTCTGTATAACTTTGATTAATAATGCTTAGTGGACTCAATTCAAAAAAGAATATTGGGCTCAATAGAAAATACAATACAGAGGATATATAAGTTATACTGGTAAGAAGTTTTTTAGCACTACTATAACAAATAACTATGACAGCTGTACAATATATCAGGCTGATCCAATTTTTTCCGGCTTACATATTAACAGCGTGCAAATCCATAAAGACACCTTTGTTAATTTCTTATTTTGAATACATACACACTCGTTTCGGGGACGTTTACTAAGATGCTTTGCTAACTTCTGCCCAAACTTAATAAACACTTTTGAAGGCTATAAAAACTAATATCAACCATACACAATTCTCCGCCACAAATTATTCCACAATCTAATTTACACTCTTCTAAAAAGCCGGGTTTCTACTTCGCTGTGTATGACCCTACGCCACTTTTCAAGTTTTTATAGATGGGATCTCGTGGAATGATCAATCAACTTGCACCTTTCAGTATATAGAAAAAATCGATTGGTTTCAAAACCCTGGGAAAACTTCAAATATTTCCAGTCTCTGCATACATCCGGGCGCTGCTTAGCAGAATCGAGGCTTTTAGAGGATTCTGATATTGTTTGGCGGCATGCAAAGCGAAGGCAGGCAAATTGCAAGCCATCCAGAAGATTACATGCCCCGCGGCAATTATTTTACGATGCACAAAGGTATTGTTAAAGGCAGGAAGAGTGCTAGTCACGGCCAGAGGGCGGGGTAGGGGTTTGTTGGCCGGGTGGAATGGGGCACTGCCGGCAACCGGCACTGAATAAACAGCCAAACAAGCAGAAGAGCCAAGCAAAGTCAAATATGTTGAAATGCGGCCAGCCAGGATGATGCGAACGAGGATGAGAGCAGATAAGCGGATGGGAAGGGAATGGGGGATTGAAGCCAAGAGACGAGCTTGCCGCAGTTCAATATGCAGCGGCAGGCAATATTAAAATATCTTAAGGATATTATGTTATTACGCACACATTACACAACGGACTGCCGGGCTGATACAGACCGATGGCAGGGAAAGGGGCTGCAGGGTGAGACGCCCGAAGATCCGGGAACTCCACTCAAATGAGATAATTCCCTGTAAAATAATAATAATAAAATAAGCAGGCGACCGGCAAGCGGCAAACGAAGACGACCCCTGCCCGACCCCCTCCCCTTTTCCACTTTCCACACTCCCCCCTCGACGCAGTTTTTATGAGTTTCATATTTTCGCATACTATCTACCTCGTCGACGCCCTTGCCACCCCCTCGGCCCAGCCTCTGTTCTTGCCAATTTTAAGTGCTTTTCAATATGAGCATAAATGCATTAAAGGTATCTCAGCAGCAGCTTCCACGTCCACTTCCACGTTCACATCCCCGTCTACGTTGCGCTACTTTGTTTGCCTTGCCCACGCCAGGATTTGTATGGCCGCCGGCCACGCCATTAGCCCATGGGCGTGGCCGGGTGGGTGGAGTTGCGCTATGTGGCGCATAAGTTAAGGGATTTTCGTATTAAAACAAAACACACACACACACGCAATCAGACTGTAGGGTTGCCAAGCTCTTGTCGAGTCAGCTCAAAATCCACTTCGCACATATCGAGCACAATTTTTAGTTTTGATCTAAATGCGTCAATAAATTCTAACACTTTCGGCGCAAAGAAACAAAAGTCATTTGGAACTAACAATAAAAGACCCGTCGAGTATTTCTTGTCTTGCGATTTGTGCCACCTCAGCGATTTTGGCTCGTACTCGTTCCCGCTCTGTGTTCTTATCAACGGACTCGTTTTAAAATCAACGCCTGCTCCGGCCCGTCTTATTTACGAGAGTGTCCTCCTCGCATGGGCCATTTCCAAGTTTCTTTCATTTCGTTTATGGCTGCGAATGAGTCGGGCTCAACCTATCGCCCGATGCGCATCTCCAGAGCAATTCGAAAGAGCCGACTCAGACAAGCAAAAGGTTTCATTTCTCCCAGCAAATTGACGTATCAGGCTGAAATAGTCCAGAGCAGGGTACTCTCTACTGATTCTGGGCTGGCAGTGCTGCTGTCTCGCTTGCGCACAGTGCGAATTTATCGCTGTTGATAAACATTAATAAATTAATTAGAATTATTGAAATGCGTGGTCTGGCACAGGCACAGACACAGTCAGTGGACCGACTACGGCTATGACTGTGGAGTCGTAGTGTTAGACTTGCTTCCTGATCCTGGTCCTGTTCAGTTGCCTGGTCTCCCTCTCTCTCGCTCTCAGCAAACACAGCGATGGAGGCCATTATGCGCTGATTTGTGTTGCATGCTTTGCGGCGTGGCACAGTGCATCGCACACGCAGATACACTGGTTGACACTGGGCAAACAGTGGACGAACAGAGGCCAATGGACACAGGATTGGACTGGCATCGGATGGTTCCACGCACGCACTTTGAATTAGTTTGTTTGAACTCTCGACCCTTATCTTAAGCAGTAGATTTTCGGCATTTTGTAGTCGTTTCTGCCTCGTCGGCCTCGTCACGCACGCAACACGCATTTTGCATTTGCATTTGCTGCCACATTTGCAACAGTTGCAGTTGCAGCAGCAGCATTTGCATTTGCCCCCAGCGAGTGCGACACTTTTATCAATTAAATTTACGCAACGCATAAAAAATATTCCAAAATGATTTGTGCTGCACTCGCCAAATGCTGCTTTAATTTCACCCCGAGTCCGCTGGTTTTGGCCACCTTTCGGATAAACTTTAAACGTCTTGTTTAGTCTCTTTATTCGACGCCATTAAAAGTTTTCACTCGCTGTTGGCCAAAGTTTTGTGCCTCTGTAAGGTGCCTTTTTTATTAGCCGCCAGTGTCCAGACGTGTTCGCCCCACAGGAATTTCGCTTAAGGTGGCGCAAAAACCAGAAAAAGAACAGGAAAAAACTCGATAGCTAAAGTACGAGAAAAAATAAAAAATTGAATAAAACTTTTTTAGCGCACAAATGTTTTGCTGCTAATTGAAAATATCTGTTGGGTTCAATTAGGCGGCGACTTTTGGCGGCAAAGTCGCGTCGGTGGCACCGTGAGGCGACTTAAGCCTGACCTCCTGCCCGCAAGCCCCCGCCATGGCGCGCCAGGATGAAAACTTTACAAGTGTTGAGGAAGAAAAAAACGCGCTGATTTAAGCATTTTTATCCCAACATTTGTTATACCCTGTACGGAACTTGGAGTGTTGACTGTGTTCAAAAATATGGGATAGTTAGTTCTTTAGAGAAAGGAGAGCGAGAGAGAGAAATAATAAACGTACTTACATTATTGTACATTAAACTTATCAACTTACAACCAGTTGTACATTTTTGGAAGTTTTTAAAATAACGGCAGAAAGACAATTGGAAACCTTACCAATTTTGAATATGAAATATTCCTTAGTTTATAGCGTGTTCAGTGGTTGCATGTTCAGCATCTTCCATGCAATTTTTCTTTTAACAAAAGTACTCTACTACACTTTATTTGTATTCTTGGATAGTTTGTCTGTGTTGGCGTCGTTTCCATCCCTGTTTAAGTTGGGTTGATTTGATAGCTTGTTGAGGTTAGACTGGTATTGGGTGGTGACTTGATTCGATTCGATACGATTGTTAGCGCAAATTTTAAGTTTTCCTAACTTGTGGCATACAAATGAGTTTCACTTTACCTGCAGCCCAAGATACTTAAGAAAGTTGAAAGAAAAAAGGCAAAACTTTTAGGATTTACCAAGAAAGTTCAGCGCTCTGCAATCGAATAAGATCCCGAAATAAATTGTGAATTATAACTTGTTAAACTATTTGAACTGAAATTGAACTCACCTTTTTCTAAATTCTTAGCTACATTAATTAATTTCGTGAATTTCTCGTGAATTAAATTTAATTTACTTGTGAAAGCAAGTCAACATCAGCAGCAACAATTGACTGTACTGTATCTGTGCAGGTTAATCCCGGTTAAGCTTTTCATTGCCGTCACTAATGAATCAACGAAGATTAGAAACACGTGTTTCCTAGGCATGCCAAAATACGTCCCAGTTCCACATATAATGAAGCGAAATCAGCCATGAAATTCCAAACACAAATTGTCAATTAAAAGGTATTTAAACATAATACCCAAGTCAGAGGTCACCCCGAGCAGAGAGAGCGCTTAATCCACGTAAATTAGTGCAAAAATCAAGTGGAAGCGATACCTTTTAGCCCGCTGGCTTCCGGCAGCATCCGCACGGCAGCCGCCTATCTGGCGTCGCCCCGCCTCCTTTACCCCCTTGCCCCAGTCGAGACGCCCCCTCGCCACGGCAAACACGGCAATGGCAGCAACCGACACCAATAAAGCCAACAAAGCGTTTTTAGGGTTAAGTCCATGTCAAAGTGTCAGTTTAGTATCGGTATCATGTCATGTTGTTCCACAGATTGTCTGAGAGCGAGAGAGGGAGAGGGTGGCCCAGAGTGAGTGTGCGTGTGTGTGTGTGTGTATTTAGTAGGGGAGTTGCGTGTGACTGCGTGTGTGTTGGGGGTTTTAATTTCGTGTGCGGCAACATGATGCCAAACGTGTGGCAGTCACTGCCTGACCCATGCCTCGTGTGCTCCCCTCTTCCCACCGCCTAGAGCAGCCTGTGCGTTGAGGTGCAACGTTTTACTAATGAATTTAACAAGGCTTTTCCCGTCCAAACAGTCGAGGCTAGCCAGCTCGTTGCACGTTGCACGTTGCATACTCATTAAAATGTCAGTGTAAATGGAGTTGGAGCAGCAGTTGCCGCTGCTGCTGCTGCTGGAGCTGGGTAGGAGTTTCAGCCGTTGTAGACTGGCATCAGCTGCACTTTGTTGCCTTTCTGTTTATCCTGCCAACATATTTTTCAAATGTTCCGTTTGCATAAGTGAAAGGCCAAAAAGGAAGATAACGGCACTCTGCATACACCACAGACCACTCGCGCAACTCACTCCCCCTCCCCACCTCTCTCGGACATGTCCGTGGGGGCAGCCACTCGACATTGGCGTCAACAACAACACAGCCAACAATGGCGCGCAAATTTACGGCTCACCTACGCGACTAGAAGCCGTAAAGATGGCAAATCTTTGGGAGTCGGAGTCAGAGACAGAGATCGGGTTGGGGTCGGTGTCGGGGGCGGGTTGGCCACACGTGGTGTGTTGGTGTACGTGTATGTGCGGCTTATTTGAATTTGTTTTTATGCAGCAGCCATTCGCCAGGCAGTTGCTTCTGCTCCTGCAGCCCCTCCTCCTCCACCCAGGTTGCTGTTAATCCAATAAAATTGCGTAATTAAATTTGTGCTTCATTTGGCGATTGTCCTGGACAGTTTGTTGCTGTTGCTGCAGCTCGTATTGTTTCTGTCGCTGTTTGTTGTGGTGACAAATTTAAAACCTGTTGTCATTGCTTTGGTGGTGGCGGCAGCAACAACAACAGCAACAGCAGCCAACAGGGGCAACCCTTGCGGAAATCCCGGCAAAGTCGGAACAAAAAATTGCTGTACACGTCGTAATTTTTCAATTGCTGCATAATTGAAGGCAGCACAGGCAGACCACGCAGGACACAGGACAATGCCTCACGTGCCGCAGCTGCGAAGTATGCAACAGAAAAAACGCATGGCAAAAAAGCTATTGGCAGCCAATGGCAAATTGTCGCCAGACACGGCAACTGACGGAGGTGGAGCTGGTGCAAATTCGACTGCTTGTTGATTTGTGGTTTTGTTTTTGAGGCATGTGCCACACACTCGCGCACATACAAGCACGCCCACTCTTCCTCTGGGGAATACTTGTAGGTTGCAAAGCGATTTTTAATCGCTGCTCTGCCGCCGTTGCAAATGTTGCAGATGCAGGCGATGACTGATAAGGCCAACTGCGCTGATAAGCGCGACTGCCCTGGACGGTGCACACAGCACTGCTTCCGGAGGAAGTGTACTCGCACCCATATGTGGGTGACTGTGCATGTGTCTGGGTGTGGAGCAGGCCAGATAACGCTAGCGGCGATGCAATTGCCGCCTCCATCGTCGCCACGCTGACTCAAGAGGCCGCTGACTTTGCGCCTCTCGGCGATAATGCTAGTAGGCTTCTTGCGACGTGCCGCAGCAACTTAAAAGCCGCCGCCAAAGTGCGCAGCAATCTGCAAGGCAGAAGGCGGCATAGTCGAACTAACTAAGCAAGTCCAGAGCGTGAGCAGGCCAAATCGGCTGCAAGTGCCAAGCACGAAACGTCACTCATCCCTTGCTTATCTGCCGAGCAGCTTACTGTCTGTCTTTCTCCCTCCCTCGATTTATGTTCCTCCATCTCTCTTCTATAGCAGTGCTGCCCTCCCTCCCGCTTCCCTTTGAGTGTGTGCGTAGCGCAACCACATTCAATCAGCTCGTCTGTTGGATAGAAAACCGCAACGTAATTTCTGCTCTTTCTGCCTTTTTTTTTTTGATAAATATAAAATATTTTTTCGTTTTGTTGATAAGCGAAACTGCGTCGCCGACGCAAGCGACGCGCTTTTTGCTGTTTGTGCCACATTTTGGTGGAGTAATTAAAAAGGATACGCTACACGCGAAATGCATGTGATGGAAATGTAATTTAGCACATTCCGCTGAAATGTGACAAAATTGAGAACTCGTCCGCCTGTCCCCCCGTTCCCAATCCCCCGTCAGATGTCCACGCTGTCTGCTGTCGGCCCTTTGCAGTCGGTTTGCAGTTGGAGTCGCATTTGCTTTTGCTTTCGCCTTTGCTTTGACTTTAATTAAAAACTGGCGCTTTGTGGCGAGCGACAGCCAAAAGCATTCACATTCATGTTCATATTCATATTCATATTCGCACTCATATTCATATTTTTTGATTTCGCATCTTATGTAATTAAAAATGCGAGAGTTGTTGTCACTGTTGCTGCTGTTGCTGCTGCTGTTGTTCCTTCCTCTTAAAGCAGCAACAGCTGCTGCTAAAGCCAAACGCAAATGCAGTGGAGCATATTAGTGTGTGGAAGATATTAGCCGCATACTTGGCATAACAATATGCTCTCGGCCGAGAGCAACAGGAAGCGATTTTTCATAGAATTCCAGTTTTTATTAGCCACCCACCCACACAGCAAGAGCAACAGCAACTGAAACTCGTTACGCGTCTGCTCTTCGTGGCATGCTTACAGTTTTGCTTAGCAAGTCCTTGGCCAGGACGCAAAGATGCCAGAACTTCAGCTCATAAGACAATATAAACTATGACAGCCATTTGGCAACATTTTGCTGGCCGTTAGCAGCCCGTTCCAGCTCTTCTGCTTCTCCTTCTCCTCGGGCTGGGACAACCAAGACAACTTTTTAAATTGTTAATGTGCGCGCTTAGACAAAAGAGCTGTCATAATTCGCTGCGAAATATTGTCACTAACACGCTCTGGCCGCACTTACATGATGCCAATTTCGGGCGACTTTCGATGGGGCCACACATTAGCTGCCATTATATAGCCAGAGTCTTGGCTCCAGCTTCGACTGCAGCCGGAAGTGCGCGCCATTTTCTAATATTGTAACGGATGCAATTAATATATGTAATGAATGGGACAACAACTCTCGCCCATCTTGCCTAATGGTTATTGCGAAAGAGAGAGAGATACGTCGAGAATACGTAATCTTCTTAGGAACAATGATATCAAAAATCTGAATATAATTCGAAAAGACAAGATTGTAGGGCACGCTGAATATTTGATACCCTTTAGTTGTTGGCTTCAGTCTTCTTATGTGATGAATACTTTTGTATGATATTGAATTATTTAGACAATGTGAAGCTGCTAGTAGCTATTAACTAAAGGTAGCATTTAATAGCATCGCAAGATATGTGTTCCGGAAAAGAATCTAAGAATTTGCAAATAAAAATTGTAATACAAAACAACATCAAAATCAAAATAATAACAGCAAGACCGCCTTCTAATATTTTAATATGCTACAATTTAGTAACTTCATCCGAACTTTTAATATTGAGGGAAATGGAAAAAAACTGCAAAATTGGACCATCACTTTTTTATTGAAGCTGTTCGTCATTGCAACCGACTCCTCTCAAATTTAAAATCAATTAACAATTTTTCGTTATTGAAGATTACGATTTTATCACATTTTAAAACCTAAATCTTTCAACTGTCAAGGTTATACAAAGTCGAGAACAAGTTAGTAAATTAAATTTAAATATTTAATTTTAAACGTATTATATAAGTAAAAATAATTTAAAATAAACATAAAAATTGTTTATGTTTATAATTGTACTGCCAGTTGTTACTAATACTTGAATTTATAAGTAAAAATTCTTGTAGTAATAGGAATTGACAATATTTTCCAACTATTCACAACGTTCAGCAAAAGTGTGTTATTTATATTTCATTTGTAAAATATATATATACATAATGAGGTCAGAGACAACTCTTTTTGTGTGTGGTAATAATAATAAATATACCTTCTGTGATTTAAAAAAAATTCTCCTAACGTCAGCATGCAAACATGCTTCCAAAATCATTATATTTTGAAAAGACTTCATTCACATAAACAATTTATTAAAAATCTAACCAAAGAATATCATTTCAAAATTATTACTTATATTGTCTTAATAATCAAATTAACTGCTGCGTTGCTTTTGTTTAACCACATTAATTAATATATTCCTTGGTGTATCGCTCTAATTGCAGAATCATGTGCTCCCCCTTAAACCTGGACAAGTCGATGATTGTGGAATATGGCGCCGCGTACATGTACTATATCGAGAAGCACAAGCTGCTGGATATTATGAGCCGCCTGCTTGCCGAGATAGTCGTGCAGTATCCTGTAAAGGATGTACGTAGTTGGCTAGCCGAAAACATTCGTCGCATTGCCGAAGAAGTATATACGAAGGCACTGAATGCCTTTCACCTAGGCACACAAGGCGATTACTATCAGTTGCCCAAGAACTACTTCCATCGCATAGTGGTGCATGGTCGACCTGGTTCGGGGCGTCGGTCACTGGCACACGTGTTGGCCGAGCGCTGGAATCTTCTCATCTTGGATGCCGAGGCAGTGGCCTACCACGCTGTCAACGGGTATCGCCAGAACAGAGATACAGGCGTTCTGCAGTATGGCATAGAGCAGGACTGTGTCTTCAGACGCTCTTTTGCGATTGGCAACATCTTAAAGCGTCGTCTTCTACAGGAGGATGCATTGAATCGTGGCTGGATACTCTTCAACTATCCGAATAATCGTTGCGAGGCACGTGAACTCTTCGAGGGCTTTCCGGTGCCACCAAATCGCCTTATCTTTCTGCTGATTGACGAAAGTCTTGCCAGCCAGCGCATCACAGCTTCCACCTATAAGTTCAGTCCCCAACACAATATCACCTATCTGGATCGCCAGATGCTACAGTTCCGCCGCAGCGCACCGGCGCTGAACAACTACCTCAGCCATCGCCGTGAGGTTATGTACGTGGATGCGTCGGTCAACTTCGAGACCGTCAAGTGCGCCGTCCTCTCGCAGCTCACCAAGACACCGTATATGCTGGGCTACAAGTACGGCGAGAGCAGTCCACTCGACTAAGTTGTAAGGGCAATTCACCTCTCTCTCCACTCAGCGCACTCCACTCCAATTACAATCTGCGTTTCCATTGAAATTACTAAATGCTCTGCAAGAAAGTTGTGTAAAACTGAAACCGTGTTCCATAATTTCGTTTGTCAATGCTTGTTTATTATTTACTCAAGTGGTTGTTGTTGTTCCCGTTCCCCTTGTTGCTGTTGTTGTTGTAATCTCGACTGCCCTTATCAGCTTCTTTGTCCGCCGACCAATGGCCGCACGGAGCCAACAATTATAGCAGACTCCAAAGAGCGTAAACATTTTTCGTTTAGGTAAACAAAAAATGGAGAAAGCGCAGAAAAAAGTGATTTGAAATTATTGCTATTTGAATTTTCATCCACTGGGAAATGGGGGAAAACGACGCTAGGAAAACAATAAAAAGAAAAACAAATGATTTTATGACCACAACTTAAGTGCTCAATTTTTAATTGTTTGACGACGCTGATAAGTAGCCGAGACAAAAGTCGTAGATGCGGGAACTGCAGAGCGGGAAGTTCTTCGGCTAGAATTCAGACCAGCCGCTTTTATGGCACCCAAAAGTTCAATCAAAGTTTTTTCAACTCCCTGTTGATTTAACGCTGCCTGGAGGCCTTGACGTTTAATTAGTCTCGCAGGTTGCAGAAGTTGATGACGCAACAGCAAGCAACATTTGCCCCACTGCGCCAAAGGCCTTATGGCTACCAAGAAATAAAACAAAACACAGTACAGATCACTTGACAAAAATGCAATTTATTGCAGCACATTAAGGCTTTCGTCTAGCGCACCACTTTGATGTCGATGGTGAAGCAGCATCGCTTGCCACTCACGGGATCCTTGACAGCCCAACGGATTTTGTACGGACTCAGTGGGAACTTTGACTCAATGGGCACGTCCAGTGTGTAGGTCTGCTGCATGCCATTACGGACGGGGCAGGCAGTAGCCTTACAGGCATCGCGATCCATGGTGATCAGCGGCAACTCCTCAGTTTCGCTCTTTACCCAGCCCAGAGTGGCCACCAGAGTCTCCGCATCGAACTTTGGTGTGAAGTCAAAAGACATTTGGGCCGGACGACGGCGACGAATGTGGCAAGCCGCATTCTTGGCAGCCTGCGGACAGGGATCTACACGCACTTGATCGATGCTGCACACATCGGCACTATCTTCGCACGTCTGATAGTTAATAACCTCCGCGTTGGAGCAAGCGGCAGCCAGTAAAAGCCCCAACAGAGACAGTGACAACAGTCCCGAAAGATGCAACATGTCGCGTCGAATGGTGAACACAGAATGCGACGCTTTGATGATCTAATTCGATCAGGTCGCTGTTCGCAGCAGCTGCTTATCGCTGCCACGTTAGAAGTGAACTGATAGACGCGCTACAGATAAGCCCGCGTGTCTTGTGGCAGATAAGACACGGGTTAGAGGTTGCATGACTACGTGTATGAAAGCCTAGTAGTCAACGCATCAATCAGTTCTGAGAACACTTTTCTTCCTCTCTCTCTCTAATTCTCTTGCTGTCTCCCTTTCTCTCTAATTAGGTAACTCAGCTTATAGGCCTGGAAAGAACTATTCATTAGTTATCACTTCTCAGGCTCGAATATTTGTTCGCTGACAGGCTGACGTCACTCTGAAAAACACTACACAGCACAAGAATTAGACCCTGAGTGACTACATAGATAGATTATGAATATGGCGAAAATTAATATGACTCTAACACAGGATGTTGGGTAAAACCCATCGTATCTGAACTTGCCAGCTGTGTTCAAAGTTCACTCTTCTTATTTTTCATTGATAACTTTTTCTGAGTCACTTAAGTATACAATTGTTATTAAAGGAACTTTTTTGAATATTTATTTTTGTCAATTGCACAAGATATATTTAAAATTAAACCTATATAAATTACAGCCCTAAAGTCTGCACTTTCACTTACAATACTTGGTAGTGTTGTGTAGTTTAAGAGTAGCCCTGCCGATCAGCCATGAGGCACGTATATCGACACGCTTATCAGGCAGACAACGTGGAGCAGTGTTCACAGATTTGAACCGGCAGGCAGGCAGACAAAGAGACAGACTGCCGGTGGGACAGACGGACAAAGTGAATACTTGTCAGTCACAAGCTGTGCGCACGTCTGAAATCTGAGACGACTCCCGCGAGAAGTGCACTTCAATGCTGAATGCTGAATGCGGCGCAGCTTGGAGCTGTCAATATGTGAGGCCACGACAGTTGGGGCAATTGCACGGCTCATTTGCGGGCACATATGTCAACAGGCAACAACTACAGCCACAACAACAACTACAACAATATTTCTAACAAATTTGACTAAAAAAGCGACAACATTTCAAACAAATTGTCCGCCTCGTGCCGCCTCGCCCCGAGAAGACATGCGCGGGTTGGTGCCGCAATTTGATGCAACAATTTTATCATGCCCCAAGGAGGCAATTAAATGAGAAAAATTATACCACATATACCATAAATTGCTATTTTCGGGATGCAAAACATGTTTTTTGGCGCTCAAATTATCGGAACAAGTTTGATAGAAAAGTTTCCCGGCAAGCGCATAATTAGAAAGGAGTCGGTCAGTCAAAGTTGATGAAAACACGTTTCCATTTTCAGTTTTCCAGTGCTTTCGCATAAATTAAACAGATTTTTCTGCGTTTTCTCCTTCTCCAGTTGGCCTTTTTATCGCCAACGACTTTGCGCCTTTATCAAAGTCCAGTGAACGGTGAATCAACAAAAACCGAAAGCAAAACCAAAACAGAATTAATTCATTAAAGAAATATGCAAAACATTCGAGAAAAAATCTACCAAGAACTTACCCAAGGGGTGGCAGGGCTGAGCATGAAATAAAAAAATGAACAACAACCGAAAAAAATGAAATTTATGTTTTATTACTTAATGAACTTACCGCAAATTAAGCCAAGGGTGGCCACACTTCGCCCTCCGAATCGAGTCCAAGCCGACGCCTTGTCTTCAATTAATATGCAAAAAATGTCAAGACCAGCGGCTGCTGCTCAGCCTGACGAGCAGAAGAGTAGCTTGAGACGGCCAAGTGTCCAGCAAATGTCTGGCCCAGGCTGAGGATGTCCACAGTAAATTGGTTCGCAATTAACGACGAGTTTTTTAATTGAACACGTGATGAAGGAGCCGCGCAGGGTGTAAAAAGAGTTAATTAAGTGCGAGGTATTAATTCCCTTAAGACCAATTCCCAATTCCATCTTGTACATACAAAACATCAATAATTATTCGGGGTGCCAGGTCACAAAGTATGCTGAGTACTTAAACAAATGGACTATCATTATTTTACACAATTCAACTCAGTAACTGATTTAAAGTCGATTTAAATGGTAAATTATTAAAAAAAACCCACTGATGATTACGAACTTTTAAACAGATTTCATTAAACAACTTAATAGATTGACATTTTGAACGAAATGAGAAGGAATTTAAAAAAGTTGTATGATGTCTAGTAAAAATATAGTGCACGTATAGGAAACCGAATATTAACATTTACCAATACTATGAAATTTAACTTAATCTTACAAGTTATTTATTACCAAATTCTATGAAATAGAATCGTCATGTGTTTCAAATCTATTTTAAGACTACCGATTCTAAGAGTTATATTCAGTAGAGTAATCTATTATAACAAATTGTAAACTTTAACCTTAATTTAAAGAAGTTCCAGTGAATTTTTTTTGAGATTAAAACTGAACGACGCACTCCCCAAATAAATTACTTTGCTATAAATAAGTGACCGAGCAGACAAATTCGTTTCTCTTTAAAGAGAATGGACTGATAAGAAATGTTCTACTGATTGCGAGTATAATCGAATATAATCGTGTTTATATGAATCAAGTCAGTCGTTTTCGATGGATGACAAAGAGAACAGCATGAATGTCTACGTTCCACGGCCGATACTGTTGGTGCTGCTCATCTCTGCCGTGTGGGGGCAATCTGCGAGAGCACAGGGTAAGCAGAAAGGTTCACCATATCGAGCAAGCCCATAGATCAACGCTCGCTCTCCATAGATCACTGTGCACCGACAACTTGTGGAGAGTTAAATGATGAACACTATGGCAACTTTACG
Organism: Zaprionus capensis; assembly: GCA_018903675.1. NCBI lineage: Eukaryota > Metazoa > Arthropoda > Insecta > Diptera > Drosophilidae > Zaprionus > Zaprionus capensis. The sequence goes on from JAEIFN010000011.1 coordinate 7,372,706, forward strand.
CATCTGACCAACTTAGCCGAGTATCCGTGGGTAGGTCGTTTGGGCTATGAGAGTGAGTATTCCCATCCATGAGCAACTTCTTTATATATCACTAACCAAAATGCTCTTTAGCTGGTCGTGGAATCGTATACAAGTGCCTGGCCGTGCTGATTTCCAGTCGGCATATGTTGGCTCCGGCTCACTGTTTCGAGGAGCAGCAATTAGAGAAGTCGCCGCTGAAGTATGTCCTACTGGGCGACTGGAATCCAACGAATGCGTACATGCAGCGCGACTGCGACGCCCAGCAACGCTGCAATCGACAGCCCCAACTGCAGGAGATCGACGAGATTATCATACACCCAGACTACCATTATCAGTCGATGACCAACAACATTTGCGTGCTGAAGCTCTCCCAAGTCGTGGCCTTTGCCACCCACATACGCCCGATCTGTTTGCCGCCCCACGATGCCAATAGCATTGGACAGTTTCTTCCCTATGCTGGTTTTGCTGTGAACTCCAGCATTGCCTACAAGGTTAAGGGTCTTGCCCAGATTAAGGGCACTCGACAATGCCGACGCAGCTTGGTGGCCCTCAACTATTTGCAGGCAGCTACTCCTTACAAACTGAATCACCTTTGTGGGAATACCAATGTGGTTACCCCTCTAATTACGGGTTCCCCTCTCATGGGTGTACGGCTGGAGGAGCTAGAGCCACATAGCTTCTATCTGGCTGGCCTGCTGCTGGTAACAACGAGCAACGACACTCCCCTTGTCTTTCTCAGGGTGCAACCTTATCGCAAATGGATCGAGCGCAGCATGCAATGCACCGCGGCTGTGACAAGCAGTTCTTCAAAGCAAACTACGACGGCAGCACCCAATGTAGTTCCAAGTTATTTGGTTCATCACGAAGTCCGAAAAGTTAGTTCTCATTGACATTGTTAATAATAGAAAATAAATAATATAAAATGGAAATACTTTACTTGGAAATACTTTATATTAAAGTTGTCATTCATAATTGCAAAATACCCAACAGCCGATATCCAACTTGATCTTCGTATGATATGTATACCTCAATCTCTATGCTTAATTTGGTGTCTCTAGCTCTCATGTTTGCTGAGATTGGCGCGTTCATCCAGACAGACAAAGCTGGCTTGTAATTCGGATTACTGAAATATATACTTAAAAGGATCTGCCATGCCTCCTTCTGCATGTAACATACATTTGCACAAGGATAGAATACCCTTTTTGACAATTTGCAATGATCCAGGAGAAGTATAATAGAATATTTTGAAGCGGACTCAATACTTTTATTGGCACCGCTTTGGCTTAATGTTGAACAACAGAAGGTTACTAGTTCAAGTCGATTAAAAATGTCTTCAAGGTTTTTTTTATGTACGCAAACATTCCTAAACAAATTTATAGTAATTTGTATAAACTCTAATAGACTTTCAGAGCAATATGGTAAGCCCCTTCCCGCAAACCACTTGATTATTTGATTTGGCAACTCCTGCCCAGAGTTGAGTTGAGGCAAAGCTGGCCATCATTTGTGGAGCAAATGTAGCTTGTGATTTGCGCAGATTTGCCTTGCGCTAATGTCAAACTTGTATCCACGCCTTCCTTGCAGCTCTAATGGGGGCGGCGAACTTGGGCAAATCACCTCAAGCGCCATAAAAAGGCAAATGAAATAAAAGCAGAAGCCGTCGCCATTGCCGTCGACAACAAAACGAAAAAATAATGAGTGCTCGCTCCACGAATAGAGCGGGGCTCAGTGGGTACTCGTACTGTGGCACTGGCACTCGTATCGTGGAGATTTTTATTTCTTGGAATAATCTGCGAGCGAGCACACGACTAATCTTCATTTAATTTCATTTGCGCCAGCGACGGAAATTGAAACCGAAATCGCAAGAGAAGCCGTCGACGAGGGAGCCAAGCAGGAGTAGAGTTGGGGCCCGAGATACGAGATACCTCAGCGAGAGCTGTGGGCGGGCATTGGCAATGGTGACTGTTTGCGGCAAGGACAACGTAAGGACATTGGCAGTCTGGAGATTGCTGTGCTGTTTTGGAGTATTTGCAACATTTCATTGGCTGTGCGACGCTGCTCGGCGTCAAGGAGATCAAAAGTATGCGACACCGTGGCTTAATTCGATTTTAACAATTGCATGGCTGCTCGCACAGCCAATGGCAATGGGCCACCCCCAACCCCCACTTCCCTTGCTTGGCAACTCTAATTGAACGCTGGCTGAGGACTTGGTCCTGCTTGGTGCACATAAAATTAATCCGACGTGTGGCGCCGCCAGCCTCGTCAGCGTCTTGAACAATTTGAATTTAAATGTCGCCTTCGCTTTTTTATTTCCATTTCCATTTCTATTTTATTTGCCCTGTTAAGCTAAATAAAAAAGGAGCAGAAACTGAGGCACATCCGAGTCGTGCCAAGGAACCTTTGCGAATTGAATTAAAAGTGTCCCTGAACGTGTCCTTGTCCCGCTCCGACACGTGCACTGCGTAGAAGACTTGCTGGCGTGTTCTATCTCAGATGGTTTAGGTGACCCCATCCCAGGGAGTAGTCGTCGCAGACTCAGCTAACACTCTCCCGCTCCCTTTATCTCTGCCAAACCCCATCGACAATCTACGCATCTATTGAGAATTTTATTGCTTGGAATAATTAGCTGAATTAAGCACACAAATTAATTGGCGTCGCGGAGCATATGTGTAGAAAGGAATTATCAAGAAAGTGTCCCAAAGAAGGGAAGCCCCAGGCTGATTTACTTCTATTGGCAACCGACTGAAGACGCAAGCTCAAGTAGCTTTGCGCGCCTTTTTAAAGTTGCTGATATGAAAAAATGAAAGAACAGAGAACCATATTCTCGAATATATTCGTATATCGCATCGACTCTTCAGCACAATCTTAATGGTTTCTCCGAATTTCTTAAAAATCCCAAAGGTTTGAATCATCATGTTTACTTTGTATATACCTAACACTTTAGATGTCATAATCAAACAGCAAAGGAAGTTGACTGATGATTTGGATATTGCACATTGTACTTGATATACATTGTTTATAATAAAAACATGAGTGTATTTGATAAAGTACACTATTTATATATTCAAACAAGACGAATGCTTAAGCTTAGCCTTGACTAGTTCTCTGCAATCGAGTCATCATGATCTTTGGGATTTCATTATACTTTACCACTTGAACATGCCCTTATCTTTAGCTGATACTTCCCTCATTTTTGCAGACTTCCGTTAGCTATTCCAAAGCAATAGATGCAATGTGCTACAACTACAGCAAATGTGTGCTTCACGCAAAAAGGTTTTTAATTTAAATTTCTCAACTTGACGTGTGGCATTTGCCGACGTCCTCGTCGTCGTCCGCCTTCTCCGTCGCCTTTGTCCCTTGACGTTAACGTACATCTGCAGAAATGTGGGCTGCGTCTCCGTGGAGCAAGAAGAAACAACCCACATGCAGATAGACTACACACACACATACAGACACACACACACACATGCACAACGTGGCCATGCACAATTGACGCTTACATTGTTCTTGAGAATTATTATGTGGTTTCCATCAGGGATCCGCACATGTGTGTGCCCCGTATCTATGTATGTGTGTGTCTGTGAGTGTGTGCGTACTAGAGCCACGCCCACTGCCTCAGCTTATCAGCGAGCAAACACTTAGGTAAAGCACGGGAGAAACGTCTGTCAGCAACGGTTACATTTTCTTTGTCTGCGTGAACAACTATCTGCAGCATCTCGGCGAGCAGAGGGTCGGCACATGAGCCCTGGCAACCCTTTCGGACTGAGGCGGGGAGAAGGCGGTTAGCCTAAGCAGTTAAATGAATCAGGTTTCCCTGGCTCAGGAACTAACCGAGCGTCTTGGCTTGCGGTCCGCTCGAGAGTAAGACAAATTTCCCTGGCTCTCTGTGCCGACCACAGGCGCCTTGCCCCTTCTGTTCGCCAATTAATTAGGCAGCTGCCAGGCGGACGACGACGAGCATCTTAGGTCGCTCATGTGTGACCCATAAATTTCAATTTTATTGGCCAAGGTGTTGTTGGGCCAAAAACTTTTAATTGTTATTAATCTGAACTTCTAGGGGCGCCATCGAGGCAGCCACGCTACCGGCTCATGCCTCTGGGTGGTCCACACAAAGTGTGTATAACGTGTGTGTGTGTGTGTTTGTGCTGGCTGATTTTCAAGTGCTGCCAACATAAACACACGGCTATTTATGCCAGCCAAGATTGAAACATTGAAATGCAACGCAGCAATTTTTGGTCGGACCATTTGGACGGCGGCACAGTTCGCAGTTCGCGCAGTGTTTGCCATTTTTTCAATATCTTTTTCTTTTCTTCTTCTTTTGCTTTATTTTTTTTTGACTGACGTTCTGTTTGTTTTGCAAAAAGCCAAACGCCCTGGGTGGTCGCAGAGCCACTGCCAGTTTTGCGGCGCGCACTACGTGTTGCCAGGCACGGCAATGCGAGGTTACCCCTGGACGACGGACAAGTTACGTCGCCATTGCATTGCCAGGTGCAAACCCCCCGGCAAGCATTGAACTTGCCAGTTCGCAGCAGTCTGCAACATTGTCTCCAAGTTTGAGACAGGACAAGGACACACGAGAAGAAGAAGAATAAATGACACCAGAGTATTGCGAGAATAGAACAGCTACTTAGTGTACTGTATAATACACATAAGACTATATCTTTATACTAGCACAATGAGAAGTCAGTCTCACCACATTTATAAAACTGTTTCTACGAGAATTTCTTGTGAATGAATCATAATGTACATATATGTATCATAACAGTCAACTTTGAGCTTAATAATAATTAAGAATCTTTTCATGAATTATAAATATTTCAGGACTACTTCAGAAAAGAACACCTTAGTGACATTATACAAACTGAGGAAAAAGTCTTTAAGAAAACTTTCCAGTGTTTTTGTTTGACTAAAGGACTTCAAGTCTAGGTAAAAAAGAGCAGTGAGCATAGAGCACATTCTGAGAGGCACACAGAACATATCAACTACACAGCAGAACTCACACTATTTTACAGTCACAGCCCCCCTCTCCACACGCCACTTCCCTTACCATATGCAAATGACTTGCACAAAATGTTTTGTTGTTCAGCATTCGGGCGTCTTTATCACTCGAGAGTTGGCGAACAACTCTCTGTCGACTTTTGCTGGCTGGGGCAAAAACTTCCCTAATAAGTTTGCATATCCCGCAGGATGCGTAGCATACATACAGCATATAAGGCAGACACAACCAGTGCAACGCAGCACAACAACAGGATTACAAGCAAGAAAGGGACAAGGGGCTCTCTGACAGGCGACACGAGTGCGCCCTGTGCCCAGAGAGTGGGGGCAACCCCTTCGGGAAGAAACGTGGGTTGCTTGCTGACCCAAAGACAAATTTCTTCAGCTTAAAGGTGTAGTGTGTGCGCGTGTGTGTGTGTTGTGTAGTTGTCGCATGTGCGTCAAGTTCCGGGCTAATTTATAAAATTTAACTAGCTCATTAATATGTAACGATCGGAGTCGGCCTATTGGCCAAGTTGCTCGTTTAACTATTAAGACTAATGAGGGTCTCCCAGTCCAGATGCAAATTTATCAAGCACAGCGAATGATTTCATTGCAGGCAGCTGTCGCAAGGGATGGGGGAAGTGGAAACCGTAGCTGGCTAAACCTGAGCTTAACCGTGGGCTGTGGCAACATCAGCTGCAGCTCCTCACAAAGTCCCATGTGGGCGTCCCTCTTTATAAGGTGACGTTCTGCGCTCTCTGCACGAGCTGCGATTTCATTTGTTGCCCAACTGCAATGCCAGCAAATTTCGGCACGTTTCACATTTCGAGTGTGTGTGTGTGTATATGATGCTGAGTGTGTCTGTCTTGTGCTTTTCGCGAATTATTTTTGGGTGGTCAAAACGAGAAAAAACAAAGCTGATTCAGAGCGCGCTTTTTATTTGTCTTTGTCGCTTGATCGGCATCGAACTAAAGCTGATATGTACATGTATATATATGTATATTCCATATGTGATACTTTATGCTTATGCATGTGTGTGGAGCAGCACACCTCTTGGCCGCAAAGTGTTAAAGTTTTCTAGCACACACCCCCCCACACACCCGCACAGTGCCCGAAGCAATTTGCGGACGTGCATGAAAAACTTTTACTGCCAGCAAATTGAAATTAATGCGAAGTTTCAGTAAAAGTGGCTTAAATGCACACACGGGCCGCATTTTGGGAATTGCACGACGACAAAACTTTGCGCCAGCCGAGAGACCAGGAAGATAGAAAGACAGGAAGACAGGACTCAAGCTGCCATGCTGTCTTCGGCCACAGATACAGATACTTATGTTATTTTGAAATACTTATCCCGCACACACATATTCCAAATAGTTTTCTCGGGTTTCGTTTTCGTTGCTGAGTTTTTAAGCCGCCAAAGCTGTTGATTATAAGTTGCCTGCTTGGGACGACTTAGGCACAGCATACCTCGCACACTCAGTCACTCACACTCACACTCAGTCACTTACACTCACACTCTTTCGGCAAACATGCTTGTGATATGCCTGCTCCGTTGCAAGACAAACACAGAGGCACGAGCTGGGAAGGTAAACTCCACTGCCTTATAAAAGTCTCCATTCGATTTGTGTCTGCGCTGAGCTAACGATTTGTGAATTGCACTTCCTGTCGGTAAATAACCGACAACTATAAATTCTCCCCTCGAAATGCGTTCCCGGCTCTCAAGTCCTTGAGTGCAATTTGCATGCGTGCCGCCGACTTAGGTGGAGCCACAATTCGAATTCAAATCCGAATCGCAATCGCAATCGGAATCTCAGTTTCAGTTTGAGTTGCAGTTGTAGGACAGTTTGCAGTTGGAGTTGGAGTGTTGCCTGCCTGACTGGCGTCTTACAGCGACTCCCTGTGCATCTGTGTGTCTGTATGTAATTGTCTTGGTATTTGTTAGTTTAACAGCAAAAGTTTGCCTTTCAAATCGAAAACTAGAAAAACGTTGCCTTTTATTACGCCGCACGCGAAGCTAATGTGGAGCAAGGCAAAGATTTGAGACAGAGGTGAAACCAACTTCGAGGACCTTATTGGCAAATATCTCTCATAAAGTTAGCATTAAGCACCTTCGTTTAGTTTGGATAATATCGAAACTAACTCTTACTTTTCAGTACATAGCATTGTTTTAAAATACCTAGTAGTATTATCCTACTACCATTTGCCAAGCTTTTTCCACAGTGTATTGCAGAGCATTCCCAAGTCGACTTAACAGTCTCACCTTAAGCTCACCAACACGTGGCAGCACCCACAGCTGGAACAACCTTGGCGAGTAGCTCGCCCCTTGCTCCTGGCTCCCAACTACCGGGTTTGGAAGCTACCGTCTCTTGGCTATGTGCTGCTCTTAGTCGATAGCTTCTCAAAATATTTCGCTATTTGTTTGGCTGCAGCTCAGTGGGCTGGCTGGGGCTGATGCCATTGGCTTGCGATGTAAGTAATTTCCTTGCGCATTTATTTGCATTGAATATTTGTTTGTTTGCTTGTGCACAATGGCAAAAAGTGTTTTCCACAGGAAAACCCGGAGCAATGTAACTCGCTGAGTGCGCCAGTGTGTGTGTATGACTGTGTGTGTGGGTGTGCGTGGCGCACTGTTTGTTTTAAGTGAATAATGCAAATTTTATGCTCTTATATAAGCGGAAAACTTTTGCACATGAACATGAAAATATGTATGTAAGTGCGCTCACACACACTGGCACACACACTGGCACACACTTGCAAAGAATGCAAACTTTTATTGTGGGTTAAAATGAACTTCCGCTGACTGCAGCCGGAAGTTCATAATTTCAGCTGATTTGCAAAACTTTTGGCCACTTTTTTTCTTCTTTTCTGCTGTTGCTGCTCAGCTGAGTTCGTCGCGGCGTCTCCGTTTTGGCAGTTTTAAGCGGCAATTCGCCCGCTGCTCTTGACTTGACAAAGACATTTGCTTTGGCCAATTCGCGCAGTTGCTGCCAGAGCTGGCGGCGAACGGGAGACAAAACAACAAACAACACATCCATTTGCCCATTTGCCCATTTGATTTGTTTACACAAAGGACGCAGGCAGGCGGGCGGCGAGAGCTGCGAGCAGGCAGTGACCAAAAGGCGTAGAAACACACAGAGTCGCATCTCCTAGATACACACGTAGCGCACCGAACACAAGCCTCAACCTCGAGCTCAGCCTCTGCCTCTGCTTCTGCCTCAGCCTCCGCCCTGGGGCCTTTGCACGCCTGAGCTGCGCCTGGCTGGGCGCATTTTGGTGCACATGTGTTTGCCAAATGTTTGCCACGGCATGTGAAAAATCTACCCGATCCCGATACGGATGCGAGCTGTTTGCTCACCATACTTTATGTGTGTGTCTGTGTCTGTATATGTGTTGCGGCTATAGAGGTGTGATTCGAGAACGGAATCGCTCGGCATGAACTCTACAAAGCAAACGGAAATCAAATGCAGACATAGCGCACTGCGACCTCAGCTCAGTCTGGCAGTCACACTCACACTCACACTCGCACACACATACTCACACTTCCTTTGACCACGTATGTACATTTTCGACATTTTTATTTTAGGTAAAAATTTCACACATTTTGATTATGCGCCCGCCTGGCGAGCGGCTGTCCAAAAGGCGTTACCGGCGCTATCTCCAACAATGCAAGGGCGTTAGGAATCCAGCCAGGCAGCTCTGGAGTTCAGGAGTTATGAATGAGACTGTGCCTGCTTAAAGTACCACGTGCTACACACCTTTAAAGAAATGCTAAACGACTTAATGCTGAGATAAAGGTCATCAAGGCATCTGTTAATACAAGTCCAGAAAGGATAAATAAGAAAAAATATAGATAGAGAGAGCAAGGGAAATGTGAGAAAGATGTTTAGAAATGAAGATCTGAAATGATACTGCTGTTAGTAGCTTGTTAAACATATAAATAAGAGAGACATTTATTTATGCGCTTTACGTTTGATTCTGCTGTGAGAATTATAAAACAGTATCCAGCTTCAGGTTTCAATCATAAACGATTGTTTATATACCAAGTACTAGCGATAATTTAAATTAGAGTCTTAATAAAGAGTTCTAAAACATTTTCAATATTAGTATTCCACGGTCCGAAAATAATGATTACGTAATTTGTTTTTAATGAACAAATCAACCACTTATTAAAAATGACACCAAAAGGTTTCTACTTACTTACTCTTGGTGATTCCGAATTTAATGATTTATACCGAAACACTCAAACAATAATAATTATTATTGGTAGCCAAAAATTTCGATTATAAAAAATAATGAGCGGTGTCTTCTAATGAAATATGAAGCTCAAATTATTCCTCTTCTAACAGAGTTTTTGGAACAATTTTAATGCAGATTTATAAAGTGCACAGAGGCGTATCAATTTTAATTATGTTTTTCCACAAGCATTACATTTCTTGAAGTCCCTGCTATCTTTTATACGCATGTTTTAGATATAGAAAAAGTATAATGTAGTAAAGTTTTAATAACATATGTAACAAACAACAAAAATCGGTAGCTATACGATATATAAAATATTTGTCGATCCGGCTCGTTCCCACTTATTTACAGCGTGCAGCAATGTGAAGAATGTGTGGCAAGTTTCATGAAGATAGCTTTAAGACTGAGAGGCTAGTTTGCTAGAGAACGTTCACTTATAATAGGTGAGCTTCTGAGGGCACTTTATGTAACTGTCATTGTTAATGTATTATATGTCTGCATGTATGCGGATATATGTGCATGAGTGAAATGAGTCAACGACAGCTCGAAGAACGCAGATTGCAATCGCCTCAAGACTGATAGAGCCTCCCTCAGTTGACCCAGTGCGAAATGCACTTCCCGTTCCCGTTTCTGAGTGCAAAGTCCGTTTGAGCAGCAGAAGCTGAAGCAGCTTTGGCATTTCGTGTTAATTAGACATGTTTGTGCTTGTCTATCATTTGTCTTCATCAAAGTTCTGTGTTGATAATATCATTTGTAGGCTGCATCTCGCTGTGCAGTGTGCTGTCATTTTTTGGCGCCAGCAAATGCATTAAATTGCAATGCAAGCCGAAACCAGTTAGCAAACACCCCCTCCTCCCTCTCCCCCCTTTGGTGCTACCCGCCTGGTGGGCTGTCTTTGCATGTGGCGCCTATTATCAGTTAAACAATTGAAATTATGGCAAATGTGACAAGTGGCTGGCGCATACCTCAATTAGCATTTGAAAGAAGCTCCCCAAGAGAGCGAGAGAGAGCGAGAGAGAGATGCAGCAGTTAATAAAAGTAACCTCCAACACTTGGCCGAGCACTGCCCCTACTGCTGCTGCCCTGCCCTGCCTTGCTCCAGCAACGCCTCATCTCACACCAGTTGATCATTAACGACCGCCGTTGCGCCTAATTACAGCACTTGCACAGGCAACTCGCCGTCTATTTTTAGCTAAGTGACGGCATTACCCCTGGCCAGTCAGTGGTGTGTCCAATTAAAGCTGAGCTGAGTAAAGCTCAACAGAACTGAGCTGAGCTGAGCCGAGCTGAGGCTGAGACTGCACTCTGCTCTGCTCAGCTGCAGGACATTGACTTCGCTCCCGGTCTGCCTGTCGTCGGGCTGCATGTGAAGTGGCCGCTCTCGTGTCGAAGTGTTGCCTCGGAATGTGCGACGGGGCAGCACACAACGCATTACACAACAGTCAATTAAAATTAATAACTTTTGCAAATATACGAAAAAACACACACACACACAGCGACATCTGCGTATGCCCCTCACATGTGTCAGTCAGTCAGTCCAGACACAGGGCACAACGAAAATGTATCTGACAGATACAACGCGAAAAATGCTCCCTCCGAGCTGCGCTTGAGGCACGCACACGCGCGTTTCGTTTAAAAGGCATTTCGAGTGGAACTCTTCTTTGTTATTTATTTATATATTAATAACATTTTATGAACTGCTGCACTGGCACAAACTGCTGAAAAAGCCAGCATCAATAACAACAACAACAGCAACTGTGGGCAACGACAGTTTTGCGCTTTATTAGTTGCAAACGAAATGGAAAACTGAACGAAATCATAAATCAATTTCCGAATGGATATTTCTCAATTCAATTGCGATCGGCTTTTGAATAAAGCACACACAGAACTTATGTCATACAATGTATGTGCGCAAGATCAACAGAAGTTTAAGATATGTGTGGGGAATTCAATTTGATTATGACGTAAGGCAAGCAGAGGCAAGCAAAGTGCCGCTGTCTCTTTCACACACACTCAAATATGTACACAGATAGATGTAGAAAGTTGTCTTCTTTTACTTTAATTTATTATTTACGTTGTTGTCGTTTAAAAGAAACAAATACAAAGTAGTAAATTATTGTTTTATGGTCTCTATAATTTATTTGAAAAATGGAAAAATGTTTAAAAGATATTTTACGGTTTTTAGTTTACATATAACCAATATTATTAATCCTTGTATGTAACTTAGACTATTCTGCAAATACTATATTTATTTATTTATTCAATTTCGACTAATACCAATCGATTCAAATTCAATTGAAATTACAATTGCAGAGGATTAGGAGGAACCCTGAAATACCCAATTAGATCAGAAGTGTTAATGTTTCTAACAAAGAACCCAAGCATTTGCCTTTAAAAAGGAAATTTAAGGAAGAAATAGGATTGGTGTTAGAAAAAATGGAATATAATTTACTGTAGTTAGAACACAGTACCGTGAATGGCTCATGCAGTTCATTGTTTAAACAATAAAAATAGGAAAGTGTAAGTGGAAGGTAATTACAGATAATTCTACTAGGGACAGAAAAGTGTAACTGGCTAAGCAAATCATTACTATCTTTGTTTTCTGGAATAGTGTTATTAAAGAATACTACTCCAAGCATGGTTCTACGATTGGCTAGAGAAGGCAGATTAAGTAACAAAAGTCTACTAGGATAGGAAGGAGGGAAGGAAAGAAGTTGTTCTGTAGGGATTCGATGCGTTACTTTTGAACTAAGTACTGAGAACTCCAAACGCATGATCCATACTCAAGTGTTGGACGAACAAGTGAGGTTTAGAGGGTCTTAGTTAAATAAGGATCGTCAAACTCCTTAGACCATCTCTTTATAAAGCCGAATATGCCCACAGCTTTATTCACCATAGTGGAAATATGTTCACTAAACCTAAGTTTCATTTTAAAAATATAATAAAACTCTATCTCCGTCTCCATATAATAATTACAAATTAAAAATGTAACATCAAAATCAAATTTAATGTTGCATTACAGTTTCACCTACACAACTCAAAAAAACCCCAGTTTTTTTTTAAATATGCAACTACAGTAAGCTGAGCTAATGCGGATCAGGAGCACAGGAGCGGATGACATGCATCATCGTCCTCATGGCGCGAAACCTCGCGCTTCATTAAACACAAGCCGCATTATTTACACCTTGGGCTATCAGCAGCCGGCTGAGAGCATTATGAAAGCAGAAAACAAAAAAAGCGAGACGGGAAAAAAGAACTTGCAATACAATTTGGGAACGTGGCCCACATGCAACAACTGGCGGCAGGATTCGCCGGCTCATCAGCGATGCTTGTCGGGCAGAGATCCCGACGCTGCGACGTCCCCGGCGAGCATTTCAATCAATTAATCTAATTTAAATTTTCTTTTGTCGCGTTCTTTCTCTTCTCTTTTCTCTCTCTTTCGTGCTTCGGCTTTGGCCACCACCGTTAAACAGGTTTAGCAGTTTTGCTTTTTTTTGCATCATCATCGTCAGGTTGCTGGAGTGCAGGGCTCTCCCCTCCCGCCATCATTAGCACAGCAAGGTGGAGGTTTTTGTGCGCGGATTACCTAGACAAGCAACACCCCTTCCGGGGGACTCGGCAAAAATATAAATTGCAATTGAGTCGAAGCGAAATCCCCGCAATGTTGACTAACTTTCAGCCCAAAGAGGCAAGGCGGAAATGCGCTTTAAATGCCATTTTGCTGTAGTCAAAGTGCAATGAGCCATTTCCGCTTGGCTAGAGAAACAGTGAAAAAAGCGAGAACGTAACGTAACGAAACTACGCTATAAATGTTAAGCAAAACCACAGACACACAAATGCGGACACTGAGCTGCAAAAAGCCCGAACTGGGAGACAGCTCCAAAAAAGGAGTGCAAAAAAAAGAAATACTCGAAAAACTCCCCCCAGAAATTTCGCAAGCAGCGCAGACAAAACCAATCTGCTAGCAGCCCAATCCGGCCAAAACTGGCAGTGCTGCCACGCCCCACGCCCCATACCAACACTATGCCCCCAAAAAAGGTGCACAAAAAGTGTAACGTGTGCCAAAAACAACACTGCACTGCACGGTTGCACAGTAGCACCGTCTCCACTCGTCGCCGTTGCCGCAGGACATGCCATCTGTCAGTATCCAAAAAGTGTGCGAATAGCTGACATTCGACCAGTCACGGGAGGGAAGGGAAGGGGTTACACGTTGAGCAGGATTTTATGAGTTATGCCGTGCGGGATTTGCAAGAGATTTGCGACGTGGATCCAGCCCAAGTGCGTCGCGTTGCCACTTGACTTCTAGCGCCAGCTTATGGGCTTTGCTACACCTTGGTCCATGTTAAACTCAAAACTCATAAGGCACAAGGCATACGCTTTCACACACACACACTTGCAGACATGCACACAACCCACCCCACCCCTCATGAGCGAAATCAATCAAAATCGAGCAGCGTGCCAGCTACAAATGTACCCTAATGCTCCTGAATAGCTCCGAATGGACTGCAACAACCCCCGGGCGGCAAGAGGAGGGTGGGCAGGACGGTGGGAGAGGAGGGGAGCGAGGCCTTGCCAAACAATTGAACAATTGCGAATAACCGAGAGTAACAGAAGGATTAATGCCGGTAGACTCTGCCTGTGCCTTGCCCTCGTTCCGGCCCCTGATCTGGCCAAAAGGTGTCGCGCTTAAAACCCCCGTGTCGCTTTGCAACCCTAAATTGCATTTTATGCGATTCCTTCGTGCGTCCAGATGCGGCTGGCGGCATCATCAGCACTTTTCATTATGCTAAACCTTAAATGAAGAGGGTTGCTGCCGCACACGTGGGGTGGGGGTAGGTGTGCATTTCCAGCACGCGCAGGTAACGTCGCCAGTGGCGTCTGATACAGCTTGCCAGCGAGGTGAGTCGCTGCTGCAGAGCACCGAGCGTGACAGATTAGTGCGCTGCAAAATGCTGACATACGGGTAGAGGCAGAGGAAGATACAGAGCAGCAGAGCTGCCTCAATGCGGGACAGAGACGAAAACGGGAACGGGAGCTGACAAGGGGCGCATTTCACCAATCCAATCCCGAATAGGCAAAACTACTTCTCGTCTGTGCCTCATCCTCGGTTCATCCTCATTTCGTGCCAATTGTCAATGTTGTCGGGCAGAAGTCATTGCATACTTCGAGGCAGCTTCCGGCTCTTTGCAGTGCTTCCGATTCGACGTACGTACGTCGGGGTTTCACCTTTTAAGTCGTGGCTCGTGGCACGAGGGCTACAATAACAACAACATGACGTCCAGTTGGATATTTATTTACCTTTTATATCCCGCAGCAGGCAGGCGAATCTCATGAAAAGGATTTTCACAATGCACGCTCTAAGCAGTCTTGTATCGTATATACCCTGCCGTGAGGTCTATTGTTCTTGACAGAGTAGCAAATTGTTGTGAGATCTCATTTCGACTTATTTGCGATTAGAAAAGAAAGAGAGAAAAGGAAGCCAGGGAGAGACACGAGGGTGATTTTCTGTACTTGAAAAGTTATTGGGATTACAGGAATATTGAAAATAAGTCAAATATAAGCTATGTCCTTAGAAAAAAATTAACATTATCTTATATTATCGACATATTATATACAAATTTATCAGACAGAAACTATGTGAAATAAAACAATTCATGCAAAGCAACCATATAAAGTAAAACAATATAAAATATGAAAATATGTATAAAAACAAAATATAAGTTATGAACAAAAAAAAGATTTGACTTAGAAAAAAATAATATTTCCAGCGATTAGACTTGTTATGGCTCTTATTGAACATACAAACAAACAAATTTTATAAAAATCTTTATTATTATATAAACCTAATATTGGACGAATCTGTTAAGAAAAGTCAATTGCTGAAAAGGTATAAAACTATCGATATTTCAAAGATATTTTATTTCTAATACATTTCGTGTGTTTTCATTTCTCTATTACTTTCGTTCATCGTTTGTTAATTAATAACGTTAACAGCAAAATGTTTTGAATATTGCTATGTTTATGCGAAAACCATTTTATAGTGAAAGTAATACTTGACTAGACTTAATGTATATATATTTTCACAAGGACATTGCGAGCTCGTTGTCAGCCTCATCGTCGCTCATCAAATTGTTGCAGCCCTCAAGTGGAGGGCGGTTCAAAAGAAGGGCGATCGACGAGGTCGTTCCACTGTTAATCATTAAATCTCTGCACACACATACACGCACACTTGTACTCACACACACACTCACACGGCGTGCACACCAAAAGTCGACAAAGGTGCACGGCATTTGCTTTGTATTGTTTCTGTTGCGGCTGCTCGAAAACGATATCATCGACACACACTCACACTCATTGAGCACACACACACAAATGACAATGTGTGCGCGCGCCGGGAAGGTGTAACAGTAAAAGCTACCCCCAATGAGTGCAGGGGACAACCTTGCCACGTGGTGCGCAATTTCGCAATAATTTCGCCCAAAATCACAAAGTAGCAACAACAACAACAAAAGGAAAAGAGAGAGAGAGAGGGGGGGACAGAGAAAGCGCTTAATGAGTAAATGTGGCGGTGGGCAGCGGCTGCGATGACGCACATGTTGTCGCCAGTTGCCCTTGAAGCCTTAGTGCTAGCATCGCTGTCGCTGCTGCTGCCGCTGCCGCTGCTGCTGCCGATGATGATGCTGATGATGGTGATTACTTACAACAAACAGAGGCAGCAACAGCAGCAGCCGGCGGTAGCTGCAGGCGCTTTTCGCACAAATGAGGGCTGCAACCCCGTGCGATGATATCAGCAGTAGCAGCAGCAGCAGCGCAACGCGATATCGGATTGAGGTGAAAAACGAACTCGATGAGCAATCGGCGAAAGGTGCGCAGCCACATGTGACTGACAAACCACCACCATCACCACCACGACCAGCAGCAGCAGCAACAACAACAACAGTGGCAGCCGTAGCTAGTCTGAAACTTGTTTTCCTTTCTTTTGCAACGCTTTGATTTTGCTGCTCGATTGAAACGAGTCCTGCATCCTGTGGTAGGTCGCGTGCCGCAATCTCATTCTCGTGCACGTTCCTCTCTTTGCACTCTCCTGTCGATGCTCTCTGTTTTTTGTTTCATCACTTTTTATTGTGCTTTTTTGCCGCACGTTCATTTGCTTATTTGTTTGTTCACTTGGTGCTCGCCTGCCGCATCAAGGTAAACTTTGCCCGCCCCACGTCCTCGTCCTTTTCGCCTTTTTATTGTTGCTGCTGCCACTGTCGCTGCCTTTGTTACTGCTTCTGTTTTTGTTTTTGTTTTCGTTGCGCACGCCGCCAGCGAAATGGGATTTATTATTATTTTTATACTTTAAATATTGTTTCAATGAAAAGCAGAGATTTTCATTTTTTCATCGGCCATCCTACGCCACGTCCAGCACGGCATGGGCCACCACTGTGATTGGCTTTGTGGCTCCTTATGGCTTTTTCTGCTTCTGCATTGTCCATTCAATTGGCACGAGCTTTTAGCGACTAAGGTTACAACGATCGGAGCAAACTAACCTCAAGTATCTGCGTGTTTGCTCAGCTGCGCTTCATTATGAGGTAAAAGTATCTGTATCCATTTCGACTGGTTAATTGGAACTAGAGATGGCAATAGTTTAATGCTCAAATTCGATGAAGTAATAAATATGATAAATTTAAAGGAAATTCATTTCTATCAAATATTTTGTTTTTGTCTTTAATTATAACTTAAAAATACTATCTTTATAGTTAACAGGGAATATAGTTAGCCAATATTTTTTTCTTTTATTTATAACTAATACATGGCATTCATCGTGAGTGCATTTTCTAAGCTTAAAATAAATTTTCCAGAAAGGCGAAATTGGCTTGAATCGTTCTGCAAAACATAAACATCTTGAGAAATACAAACAAATTTAATTAATTTAATAATTTAATTATTTAATTTTTAGTTTTCCTAAAATTATTACCATTAAATACATCGCATGGCATCGTGAGTCCATCTCTAACGCGTGCTGGCGTGCTGTCAGTGTAGACGAATTTTGCGTAAAGTAAACAACGAGCTAAAAATATTAAATTACCAAACAACAGTTTTTGGAGTGCATCAAAAACGGTAAACTCCTTGCATGGCTATGAGGGCGGTTTGTTTGCTCTGTCACTCGTTCTGTCTTTCTCTCTCTCTCTGTCACTCTTTCTCTCGCTCGCACAATCAATGCAGGTAAACCCGTTATAAATCGTCGCGAATCGGCAGCGTCTCTCTCAGCACGTGCCTCGCTCGCGCTCTCAGCTGGCTCAGGCACTCACTCCCTCTCTCTTTCCCATTCTCTCTTTGAAGCTGCTTCTCTTATGAATGAAAGCGGAAACGGGCAGCAGTACGGGGAAGGAGAGTAAGGCAGCAAAGGGATAATGTGCGTGGCATTCAAAGGTTGTTTACCGTTGTCCTCGTCGCCGTCAGAGATCGATGGAAAGTCAACAATTGACAGTTATGAAAACAGATGACAATAGTCATAATGAGGATGACGATGATTATTCGCGCACTGTTGTTGTCATTTCCTTTGCTGTTATCCTTTATCCTCGAGGTGGCTTACCGAATCGTTGAACTGGGAAATGTAACATCTTTGGCCACAAAGTCAACTCGGCTTCAGCTTCACGAAAATCTTCCCACACTCGCCAATGCACTTGACTACGAGTGCTCCCGTTCCCAGCCCACACCCCACTCCTTTGCCAGCCCCTTCTTCTTGACACTCCCCTTGGCCACGGCCAGACATGTATTAGAAACAAAAATTTGACATTTGCCTGCACTTAACTGTCACATAAAGTGTTAAATGAAATGAGCAGAAGCAGCCACAAAAACGCGCCTCGCCGCCGACTGCAACACTTGAGATTGAGAGCGAGAGCGACCCCAATTGTAAACCGCCGAGCAGCACCACCGCAGCACCACACCACCAACAACAACACTACTGCACACTCGCACACACACACACACACACACCACACACACTCGCACGCCACTAGCAATGCCATTTGGAACGCCAAGTATTTATGCTGTCATTACATTTCGGTTCGGTTTCGGGTTGTAGTCTAATACCCTATGAATCAATACTTTATAAAGGGTATCATAACTTATACAAATCATGCACAGCCATGGCCAATCGAGATGAATGCTTGTGAATGCATCTTGATCAACATCAGGAGAGAATTACCCTATTGGTTCCCATAGTTAAAGATTGCTCCTTAATATATATAGTATATTCATTCTATTTCTTATGGTAAAAGTCTTTATTTGGCAGTTCCTTATATTTCATAAAGATATGAATTAAAGATCCCCTAGAATCTTGAAATTACTCACACAAAAATCCTCATTTGAAGTCTGTTTACAACAAGGGGTATTCCCCTATCGATTATAGACGTCTAGTGACATTTTATATTAATTTCTTTTCTTCTTTTTTTGAGCTAAACGGCGCACAAAGTTTACTGCTAATTAAAAATTGTAGAAACCAAAAAGAAATGCAAGAAACGAGAAACATGCATGCAATTCAATATCCAACCCCAGAACACAGAACCCATAACCAACCGCCCGCAATGGAAAATGTTTAGATGAAGATATCCCTAAGTGTAGATAAATGTGCGTGGATGTGTAGGACCCGCCTTGTACTCACACTTGGTAATGTGTGAAAAACTCAGTGCGCCCTTATGCCGGGTCACCTCTTGAAAGGATTGGAACGCTCTTTCCCACCGAACCAAGCCGAACTTGATTGAAGCCCCTGCACTACGCATCCAGGGAGGGCAGAAGGGGATACTGTTCACTTTTAGGTTATCCGTAATTATAAAGTGAAATAAATTGATTGCTTAACGGCAGAGTTAATGACAGCTCTCCTCGTCGTCGGCTTCCCTCCTTCTCCTTTCTTCCGCTACGTTTCGTGCTCTGTTCCGTTCGTGGATGACGTCAGCCCAAGATTGTAGGAGAAATACGCGTACTTATCGCACTTTATGTGGGACCCGCAGCAACAACTGACGCTACCACACTGCCACACTGAAACTCTGCCACGCTGCGCAGCGACGCTTGACATGGCATGAAGCAACTGAAGCTGCAATTGAAACTGCATTGACCAAACGTCGATCGACAAATCCAATTTAAATTAAGAACACTCGATATTGTATGTAGGTACCACCGCACCAAGGCTTCTCACGGAATGAAATCTGCTGTATGGGGAGTTGCAATGCGGGACAAGCCTCACAGTGGCTTACAGTCAACCCGGCTATCAGGATATACCTTTTGTAAATAAGGGCGACCAACATTTGCAGTAGTAACTAAGTTATCAACTGAATCACACACAGGGAACTCACGCGGTGTTCCTTGATTAGCCGCCGCAATTGAATTCCCCGTTCCACATACGGGGATTATTCTTGACGATTTCACAATTGACTCATGTGAGACTTTGGAACGTGAATCATCCACTTTTGAATGGATTACCTCATTTCATTTCATTCGAACATAAACCTGACCAAAAACTGTTTTAAGTTTGTATTTTTATACGTGATTCGATTCCATAAAGAATATTTAACATAAAATTTGAATTTAATAAAAAATTTCAAGGTCGAAGTGTTAGTAATTATTTTATTGATTATGTTTTTAACGATTAAAATCAATTACCATGATAGTTGAATATTCGTATTTAATAGATGATTATATTAAAAAAATAAAATAACACATCAAATAGTACTGTGTTTTTGTGGTATAGAGGTATGAGTGTTGCTAGTTCAGCCTTTTCAAAGACATATCTTGTTTTTTAGATTTTAATTAATTAAATTGTATTAAATTAAATATAAATATTATATATTCGTTAACCAAAAATGATCACGACCAAGTATTTAATATTTCATGAATCATAGCCTAAATTACCCAATATTTAGGTACATTAATGATACCCATTTAGATTTTTTTAACCAAAAACCTATTGTCTTGTTGTCTATCCTGTTTTCAAATTATTTCAGGGTTTTCAGAGTTGTTTATTGAGATTAGCTCAGAATACTGAGTATTGTTTATTATTATATATTTATTTATTTACAAGATTTACATAAATTTACAAAAATAGGTTAACGTGCTTTACAAAAGACAAAAGGGTTTTCAGCTTAATTTAGTTATATTTAATATATGTATATTAAATAGGGAAATTAGTAAAAATTGTTCATAATAATCTAAGATACACGTTTTTAACTTAAATTTATTTACTTTAAGTAAAGTTTATTTAATAAGTAATGTTACTTCAGAATCGGGAAGAGATAACGTTTCTCTTTGCACTGAGTAGTATTAACTATATGTGACCAACAATTACTTGACAAAAATAATTAAATGTTTGTATACATTCATTGAAGTTTACTCATTAATTGTGGTTTTCCATATGATTGCCATTCCCACATTCTGCACGATAAAACCTCATCAGTTTCTCCTTCGATGGCCGTCGGCGACGCTGCGCAACCAATGAGGCGGCAACAGGTGCAACAGGCGACCAATGCCGAAAGAGCGCACACCTAGTAAGCAATCACCTCGCTCATTAGCACACCCACGCGAACGTACACACACACACACACACACCAATACACTCATCAGTAGTAAAGAGCGAAAGCTAATTAACATACAAAACAAAAACAAAAGCCTCAAACGAACGCTCGCCGCCTCGCTCATTCTCGCGCTCTTCACGCGTCAGCGTCAGCGTCGCTGCTGGCGTGGCTCCACCTTTTTACACACAGACACACACATGCACGAGCTGAGTAAAAAGCAGCTGCGACTGCGAGTGCACATGTTTGTGTGTGCTGTGCTGTGAGTGTATTTGTTTGTGGGGGGAGAACACATGTTAACCGCATTAAAAATTAATGTACAAATTGTTTATTATGTTGTTGAGTTTGCTTTTTTCGCCGTCGGCCACACACATATGTGTGTATGTAAGTGTGTTAGTGTGCGGGTGTGTGTGAGTTTTGATGACTCTCAACTACGCAATCATTGGAAGAGTTGCAGGATTATTTTTTTTCATTTTTTCTACTTTTGATTTTTATTTTGCCTTTGATTTTACTGGACGCTTTCAACTTGTTGATTGAGAATCGAAAACATTTTTCTTCTCAGTCTTTGTTGTAAGCATTTCTTCTGAATTTGTTGCGTTGCTCGAGTGTTTGTTGTGTTGCTGTTGCTATTTTTTATTGCCTGTTTGCATTCTTGATGTGCGTGATGGACATTCTCAAGAACTTTTGCTTCTTGTCAACGTCAACGAAATGTCAAATGTGTTGCAATCGCCGAGCGAGAAGTGGCCACATGATATTTTTAAGCTGGAAATTCTAACAATCGTAAAAGAACGCAGAGATCCCACAGATAACGAGTTCAAAATCACATTTTCTTTGTACAACTTGCTAAATTTCTATTGATATTTACGAGGGAAGTACATTTTCTTATCTAAATAAAGCCAACTTATTTTAAACTTGAATTCCAATAAAAGTGTATTTAAATACATAAGAATGAATTTAATTGATAAAGAATAAAAAGTTTAAAGTAAATATTAATACATAAAGTATTTTTTTAACATGTATTTAACTCTTTGCACTGTTTATTAATACTATTTTGTTCTTAGACTTTAAATTTAATAGAAAACATCTTTACTGACCTGATTTGTGAACAGAGCAACCTCTGCTGCTACGAAGGCACGTTACGTTGCGCTGGAATATCGTAACGTAAGCTGTACGCTAACAGTCCCGTAACAGCATACGATAAAGCAGCGCAGCCCCAGGCAGTAACAGAATCTGTTAACGTTCCCTCTCTCCAATTGGAGAGCGCCGCACCAACACAGGCACATGCTGGCTCACTTACACGTCAACAAAGGCAGGGGGTGGACGATTGACGACGACGATGACGACGACGGCGCTGCTGCCACCATATCACCTCGGCAGCGCTGCTGGGACGCACACAGTCACAGGCACACACTATTAACAGACACGGTGCACACGGTTACACGTTGTCGTTCGGCTATGTGCCAGCAGTCTGTTATTGGTGTATTGGTGACACTCACACATACATACACACATGAGCAACAAACCTACCACATAGCTAATGCGCTCAGCTCTCGTGCTCTCGCTCTCTTTCTCTGTCTGTCGCTCTTGCCATAGCACATACAACGAAGCACCCTCACGCACACGCACACACACACACACATAGAGAGAGAGAGAGATTTTGTATCTGATTCTGTTCAGAAGTTAAGGCTGCTGCTGCTGTCCAACGTAGAAAAACAGAAATCAACCGTTAGTTGAACTCAAGAACTCGCGTCGGCCGCACACGCGCTGCTCCCCCACAGCGCAAAGCCAACGCATAGAACAACAAATTGTAGAATCGCCGATTGTCGAAAAGTATCTGCCAGATACACGCCAAACCACGCAGTGCGCTTAGTGCGGTCCACTCGAAATCAAAAAACAAATACAAAACACAAACATAACTCACTGAGGCGCGAATAGTGCAAAAATGTTTTAAGATCAACGGAAAATTCAAAAAGTTAAAAGAGAATCAACAGAAAAACGCAAAACAAAAACTGGCCAGCCCAATGGCCGCGACACGTGTGTGCTCAAGCTAATCTCTAACACACCTTAATCCCAACTAAATTGAACTTGCCACAAACAACAACAAAGCATACAAAATACCCTGTGAAAAACACCCAAACAAAGGAGCGAAACGACAAACAAAAAGCATTCCAATGTTGTCCTGTTTGGCGCCATCGTCGACACGTTTTGGCCAAGAGGATAACATTATACAGCAGAGCATGCCATCATCCACAGCCTTCTCCATGCAGTGTAAGTGTCCCGCCATCGATACCACATCCCAGATCCCAGATCAGATCTTTAGACCCGTGAGGTGACTCATCAGACTCATCGCACAAATTGTCTAGAAATTCACTTTGCATTATCAGCGCGATGCAATTGAACTTTGTGTGAGTGTGTGCGACTGCGACTGCGAGTGTGTGTGCGAGTGAGTGTATTGTTTATGACTCGCTGTGTGTTTGTGCCTGTCCAATTCATTCAACTTTTGCAAAGCGCGCCAAAAGCCCCTCTCACTGTCAATGCCAGCTCAATTCCGCTGAGTCGACGCCATTTTGCCTCGGACGATCGCTGTGTGGTCCCCTTAACGGGCGAACCAATTCGAAATTCAAATACGAAATTCACCTTAAACCAAAAGGCGACACAGCAGAAATATCGGTAAAGCAACCATAAAAGAATACACACACACACAGAGAGAGAAGCGAGCAAACGATCCAGCGATCGCTTGAGCATCGGCATCGGGTTTCCAATTCCAACGCGCCTCCTACGCAAAGCCGCACTCACTCTACAAAGACGGCATTGAAACGATCGTCTCACTCTTTCAATCTTCGAGTCGGCTGGCTGCAGGCATAGCATAATCACCTCCAGCTACAGTTTGAAAATAAACACCTATGTATGACACACGTATCAAACACATACAGATCCAAGAGGAGGCTTTGTTTGCCAAGCCAGCACAAAAAATAAAGAGGCCAAGGAACAAAAGAGAGAAGCTCATCAAGCAGAAGACTGAATACTCTTCACGTTGATAAGGACTCTGTATTAAAGGTGCCAGCTTTAGGTAGTATCTGGAAATATTGTTGAGAAACTGATAGATATTGTATTTGCGTGTTTTACTTTAGTGTTGAAATGCTTTTCAAATTCGATCTATATTTGTATTCCTTGTAAATCAAATAGGTTTCAAATCAGTTCCATATATTTTTCAAATTCAAATTCGATCAAATAGGTTTCAAATTTGTTCCATATTTGTTCGAGTTCAATATTCTTCCATTTATTTTTCAATTCAAAATGTTTGTTTGTATTAATGTTGTAAGGAAACAGAATATGTATATGAAAATTGCATATGATAAAGGATACTATACTGTACACTGTTTATTAGAAAGAATGAATGAATGAATTACAGAATTGTTACTTGAGAGAGATATTTTTGAACTCTTTTTAATAAGATTTCATCTTTCAAATGAAATATTTAATTATTGTTTAAAAATTTAAAAAGCTTTTATGTCCAATTACGGTTTCAGTTATAAAAGAAGGAATCTTCAGATTTCAATACTCCAAGTCTGTTAGATCATTAAAAGAGTATCTCACTGAAAACGTATTCGATACTTTCTGTATTGTTCAGCAACCTGAGGGTCGAGCGATCGATTCGCCAGCTCGGATTGCGTTTACCTTTGATGCCAAAATTTCATTCTCTGATTCTATTCTGTTTTCAATTTTGTATTTGTATAGCATCATTATATAGAATATATTTCACTGAACGATGCGGGTGCTTGAGAAAGCTTGAGCCAGTGGCACGATGCTCGACGACCAATTGCAAACGCATTCGAATTTGATTTGTTGCCAGCCAGTTGGCAGTTGGCAGTCAAAGAAGATTGCGTCAGGCGTCGAGCTCGGGCGCAGGCAGGTAGGCGCAGCTACCACCGCAACATGGCAGCGAGTCAGGTGCAGGCGCCTCCTACCCGCTAGCTTACCTGTCTGAGAGCGTGAGAGTGTGTGTATGTGTGTGTGCGAGTGTGACATGCGCACGCGAACAGGTAGAAGGGTGAGCACAAATGTCTCCGTCTCCGTTCCACTTGAGAGAAGCGAACCCAACCCTAGAGGAGACTAACCGGTTTGACTTGTTGGCTAATGGCAGCTTGTTCTGGCCATGTGATTGATTGTGGTTGTGTCTGGCTTCCACTTTCTGAAAGTTGTTAAACAATTCTCGAGAGCGTGAGCAAACCGAAATTGCCGAACAGCCAATCAAAGTGTAAACAAAGCATAAAACTGTCAGTGGGCGCAGCTCATCAGCGCCCCCAAAGACTAAAGTGAAGGTGTTAACAAATGCAGCGTGCCACGAAATTAATTTTGAAAATTTCATTTTGGAAATGCTCCCCGCTAGCTGAGTGAACCGAGAGAACGAGCTACTAATTTATGGCGCAATATCATTATCGTATGTTCCCCCGTGCCACCCGACCATCTCCCCTTGTCTCCCTGTTCCACAGTCGACGCCCACAGCGAGACAACGAGACATCTCGCAGCCCGCGGGGCTCAAAAGCTGTGACAATTAATAAGCACGCTAAACACACGGATTAATTGCACATGTTCTCGGCAATCGTCATAGAGCTGAGCTGCGAGGGCGGATCAGTGCGTACTGACTGATCGAGACACATTGGAAATTCTTAGACAGGATCAGAGTCGTTATTAATACTAAGAGATAACAATATTTTGAAAGTGATTTTGTACCTTCTTTATCTGATTTTCAAATAGTTTAAAACAATATTTCAAATCGCATAAATATTATGCATAAATATTTATATTTCAACTACAATTTCAATATACAATATTCTCAGAATTCATTATTTATTAGCTCAGATAAGTCAGCCCCTCACGATCCACGTAGCGCCTCTCGCTGCTCGCTGCAGCCGCAGCAATAAATTATAATTTATGGGCATTTAAGTAGCGCCCTGTGCTTTTCCCTGTAAAGCAACTTGTTGTTGTAGTTGTTGGCCATTGTTGCTGTTGTTGGCATTGCTGCTGGATCACTACTAAAAGCTACACAGCTAATCGATCGATCAGGGCAGGCGAGCGAGCACAGGTTGCCCCACATCAGAGTGAAGTATCTGCGTACGCTGCGTAGATACAAATGTATCTGCGACTGCGGCAACGTGTGTGCGCTTCTTTTTCCGGTTGTTTGTTGTTTGCCCCGTCTGGGACGCCTTTTGATGTCACTGGGCAGCTGCGGCTGCGATGTGTATTAATCGCTTCTACATTGAAAACGTTGTTCGCCTTTACCGCTGCGAAACTCGTCCGCTCGTTTCGCTTTCGCTTTCGCTCTTCGGGGCGTCGTGTGTTTGTCGCGTTTCGAAATTGCTCCAAAATGTCATAAATCAAAATTTGGTACAAGCAGCCCGACTAAAGCTAAAAACCTGTCCGCCTGCCTGCCTCCCTCCCCTCTTTGCCGTGCCTCCCCCGCCTGTCACTGTGTTATCACCTACACACAAATTACGATTTGGTAACGCCCCCAGACAGCCAGACCTGGCAGAGCTTTTAGTCTGACTCGTGGCCAGTAAATCAATCCGTGTGCTGTGCTAATTTCCCGACAAGCGGAAAGCAACTCGAGTGATTAAAACGA
Source organism: Zaprionus capensis (assembly GCA_018903675.1). NCBI lineage: Eukaryota > Metazoa > Arthropoda > Insecta > Diptera > Drosophilidae > Zaprionus > Zaprionus capensis. Next base: position 7,399,109 of record JAEIFN010000011.1, read on the forward strand.
TATAATTAGAAGCCTGAGGTGCAACAACTCATCTTCTTAGGTTCATTCCGACTGCATTTCGATAGTTTTCCAAGAATTCAGTTTTATCTATTGTATATGTTTGTCCCAATCGATATTCAGTTTTAGTTAGTGCTTTGTTTTCCACTTTTTCCTTCATTAATGCTAGACAAATCCTCGGGGCATAGTTTGCACACGTCCTGGCGAGGCGCTTGTGCCATCATTTATCTAGCCCAGGCTCAGTTCAGGCTAATTAATCATGTTGGGCCCGTCAGTGAATGTCAGTTTTATATGCTGGTGCTGTCGGTGCTGCCATTTATATTCGGCCCCGTCGTCGTCTCCGTCTCCCATTATCCTATCTTGTGTTTACATACGCTCTCCTGACTGCCTGTCTGTCTGCCCGTCTGCCCGTCTGCCTGTCTGTCTGCCTGCTCTCGAGGTAATCGAAATTAAACAAAGTTTCGCTTAACTATTCGCACAATGATTAATTTATGCCCGGCCAAAGTTGATTGTCCTAGACTGATCATATCTAGCTGTTGTACCTAGGCAGGACTTGACTTTAGAGCAGATGCCAAGCCACATCCCCTTTCCCCTTGCTAGACAAACATGTTAGCGAGCGCTTTAAATGCGCATTTCATTTCAACTCAATTCGCAGCACACTCCTGGCCAAGACAATAAATCAATGGCCCTGTCCTGGCTGCAAGTGCGAAGGTACTGGGAATTACTTTGATATCCTGGTGCAACCTGCCGCAGCTTTGGGCAAATTATTTGCCACATTTTACTCTTATTCCTCGCTCTGCTCGCAAGTAAATTGTTTGCCAATATATTTTTTTTGTATTGTGCCCATTGTCGGACGCTGCCTTTGTGTACACAATTGAAACAAAGATAACTTTGAAACAGTTGTAAAGTGAAAATTGCACGGAATGTGCGCGGAACCCGCCACGGATACCGGGACAGTTCCAGTTCCAGTTGAAGCACCTCCCTCCCTACTCCTTCTCCTGCTGAACACAAATGAAAATGCTGCCGAAAAAAAGGGCGTGTTGCAACTGGCGTGTTTCGGTTTTTGTTGCTTTATTTGCTTATTTATTTAATGCCGGCCGCACGACGAGACAACAACGTCCAAAAAACATAAAAGCGAGAAAAATGTGCAGAAAATAAAAAAATAATAATAAAAGTGCCAAAAAATAAAAAGAGAGAAGGCCAAAAAGAAAGAAAGCGGAGGCGCAAACAAAGCCAGCCAAAAGGTGTAGCCAAAGGGCATGCAAAATTGCAGCACCAGCTGGGAAGAGTGAGCGGGGGGAGGGGCAGCAGAGAGGTAGTAGCTGGAGGAACACTCGCTACATCGTGTTCCGGGCGGTTGGAGTCGATAGTCGAGCTGCGCTTCACGGATGCCAGGCACAATTTAACATGTAAACGATTTTTGTTAACTGTGCGAGAAGAGCAGAGCAAGAGGGGAAGGGATGGAAGAAGCGGGGGAAGAGGTGGAGTAGGGGCCAGTAGCAGCATATTCCCTCTGATTGCTGTTCAATCGCAATAAATTTCGCACAATTGCACAATAATTGTTAAAAGTTTAAATAAACAAAAATAGACAATTCAATTGAGGAAAGAGAGACAGTGGCAAGCAGGAAAGTGGGAGGGGGGAAACTGACTACAAAATTTCAATTCATGCTTTAATTCCCGCTTCAATTTATTATACTCCAATATCAATTATCCCGAAAATGAATGTGGAATATAATGAAAAATGGGTTAAATGTTGATTTCGAAAATAGTTTTTAGCATCATTTCGCGTGCTTATAGAGTGGGGGAAGTGCGTCAGTTCTGCTGCAGTTCTATTCTCAGCCCCGGGCTGCGACTCCCTCGTAGAATTTCCCTAATTACTGCTCGACAGCTTCGCAAACGACAGACGCCTACGCGCAGCGTTGAAGAGGCAAAGGCAAAGGCAGAGGCGGAGGCAGAGGCTGAGGCTGCAGACTTTTCAAGGTAAATCACAAAAATAGTTGGAAAACGCAGCCACATATGCTGCCTCGCTGCTGCCCGCTGCTCCAGACTGCTGCATGTTGCCTGCTGCCTGACAGAGGACACACATATGCCCGGGCTGCAACGGCGGCAGCAGCAGCAGGAGTCGAAGTCGAAGTCACTGATGGACACGGCTCGGTTGGCTATTAAAATTTCACACTCAGCAAAGCAAATGCTACAAATAAAATAAACGTGCAACGGCAGAGGCAGAGACGGTGGCAGAGCCTGAGGCAGAGTAATGCGCTGCACAAATAAATAAAACTAAAGGGCAAACTGCGCTCGGCGTTGGTGCAGTTGCTCCGCCCTCCTGCTCCGTCTCTGTCTCCGACTCCGGCTGCTGCTCCCTCTCTATTTATAGACACCATCGTGGTGTGCCAGTTATATGTGTGTGTGTGTGCCTCTACCTTTGGCATTGGCACTTGAGGCAGTTGCTCTGCCTGTGCAGTGATCTGCGCCTTACCTAAGCCACCTTTGCAGCCACGACGCATGTGCACCTTTAAGTGCCCCTTTCCAGTCCCTTTCAGCTCTGCCTATGCAGTTCCAAATTTAGCACGCCTCGCCGATTATTACTCGGCAGTTGAGGCTGTCCCGCTGCCCGTTCCCGTTCCCATTCCCGGGCATATGTTTTTCATATGCGACGCTCAAGTGGCACTTGAGAGCGGACAGAGGGACAGACTGTTTGACTGACTGACTGACTGCCTGACAGTGTAGAGCAGAGAGAGGAGAGATGGGAGAGTACAGGCTCGACTGAAGCCTTTTGCAGCGCATTGTAAACTTTCGCACGGCGAAACGCGAGCAAAACGCGCACAAAACGCGGGGGAAACACGTCGGAAACGCGAGCTCGGCCATGTCGCATTTCACACCTAAACAAATTGGCCTTCCCACAGGTTTTCACTTACACACATGCCACAATTAATTGCTAAATAAATAATAACAATAGCGAGAGGTGTCACTTACACACACTCTCACACACACACACACACACACCAATGAGTGGCACATCTATCGCGGTCAATTAGCGCGACTTTGTATTATGGTCGAGTGGCTCTTGCCAGGCTAATTCCGTGTGAATTTATTTAATAAATATGCTAAAAACACAACTAACTGCAAATGAGTGCAGAGCGCAGCGTCTGTTTATAATTAAGTGCTTTAATTTATGTTCTCCGCTCTCTTTCTATTCGCACTCCCTCTCTCTCTCTCCTCTCGCACACGCACAAAATACAAATCCCAATCGGGGAAGATCGGGAGACATTGACGGCGCCACCTGCCGGCCATTTGTCTGCAACTGCGTCAGCGACAACAGCAACAACAATTAAACAATTAGACAAGTCGCAGTGCTACCTGAGCACCAAGGGCAACCAGGGGGTGTGGGGGTGGTAGCCAGCGAGGGAGGGCAAAATGTATCGAGAGTGTCATCGGTTTACAGTTTGTTTGACGCGCGTCTGTCAGTGAAATATTAAAAACACTTTAAGAACTGACAGCGAGATGAGCATGAGAAATACGCCCAGATCGGCGAGCAGGTAAAACTGTCCGTCCGCAACCGACGCCCATAAATTAAAAGTGAAAATCATTTCGAAAATATCGCAAAAAAGACCGAAGCCAAATGAAAAGAAATGAAAAGAAAAAAGAAACGAGATGAAATAATAAATAAATTTGCATTAACCGAGCTTAGCTGAAAAATGTCTGGCTAATAAAAGCTGGCAATAAAAAGCACATAAAATTAGTGGGCGCACAAACAACTAGGTAGACACAGACACAGATACAGATACACAGAGCCAGATACAGATAGAGATACAAATGTATCTGTCGCCGCTGCACGTTAGCACAAATGTATTTTTTATTGATTTACGCGTTCCTGCCCCTTTCTCCTGCGCCACCACCTTTCCACATATTATTTATAATGAATACCCAATCCCCACCCTGCTTTCCCCTCTTGTCTATTTCGAGCTGCGCGTGTTGGTGATCAGGTGAACCGACACTGACAACAATTTTTCGCTACAATTCGAATTTGGAATTCGAGTTGAGCAACTTGCCATAAATTGTGGCAAAGTATTTTGTGCCTTTCGGCGAATGTCAAAGTATTTCAGTTTTCCGTCTCATAAACAGTCCCATAATTCGTCTGGTCAACAGGTGTGTGTTAACAGCGTACTGTTAAATAACAGCAGGCATGTTGCAAATGCCACCAAGTGTTGCCCAATGGGAACTATCAATCAGCTTCAATTGTTCTGCGTTAAGCGCCAAATAGTTGGCAAAACAACAACAGCAACAATAGCAACAAAAACAGCAGAAACCACAACAACAACTACAATAACAGGAGCAACATAAACCTAAATAAAAGCGAGCAACATTTGATGTTGCTATCAAAAATTGGTTTCTTTCTGTTGTTTGCACAAATTGAAATTAATTTGCGCACACTTTCGATGTCTCACATGTGCTTTGGCTGTATATGTGTGTCTGTGTGTGTGTGTGATGGAAAAAGTGTAAATACGAAACGGCTTTTTCCACGTTGCGTTAATAATTTCTGTTATGAAAAATTGATTGAACTAAATGAGCTGGTGACACACTTGTTGAGTGTCGCACACACACTCACACTCACTTATACACACACATCATCACAGAGCACAAGACTCATCACGCCCGGAATCGGAGCCATAATTGCGATGATACTCGGCCCCCCTTATGATGATGAAAAAAGCCATAAAATGTGTTTGGTCTTTCATTTGATTTTCCATTTCCTTTTCTTGGCTTCGTCACCTCTTCCTCTGCTTGTTTTATGCTCTGCTTCGCCTTTTAATAACTTGCATATTTTATTAAGACAAGACAGATTCATTTACAGCCGCGAATAAATTATAAAAAATTATTAACCGAGTTCGGGGGAGTCCGCCCGAGTGCCATAAACCGGTCAGCTGTTTCGGGCTGATGTTTTTATAGCACTTTCTTTTATGGCATTTAAAATGGGCCACGCTGCAATTAGAGCGATTAGCATGAGATGATTCCAGGACAGCGAAGGGAGGGATATGCACACCGTCATATAGGGGCAGCCAGAGATCTTTGATAGATCTCACAGTAAATTGACGACCCGCATGGCAAATCAAACTGTATCGAAATCAATTAACTTTGTATGTAATATCAATAAAAAGCAGAGAAGGAAAGTGAAATTATCAGGCAACGAACGTGCAACGAACTCTACGTAGATTGCGCTTGATTGGCAGCAAACAGATACAGATACAGATACAGTTGCAGCCAGCTACTTGCAGCAACTTGCTGCAAAGGTACGTGGACCGTGGAGTCCGGCATTCCGTTAATTTAGCCGCCCGTTCGACGAGTGCCCCTATGCGAGAGAAGCCGAGGCTGTCTGCAGGCGGTTAATTGGCTTAAATTAAGGTAGCGATCAAATAGCAGAAATAACAACAAGAACAACGTCAACAACAAAGACTCCCATTGTGGCATACCCACAGAGAGAGAGAGAGGGGGAAAAAGAAGAGGGAGAGAGAAACAGCAACAGAGCAACTCCATTTTGTACCTTGGAGATACAACAAAGTCGTTTCTCTGCCTGCCTGCGCTTGCTGCTTGCTTATTTACCAAGCGAGTCGGCGGCCATAAGTGTCTCACACACACACACACACACGCACGCACACATAGTTAGTTATTTACTCTGTGTGTACACTGTACAGCAATTGGCTGACCCTCGGCATCGGCATCGACGGCGGCAGCGACGTCGTCATTGAACAAAGCAATCTTTAAGATACTTTTTTCTTCTTCGTTTTCGTTGTGGTTCGCCGTTGCCGTTGCCGTTGCCTTCGTCGTCGTCGTGGCAGTTGTTCACGTTCTTTATGATCTCCCTTTTCGCATGCTTGAACGCTTTTTTGAACTGATTAAGTCGACTCTTCAGCCAGTTTCTGTTGCTGTGCGAGTGTGTGTGCGTGTGTGAAAACCAGTTCCACTCTTAAGTCTACCCTTGCTATGGGCATAACACATTGGCTACAAAGTATATATACCTAAGATATATACGCCATATGCCTGTTATATATTCTATATCTCTGAGCCGATTCGATTGTTCTTTTAGCTTTCTTCTAGTTTAGGCTTTAGGAATGGAATATATATGCATACATACATATGCACACATGTGCATACATATATATGCATATATATATTCTTAATCAGTCTGGTCAACTCTACCGTTTGCTGCGTTGTCTTTAGCCCTGACCCCATTCACTTGCCTAGAGTATCTCGACTTCGGCTTGTCGCAATCAGTTGCTGCCTCTCGTCTCTGCTCTGCTGTGCTCTTGATTGGCGCATGAGATCATCGCCTTTTACGTGGAAGTGTTGCGTGAAGGCAATGGCAACCACAATGCCAATAAACCACATGCCTGGCAGGCAGGCAGGCAGGCAGCCCCGACTCGGAGCGATCCATTGAGTTTTGGCATCGGCGAAGTTGATTTGCCACGAAATTAAAGTTGATCTTTGAGCCGAGGTCGGGACGGAGCTTGCCCGTCTCACGGTTTCAGGTCTGCTTCCCCTCCTCCCCCCTTCAGTACTTGTGTGGCAGAGCATTTATTTGTGTGGCTTATCGCCTGTGCAGATCTGGCAGTTAATTTGATTTCATTAAAAATATTGCTGCTTCATTTCGCACAGTGTATTGCGTTGTTGTTATACTGAATTCCACAAAACTAACTAACTCTCCCCTCTCTCTCTCCCTCTCGCCTTGCAGTTCCCTCTTTGGCCTCCAGTCTGCACCATCACCAAGCACACAGCAAGCCCAGCAATGTGGCTGCCCCAAGCGAGGAGGAGGAGCACGGCCCGCACACAGCCAGCACGACGGGCAGCGCAGGCGAGGATTACCTGGTCAAGTGCACGCAGTGCCACCAGCGCTTCAATGAGTTCCAGGTAAGTGTGACAGGACTTTACCTTGTGCCCAGGCCTGGTATCATCCTCTTTCTCTCTCTCCCTCCCTCTCCCCCTACAGTCCCTTAGCGAGCACATTGCCAGCGAACATCCGCACGACAAGCTCAACTACGAGCCGAGTCTGCGTGCAGCGGGCGCAGTGCAGCCCGAGAACGAGGCGGAGGAGGACGAACAGAGCAACTTGAGCTGCAGCAGTCGCCGCTACGCCAAGTCGCCGTCGAGCAGCAGCAACAACAACAACAACAACAGTGAAACAACCAAGAACCAAAATCAGAACCAGAGCAACAGCAACAGTCGCTCGCCGCTCTGCTCACCTGTTGTTGCCCCAACGCACCCGGCGCACTCGAGCGATCTGTTTGCCCACCTGCCGCACCCGCCACCACAGCTGCCCGCCCACTTGCACGCCCAGTTCATGGCAGCCGCCGCCTCGCTGGCCATGCAGTCCGCACGCTCCGCCAGCTCGCCCAGCCAACTCCAGCAGCAGCAACAGCAGCAGGCGCAGGCCCAGCAGCAACAGTTGCTGCTCCCCCCGCAGCAGCCACTGCCACAGCCCGGCAGCAACAGCAGCGTGGGCAGCAACTCCGCCTATGACCTGGACCTGAGTGCCCCGCGCTCCACCTCCAGCCCCGGCTCGACGACGGGCGATCTCGGCAGCGCCGCCTTTCCCTGCATGCAGTGCACCGCGTCCTTTTCGACCCGCGAGCAACTCGAGCAGCATCAGCTGCTGCACTCCCCCAACGGGCAGCCAACAACCCAGAACGTGACGCAGGTGAGTTCAAATACCGTTAGAATGTAGACCCTGAGCTGAGCTCCAAGTACAGTGGGCTGTGACTAAGCCACACCGCAGGCACCAATGGCAGTGGCAGTTGTGGTTAAAGTTCAGATTCGCACGTCAGTCCGATCCACAATCGGATCACACACACACACACACAGGCACACACACACACAATGAGTTGGCTTTGTTCGGGAAGTGGGCGACGATAGCGAGAGACGTCGGATAACGACGGTGCCAAGTACAATCGGCTGGGCAACCTTATGAATGTGCCCACGTTTCCTGTTGACATACACACACACACATTCACACACGCAGACACAGAACACACACGCGTGGGCAATGCAACCTCATATCGCATATCGCAGGCAAAATGGGAAAATAATTAAGTTCAGATAAAAACTAAACACATGAAACGACATTAAATTATTGTTTCTGTTGTTGTTGTTTTTTTTGGTTTCATTTTGGCCCCGCCCCTGCTACCCTGTTCCCCTTCGCCCCTTCCCCTTTCGCTTGCTCGAGGAGATAACATTCGTATACTGTGTAAATGTATTTATACTTGAGGTTTCTCGACACTCAAGAGGTTTCTGTTCCATGGAATTGAAGATTGTTTTTTATACTGACGTAAAGTTTATCAGCAGCAACAACAGCAACAACAATAGGCTATAAACTATGATAAGCAACACCGTCATAATAAAAAAGCAGAAACAAATACTGGCATTAAATAAAACGTAGGCGTTTACCAAACCCCACACACACACGGAGAAAAATCCAATGACGCGCCAGAACAGAAAAAAGTACAAAAAATAAATATATATATATTATCAGGGGAGCTCTGTCTACGTCGCACAAAGCCCTGAAGAAGAAAAAGAGTGGGAACACACGAGTGAGTGAGTGCCAGAGAGAGAGAGAGAGAAGGCACGACTGTCTGTCACACTTGGTGGCGGCCTATCGTAAGGTCTTCTCCCAAGTATGTGTCTGTATGTGTGTCTGTATGGTCGCTTGGTCGACTCTGTCAGTCACACACTCGTAACTCCCAATTGTGCAGTTGTTGTTCTGCTTCTTCTTCTTCTGCTACTTTTTCTTCTTCTACTTTTTCTTCTTCTACTGCCTCTCCTTCATCTACGTCTTCGCCTGGCCGTGTGATAAGGCATTAAAATAAATGTTGCTACAGGCAGCGTGCTGATAAGGCACACTAACACTTGCGTACTTGCTTGCCTACCCCTCCTCCTGCCTCCTCGCCTGCCCCATCTCCTCATCCTTCTTCATCTGCCCCATCTTGTGCCCTCTATCTGCACACACTCTCCCAACTTTAGTCGCAACAACAATAAAAAACACTGCTCGGCCTCAAACTCCAACGATAAGCAGCAAGTTCTCTTTGAGGGAGGGACACTCATATGCACACACACATACACTTACTCTCGTACACACACGCACACGCACGCACCTTGGGCCATGAGGCACCCAGTGGCTATTAAAGCCACATAAATTATAATTTTGTTGCATTTTCGGGCAAAGGGGGCGGAGCTTTCTGCCCCACCCTGACCCTACCCGCCCCATTGCCGCCACAAGCATTTTACGCCCCCCATCAAGCGTTCGCTCATAAATTCATATGGCTAGTTTGTTTTCCCCTCTTCCCCACTCCCATTTTCTTTTTTTACCTTTCCGTAAGTAGAAGCCAAAATGAAAAAGTTGGACAGCTTCGAGCTAGAGGCTTTATGAATGCGATAGACCTGTTTTTTCAGGCTACGATGTGTAGATACAGTAGAAACTGACTTTGAAGGGAAAGGCAGACAACAAAGCACAGCAATTTGAATACGAAATTGTATCACTTACTGGGAATATCATGAAATTTCAATGATCTTTAAATTGCTTTCAACTTCGTTGGCATTTTTATTAATCATGATCAAATCCAGCGCCTTCTTTTAGTCCACTTCGGCTTAGGCAGTGCCCACTGTATGTCGCCCTCTGTGTACTGCCCACTGTATACTGCTGACGTTATTAATATTTACCTAAGCTGCTGTCCGAAAGCTAATAAAGCACGGAAAGCACGTTGCAATAGAGTTGCCCAAGTGAGTGGCCAGTAAGTTTATTAATCCTCGCTGCAGACACCCGTCCGCACACCTTCACCCACGCCCGCACCTGCTGTGCCCTGTTTGCACTTTTGTTGCAAGTGCCACAGCATCAACAGCAGCAGCAGCAGCTGGCAAGGTTTGCTTGCTGGCTGCAGGGGCACATAATTTACGGCATTGTTAATGACATTTAAACATTGCAACACATGCAAAGTGCACAAATGGCAACAGGAAACGGATATCGGACGTGGACTGTACACCGTGGACAGTGGACAGTGGACTGTGCAGCGTGGGGTGGACAGTGGGCTGACATATTGCAACTATGGCCAATTCGCATTTATTGCCACACAATATCGTTCATAATTATTGATGGCCTGCATTACACGTGTACGCGCGTATTAAATTATTATGTGTGAAAACAATTAATTATGCAAAAAACAATAAATGCACCAGTGCCAGCCCCAACAACAACAACAGCAGCAACAACATGCTTGATCTCTGAACAAATTGCTCATTATGGAAATCACGGAACGTCGCGCACATAAGTAGGCAACACTTTTTGCGACGCCTCTCACCAAAATTGTTGTTGTTGGTGTTGATATAATTGTTGTTGCAACTGTTATTGTTGTTGTTATTGAAAAGCCATTCAAATTGGCCGCAGACGTCGCGCGCGGCAGCTTTAAAGTCAACAATGCCAAAGGTCAACATCATTACCAACACATCAAAATGGCCGCGAGATAGCCAGTGCAGAGCGAGAGAGAGAGGAGAGAGTGAGACAGGGAGAGAGCGAGCCGTAATTGTTGAGCAAATGGCAGCACATAAATTATTGGTCAAAAAGTGACGTTGGCAAACTTTCAGCAATAACAACCGAGTGCCAGAAAAAGTGCAGCAATTAAATATTTGCTTAACTGCGCGCCACACACACTCGCACACACACACACTCAGGCAAATAAAAACAGTCGCAACTTTTTGGCCACAATTCATTTGGGGTCGAGCACAGCAAAAGTTGCCACCTTTTTGGTAGCCACCACAGAATGGTTGCTCGGTTGCTCGGCTGCTCATGTGTCTGCGCAGAGGCGAACACGAAACATTTCAAATTGAAAAATTATATGCACTTTAGGTGTCCAGCCCGGCCGCAGCTCTCCGGTCAGCTCCAACTCCAGCTGCAACTCCTCCATCCGCTCCTGACGTCGTCGTCGTCTCGGCGCCATGCGCCACTTGACGAACAGCATTGAAAAATTAATGGCAATTTATTTACTTCGCTACGGCGTAACCCATTCCCGGCCACGCCCCTTTTCTGCGGCCTGCCCCCTTCGCCTCGTGCCTTTGCACTGTTTAAATGTGTTTCACATTGTGCTGCCACCGTAAGGTCAACTGTGGCAGAGTTTAAAAATTATTCGCAATTAAAGCAAACAAATTAAAAAACTTTTACGCGCATGTTTTGCAAATAATGAAAATTTATTGAAATTTATAACGTAAAGTTCGCAGCATTTGTTTGGCTTAATGCAAATAAACCCTGTGTGTGTGAGTGCGTCTGTTTGTGTGAACACCTTCATCATATAGTTTACTGCGCTTGACACATGTTTAATTAGTATGTTACATGCCCAAAACTTGCCCATCTATAAAAGACATTTCAAGTGTTTACATTTGTTATAATACCCAACTTGTTCTTAAAAGAAAGATCCCCCTTATTTTTAAAGTTCTTGCTGAAGAGTTTCCTTTGGGTGCTCCTTACAATCTTAAAACTCATTAATATTATCAACAGTCGCTTGCAATGATATTTCCCCTGCCATCTGCATTCCAGTTCCACGCTCTAGACAGCAACACCTGCCTATTTTTTACCAAGAGACATTCCGAGATACTATGCCTTCCCCCCCTCCATGATTCTACCTTCCCCATTGGGCGCACTTTCCTCGTGTTCTTCTTTTCCCAACAATTCTACGGTGCTCTCGGGATTTGGATCAACTTTCACCGTGCACACCATAAATTATGTGTCAGTGCATTTCCCTATCACTTCACCCCACTCTCTTTCTCTAGCCTTGTGCCTCTCCCTCTCTGTCTATGCAAGTCCCGTGGGCTCTCTCAGTGACGTTTATTGTGCGGTTGCGTCTCGGAATATGTTTAATGAAGCTGGGAACTGCAAGACGAGAGAACCTGACACTGGTCATAGACCCCAATGGCGACTGATTTGAGCAGATTGTAACGTGAGGCATTTCCCGTCCCTGCCAACTGGACCTTTACGGTTGTCCACCGTTGACAAGGTCTCGAGGAAGAGAAATCTTTATAAAAAGAACAAAATATGCACATATGTGTTTTCGCAGCAGCAGCAGCTGTTGCCTCCCTGGCAAGCGATGTCTCTAAGGAACTTTGCCGACGACATTCTCATTTCTCATACACGTGATATGCTCGCCGATCTCTTTGATTTGGCAACAATTCCGAGGAGCTTTTATCAAATGTTATAAATTAAATTTATTTTGCGGCGGCGCCTAATTTATGTTTTCCTAATACACAACTAATTTCGCATGTTTAGAGAAACGACGACGAGACAAGGAGAAGTGAAATGGGGAGAGAGTCAGACTGGGAAAGCAGAAAGATATATTCAAAGATCTTGGAACGCCGCCTCAGCCCCACGCACCATTGGGCAAAACGTTTTATTTATAAACAATTAATTTTGATTTGTCGTTCGCTGGCAGCCCACGAAGTCCACGAAATTTCGGCAAGTTTCCGCTTGTCTTTTGGGTAGGCACCCCAACCCTCCCAGCACCCTCTCCACCTACGTTGTAACATGTCTTTTTTAGATGATTTGTTGATTTATAGAGAAAAGATTTAAATGGTTTGCAGAGAACTTAATCAACTTCCCGAATCTCCATTTGTTAGGGTATTATAGGTTCAGTTTCGCCAAAAAGATCATTCGTTTTTTCGTTCTTGGGCAGCAGCTGAGAAATGCGACATAAAATATTGAAAAAATGCGGCAGTCGAAATAAATTGCGAAATGATGCACACTCTTAAGAGTGTTTCCCTGTTAATCAATTTGCAAGAACTCAGCAATGTATTCCGAATGAACTCAAGGCAGAATGGGAAGCTGGGGGTGGTGGGGACAGGGGGTGCACAAGTCACCCGAGAGACCCGTTTGCCAAATGGCGACTTTACACTTTTTTCAGATGTTAATGAACTTTCGCTCTGAGTGAAAAGGTTCAGCAAGTGTGAATCGGGGAATGAGCTAAGCTCGCGTCTGAGACGCACCTCTGTGGGTTGCCGCCTTATCGCACGGGTTCAAAAACCCTAGCAGTACCTATACAGAACACTTTCGATAACCCAGACGAACCGAGTGCGCACAGCACAACGCGCGTCCGATCTAGTAGTGACAACAGGCACACTACACTATCGTTATCTCTCGTACTTATTATTCGCTGCCTCTTCGAGAAGGTAGCTGCCTCATACGTCAATTCATTCATCGCTCTAATCAAAGGCAGCCTGATAGAGTGTGTGTTTTTCTTTCGTTTTCGTTCAGGTTACGGTGTGTTCTCTCTCTCTCTCTCTGTCTGTCTTTGTCGTTTTTAGGCCATGGATTTTAAAAAAATTCATGGACTATTGTGTTTGTCGGAACGGAAATGTGCGTAACAGGCAAAAGGAGGCATCTCCGACCCCATAAACTATATATATTATGAATCAGTATCAGTAGCCGAGTCGATTGAGCCATGTCTGTCTGTCCGTCTGTCCGTCTGTCCGTCTGTCCGTCTGTCCGTCTGTCTGTCTGTCCGTCTGTCCGTCCGAATGAACACCTGGATCTCGGAAACTATAAGAGCTAGAGTCATGAAATTTTGTGACAACATACGTATATATTGCAGTGTCTCAAAGTTTTTTTGAAATTTGCACACGCCCCTTCCCGCCTCTGAAAATGAGTAATAACTATAACAACTATATACACTATGATTACACAACCCCACAAAAAAAAAGTTTGTCATGATCTGGGTATGCGGCATATGCAGTTATATGTATTTTGGGTCGCTGAATCCGAATCTGGGGTCAGAAATTCTCCATCACGTCTGGATTTCGACCTAACCTCAAAAAACTGAAAAAACTTTGGATATCCCCAAAAGATATAGAATCGTGATCTGGGTTTGCGATATATGTTTTAACATGTATTTTGTCTTTCTAAGTCCGAATCCGAAGTCCAAATTTACATAGCACGTCTGAGTTTCGACCTAACCTCAAAAAACTCGAAAAATTTTTGAAGGCCCAAAAAATAATGGGGGGTCATGATCGGGTCATGATGGAGAATTTCTGACCCCGGATTCGGATTCAGCGACTCAAAATACATATAACTGCATATGCCGCATACCCAGATCATGACAAACTTTTTTTTTGTGGGATTGTGTAATCCATGGCCTTATACAGTCAGCTCCTGACTGTAGCGTTTGTATTTTTCTTTTTGTGTTACTAGCAGCTGTCGCAGCGATAAGCCTAGGAAATTGGGTCGCATTTGCCTGAAGGCAGTTAGACATTATTTTTATTCAACGTATACGAAATGTTTCGTCTTTTTTCTTTCATTTTCTTAAACATTTATTTTGTGGCGTCGTTAATAATTTCGGGTTTTCCTGCGCAAGCACAATTCTGTTTAGACTGACCTCAAAATCAGAGCGAGAGTGAGATGGAGAGAGAGTGGGAGAAGAGCAACAAGTTGAGCATGTCGCTTTTTGTTATTTTTGTTTACGCGACAGGTGCGTCGCTATATGTAGACCGATATTTCTCTAGGTATTTCCATGCGGGTGATGGCATTTTGTCAAATTTGAAATTAGCCAACAATGCTTTTGAGCTTGTCAAGCTGAAAGTCTGAGTCTGTTACCCCCACCCCCTTTCCGGCCAATTATGGGCGCTATTATGGCCAGATTCTCATGTCACTCAATGCACGAGGCGCTCGATGAAATACTTTCACAAATTAGAGGTATCTGCGACACACACACATTGTATCTAATATTTCTGTCTGCTTTGACTTTGGTCTCCTCACCCCTCCCCTGTCCCCTCCCCTGGTCGTACCCCTTTGAGTTGGCGCCCACCTACGTTGCGTTATAATTAGAGCCAAAGGCTTCTGTCGCCTGCAATTAACGTGGACGGACGCACTGGACGCTCGATAGGACTTTTGCACTGTCAACATGTTTTAGCTTGATTTGTGCTTTGAAGCTGCTGTGTGGTCCCCGCCACACACACAGTTACACAGTGCATGTGTGTGTGTATGTACACATGAGTTTTGGCTAGAATTTGGCTATGTTTCAAACACGTTATTGGCTTGAAATCAGCTAAGAGTGATAACTACGCACACACCTAATGACTGATAAACATATGAATGTACATATGTGTGTGTATTAAAGTGTATGACATCATTGTTAACTCAGTACACACATACACAGCAAAGTATATTAAGTGTGAAAGGTACTCGTCGTCGTCTTAATTGGCCGCCATGAGGCATCACATTCTGTTGAAATTTTATTAATTAGACAAAGATCGTATATGTATGTGTGTGTGTGTGTGTGTACTCACACGCGTTTGTAGGGTATTGTTGATTCGAATAACAGGGAGATAATGAAGCTGAGCTTCGCACGTGTGTTGAGCTTATCGCCACTAAAGATTAGAGGTTATGAGAGGCCTTTTATTTCGGGAATGAATCAATTTCCGCCAATGGATAGAGTTCACATCGCACGCACATTTCACATACACATGCACACATGTAATACAAATACATATGTATGTACATATGTTTATGTATGTGTCTGACTTGAGTCATCTGCTCCACTCTGCGACCCTCTGCGCATCTTTCTGGGGCCAGTCCATTATTAACGAAAGGTAGCTTCAATTGGCACTTCCGCTGGCAGCACATGACGAGTCGAGCACGAAAGTGCATAGTGACGGATGGCCCCAGCAACAACAATAACAACAGCAGCAGTGGCAACTCTGCTGTTCACCTTTTGTAAGTACAGTACCGCTGAGTGGCGAGTGCTGAGTTCGAGCTGCCATTTTGGTTTACATTTAATTGATAACAATAAAAACATAACAGCGCCGCGGCGCAGCCAGCGATAACAAAGCGAGTTAATGGCCACACTGTACTTAGCAGAGGTGGGCGTATGAGCAAACACACACAAGCACGCACTCACAGTCACACACACTCGCACATTGACTGGCTCATTCCACTCACTTACACCACACAGCAAGGTAAAGAGAGCGAGAGCAAGAGAGCAATAGCGATAACGAGTTTCGCTTTGTGCTCGTGTTCGTATTCGTGTTCGTGTGAGTGCAACAGGTAGAAGTGTTCGTAGCCATGTTGAGAGCATGTTAAAACTCGTTTGCTGGCACAGTGTGACCGCTCTCTCTCTCTCTCTCTCTCTCACCTGCAAATGGCGACTGTTGTTTGTGGTTGACGCTATGACGTCAGTGAAATTTATAGCAGCATTTAAAAGAACAGGTAGAACAACATAAACTCCCCGCTCCCCTCTTAACAGACGCAGACTGAGACTCATAACCAGCGGAAGCGGAAATTTATGTTTCCACTCTTCCGCTCCATCAGCCTACGCCAGCCGGCGCTCACATTTCTCATTTCATTTCACTCAAGGCAAAAATCAAATTGTAGTTTTAAGTTTTTCACTTTAGGGAAAGAACCAAACAAGTTTCCCCATCATGTGTTTTTCTGTTTCATTTCGAATGTGCTAAACAAACAAATTAGGCCTGAAACAGGCCGTAATTATTGGGGCGTATTTTGAGTTTTATCTTCCACTTGCTAAGCAAATAAACACAATGTCACCGTTAATGTACAAACTAATTAGTGCGGAGAGCAGCGAAGAGTGTGTGATGGTCATATTTCGATGGCCAGTGGTGTCTGTGCTGTGATCTCATGTCAACCACTCATTTGTGATCAGTATAAATTGGTTTTGTGACTAATATCTGGTCACACTTAAGAGACACAGACACACACACACAACATATTTATTAATTGATATTCGACACGATATTCAATTGTATTTGCGAAGTCATTCTCAACTGTTAATATTAACATAAGTCGGAACAGGGGATGTTAAGTCCTAGGTAAAAAAAGAGATGGCAACACTGTTGCGATTGTTTTTCCCCAGCGCTGATGAAATTATTTGCTGATAAACAATTGAAGTCGTTCGTCAACGGAAAGTCGTGAACCTTACAACAATAACAAACAATCTTGGGATTTTATTATTTATAAGAAAAAGAGAACAAGAAAATCAATGAGGTGAGCTGCATATAATGCCTTATATGCAGGGAAAGTTCAACGGCTGCACGTAAACAACGACGGGGCGATCGGTTGGTTGGTGAAGGGGAGGGTAAGGCGCTGCAACACGTGTTGCCATCTGTTGGGCAAGTGAAAGTGCCGCAAATCTTTCAGCGCTCTGGCTAAGTGGAGCCCCTTGCTCCGACCTGTCAGTCACTTTTACATAGCGTGCACACCTTTTCCAGCAACTACAACAACAAAAACAACAATGTTGCCAGCGGGGATATTGATGCGTTCAATTTGTTGCCAAACAAATCAAAGACAAACAAACGCATTCGGTTTGATGGTTGCCGTTGATAAGCATCAGCTGTTGAAACGATTTGATTTGATTTGATTTCAGTTTTAATTCCTTTTCTCTTTGCGCCCCGGTTTTGTTTATTTCTTCACTTGCCGGCGTTTGTTGTTGTTTATGTTTCCATTCCTTATTGGCGCTTTGTCGCAATATTTCCCATTGAAGTTTTTTCATTTGTTTTTCCCAATTCCGATGCAGATCGTACACGTCACACACACACTTACAGATCTACATACGCTCACACAGTCATGTGCATACGCAATTGTGCGTCAGGCCTGCAGCTAGGTGCTGAAGGGCCGTCGCCTAAAAGGGCTCTCTTCTAAAATGAATAATGTATTCATATATATATACTTTATGGGGACGGCCACGCCATCTTTTACCGGTTACATATATTTTTGGCAGCCACAATCGTAGAATCCCCGGTGATTTCTCAAAAACAATAATTGTTCTTATATAAAATCTTTTTAATTAGTATTAAGTTTCGCCAATTGGAAAATATTTTTTGATATACAAAAATCACAACTATTACTTAAAGCAGGGTAATTACATTTGGGGCCCCAAGAAGTTTCGGCCCCTGGGATTGTCGCAACGGCCCTGGTGCGTGCATACGCAGTCTTTTTAATGTTCCTTTTATGCTCATTTTCTGCTTTGTTGTCGCACATGTGCACGCACATTCCCGCGATAGTTGCAAGCTGAATGCTACGACACCTCCACTGAAAAGAGCTTCACTTTCCTTCTCTTCTTCGTCTCATTCAGTTATTTCGTGATATGCGCAGCGCGCATTTCGATCGCGCTTTTTATTAAGTTGTTTTCCCTTTCGCTTTGTGTCTGTTTTGCGTTTAAATAAATCAATCAGTTAAACTAAACGCTTTTAATCTGCTTGCCAATCGCAACAACCCAAAATGATGTTCAGCATTTTAAATTAAAAAGTGAAACACAAAAAATGGAACTTGCCTATCGTTTTGTTCGTTTTATCCCGTCTTTGCTTTGTGGTCATTTGGTTTCGGTTTTTGGTTTTTCTTTGCGGGCCTTGAAACAAATTAAAAACCGTTAAATTTCAAACAGACTGCAAAACAAATAAATAGACGAATTTGTTGTTTTAAACAACTTTTATTACCTGTGCGTGGCGTGCTTGCGTCTGTGCGTCTGTGTGTGTGAGAGAATGGGCGCGTAACTGGCCTCAAAATAAAGACTGAACAACAACAAAAACAATGTCAGCTGCTCAACTGCTGCCGGCAGTGGGAAGAGTCAGAATGCTGATGAATAAGAGCCAACAACCACAAGTGAGAAAGAGGGTCTAAGCAGCACCCGCACAGTGGGCGGGATGGTATTTTATTTTCCCCAATTGGAATTGCAATAAATATTGACAACATTAATCATTTCTCCCTCTCTCTCTCTCTTTCTCCCCCTCTTTGCAGACGTGCAAAATATGCAACAAGGCGTTCGCGAATGTTTACCGCCTGCAGCGGCACATGATCAGCCACGACGAGTCGGCGCTGCTGAGGAAGTTCAAGTGCCTACTGTGTGAGAAGGCGTTCAAGTTCAAGCACCACCTGAAGGAGCACGTGCGCATCCATTCCGGCGAGAAGCCCTTCGGCTGCGACAAGTGCGGCAAGCGCTTCTCGCATTCGGGCAGCTTCTCCTCCCACATGACCTCGAAGAAGTGCACCAACATGACCCTCAAAGTGAGCAACCCCAGCAACGGCAGCAACACCAGCAGCAGCAGTAATCGGCAGCTCCTCAAGAGCTTGGATAAAAATGCCAATGCTGGACGCTCTCCCTCAGATCTGCAGCCACTGCTGCCGGGCAAGCGGGGCTGCAAACTGCCCGATCCGGTGCTGCCCAATCCCATGAACTACTTTGCGGGAGAGGCACAGATGTCGGTGCCGGCGGGGCCCAATGGACCCGGAGCCTTCTATCCCAATTACAGTGCAATGAACGCGGCCTTGATGGCATTCCCGAATGCCTTCATGGCCGCTCTGGACCCACGCATGCATCCGTTTGGCATACAGCGACTGCTGGAGATGACAGCCGCCGGGCAACAGCATCGTGAGGTGCAGCATCAGCATCAGCAGCAACAGCAGCAGCACGAGGAGCCGCTGTACGAGCCCAGCAAGGATGAGGATGAGACGCCCGATGAACCCAAGCTTGTAATGGATCTCGGAGACTCCGAGGTCAAGTCAGCGACACCAGCTCCAGAGACGCCTGCGGTTGCTGAACCAGTTGCCGATGCCGGCTCGTTCAAGCAGGAGCACAGCCGGGAGCCAACGCCTGTGCTGGAGAGTGCTCCAGACACGCCCAAGTCCATCAAAGTAGAGCAGGAGGAAGAAGCGGCGCCTGTAGAGGAGTCGCGTCCCCACACCCCACAAGATCTGCGCTGCAGTCGCTGCTCAAAGCAATTCAATCATCCAACTGAGCTGGTGCAGCACGAGAAGGTTCTCTGCGGGCTTATCAAAGAGGAGCTGGAGCAGCGTTACCAGAAGCAACAACAACAACAGCAGCAGCAGCAAACTAACTTTGTGCTGCCAGCGGCGAGTGATGCGGACGAGGACGATGAGGAGGAGGAAGAGCCACGCCAGGACTTTAATGCCGGCAGCAGCGACAGCGGCGAACGTAAGGTGCGCGTACGCACCGCCATTAACGAGGAGCAGCAGCAGCAGCTTAAGCAACACTACGCCCACAATGCACGTCCGAGTCGGGACGAGTTCCGCCTGATCGCCGCTCGGCTGCAGCTCGACGCGCGTGTCGTGCAAGTCTGGTTCCAGAACAATCGCTCGCGTGAGCGCAAGATGCAGAGCTATGTGAGCAACGGTGAGCAACACGCCGCCGCCACCACGGCAGCAGCTCTGCCACGCGCTGCTGGTGAGGATCAGCCGTTGGACTTGTCTGTGAAGCGCGATGCATCGCCACTCTATGGTCTGGCTCCACAGCAGACAACGGTGAGCGAAGCGCCCGTTGACTTTCAGGAGACAATGGCCATCAATCTGAGCCGCAAGCTATCCAGCTCGGCCTCCATGTCGCCGTCCTCGCTGTCACCCTGCTCGGGTGCCTCCTCGCTGCAGCAGTCGGCTGCTGCTGCCGCCGCTGCGGCCATCTACTTTGCTCCGCCCTCGCCGCCCAGCTTGCACGAGGCAGCACCCTCGATGCCGCCACATGGGGCAGCCGTGGCACGTGTGCAATCCTTTCCGGGGCTGCCGCCCTACATGATGCCACGCCTGCCCATGGAGGCGCTCTTCCAGATGCGACCCGGCGGCGAGTACGCGCCCAATCCGCTGATGAACAGTATTAAGCTGCCCGACTATCGCGGCACCAGCCTGAGTCCAGGAGGCTCGGAGAAGCGTTCCTGGCGCGACGACGACTCGCGCATTTCGCACGAGGATGACTACGTGCTGGGCGTCGGCGGCGGACTGCTGCCACCAAAGCCAAAGCGCGCCAAGGCCGAGACGCATGGCCACGCCGGCGATCCGGATCTGCCCTTCGTGTGCAATCAGTGCGACAAGGCGTTCGCCAAGCAGAGCTCCCTGGCGCGCCACAAATACGAGCATTCCGGTAAGTCGCGATGAACTAAAGCGGAAGTCCACTGGGAACCACGACTAATCAGCGCCAATTGTATTTGCAGGTCAGCGTCCCTATCAGTGCATGGAGTGCCCCAAGGCGTTCAAGCACAAGCACCACTTGACGGAGCACAAGCGTCTGCACTCTGGGGAGAAGCCCTTCCAGTGCTCCAAGTGCCTGAAACGCTTCTCCCACTCGGGCAGCTATAGCCAGCACATGAACCACCGTTACTCCTACTGCAAGCCCTACAGGGAATAGGTAAGCGACTCCTCAGTGCCGCCCACCTGCGTCGCAGCCGCCGCCAATGCCAGCGCGGGGACAACGCGCGCTCGTCGCGGTCCTGCCTCGGCTTTAGCAAGGAACAGCAACCTCAACCACCACAATCACAACAACATCAACAACAACAACAATGCGGCCAGCTATCCACATCAGCTGGCCGCCATGACGGCATTCCAGCAACAACATCAACAGCGTCTGCAACAGCGTCTCCCATGCCAGCAGTTTGGCTGGCCACCGTCCGTGCCTGGTGCTGGCGTCATGCTGCCTCCACCACCCAGCAATAGTTTGCAGCTGCAGCAGCAGCAGCGTTCCACGTTGCCACCACAACCTCCGCCCCCGCTGCTGAGTGGAGCGGCAGGAGGTTACGCGACACCTCAAGCGTCGCTGCCTCCGCCGCCGCCTTCGTTTTTTGCCAGCCCGCTGCATCATGCAGCCTTGATGGCCCCGCCACATCCAATGCCGAGCGAACGCTTCTCGGCGCCCCTGACTCCGCCCTCGGGCGCACCGTCCCATGGCGTGCACGCCTTCAATTTCTTCAATGCCAAAATGCTGCTGAACTGAGCCAAGCCGAACCGATCAGCAGGAGCAGCCACTAGCATAAGTCTAACGGTGAACTAACAGTGCACTTAATTGTTGTACTTAAAAAACAGACACAGAAAATCTCAAATTGTGCAGGAACACAACACAACAAGAAGAACACACACACGAATACACACACACACTCTGAAAAATGTGAAAACTTGCAGCATAGTTTTACTCCGGATGCAACTGGCAGCCATCTCAGAAGACAGAGACAGAAAGAGAGAGAGAGAGAGAAGATGAAATATTTTGTATAGAAATATTTTTACGTTTCATTTTTTTGTTGGGCGCAAAGCAAAGGAGGAAAAACCTTTCGTATAAGCGAATTTATTATTTTAAAATTTCCACACTGGTTTTAGTATTTTGTAACCATATCGTTTAAGTTGAATCAGTTTTTGTTTCATTTTAATGATGCGTATATACACTATACATATACATATATTTTATTACATATTTACAGTTATGCTTATTATATAATTTACGTTTAGTGTTAGGAGCCAAGTCCCAGTACCAAGTGCTGCGAAATACTCAAAGCTTTCTCTATGAGTTGTGACAGGTTGCACGTGTCACGCATCGTCTTTTTGATTTTATTTACACCCTCGGGATATAGTGTAGTTATTGTTTACTTTTATTTCGACATTAATTAGCTTTAAATCAACCAAAAATGATAGAAGGAAAGAATGAAAGAGACTGCCTGCTCGTCGGGCTGGGTTTACTCCACTCTCCACATTGGACACTTGTTGGACCAATAGCCAAGCAAAATGCCAAAGCAACAAACAAATAACTAAATCCAACGTTAACTTGACAATATTGAATATCGCATACCGTATTTTGAAACGAAATTCAAATAATGCCGAGCACGATGCTCTCTCGCAAAAGTATTAACATCATCGAAATGTATTAAAGCCAGAATACAACACAAACAAAAACCGAAATCGAATACAAAATCCTTATAAATTATGCCATACACAAACACATACTATACACCCACACAAACACACACGCACACACATACCCACACAATTGTAGCTTACGTTAATGAAAACCCACCGCTTGCTGCGCGTTTCAAGTTCATACTTAAAGAAGAAAACGACGAAACAAAAGTATAAAAACTTCATTTTATTTGTTTTTTATTTTGTACGAAAACCCAAAAGCAAACAAAAACTAATTCTAAACTAAACTATGTAATATTGCATAATAAGAAAAAAGAAAGAGTTAAGGAACCACAACACCTATACGATCATTCCATTTAGCTAGAGTCGCGCTAGAAGAAAGTGCCCTCCCCATGCATTTAAACCTTCCGGCTACTTGAGCGAAAGATAACACAAGTTTTCGAAATGTAATGCTTATGTACTATGTGCTGTACCACAACTAGATAGAGCACGATTCATAACTACATTTAAAGTTAATATTTAATATACACATACTACACATAAAGCTAATGCGCAAGAAAAACTTAATTTGGCCTTATTAAACATTATTTAACATTAAAATTACTTACAAGCTAAAATAAAGAAAACCCTATATGGTAAAGTAGTCTTAGGATAAAAGTGTTAATAAAAGAACAAAAAAACAAATCTTTCAACTTAGTATGTAACATCGAAAAATACTTTTGGAAAAGTCTCTAAAGAAAATTATTAGCAAATTTCAATGTTCGTATTGATGAAAGGAATAAAGAAATCCTGCTCTTAAAAAACAAGAAGAAAAAAAACAAAATACACACTATTACACAAACACACACTATTAATATTAACTATCGAAATGTTTACAAGGACAATAAATTTCTAAATGATTAGAATGCTTTCACTTTTCGCTCCTATTCGATTTGTATTCAAATAATTTACTCACAAAACCCAACAATAAATAAATAGAAAATAAAACGACAGCACATAGGAAGAAATGAGAAAAAAGGTTTCCAGAACAACGAAAATTTATTTGTAATGTTTACACATTAATAATATGTATGCCCAACCGCAAAGGTATCAAAAGGTACCCAGAAAGAAAAACAATTTCTCATGAATAATGTATGTACTGTTATCATTGATTTTCTTTTGCTTTTCCAAAATGAACAAAAAAAGGAAATACTAAATCGAAAACACAAACACAAAAAAATGCATTTATTACTTAATTAATTTTTATATTTGTATTTTTAAACCAACTCGATATATGATACGTATATATACACATGCATATACATATAAATATATATATATATATTTTTTGTAAATTATTTCGCAAGAAAAAAAGCTAGAGAATCCAAAAAGAAAACAAGCACGAGAAACACGCGCAAACTGTTTAAACAAATACAGCCTGCACTCGTTTAGCATAAATTGAATAATTCATAACTTAGACTAGTTAAACATACATACGGACAGACCGGAGCGAAGTCTTTATAAATGTTAACTTACAAAACAAAATAATTATATTTAAGCATGAATATTTGAATTGTGATGGAGATGCCGGCGATAATATTTGCACTCTAGGGCCTTATATGAGATACACACCAAGACACACACACATGCACACGCGCACACCCACACTTGTTGGTTATTTTAATTGAAGCTAAGACGAGCGTCCTCTCTTAAGTTATCTTGTACTATCGCCCCGTAATTCTGTACCCTCTGTTAAAGTTGTTCAACACACTCACACATACACCCACACAGTTTTCATGTAAATATGCGTGAGAAATTTATTATATGATATGTACCATAATACTAGGGTTCGCATACGGTGTAGGTTTCGTACAGAGTATGTCCATGTATTATTTGTTTTATGTTTACGAATTCCTCTCTATGTTTAGTTATGCGTTGAGACAGGCATCAAATGTTAATTGCGATACAAGTACACATGAAATAAACAACAATTTAAATAACTTATATTTCAAATATTACGCGTAAATGTATTTTAATCAAAATAAGCCAAACGGATAAAACATTTTTGTCTTGATAAATTTACAAAATTATTATAATTATTAAATTTACAATGTGAAAATAAAAACAAATTATTAAAATTCAAACTAAAATTATTTTTGTATTCCAAGGGGCGAAGGGGTTAAGCGCAGATGGGTATTAAAGGAGAATTCTACATGGTCTGGAAAGTGGTCTTGAAAAGCTTTCCGCTTGATGGCGGCCGCATTTCTTGATTTTGACCACAAACAGGAAAATGCAGACCAATTGCGGGTCCATACCCACCATTCTTTCATGGCGTGGCTCCCACTAAATGTTTTCTATTTCTAAACTTGAAAGGAAGCTTTAAAGAGAGATATTTGGATCTTATAAGAAGCTTGTCGCGGAAAACGAAGCCTTTAAGATTTATTTTATACAAAATGGATCGGAATTGATCGCAACTTACTATATTTCGTGCATCGCTCTCAAAGATAACTATAGTACGTTTAAGAATAAATTTGAATTTTCTCATAAAATGTTTATCTTTTAATTCCATTCCCGGGGTTTTTCAGACAATTAAGTATATCTAATACCCCTCTTCATTATTCATTGTCAGAACAGGAATCAAATATGCAAGGAGATATAGTACATATGAAACTAGAATGAAATGCTATTTTCGGCATACCGACGGTTTTTGCATGAATATTTTCCGATAAACATTTTCCGAATAATGGAATATATCGTATAATGGTACAGAATTGAATAATTATTATCTAACTTTGATTGGCACTGACAAGTTAAAAAAAATATAACTGATCTTATAAAATCGCTTATTTTAGCTTATAATTTCTCATCTTGAAAAATAACAAACATCGGGCAATATGTTCTATTACAGCTTTATATATGTACAGCTTTATATGTATATATATACAGTGTTGGTAAAAAAAATAGAAACAGCAGTTGCATCTGGACGAAAAACTAAATTGCTCATTATGTACAAACACTATATGAAATTGGTATTACATAGAAGCTGTATATAAACATAAAGAAAAGAGGGATGAATCGCTACTTATATGCGATAGTACATTGTTTTATTAGAGGTAAGTTCGACTGTAATTAAATGCTAATCAAACGTGGATTGCTTGTTTTGGCTTGATCCTACAGACGTTTCCGGTTTCATCAAGATAGTTCGACTCGCCTGCTGAATTATAATACTTTATCATATGTAAATATGCGCTCCCAACATTTTTGAAAACGTTATACGAGTATACCCTCTGCCAGGATATACATAACAACAAGACAGCGCCTTGCACAAATTCTCAAAAGATTCTATACCCGACACACTTGGACGCCATATGGAAAAAACCCAGAAATAAACAATGTTTTATTTTTACATATTTTTCTTTCCATTTATTAATTTGTTATTGTAAATTAATTGGTCAAGGCACACACAGTGGTTTTCTTCAATTAGCTCTCTTTACTTTAAGCTTAAAACAAACTCGGGCTAATTTCACAGATTTCCAATTAAATCGCATATCCAATGAACTTACAAATAACAAAAAAGTTGGATATACTTTTGCTTAGACATGAAAATTACACTACATTATTGTTAGCAATTTTTTTATAAACTAAAAAACATCTTAGACACTATCAAAGTATTGCATAATTTTATATAAAACTAACATTAAAATTTCGTTTACAGTATATATATATATGTATGTATGTATGTATACGTATAAAATTATTATGTATATATATATAGAAATAGATATCTTTCTTAATTTTGCGTTTTTTGTTTATAGGTTTCTTAAAAGGTTTCTGTTGAATATTATAAAAAACAATTTCATTTGGCATTCAACAAGTTCGTCTAACATTGCTAAATATGTTTCCAGCTAGATTTATTAGTTAAATATATGTATATATATATAGTATATGTATGTATATAGAATCTATACGACAGATACATTTTAGTTTGTTCTTTCTTTTTAGGGAGGGTAAGGTGTAGGGAGAGGGGCGCGAGATCGTAAAACGATCAAAGATAGTAGAATGAGTAATGATACAATGTGATATAGAGTTCATAGCGCGCCCGCGGGCATAGTATATAGAATAGAGCTGTAGATTAGGCTTATAAGACCCGCTTATATCGCTAACTTGGTGCGATGCTGTCCGACAATCTGATGGATCTTTTGGATCGTCGCATAAAATGTTGTCAGGCTAATGTTTCCATTCCACTTAGTGGCTTCGACTATCCAGCCTGCTGGATAGTTGACTTGTCACCAAGGGAACATTTAAAATTGGTCGTGTGTATATATGTATCGTTTATTTATGTGTGGTGTGTGTGTATGAAAGTTGTCTAGGCTTAGTTAAATTCGCTTCTGCTATCAGTTGGTAGTTCACAGTTCCTTCAAATCTAAATATGTCTGTGTTTTGAGCACCAGAAATTGGTTCGCTTGGCATTCCAAGATTATATTTATTATATTATTTCCTTTTTCGTACATAACTACTGTATGTTATTGTAAATATGCATGTGTGTGTACGTGTTGGAGTGTACAAGATCATTAGTATACAAAAAAAATCAAAAGTTATGCTTCATTTCAGTTAAATTTATTCAGTTCATGCAATCAAGCATATATGTGGGTGTGTGTTCATGAGTGTATGTATTTGATGTGAAGTCCCTTTCTATCCGTTCGTAGCTAATTTTTTCCTTTTATATAAATATGTTTCTTAAATATGTATGTATTTCTTCTCGTTGATGATGTGTATGCCATTTTCAATAAGTTGTACGATAAAAAAAACAAAAAAACAACCGAAATATGCCAAAGCTACAACATCTTTTTGTTTCTATCCTCTTTGCGCCTCAACTTTTTGGCAACAAATTCCATTAAAACACTAATGAATATGTTAATTAATTGCTTAGACTTAACAGCGCCGCTGTTAACACGCTGTTGGCACTCTGTTAACGGCCATAAGGTGTATGTACTGATTATGTGTGAGTGTGGGTGTCTGTGTGTGTGTGTGTGTGTGCTGCCGTTTGTTGTATCCTCAGTTTTGTGACTATTTGACTAACAACGATATATGGAAACGGAACACGACCCTGTCTCAGACATAGACCGGCGTCTGATCGTCCGTCATGTCCGGCTGTTGCCGATCATCGAAAAATCTTCTAAAGGTAAATTCGAAAAATCCATGGAACTGCCTATCATTCAAGTCGATATCATCGCCACTGCTCAAATTGGAATCATTCGAGCGCAGTTTGTCCGGGTCAACGGGATCGAAGTTGGACGTATCCGTGGGATGCTTGATTTCAGGTATATACGGTGCCTTCTGCTTTCGCATGTCCGCAAAGTCGATGCCCTTAAAGAACTCGTGCGCCTTCACCTCGTCTACGCTCTTGCCCAGACGTTTGTCAGCCGAGGCGCAGAGTCGCCGTATGAGATCCGTTGCCTCGCGTGACAATTGCGCCTGCGGTGGTATATGGAGCGTCTTTTCCCAATTTATGACCTGCCAATGATATTATATATTAAAAAAAGTCCTACGACCTACAGTATACAATTGTACGCACCTTTTGTTGCGTCTCCATGGGACTGTTGGCCAGAAAAGGAGGCTGGCCCACCAGCATCTCGTAGAGTATGACACCCACGCTCCAGTAATCGCACAATTGGGTATACCCACTACGCTCTAGCACTTCGGGAGCAATATAGTTGGGTGTGCCGACCAGAGAATGTGCCAGCACCCTTTGATGATCGCGCATGCGTCGCCTGTGTAGGAGAAACAAATGGGATTAGTGCCTCCTACAACATGATTGCGCAGTGCGCTTAACTGACCTCTCCAAGACAGTTGGCTTTGGACCATTTTCGGAGTAATCCTCCCAAGGCTCCATAGAGTCTTGCCGCGAATGATTGCCTGAAAACAAAGAGGATACCATTAGCATTATCAAAGATTTACGTTGAAAGCTACCGACTAACCATTTTCCTGGTAGTATTTGGAGTTGTGCGTCCATCTGAAGCCGGTGCATAGACCGAAATCTGTTAGCTTTATATGCCCATTCCGATCGATGAGTATATTGTCAGGCTTAATGTCTCTGCAAGCACAAGGAATATATATTATATTATGATATGTTATGTAACTATTCACTTTGATTTCGCACCTGTGGATGAAGCCCATCTTGTGTACACTGTCCACAGCGCAGGTGACCTCAGCTATGTAGAATCGTGCCAGCGGTTCCTCGAAGATTCCCAGCTTGATCAGTAGAGACATCAGATCGCCGCCTTGTTAAAATGCATCATTAGCAACGAATCGATTAGTTTAAGGTGACTTTGCACTCACCGGGTATGTAATCCATAACGAAATATAAATTATCCTTATCCTGAAAACTATAGTAGAGCTTGACAACCCAATTGTTGTCGGCCTCGGCCAAAATATCACGTTCGGCTTTCACATGCGCCACCTGGTTGCGCTTGAGGACGTCCGCTTTGCGCAGCGTCTTCATTGCGTACAGATGATCCGTGGTGTCGATTTTGCTGACCAGCGTCACCTCACCGAATGCCCCGACACCGATGGGCTTGATCTTGACGAACATGCTCTTGTCCATTTTGGCACGCTTGAGGCGTATGTAGTTGCTCTCCTTCTGGTTAAGCATTTTACGCATCTCGATCTGCGTCGCATCCGATAGGCCCACCTTGAGCATCTCCTTCTCCAGTTGATTCTTGCGGAAAGTGCGCTGTCGGTAGGATTTGATTACATTCTCGATATGCTGTTCCATGAAGAACTTGAACGCCTGCGGCGAATATTGACGTATGCGAAACTCTTTGCGCTCCTCCTCCTTTTCCTTGGAGATCTTCTTGCGTTCGGGAATGGGCGAGGCGTGTTTAATCTTCTTGCAGGCGGCGGATGACGTTGTCGATGTTGCTGTGCTGCCATTGCTTCCCCCTGAGCTGTTCCCGTTGCCGCCACTTCCGCTGTACTTCGCTGGGGGAATTGGTGGCGTTGTAGCCAAATTACTATTGCTGATCTGTATGTTGTTGTTATTGTTGCTTGCAGGTTTCATCTCCGTTGTCAGGTTGACGTTGTTGTTGTTGTTTATGTTCTTAACATTGCCGTTGCCGTTGTTGTTGTTGTTGCTGCTAGCCAACTCGGGCGTGGTGACGCGTGCGCTCTGATATGGTGGCGGCGGCGGCAACTGCCGCGTCGTGTTGCCATTGCTGCTCACGGGCAACTGTTGCTGTGGGGAGAAAGAGTAGGTTAGTTTCAGCTACAACTGGAGACACTTTCGCACTTACCTTTTGTTGTTGTTGCTGCTGCTGCTGCATATGCTGTTGTTGTTGCTGCGCCTGCAGAGCACGCAGAGCCTGCAACTGTTGTTGCTGCTGCTGCTGTTGTTGTTGTTGCTGCACCATTTGCTGTTGCTGCTGGGGTTGCGGCGTTGTTGCCGCCTTGGCCTGCATGCTTTTCGCATAGGAAGGCGGTTCAATGCAGCCCGGCTTGCCAATCACCGCCGCGTTCAAAGCTCCGACAATAAGCGGCGGCGTCGTTGGCGTAGGCGGCTTCACGGCACCAGGCACCACAACAGGAGCCGACGCCAGCAGTGGCGAGTGCTGCTGGGCGGCTGCGGCCGCCTGTTGTTGTTGCTGCACCACAGCTGGCGACTTCTGCGGATAGGAAGGCGGTGCGGCGAGCACATGTACGGGAGAATTACTGGCAGATGCGCTAACGGGCGACTGGGGTGCCACAGCGGTCTGCAGCACTGGCTTCTGCACCTGCGTGGACTTGACGCTCTGCATGATGATAGGCTGCTGCGTGCGTGCCTGATAGACACGCGGTTGTGGCCTGGCCACGCCTCCCGATGCCGGCAGAATTCCGCTGCTGTTGCTCACCGTGATCGGACTGGGCGATCCGGCCGACGTAGCCGAGTAGATGCCACTGCTGGGCGATTTGCGGTAGTCCGATTGCTGCGATTGCGTTGGCGATTGACGTGACTGCATGGAGGCGGTGTAGCTAGGTGGCGGTGGTGCGGACGACACCACCACCGTGTTGATGAGATACGGCGGCGGTGGCTCGACGACGGCACCACTGCCCGCGCCGGGATACATGTTTAGCGCCTTCATTTGCTGCGTCAACTGCTGTGTTGCCTTGATGCCGGCACCGCCGTTCTGTGGTATCACCGGCGACGTACCGCGCGTCGTTGGCCCGCTGGGCGTGATGGCAGCCGGGCGATTGAGGGCCGGTGAGCGGCGTTTGAACATCTGATTGGTGGGTGGAGGTGGTGGTGGCGTCGCAGAGTTGCCCACACCGGTGGGATTGCGCGGTGGTGGCGCCGGTGGCGCTGCATCGCTAAAGCTGCTGGGCGACGGCGAGTACTGGCCGGTGCTGGCGCGGCCACTGAGCTGCTGGTGGGTGTGCGAGTGTGGACTGTCCGAGCGCGAGCTGCCCGCCCCCGAGTCCAGAGCCGGGCTGCAGCGCAGATAGTGCGTCGGCGTGTCGCGCTCGATGCTCGGCTTCCGTATTAGCTTGGGCGGTATCAGAGCGTTGATCATCTTTGGCACGTGTCCGTTGGCCGCAGCCAGAGCGACGCCGCCAACAACAGCGACTGCCGATGGCGGTACGACCCCGACCCCGACATCGGGCGAGGGAGACGCCGACGCCGACGGTGGATCCAGTGGCAGCTTTGCGTGGTGGTAGTCGGGCGCTTCATTGCGTCCATTGGCGGCGGTATATCGCAGAGCTGTGTAATTCTGCAAAAGGAAGGGAAAGAGAAGAAGATGGTCAGTAATGGAGTAATATTTGCTATCGTTGTTGCACCTGAGCATATGGTACAGTGGAACTAGCACCTCAACTGCTCGAAGTGATTCACCAATCTACACTTCATGCTGTCAGTCCCCCTACAAACTATGCCCGACGCCGCCTCTGTTGGAGAAACATTCCTTCGCTGTGAGAAACATTGCATGTGTGTTTATTTCTGTGTGTGTGTGTGCGAGTGTTTGGGGCAGTTCGAAAACTAAACAAAAGGCGCGCATACAAAATAAAAACAAAAACGCGAACAGCACCTAAAACAAAAGGCCAAGAAACGCAGAGACCAAAGCAATGAAATCAAATTCTTGCCATCGTTCAGAAATTCCGAAAAGTCAGGAGCACCAAATACATATAAACGTACACATACACACGTAAACAGAGAGCAGGCAAATGAAAACAGATAAAAGAGAACGCGCACGAAAGAGAGATACAACAACAAGAAGAAAACGATCGCCGGCTGACAGATTGCAGGCAAACAGAGAGACAGAGTCAACATTCAGTGTTCAGACTGTGTGTCTTCGTTCTCGAATATATATGTATATACATGTGTGTGTGTGTATGTTTATGCTTCTTTGTTTGTTTGTGTGTGTGCACTGTGCGCTGCTGCTACCCGTTTTACGCATTCTTTTGATGCTACTACATCATCTTCTTTCTTTTGTGACTGATCCTCACAGTTTGACTCTGCCATGAGTGATGGCTATAAATTCGAGATGGCAACGTGACGAGAAATAATCGGAGAATCACGCACACAGTCATGTCGAGAACGTGTTAACATTGTATGCTAATGTTAAAGCTTTTATACCCTTGCAGAGGGTATATTCGATTAATGCTGAAGCATATTCCCAATTAGCATCAACAGGTTAGTCGTATTGCCTATATCTGCCCATTATAACGAAAACTTGACTCTTAGTTGTTCAGCTATCTTCATGAAACATGAAATACATGTTTTTTAATGATACATACTGTAAATAAATCTGAACGAGCCAGATCGGGCCGATACATCGTCACTCGTATTGGCACTCTGTACGGTTTCTTTCTGACATATAAAAACTTTTGGTTAACTAAAATATATATCGACTTTTTTCTATCATTTAGCTGCAATACAAATATATATTATATCTAATACATTTTACCATGACATATGTAGCTGCCATAGGCACAGTAGTCCGAAAAGACGTATGACTATCATTATTATTCTTTAAAATAACTCAACTTATCGGTATAAAGAAATAAAGCCATTTTGTAACCTTTCATGACTTTCTTAATTTTATCGATCGGACAAATTCATTGTGATAGGAACAATCAATCAGAAAATAAGAATTTCATATAAAATAGTAGTAGTATTTATAACTGTTAACGAGTCTGTACTATAATATTAATTGTATTTATATTATTATAACAATATGCTATAGGAACAATCGGTAAAGATTGAATATTTTGGTTTGCCTAAGGCAGCTTTACTTTTTTGTTAGTCATGATAAAAGATAAGATAAAAGTTACATAATAAAATACGAGTATACATATGTATGTCATGTCATACATATACGTGTCATATGTCAAACAGTATTAATATATTATGTAGCTTCTTTTTGAAGTAGTTCAGATATTTTATGATTTTCGAACTATACATATACTAAAATACAATTTGATTTTATAGCTTCCTTTGTATTAATATTAATTTGTTCATTCAATTCTTCTGTACGAATTGCAACATTATCAAATTTGTAGATGCTGCGCAATTTTAAGGGTATAGAACAATTAAATTTGAATATATGCGTATATATAATATATATCCACATTTCTTGTATATAGTATGTTCTGTGTTTCTGTTTCTGTCGTGAGCTGCATTTAACCCTCAAGTGGGCGTACTCTTAATGCGCGACCAGGCTAATTAAAACCAAGGTCGTGAAACCCAACAAAAGACCCCCAGCAGACTGGGCGACGCGACGATGCGATGAGAAACGGCTCGATGTCTTCTGCCCGATTCGCCTTACAAGCGAACCAATTGTCGGCAAATTAGCAAAAGCCAATGGGCCCACTAAATCAGCTGAACCACAACACGCCACAAGCCCCAGACGCCTCCCCTCGCTCCGCCAACGCGCAAATTTGCAGTGCCAAATCTTGAAATAAAATAAATTGGATTAGCGACGTGCTGAGTGAAGTGATGTGGGGCAGGAGGTAGACAAACACTTTCGCTTATCCACTTAAGCACCTCCGCCTGGTCGCATGCAATCGCCGAATATCGTAAGTAGGACCGTAAGGTGCAAGCCAGCGCCAGACAAGGGCAAACACATATCGGCCAATTATCACCTTGACCGAGATACTTTCGAGCCTGTACAAATGCCAGTTTGCATATAAATATTATTATTTATTCTCTTATTGCAATCAACCGTTGGAGAATTCCGAGTATTTGGGGATTTTCTTGGCAAATATACATAATTTGACGAAAGATTGCCCGCAACGTAAAAAAATACATTTAAACTTTTGGCAAATGGGAAACACACACACACTGATCAGCGACTGCCCATTTAAATACATATGCACACGTGTCTGTGTCTGTATAGTATATTCTTTGGGGGAAAGCTTAACCAACTAAGCAGTCAAACATTTTTGTGTTGCTGCCTCGCTCATTTTCTTATAAGAAGAGACGGCAAATCTTCTTTTTTGGCTTCCATCGAAAATTATACATATATAAATATATACATTTTTGTGCGTGGATAATGTATTTATTTAGGTGAAAATTCCTGAAATATAGAGACACGTCGCGCGAAGCTCACCAAAATTAGTTAAAAATCGGACCCCAAACAAACGTAAATAAAATTGGGAAACCACCAAATGATAAAAGCGAACTTGTACTCGTATGTACACTTTATCAAAAATGTTTTAAGGAACAAACAGATTGATTTGTTGGGATCGATAGGATGCTTTCGATGAAAACGTTTTATATCGGTCTTTGCAAAGTATAAATAAATTACAAATATATCACAAGGGTGGAAGGGTATTTTAACTTCGTACCAATGGACGAGAAGGAAAGCTATATTCGGCATGCGGAAGATTCCTATAATGGTGCAGAATATTGCGTCTAACATTGATTTTGATGAAATTGTATATGCATATTATATATATATGCAATATTTTGAAAAATAACAAAAATAGGCCGACGGTTTGCATGACAGCTATACGATATATCCGATCAAGCTCGTTTCGACTTATATACAGTGTCCAGCAATATGGAGCATGTGTTCCAAATTTCATCAAGATAGCTTTCAAACTGGGGACTACAAATAATCTAATAATCAATCTTCATTTAGTGACCAAAATAACTTAATATCCCAAAAGATGAGTGTATCCCTAACCTTTTTACATTTTGCTGTGGCGTATTTCTTCTAGTTTATCAAATCGCTTTATATGTAAAAAAAACAAAATTATGCATAAAATAGGAGAGAAGATATTGATAACTAAAGTAAGAATGCGCAATGCGTGTAAATTGTTGTAAAGCTTACGAAAACCAATTCGGGTTTAAGGCCAGATTACATTTACAGTTTACAGACAGACAGATCTAACATACATATGTCTGTACATACATACTATACACACATTAATGTCCAACCTATGCATAAATCACATACCATATGATAGAAAAGGAAGGGAGAATCTAAAGCGGTAAACAGTGTCGGGGAAGGGAAAGATGAGATCAAATCTGTGCATTGTTTGATTTCATTGCTTTTTCGGGCTTGGCTAATTTATTTATGCATATTGGTGTATTGTCACGCGTATTTATTTTAATTTTTATAATGCCATTTAGCTTCACATGCGGCGTGTTGGCGTTGGCGTCTTCCTAGATTTATTTAAATCGTTTTGTTATTTTAATTAGTTCTACGTAAGGCTTCACAAATATTTTCGTCTCAATTTGGACATCAGCTCGGCTCGGCCGGTTGGTTTCTGTCTAGGCTAAATAGACGCGACGCGCGCTGCTATTTGATATTTATAGTATTGTCAAATGCGGCACGATCGTTTAATGGTAGCCAACGACGGCGGCGGCAGCGGCTAAAAAGCTAAAAAAGCCGTCCAAAAGAAGCAGCTGATCGTGGGCGTGAACATGGCCGCCGAAAGTGTTGAGCGAGCCATGAATGAATTGTGTGTTTATTTATCGTTTCGGCTGCCCACATATATGGCTAGGAGCAACAGATAAAGAAATGGAAAAGAGGGTCGGGGAGGAACCAGTATATCCACGACTCACAATTCGCTATATATGACCAGATTATGGTCCGGCATTTAGTGCGCGCAGCATGGCCAATTAGCCAGAGCCACGTGGCAGTTCGGGGAAGGCGAAAGTTGTCAAAATATAGCCAGTACGATCTCATAGAGAAACCCCATAAAGAAGAAACGAAAATGCAACACGCCCTCGGCTGCAGCAGATGCATATAAAACTGTCCACTGTCCCGATGCCGACGAGCTCTGGTCATAACAATTTGCCGCATCCCGTCAACTAACTTCTTTTTATGGCCCGAAAGCTGCGCTCTTCTCCTATATCGCATTAGTCTCCAGGTGACGCCTCTCAACCGCCCCAGCCCCCTGCTCAAACCCCATCGCTAGCCAGGCTCAAACTCAAGAGGCGGCTTAGCCGCAGGAATGCCAAGTAATCGTATGGTTCGACCGCTCGATCATAATTTACAATCGCACAAACAGTAGCTGGCAGTAGAATCGTAAAATTTTAAATTAATGACACGTCAGATCATATTTAAGCATTTTTATGACTTGCCAGGCAACCAGTGGTCAGTGTCCAGTGTTCAATGTCCAGGGATCACTGGTGTGTCCAGTGTCCAATATACATACATTTTCCTCTTGCGCGCCGTGAGGCAACATTTTCTGCTTGAGGCAGCAAGCAAAGTGCAAATCGTTTATAAAGCATTATTCGCAAAATTGCAGCGCTCTTCCACTCTGTCACTCTCCCACGATCTCTCTCTCTCTCTCTTTCAATGTGGCATTCGTTGTTTCGTTGAGATTTTGACAGCTGTGACGTCAATGCTTAATATCCAGGCCGATCGCGTGCACCCATACAGGCACGCACGCACAGAGAGGCAAAGAGCGGGAGCGGGAGAGCGCAAGAGGTGGCTGGACATATTGTCTGACATCCAACGCCCACTCAGCTGTGTATCTGTGTGTGTTTGCTTGCGCGTGTGTGTGGAATGGCAGAAGGTCAATTGCATTTCGTTGGCAGTTCATTAATTTCATTTCAAGCTCTCTGCATTTATTTTTAGCACACACACACACACACCTACAATTGTACTTCGTTTATGGAAACTTTCTGTTTCTATTTGTCTCTTTGATTGTATCTCTTGCCCATGAGCTTTGACCAACTTATTCTCCTTAGTCCGTAGAAATGTTAAATCCTTCCAGCCCACGCACACTCGCCTATGAGAAATGTCTTGGCCAACATTGAAGTATTTTCACGTGTAGCGCAGTGCATCACGCATCACGCACAGGTGAATAACTTGGCTCGTGCCGTCGTCGTCAGGTGAACAAGTTTTTCACAGTCGCCCACGCAGCTGCCGAGCCGAGTTTGTTTTCGTCTCGTATTTTATTATTATGTTTCTCGACATGCGTTTTATCTAGCTGTTTATTGCATATTAGTTGTCGTGTTTCTCATGGTTTTTATACCCTTAGACCATTGGAAAGGGTATACTAACTTTATGCAAATGTATGTGCATAAATAAGAGGCAAAAGCAGGCTTGGCACTCAGTCCACATTTTATTGTTCCAAAGAACCTTGTTTATGTAAAACATTATTCCCCATTCAATATGGAGTAAATTCAAATTATAAGTAAATAAAAGGAGACCAACACTCGAGCGCACTCGACTGTGGGATACCCTTCGGTCTATGTTGGTGGTTTAA
Source organism: Zaprionus capensis (assembly GCA_018903675.1). Lineage (NCBI taxonomy): Eukaryota > Metazoa > Arthropoda > Insecta > Diptera > Drosophilidae > Zaprionus > Zaprionus capensis. The sequence goes on from JAEIFN010000011.1 coordinate 7,436,433, forward strand.
TTTGTTAAAATCACAAATACAAAAATACAACAAGCACGAAAGCTACAGTCGAGTGTGCTCGCTACACAATTCAATTCAATATTCGATTTCTTCAATATATTACTTCTATGTTTTGCGTATTTTGTGTTGAATACTTCAAGGGAGAGGCATCGAAATCAGTAAATATTTAGAATTTCTTAACTAGCTTCTATCTTAATTATCCGATCGAAACCAAATTTTCAGAAATCATAGTTACTGCGTTAAAATTACGCTTGCAATTCGATATACGGGGGAGGAAGGGGGCGTGCCCAAAATCTAAAATACACTTGATCTGCATGCAATAATAACACTTACTCACACCAAATTTGGATGCTCTAGCTCTTATAGTCTCTAAGATCTAAATTTCAATACGAGCGAACAGAGAGACAGACGGACATGGATCTATCGACTCGGCTTTTGATGCTGATTCAGAATATATATAGTTTATGAGGTCTGCCACACATGTTACATTAATTTTCGATTGTCACAAAGTTATTATACATGACAAACTTTTGACTAACTACAAGCTAGAGACACCACATAAGTCTTAAAGATTCCTGTACTTAAATTATACCCATTTCAAGATTATTTCAATTTTGTTGTAACAAATCTATTCTACAAATTGCAAGTGCCTGCATATGTACTATTTTTAACTGGCGGACGGTATCATACTGTCGGGTGCCCTCGACTGTAGCTTTCGTCAGAGTTTTTAGTAGTTTTTTTTATATTTTACTTCTTCTGGAATATGCTGTCGCATCATTTGTAAAGTACTTAAACAACTGATAAGTTATTTTGATGTGAGTTATGCACCCAATCTTCACCTCTCTTTCACTCCCACATACTACTTCCTTCTTGATTGTTTTCTGAACTATTGCATATTTAACTTGGTTTAAGTGTATACATAAAAGCTTTTCATCTGCATTTTTTATGGTCTTACCTCAGTAAATGAGTCATCAAATTGTTTCCCCTTGTTCTGTAATAAATGGGGAATTTCCCTGGTGCCCCAAGTCTTATTAAATTCTATCAAGGGCTTCACTTTTATTGTTTTAAAGTAAGTTCTATATCGACTTATAATAGGGGAGGGAGGAGGAATTGTTAACTCACCTGATTATTTCTATGATTATTTTGTACTTCGAATCGTGTTAGATCCTGTTTAATGCTCTCGAGCGCTTCTGCTGTGTATTTATCATTGGGGCGACCGCCCCTTTTTTCGCCCGCTGGATGCATTATGCTGCTGCTGCTTCTTCTCCTTGTGATATTTAGCACTCATATCACAAAATGCTCCAATCACTCTCTCGCTCTCACACACACACACACACGGATGACACCGACACGGACACGGACTCGGGCACACACACTATTGCACTTTCGCTTGCGCTCACGCACGAACGCACACTGGGACAGCAGCAATTTGATTTGATTTAAATAAATACTTGTTAATCTGCGAGTCTCTCTGTCTCCCGCTCTCTTTCACTTGATGTGTGTGCGTGTGTGTTGCGCGAGTGTGTGCGTGTAATAGAATTCCTCGTCTAGCCGTGTTTTTATTTGCCTTTGCTTTGGCCTTAGTTATCCGCAGACGAGTACGCTGCCTAGTCTCGTTCCTAGTCTTGCTTAAAGTTGACTTCGCACTAGCTAAGTATATTCATGTATTATAACACGATCATAACTTTTTATTGTCGCAGCGATTCATCTTGTTGTTGTTGTTGTTTTAATAGAGATATTTGTATTTGCCGCGTAGGCCCGATTTTGTTGCTGTATGTGTGTTTATTGTCGCTTTGCATTGGACACTAAGACACTTAATTTGCATTATAATAAAATCATTTTTGACGTGGCGCAATCGCTGCCCAAATTGATTTCCATTTTCACTTCACAGACCTCTTAAGTCTTCATTTTGCTTGTAATTTTTTGTTTCACTTGATTCCACATTGAATTCACCTTCTCATTCTGTTTTATTTGATTTCTTTTATCACAAATTCTGTGGCACTTATCATTATCGAGGCAATTCAATTAATATTTCGGTCACTCGACGAATGAAATTACATATTTGAATACAAAATATTATTATATTTATTATTATTGTTGTTTTTCTTGTTGTGTTTGAATTTCGATTCTTATTCTGAATTCTTAGCCCGGGCACAACACGACATACGGCTTGACGGAATTTTAATTAATAATATACACGATCGATGTCGCCAACTTGCTGAAAATAGACACAAAACAGAAGAAGACAAAAGATTACTATAACTGAAGAGGCAGCAGAGAGCGGGAGGGAGCGAGTGATCGACGCTGAGATACCTTAAATTATGACATCCTCAAACACTTGTCATAAATTCGTAGCTTGCAAGTTTAACTCCCCGTTTTATAGGACATTTAAGGCAGGTAATAAAAATAAATTCCCTCCCCGATTCTATAAAACTTGAAGCATTGAGTTCTTTTGTCATTTACAAACCGTAAACAGAATATCTTTGAAAGTTACCTGACATTGGGAAATGTTTTGATCGTAAACACTTTTAAAGCTGGTCATTACAATTTTCATATGCCCACACCTTCTTTACTCACTCGAAGTGTTAATAGGGCCTTAAAAAGTCGGCAGGATATGGCTTGATACGATGAAGAGTTACCCCAGCAGGCATAGGGGAGATCTTGCCCAATCGAATCACATTAGCGACATGACCGATCTGGAATATACCCTGAGTTAAGTGCTTAACGAGCAGAGGGTATTCAAATTGTCACACGCTACGCGTCTGGAGGCAACTACAGAAACTGCTTCATCACTCAGGCACACACAGATACACACAACACGCACTACTCATTTACATACCGAAGACGTGAGTCAGAGAGGCACGCAGATGTTTTTCGACACTTTGTTACAGTTTTTCCTTGCCTGGCTGAGTCTGCAGGGAGTGCAGGAAGGTAGCGAGGTGGGCGTGGGAGGGTCTGGTTGGAAATGAAACACAAAGAAATCGTCAGCAAATAATGATTTGCAAACTTGAAACAAGTGAGGTGAGTCGGCGCTGCTGCAAGCTCTGGTGGCGCATGCCCCATGCCTCACACCCCATACCATAATTTATGCATCAAGTAGCGGCGGCGCATTATGTCATAGCGGTATTCTGGGAAGCGTATGCATGAATTCACCCAAAAATCATTTTATGACGACCCATTAAATTCACATACCACGAAATTAGCGAGTCGCCCGACAACGCAGGTGGAGCACCAGCAGTGGAAGAGGGGGCAAGGGAAAGGAATTGGCGTGCGCACCTGACTATGAAACCGACCATCAATAGATATGCAGAAACACACACACATGCACATGTTTACACTTGTATACAAATTTGTGAGTAAACAGACGAAATTGCCGAAAAAATGTACCCGAACTGTGCCAAGTGCAAATGAGTTAACTGAACAGCAACTGCAGCTCTGTAACTGTATGTACATGTGTATGGTATATGTACATATGTGTACATATTAGTATGAACATATGTGTATATACATACACGTTCTATACATAATTGAAGCTAAAGCAGATGGGGACAGAAAAATGAAGTTGATGTTTATTAAACAACAAATAAGGCACCAAAGTGAATCATATGTTGTACTAAGGAAGAATCGTGAGCCTTTAAATGTTAACAGTTTACAGTGCATTTGTTAGTAACAGCTGTTAAAAGAAATGTTGATACCAGGGCTGTCTGGTCAGTCTGATTCCAGACAGATCTGTCCTTTTATTTTGTTGTCTTACTGGAAAAATGTACCCTATAAAGAATATATTATATATTCTGAATCAGCATCAACAAAGGAATCGAACTGGCAATGGTCGTGTGCTATGGCAATGGTCAATGCTATATTCCTCCTTCTTATTGCTCTACACTGTATAGTCGGAACGAGCTGCCATAAAAACTATTGGCCGATTTTTGTTATATGACAAGATATTTTAACCAAATTTACTACATCGGACTTTTTCTAAAACATAAAATTTCATCAAAATCCGATCACTATATGGAGAAGATAAGAACCTGCAAGGGCATAAAACCTTAGGTAGCCTTTCTTTCTGGTTTTCAATCAATTTACCAATTCTTTATCCGTTTCTTGAGTCTTGATCTCCTATCTGGCGCGCCTTGTTGATAGTGAACTGAAAAATGATCGTATAACTTCCTTAGCTTCTGATTTTGTACATCGTTAAAAACGTGAGAATATTAGATCAGCATACAATATTTGCAGCAAATGTCGGCGGCCTCGCTGGGCCGTAAATTCAGCTTGTGTACATATTTTGCAGTGACAAGAGAGTTTAATTATTCTGTTGACAAAAGTTGACTTTTGCGCCTTGTTTTGTTGACGCTACGCATTTTGTTATAGTGCTGTGGAATGCTGAATTTAGAGGCCTGAGATGTACTATCTGCACACACACACATTAACATACATAAATAATGTGTGCACACATAAGATAAGCGACTGTGAAGGTGCTTCGGATCATGAACAAACAGACGACAGATCCGAATGTCAACAGAAGCTATAGCCTGAAAGTGTATCCCGTACCCCTATTCACCTAACCAGACTCCCAACCCCCTCCCACCCTGTTGTTGGCAAACAGTTTGTGCCAATTTTGGGAATTTTCACATTCCACACATGCCGCAAAAAATAAATACATATAGCCAATAACTAATTAACAATACGAATATGCCAAAACAGAATATAACATGTCTATTGGTGTGTGAGTGTGTGTAGAGCACAGACATTCACACACACACAGTGGATTCACTCGCATTTTTGAACAGATGTCTATTGAAGGGAGAGAGAGAGAGAGCGAGAGAGAGAGAGAGAAAACAGAGAGAGAGAGAGAGAGAGAGAGAAAACAGAGAGAGAGAGCGGGCGTAGAGAGAGATTTTTGATGCGTTATTAAGCGGCTCGTTGAATGCGAGCTACGCTATTGGAATTTTTAATTGTTTAATTGCGGCCAAATTTTTGCTTGGATGACTTGAAAGACAATCTGCCGCGTTGAGAGACAGTTTTATGAGCAATTATGAGCACTCCACATGGGGCCATTAAACTTGTCGCTACTAGGAATCCTAGGTAGGAGAACAAATCACAGCACATGAGCTATTTAGTGTTATCGCAATGTCAGATAGAGAGAGGGAGAGGAAGGGAGGCTCAGGCAGAGAGTGCACTTTACAGCGCTGTTGTGCTGCTGCTGTTCATTGCACGGCCTCTGTTAAGTTTTATGCTAATGGTGCATGTAAAAGCCTATTTTTAGTTAGTCTCTCTATTGCCTAAACGTCACTAAAAATGCTCGTAAAATGCTTGAAATTGTTCATCTGTGCCAGCGTGCGTGTGTGTGGGTGTATGCGGTGTGGGTATGCGAGTGGGAGAGTCGCGTGCGCATGTAAAAACCATAAGGAATTGGCCATCAAAATGCAAAGCAAGTGCAAAAGCAAATAAAACAAGAAACGAAGGCTGCCTTTGGCATGCCGAAGATCTTATACTCTTGCATGATTTGGAATGCTTCTTCTCTGATTGTTTCTTTACTAGATATATCTAGTAGTACAGAATTATATAATATAGTTAATGTATTCGCCAAGACATTCAATAACTGTCTATCATCTATCTGATCGACTGATCCTATAAGAGGTGTCCGATTTTCAACTACTTCGAAAAAGAATACTAGTCCTTATACAATAACCCTAATTTCGACCTATGTATTGTTTCTCTAGCAGATACTCGTATACATATGTACATATGTTATAGTGGTCTGATTATGATATAATTTAATTAACATACTATTTATAAAGAAAAAGAACCAGAGCTACAGACGAGCGGCACGCGACATTTGGATATCCGTCGACTTAAGTATGATCCGGAGTAGTTTAAATTCATGCACATGTCAATACATACATACATTTACACATGCGTTCAAATTATTCTCGACAGATGGCGCTTCTTAACAAGATTATGTATACTTTATGGGGTCTGCCACGTCTCCATCTGCCCATACATTTGCACAAAGTTTTTTAACCATTTTCAATGGTCGAAGGTTGCTAGATCGACTGCTCTATGGATGCTGATTTAGAACATAAATATGTATGTAGGGTCGAAGAAGTAACCTCAGTTGCGTTACAATATTAATATACCCTCTGTAAGGGTATAATAACACAACAAGCAAAGAGAGCGCGAGTGTGCCAGAGAGAAGAGAGAGAGTGTTCTATGGCTGCTGCTGCTGTCTGTGTGAGCTGCAGGGAAGCAATTCTCTCCCGCAGAATCACACACAGACTAACACACACGCACACACACACGCACACAGAGTCGCACAGGCTGGCACACTCTCACTGCCTCGCTGGGCAGAAGATAAAAATAGTATTAGTTGCTGATTATTATTGCAAAAATGCGCATTCCTTGGCGACTTATCCCCACAAGGCGGCTGAGGCTGCTTCATTGCTGCTCTACGCTGCTGCGCTCTGTTTTTGTTTCGTTTTCCCTTTTTTCAAGCACAAACACACACACACATTCACACGCACACTCACACACACACATGCAGTTGCAGCAAGCATGTTTCAAAATGTGTGGAAAAAGAGAAAAGAAAAAATTGAAGCAAGAAAAACGAGCTAAATTGCATTTTCGTCGTCGCCGTCGTTGCTGTCGCTCGTCGATTGCAACTTGCAGCAGCCAGAGTCGATGTCGCATTCAGTGGCGTGCTGCAAAGGGGGATCTCTACTTCCCTCTCTCTCTCTCTCTGTCTCTATGCACTCCCATCAATGGACAACCGCCCACCCAGCGCCCGCGCCTCTTACAGCTTGACGAGAGCAGCAACTAGCCGCAGACTGGCCCCGGCTTGAGCTCGAGAGTTGGCCTGGCCTGGCCTGGCTTGGCCACTCTGGCCAGGCCTGCTCACTTTTTATCGTTCATTTACTTTTAAAAAGCAGCAGCGGCAGCAACAGATCACTGTATTTATTGCCCTGCTCATGCCTGGCCAGTGTCAGTGTGTGCTTGTGTGTGTGTGTCTGTGTGTTTTTGGAATGCACACCATCACATGCACATCGCCTCACCTGTTTAGTCGCTGCCTGCAGACGGCGCTGCCCACAACAGCAGCAGTACCAACAACAACAACAACTTCTACTACTAGTGTATAACACACACACACACACACATGCATCATAATCCACTACGAATTGCATGCTGGAATGTGAATGGAATCTCAACAATTTTCAGCGTCGCTGACGATGACGCCGTCGACGTCGCCGCTGACGTCGATTGGCGCAACTTATTGCACGACAAGCCAAAAACAAAAACAACAAAACAACAAAAACAACAACAAATTGAATAAAATGTGAAAATTGAAATTAATTGCAACATTTACATTTCATATCGATACATGTACATACATACATATTTATGTATGCATGTATGTAATCCATGTGGAGATGTATGTCACACTCACTCAGATGACGACGACGGGCCCAACATAAATAAGCTGCGCGAGAAATTATTGTCGCTCTGACATTGAAGCGCATTTTTCACAGCGCCGACTGTGACTGCGACAGCAACAGAAGCAGCGGCGGCAAAGGCGGAGGCAGAGGCAGCTGCCGAGCGACGACGTCGCTGATGCCTCTAATTACCGCGGGCGAGCTGCAGTTGTTGTTATTCTCTTGCAGTTACTTGTGCCACATTTTGCATCTCTTATATTAACATTTACATTGTACGACACATAGAGGTACACACACACACGCAGCTTTTCTTTCATAATATTTACAATGGGGGTATTCCCTTGGGCTACCGTTTTAATGGCATCGTCTGCATGCATTAAAAGAGCCTTATTAGAGATGACTTATCCAACTGTAGTTGGAAAACTTCCGAAAAATCTAACTATACGTGGAAGTTTCCCACTTCATTTTCCACAGTTCACTTTGGAGACATTTCACAAACAATCAATGTCACCATATGATATATAACCATATATACCAAATTTTAAATTTTTCATATTTTTTAAGAAGTATTGAATTTTAAACGATATCCAGTGTTTTAACAGCTGAAGGCAATAAACCTTTTTTTATTTTGTCTTTAAGAAAAGAATTGATTTCATACACAAATTCACTTCAGTTCTGTGGAGCTTTAGATATTTTGGAAACTCATCCAAAAACACTACTCTACAAAATTGCAATCGTATTCAAATAATATCTGTTTATTTATTTAGGTGCAATTGACGGAATGTTGTTGTGATTGAGGAACACTCTTGATATTATTATATTTAGTTAAGGGGATATGCACTGTGACCTATAAGATCTTTTATACCCCTGCTGAGCCTGGAGCTCCTTTATTATTCCAGTATTTCATATGTATTCTAACAATTTTCCTAAACTGATTGACCTTATCTTGATAATCTCAAGAAGGTTCTCAATATAAAGATAAAGATGAATATTATCCGGATGGGCCGTTGTTATTGTTCTTATTGCCGTTTGATTTCTTTGATTTGTCACTAATTTTGTTGTAATTGTCTCTCTCTCTGTCTCTAATTTGACACCTGCTTGCCCACTGTAATTAGCCGATGATGGCAAGGACAGCACAGTGCCGCAGGGGAGGAAGAGGAAGGCGGGGAAGTCACTTCATTACGATGTGCATATTCATGTAAATACACAATCACAGGAGATCTTACAAAACAGAACGGGAACAAAACAAACACACCAACAAAAGAAAAGGAAGAAGACACGCAGAGAAAGAGAGAGAGAGGGAGAGGAGCGAGTGATCGCGGGACGGAGGGGCGTATGGAGCGCAGCTAGAGCGGAGTCGCGTCGCAGTCGCAGTCGGAGCAGTTGCAGCTGAAGAATTTAATCCGATTTGTAGTAAGTAACGAGCGCGCAGATGTTGCGAGCAACGACTTCTTAGAGCGGTGTATGTATGTAGGGGGAGGGGAAAGGAATGGGGTACAGAGTTAGGAAAAGCAACACACACGCGCACGCACCACACGATCGTAGCACACATTCAACACAAACACACACACACGCGGGCACACACACACATTTGCGCACTCACTCGAACTGCGCATAGTGAGAAGTGAGAAATATGTAAATACATCAACTGTTGCATGCATTTGGCATTTTATTTTGGACTTTTCACAAGGCACGAAAATGCACTCACACACTTGCGGCTGCTTGCGTTTTCTTTATAGATTTTCTTGGATTTTTTTAGAAAGAGAAACAGAAACCAGCACAATTGGAAATACATATGTACATACACGACACACATATGCACACACACTCACGCACGCACGAACAGAGAAGTGCTGCATTTTCGAGATGGAATCACACGCCCCGCGCACTCTTTTCATATGCAATCGTTGCATTTTTCTTTAATTTTACCTTAAAGGGATGCGTTTTTGCACTTTTCACAAATTTTCCTCCGCCTCCACGCGCTCCGTTGTTTTAATTAATAATAATAGATGGGCGATAGATCGTGGTGGCTGAGCGATAAACGGCCATTGATGTGGTGGCGGATCGATTGTAATGTATCAGTGTTGCATTAAGCTAGTTCTCGATAGTCGTAAGCAGAATGGGCACCACTCTTAATTTGTGATGTACTCAAAGCTGATTGCTATGGGACAATTTCACTTAGGCGGAAGGTTAAAAACGTATTTGAAATTTATAATGCCGTACACGGACGAAGAACTTTACGCCTCTCTAAACTGTATTGTAGAAATGCCAAATATATATTAAATTTTTTGGTCATAAAAATTCAAGGGGTGAGTAGAACAGGGACAATACCGGTTTTTCAGAAACTATAGAATATAATGATAGCAATATATATCCATTTTCAATATCAACTAATGATTACGTTGTGCACTTGTCCGCTGACTGCAATTCATGCACAGCTATCGGAATAAGTTGGGTTCATGAGAGCGACTTTAAGCCAAACAGATACTAGGTGGCAACTTTGTTGGGGCGGTTTGAAAATCAATCGGCAATAGGGTGGCAGCACCGCTAAAACGGTCAAAAGTGAAAAAATACGGAAAGCAGAAAACAAAAGCAAAGCTTGCAGGAATTAAGATTTTTATTAAAGTCTTGATATATTAACCAGACTTTGGATAAATTAAATGAAAAGCAAGTACAACATATTGTTAGTCGGTTATACGAGTTTTGATAAAAATATTTATTAATAATAATTAATTTATTTTAAATATTATTTATAATTTTATATATATTACATATAAATAATAAAAACTTGCGAAATATACAATTATAATTTATTTGCATGCAGGAAATATGAAATTTTTGTTCATTTCTATTCCCAACGATGCAGCTGGTATTTTGTATTTTTAACGCAAAGTAGTCGTTTTGGCGCAATCGTGATTCGGCCACACTGTTCGTATTGTTTGCTATTGTCTGCGCGCATTTTATACGAGCGGTTGTTAAGACGGTCGACGGCAGTGTTTTTTGCGGCCCATCGGCTCTGCGTTTTTGTGTGTCGCGCCGTGCGCTCAACGAATGTGTTAACAAAAGAGTTAGCCAGATATAGTCGTGAGTAATCGTGAGTTGTCGCCGGAATTAGTGAAAATAAAAAGCCGCTTTTGCTTGGGCAGTGGGTGCAACTGTTGAAAACCGCATAAAATGCATGGCGTACTACTGTGTGCGTGTGTGCATAAGTGTGTGTGTGAGTGCCTTTGTGTGTGTGTATTTAGGTGTGAGATGGCGAAAATCAATAACAAAGCATAGTAAATAAAACGGAGGCGAAAAGTGCATACGAAAGTGGTAGGGCAAATGCCAAGAAGAAGAATCAAGTGAGAAAGCAAGCAGCTTCAGGCCAGGCTCAGGAGGAGACACACACACAGGCACACACATGCATGCATTGGTGCATACATGCAAGTGGATCGACGTGATGTGAATTCGTTAAGTGCGCCGTTATTGTTGTTGTTTTTGGTTCTTTAGCGGTGTCTACCTTTGCAGTCGATTCGTGTGTTCCCACTGTGCCCGCTAGTATTGTATATGTATATTTGAAATTATGTTATGTGTTATGTATTTTAATTCCAATTCTGGTTCCTCAGCAGCGAATAAGGTCAAAATAAAACACGGAAAAGAAGTGTTTTAATTCTGAGTATTCTCTTTAAACAATTTATAAGCGCTTCGCTGTGCTGCCGTGCTGCGTGTCGGTGCCCGAATGTGAATCTGTATTTGTGTCTGTGTGTGTGTGTAAACGGAACAGATTCAAAGAGAACAGAACAGCGCGCGTGATTCATTCCTTCTTTATTATACATTGCCGGGGCAGGAAAAGTCGTCGGCAGTTGGCAGTTATTGTTGTTGGCCAGTAAGACTTCGCTTCGTCCCAGTCGTCCATTGAACTGCCGCCGCCGCCGCACGACGACGCTGCTGCGACGCAATTGCTTCCTGGCAGAACGGCAACACCAGCACCAACAACAACACGAACAACACCAACAACAACAGCATGGACAAATGTAAGTAAGATGACGGCGAAGAAGAAGGGGAATAGAGGACAAAAAAACTATCAAATTCGTGGCTTGCTGCAGTTTGGTTGCTGCTGCTTCGTTTTTAGGGTGGGTCCATCTTTGGCGTTTATCTATGCGCTTTCCGCTCTACGCTTTGCTCTGCTATTCGCATTGTTGGGTGTGTCACGGGGTGGGCGTTAAGAGTTTCGGGTTGTCCCGCCCCAAGGACATGCGACGCAGCGACGATTTGTTGTTGTTTTCGAATCAACTCGAAATTCATATTAAATTACGGCACTTTTAATCAGAGTCGCACACACACTCAGACAGTTTTAGAGCTTAAGATTTTCGCAAGGCTTTAACCCAAAAAAGAAATAACAAAACAATAAAAAGAATAGAGAATCAGGAACCGGTTTTACAGTTGAGAGTTTTGTTTTGTTGCTGTTGTTGTTGTTGTTGTTAAGTCAGCATTTTTTGATGATTTCATGTGGCAAATAATGGGAACAGGCAGCTACATTTAAAAGAACTTTACGTGAGGGAATATGCGAGATTTACATACATAAATACATATATCTACGTTAGCAGTCACAGGTAACAGAGACTAATGTTGAAGGAAAAACTATTTGCCGAAAAGTTTGTAATGATATCTGAGATTTCTGTATTTTTCGGTAAAGGTTTGAAACAAGAGAGAATAATAGTAATAGTAATAATAATAGATAAAGACACGGACAGACAATTGGGAAAAGATCTGGAACAGAACAATAGTTTTTGGTTTAAAAAAGACTATAATTAAAAAATTGATACATTTAGAAGAAGTGCCTATCCGAAGTCAGTGAATTAAAGCCAAGATTTGTGAAATATTGTTCATATTAATCTTTATAATTGACAACTGATACTCGATAGCCGAATCAACATGCCGGGATATCGATTTTCATGTAAATCATGTGCTAGTTTAAGAATGTATTAAGATAAAAGTTTAGTGGGGCAGCAACGACGACAGTAAGAAGGGAATAATTGCCTGGTAGTCCTGGTGTACATACATATGTATTTCTACAGCTATAAAGATATTAATAAAGAGTGTCGTCAATAAGTATGCGTACAGCAGAGATAAGAATAGCGCTGCGAGTGGCAGACCGTGTAATGTTTATAAATCTTGTGTTTGGTTTCTTTGTTACTTGCCAGATTGCTTGGGCTGTTGATGTTGCTGATAATGAAGTTGATTGGTTGCATATTCATTTTATTACTGCACCCCCTTCCGCACAACAACGTTGCCAGTTTACGCTTTCTGTGTTGTGTTTTCCACTGTTGATGATTTCTTTTGATGAGCAATTCCAGCCGCACAATGGGCCCAAATGTTTTTGTCTGTGTCGCATTTGCATGCCGAACAAAAGACGCTGCTACAGCTTTCTTCCGTTTGTGATGCTGTTGTGTTGGCTCTTTTAAGTGATTCCATTTGAAAACTAAAAGTGAAAAATAATAACAATAATGATACACAAAAGCCAAGGCAGAAACAAACCATAAATACGTTGATGACCAACAGGAAATGCCCCAACACACTCGAATAATGAAAGCAAATGACTTGGCTGCCTTTATGTTTCTTTTTTTTTTTTGAAAAAGTCTTTCATAATTTTCAGTAGTTGCTTATCGCGAGTTGCATGTGGCATTTGGGGACCATTTGATAAATTGTTCGTGGCGAACCCTGCCATTTATATTTGTGGGTGTGGCACTAGCGTGGGCTGCTAATCGCCTTTGGTGAGGCCCAACCCCATTGGTAACTCTTGATACCTTGTACGTGTCTCTGCGCTGGCTTCCCCTTCATTTGCCTAAGACAACTTCTTGACTCAGTTGTGCCAACATTCACATTCGCATGTGGATGAATCATCATCGAGTTTGGTGAATCGTTGTAGCAATCTGCGCATTCGAATGCAATTTTCATTTGCTGGACTGACTCAACTTCTGAGTTGGAGACACCTAGCCGCTTTTCACTCTATTTGTCTATATATGTACATATGTATACTATATGAACATACATTGTGTATGTAGTGTTGTATCTAATTCGACTGTGTGTGTGAGTGTGAGTTTGTGGGGTTCCGTTATCTTATCGCTCCGTTTTTGGCTCGTTGGCAGCTTCGCAACTTATCAGTAACTATTTTTACAAACTTATGTGGCAGCACGTCGGGTCTGTCGATGTCGAGTTAAGTCAAATGTTACGAACTTGCGAGTGGCAATGGAAAATGGAAAGGAAAACTATGCCAAGTGCACTCTCTAAGAATTATGTATTGCTTACATAAATGTATAATATGTTATTTGTACATGTGTGCGTGTGTGTGTGTGTCCGTATCTTTGGCACTTCGCTTTGTTCGTTATTTATCAGCTGATTGTTTAGGCTTCATTTATTCCGACTGAAAAATAACAAGAAATGCGGGCAAGCGTCTACCAAGCCATATAAGTACAATGTTTATACACACTCACACACACAAACATACACACATACATATCAGTATACCATTGAACTGATAAGCGGCAAGTGAACTCAAGGCCTGCTTCTACATAGCATACGGTTTCCCCTTCAATAGACTACGCTTCTCTCAATTGTCCAATTGAAACTCAATAAGATGGAAAACTGTTTAGCGCTTTCTTTCGAAATTGTAAAACTTATAGACTATATCATTCATTTATGCTCATTTGGGGCGAGATACGTTGATTGGACTCCAAATATCCAATACATCAAGTTGGGTAAAGTGTTTAATTCAAATATAAAACGCTTTAGCTTGATATCTACTACACCCAACTAGAGTCTTTTATCAAATACCAAAGCTACTAAAAACGGCAGTAAATAATGTGGTACTATTTATAGTTCACCAGTTGTTTGGGATATTTTAACCATGAAACTTATTGGTTACATAAACATGAAATCATAACTGAATTAGTAAAGATTCCATAATGTTACGAGCTCTGCTAGAAATCCAATTCCAGGCTGAATGGGATCGATACCCTCTTTTGTTTGACACCCTATGCCAGATGGAGAAATGCAATTTGCTTCGCTTCATTCGTTTTGCATTGACCCAAAGGTCTCTTGAAACGAATTTCTTTTTATTCATTTTCGAGAGTCTTCAGATTATGTTTTCCACTAATTATTTCCACAAGTGTGCAACTATTAAATTCGATTCGAATGCTGATTTTATTGTAAAGTGCTTGAGAGGAAGAGTGCATGGAGTGGTGGACAAGTGCCTTGCCGTAAAGGAGGAGAGGAGAATAAGAGGCTCTTAGAGCAGATCCAACTGTGTTGACCCTGCACTTCTGAGAGGGATGACCCCATTTAGAGTCGTCCAATTCGATTGGTTTATGGACTCATAACAACGGAGGGGAGAATAGTTAATATGCATATGTATGTGCTGCGTATGTATACATATGTGTGTGCTCGTTGCTTGCAGTCGTGAGCAGAAGCATTTCATCGTAAAGTCTCTTTTTAATTAAACAACAGACCCCACATATGTATGAGTCAAGAGCGATGATGATGGCTTTTGCAATTTGCGACTAACCTTGGTAATGAAAATGCAACCCATGCAATGCAGCCTGTGCGTGGGAGCCAGCAATGGGCGTGGTCGAGGTCGTTAACGTATGACAAATCGGGAACTAAATTAAGCTGCCACGATACGCACACATAGTGTAGTCCGTCCCCTGATAAGGCCGGACACACGACACATATGAAGTAGCATTTAATCTAGGACGATTAGAATGTTTTGTCGCTGTGATTCATTCACATTACGCTCAAAATGTAAATGATAATTTGATAACACTCGAAGGCAGAGCTACAGCTGAGGCTCTCTTTTGTAGATAGATGGCTAGAGACTCTTACTCGTAGTGAAATTGCACTGAATTAGTTGTGTTTTTTGTTTGTTTTGTCAAGGTTTTGCTTGTTTGTGTTTTCCCTTTGGCAGTTCACACGCAACATTTACGGGCCCACTGTATGATGGCCTTGGCCGTGAACTTTACCAATTACTGTTACACGCCAGTCATGTACAGTAAATCAAGGTCATAGCTATGACACGGTTCAGGGACAAGCGCAGTCAGAGATGGAGAGGGAGAAAAAGTAGGAGAGATTTCTGCAACAAGGTTCTGCCTCGGGGTGTGTTTTTCAATTTCTGTTTGTTTCAATTGATTTAAGGCAGTATTAAAGTACAGTAATTTTTCGGCAGTGTAAAAGCATAATGAAGTAATCATTCCGGAATCGTCTGAATGGTACAAGTAAATTTGTTGTAAACAAAAAAACCATTAATATGACTCATTTCTTTTAAAATACATATACTATATTTTTATTTGTTGTGTGGCGTGTGAAGATTGGGAACATTTAAGCAAGCAAACAAATACATATATTCTATAATAGGTTATACGACACCCGATAAGCCAATTTTTTGTTTTTATATTATATTCTTCCGAAAGCGTTTTTTTATGCCTGCCCCTTGACCTCGTAATAAAAACTCTTCGTCCTAACCCATTTTGGGCTTGGCCAGTTTTCAGCTGCCGTTACCCCTAAAGTAATTACAAGCTACAAGCTTTGCTCCATGCGAATTAACTGTGTATATAGATTTATAGCTGCCAGCCACGCCTCCAGCCCCAAAAGATAAAAACTCACGCAATCCGAACTTAACTTTTACAGTTCACGGCGTAGCAAAAGTCAAAGACAGCCACAAAATGATAATTAAGCCAATTAGCATGAGTCGTGGATGGTAAAGGGGTTGCGGGGACTCATCTTCACACCCTCTCTCACACATGCTCACTCACACAGCTAGAAAAGGTGTCCGTTGCAAGTAGCTGTGTTTCGAAGTGCATTGTCAAGCTTTGTTGCCCCTGAGGCATGTTGCCCACAAATTGATTCATTTCAGTGCCTCAGCTGTCCGTGTCTGTGTCTATGTTATAAGTAAGAGTAAGAGTGTGTTAACTCAACGAAACTGTCTGGCCAGCACATCGGGGAAAGGGACCCTAAGATCAATAAATCATTCAATCATCCACAAAAGGTTCAACAGTTTCTTGACAGCGATTTTGCTTGTTTGGGAACAAGAAAACATTTGTGCGTTATTCAAGATGAAACAAGTTTCAAATTGTTAAGAGGTTTGAAACCCCTTCACGTCTTTAGTTCTTTTAATCGGACTGACAGGCGAACATGGCTCAATCGACTCGGCTAGAGATCCTGAGTAAGAATATATGTATATACTCCCACCCCTCCTTTTGCCTGTTATACACATTTGCACAAAGTTAGAATACACTATCTTCACCGAAAGTCGAAGGGTATACCAACACCAGTGAGTGAAGTTTAGAAGTCACAGCCATATGTTGCACTGCTGTGTGTGAGGTCAGCTATCATAAGTTTATTACTTGTCTAGCATGTCTCTTGTTGATAGATTTGTGGCGCGGAGTGTATGTCATCTATGAGAAACCACCCACCACAAAGCGATGCTGCTGCAGATGACGTCTTGTCATTTTCTTCGATTTTGACACATTTGCACGATTTCCCAGTTGGAACTTGGCTCATTTTCACACGACACCGAGCACCACGGTCGTCGCCTCATTTTTCAGCTGTTGCTTATGTTGTTAGTGCTGCTGTTGTTGTTGGTGCTGTTGTTGTTGTTTGTGCTGTTGCTATTGCTGTTGATGTTTGTGCTGATGTTGCTGTTGTTGTGGTAGTTTTCACCACTTAATGCTGCAACTTTTCACCATTTCTCAGCATTTATCCGGCGCGCCTCATTTCACAACGCCAAGTTGACTGCATGTTTCCCATTCTGCCACACACACACAGATGCCTTCGTGTGTGTGTGTGTATGTGTATGTCTGTGGTAGAAGCACTGAGCTAAGCTGAGCTTCGTTGTCGTTGTTTGTTGGGTTATTAAAGCGCACATTCAGATGTGTGATGTTTGTATGGCCAAAAAGAAGCAAAGGGAAACTTTAGACACAGAAAAAGATAGAGAGAGGGAGAAAGAGTGGAGTGAAGTGGAAGGAGAAACAAAAGACATAAAGCAAAAACCACATTAAAGGTTCATTTTGCTGTCGCTTTGTTTGGCATGGCTTTTGGCTTTTTAACTGTCGTCGCGTAGGTTAAACTGTAACTAAAATACGACTGTGTTGGCCCAGTAGAAAATTGGCGGATACTCGACGCGAAGCAAAGAGCTTGCAGCACTTTTGCCACTTCTCCGTTTAATGACTCTCTCTCTCTCTTACTCACTTACACACACACGCTCTCTCTCGCTCTCTGTTCCTTTCTCTAGCTTTGAGCTTGTGCAACTTTTAATGTTGCCGTCGTCATCGTCATCGACTTCTGCAAATAAAGTGAAATTATAATGCTGCTTCAGATTGGATTTGGCAGCCACTTCAATGTAAGTGGCACTGCCAACCAGCTAAGCTCTCCCCCTCCCCTTCTCTTCCCGTCCTGGCTAAAAGAAAACGAGACTAATGAAAACTGCTTCAAGTTGTTGGGTCTTTAGCAGCTGCTTCCAATTGTTTATTATTGAAGCCTCCATACTATTAGTAATTGTGAGTCGACAAATCATTCCCAACTTGAAGTCGCTAAACAACAGTCAGACCATTACATTTCATTACATTTTTCATTACCCCCCTTTCCTATCGACGTAGTTGTTGTTCACATTGTTTATTACCCTTCTGATCGTGAGGCCGTTAAAAAAAACCAACATTATTGACCTATATAAAGTATAATGCGTCGCGCTGATAGCAAACGAAAGAACATCACGTATTACTGGAATTTATTTGTTATCATACCCTGTATCCGTCGCACATTCCATAGATATTATCTTAACTTAACAATTTGAAAGAAATAATCCAAATGAACTAGACTAATTTATACAATTAATATAATTTACTTAATTCAAAACTTATCACACTCTGTGTATAAATATTTCAAGTATATTTGCTTCGAAATTTAAAATTTATTCGATAAACTGGCAATAAATAATGCACTTATTCAGAATATGGAACCCTTTTATAGATAAAGAATTAAAAGAGGTGTCTGTTTATTCCGCCTATACACATAAAGACTGATAACAATCGATGAAACGGGGTCTCCGCTTGATACTTAATAAAAAAACAGTGGGACAACAGTATTTATTAATCTAAGCCTTGACAAATAATAAAAGTCATTCTTGTTAATTGTTTTATTTCATTCAAATTCGATTAACTATCTATCAAAAATATCCATGGACACCCCCATTAATATACATCATTTTCTACTACACATCCATTTGACTAAGTTGCTAATTCTTGGTTGTAAATAAATATTGCAGGGTATTTCATTGTAACACTCTTAAGGCAAGAATGCTGTTAATGTTATACGACATTTTCTACTGTTTGCCAGGTTCTTATTGCCCAAGACGGCCAATAAGCCAATAAGCGTTTCTATTTGTACTACACTGCGCTACGTCGATTCAGATAGACGAGATAAGTCACAAGTGGTGTGAAGTGAGTCTCTGTCAATGGTGTGCGGGGGCAGCAACCTCCAATACCAAATAGGTGCGTGGCTTGACTTGTTGTAGTTTTGTTGCTATATTTAAATTGGCCCGAAGGCGAGCAAGTCGAGCGACGCGACGCGACACGAAGCCGAGCTCGAGCATCGTAGAGCGAGACTTTATTAGTAATTATGGTATACCGGTATTATTGTTGTGATATTGTGTGTGTTTTATTGTTGCATACAGCGTGATATATATGAATTGTTTGTTGCCTATGGCATTGTGGTCATGCGTCATGACAGATTGTTTTGGATTTTCTGTCAGGCGGCGAATGATACGGCAATGATGACTGACAAATGCACTGCATCTTATTACTATATAATACTTTTCAATTGTATGTCAAAACGTAAACTAACTTGTTATACCCTTGTCTTTATTATACCTAAGCTGTGTACTTTATATCATTTGCCTATGTATAAATGGGAAACAGTTTACTGATTGTCATTGAAATTGTGCTTCCCTTTGCTGGGGAAGTTTGTCAATTTTATCGGGACTTACTCATAGCATAATGCGAAAATGACATCATTTTAATTGACAACCAATCTCGTGTGGCATTTAGATAAGAATAACGAGGTGATAAAGAGAGAAGCAGGGAGAAAAAGAAGCGGAAAATGGGATTTGAAAGTATTACCAATTCAATCGACTTGTCACCTAACCCACTTTTAACGCCTAGTTGACAGATGCCCACATCGCCCACGACCCGAATAAGTGATTTTCTCCCCTCTCCACCCTCCCCATTCTCCATTAGCTGTGTGGCCAGCAACAAAGAGCGCGTCATGTAACTTTTACTTTTTAAGCATTTTAAAAACAAACCAAAATGCGAGTGTCACGTAGCGAACCGAAGCGAACTGAACCGATTGATAGACACATCAGGCCAGGCCAATGGGACGACTGTGGGACTGTGGACCGGGGATTGCGCAATTGTAAATATTTGCACTTGGACTATGTCATTGTAGATGCGCGTGTCCCATATAATGTTACCCCATTGGCTTACTAACCAGCTCCCTATCGCTCTCTTACTATGCTCTCTCTCACTCTCTCCCATTCTGTGCCTCTCTTTGCAGCAATCTGTGCAATAGTCGAGTACGAGTATGCAGCGAAGGAACCAGATGAGCTGGATCTACACAAGGATGCCATCATACACCGCATAAAGCAGATGCCCGGAGGCTGGTGGCAGGGCACGTTGAAGGCCAGCGGTCGAACGGGCATGTTCCCCGACAACTTTGTGCGCGTTCTGGAGCCGAACAGCAATGGCAATCTCAGCGGCGACGACAGTGCGGCAGTGCAGCTCAGGTTGGTGACGCAATGCGTGTAAGCGCCAATGACACTAGTTGAAAATCAAATTAAACCATAGATTTTTATCTGATGACGCCACAAGTGACTTAAGTGCAACTTGTTAAACATTGAAATGAACATCTGTTTTTATCAAAAAGGGAATCGAATATAACTACATTTACTTTAAAGCACATTAAAGATTTAAGTCTAATGTTGATAAGTATTTTCTTAGTGCTTCATTATTGTTCTGCCACTTATTCTAATGAATCGACTAAATAATCCACAAGCTAAAAGCACATTAAAGCTTAGGGAGAACTGAAAGCTCATCCTATAGATAAAATAAAATACTCTTGTAGATTTTGCTTTGGCTGAGCTCTCGTTTACCTTCTGGAACGAATGGCTTGTTGATTTCAGCAAGTGTCGTTAATAAATTGATTCCCTCATAAACTTGCGATGTTCTTGCTCTCTTTGTTCTTACTCTCTCTTTCTCTTTTGTGTTTGTTCTCTTTTCTGCTCAGGGAGAAATCAGCGACATCGAATCGACGCTGTAAAGTCATCTACAGTTACACACAAGTCAACGACGACGAACTGACGCTGGCCGTGGGTGATGTCATTGAATTCCTAGGGGAGGTATGTATTTAAATACATACATATCTACGCACACAGACACACAGAGACCGCATGTATTAGTGCCCACAACCCCCATTTAACCTCTTTGCCAATAAGTTTTTGACGCAGCCCAATACAAAAACAAAAACAAAACCAAACTGAGAGCGAACTGAACTTACTGTTTCCATTTTCTGCTGTTTTATTCACATTTAGGTCGAGGAAGGCTGGTGGCGCGGACGTTTGCGCAGCAAAGTCGGCGTATTTCCCTCAAATTTTGTGCAACATATCGAACCGTCGCCCATTTTGGCCTCCAAGCGGCCGCCAACGATTGGTGCAACGGTGGCTACGTCGGCGCTAACAGCTAAGGCTGCCAACTTAGCAGCGACAGGGGCAGCAGCAACAACAACGACACCAGCAACATCAGCAACGGCCACAACAACAGCGCCACCTGCCGCTAGCGCAGCTGCTGTTCCTGCAACAACGAAACAGACAAAGAACCGAACCACGGCATCCACAACGGATGCGGCAGCAGCAGCGGCAGCGGCAGTGGCAGCCAATGCTGCAGCTGCTGCAGTTCCAACTTTACCACCGAAGCCGCCGCGGGAATATTGTCGCGTCGAGTTCCCTTATGCACCGCAGAACGACGATGAACTGGAGCTCAAGGTGGACGACATCATCAGTATCGTCAGCATGGAACTGCCCGACAAGGGCTGGTGGAAGGGTGAGCTCCGTGGCAAAGTCGGCGTATTTCCGGACAACTTTGTTAAGCTATTGCCGCCTTCAGATGGTGAGTAAATCAATCAATCATGCTCTCAATTTGTCAGATTTTTCATATGGAGTTTTGATTTGGTCTTACTCAACGCATTTTCGTCATCAGGCGCCGCATTTGAATCTGCATCGTCGCTATTCCTCTCATCCATAGTTTTTTTGATTGGACACAATTTTCCGAAATTCCATTGACAATGAGTCTGTAGAGAATATGTCTCCGAGTGCTTCTGTGTTTCCCATCTGATATAGTTGAAGCCCCTCTTTTTGCATAAGTTGACTGTGTCCAGTGTGTACTGCACTCAACGCATTGATAATATGTGTTCATATTGATGTGAATAGCGTAATGATATCTAAGTTTCTGGTTAACTTGGATTCATTTGTCAGTATTGTAGTTGTACTACACCTTTTGCTGGAGATGTATCGAGATTGTTGATTTGTATTACAAATTGGTTAGAATTACTATAGAAGGTATATTTATAGCAAAGTATAAGTCAACATATCAAAGACATTTCGAATAGGTTCAACTGAGTCTTTTAAAATTATTCCCAAGCAGTGAATAGATTTGCGTAACTGAAAGTTGGTTAGCCTTATGCCATTGTAATGATATATAGATATAAACATATTATATACGTGTACACTGTGCAGGTACTTTTGTCGAGGTATAGCTCACATATTTCCCCTGAAAGACTTCCATCTTAAAAATAATACTTACTATACTATATTTGTTTTTATTTAATTATTCTAGCTGTATAATATTCAGCTTAGCTAATCAGTTTAAAATTACAATTTCAAGTAGAATCTACACATTTTGATATACATTATTACAAACAAGCTAATCGAAATAACGTAATGCTGATAGCGATCGAACTTATAGGTTATTAAATGTATAGATGCAAATTGTATAATGAAATGAGCTTGGGTTTGCAATACCCTATTGTTGTATTGTGTTCCTTGGTGCAGAAATCACACATTAATTCACACCACTTCACATCTCAATCACACATCCGACAATCCCAATTTGAGTTTAATTTCTTAGAAACCAATACAATATAACTTGGTTGATTCACTTTATATCTTTTCTATTATTACTTGCATTCTGTTAAACGACTTTTATTGGCATTTTGTTTACATTTCACTATCGCTCTTATGTCTCTTTCGCTCTCCATCGCGACGGAGCATTTCGACATTTTAATTGACTTGGTTGGTTTTTTTCAGTCTTTCTTTTTTTTTCCTTTTTGATATTTACTTGTGTATTTATGTATATGACTTGATCGTCGTCTTGTTGTGGCTCTGTGTGTAATTTTCCACTACACCTTTCTCCTTCTATTTCTTCCTCTCTCTCTCTCTCTATCTTTCTCTACTTCTTCTACATTTTCTACAATATTTTGTGTGTAATAAAAACCTCATTGCAACGACAACGGCAACAACAACACTCGGCGCGGTCCACACTCTACACTCACACAAATGCACACACACTCTTCACACAACAACAACAATGGCAATCACTATCTACTCTGTATGGTACACCAATGTTCCGGCAGCGCCCCCGGTTCCTCCACGGCCCCGACCACGATCACGCATAGATGATGCGGCCACAGCGGCCGGCGGTCGGGGTGGCCCGCAACGCGGCGGCTCATTCGAGTTCTTGGGCGCTCGCATGGCCAGCTTTATCACGACGATTTGTATGTAAACGAGTTTTTCCAGTGGAACAGTCGACTCCGACGCTGACGCCAACGCCGACGCAGACGTTGGCAGCAGCCCACTTCAGCTCACATCGCTTGCTCGGCTTTTCTTTTTTTCTGTTTCTGTTTTTGTTTTTGCCCCGTTTTTGGCTACTTTTCATTTTCCTTTCTCCGTCTTGGAAAATTGCTTGGCTCTTTTGACCATGCTCATAATTTCTATGATTTATTTTCTGTTCGTTTTCAT
Organism: Zaprionus capensis; assembly: GCA_018903675.1. Lineage (NCBI taxonomy): Eukaryota > Metazoa > Arthropoda > Insecta > Diptera > Drosophilidae > Zaprionus > Zaprionus capensis. The sequence goes on from JAEIFN010000011.1 coordinate 7,459,956, forward strand.
TATTATTTGTGTTCGGCTTTCTTTGGGGCGCCGGGCCGGCAGCAAAAACGCTCACACCGTCTCGGACATCGCCCCCAGAGCCCAGAGCCAGTTAAGAGGAAAAGCTGCTGCTTCTGCTGCGGCTGCTTGGCGTCATCATTTTCCTATTGCGGTTTCTCTCTCAGTTTGTTTTTCGCTTTTAGTTATTATTATTTGCATGGCAAAGCTAGTTTTCCATTTGTTGTTTGTTATTTGTTGCTTTTTTCTTGTGGCTGTTGCTGTCGTTTATTTGTTGGCCTTTGGCGCGTTTTGAGCGCTGTTAAAAACGCCTGAGTCGCGCTCCCGCTTAGCTGATTTCGTTTTTGAATATTATTAAAGCTTATAGTTATTTCAGTGGCGTTGCATACTTTGTGGTTGACGCGTAAATACACTAGTGGTGAAAACGATAAGTCCCATCAGACATTACTATTTCCAGCCTATGAATTATCTTTCCTCATAATTATCTTTGAGGTATTTGAATACCTATATTTGAAAATGAGCAACCTCTGACGAAACCATGATCAGACTCAGATTATAATCATGTACTTATTATTCTGACTATTAGTGTGTATTTAAAACTTAAACAACATTTAATTATTAACATTGCACAGAGTTTCGTTTTGCGGGTGATGCACATTGTTGAGGGTATTTGACTTGCACTGATTTCATTATGTTCTGTACATAATTAGATTTATGATGGTGTAACCACAATATTGAATAACAATCACAATTTAATGTTATTTTGTGCTCAGTGCCAGTAACTTAATCGCATTATTCACAACATATTCATCACACAACATTTTTTAATTCTAATTATAGAAGTTAGCATTATTCTTTGGTTTAAGCTCCTTAGTTATGTTCCATATCACATTTTAAACCAGCTATGATCATGCTTGAGCATTGTAGATTCGATTATTTAATTAACTTTCGACTACGTTAAAGCATCGCTTAGAAAGACACTCTTTACTGCTCATTACTTTGCATACATTTGTTTACAATCAATACTTACAATATAATGCAAATGTATAACATACTAAGTTAGATCTCTAATTGTATCAGGTATTTTGTATTCAGACAAAGTCTATTTCTTCATTGTATTTTGTATTTCTTCCAGTCCGATGCCTGTAATTTTGAAAAACATTTTAATAACCGTGTCTCATAGTCCCAGTAAATGCTTAAGTATTTAAGCAATCGGGAACTGCAGAGTATGCAATATTCGATTATTCTCATATTTTGCTTTTGCTTTCTGGCTTTTGTCAACGTCGCAATTGCGCAGCCCAAAGCAGCAGACAACTTCAGCTCTAGCACCAAGAGAAACAGCAGCAGCCAGCAACAAAAATACAGAAACAACACCATGAGTAGTAATATTAAAATAAGTTGTAACAGGTTTCCATGTATGCTGTGTTTATTGTTTTTTGTTTCTGTTGTTGTGCCTTTGTTTCAAAATCGCTCTTAGTCTGAGTCTCTCTCAGTCTCTGTTCCACCGCGTTCTCTTAGCAGCACAACATGATCATCGTCGTTGTGATGATCATTATCGTTTATTATAAACATCATTTTGAGCGCACATTAGCGGCGATTATCAGAGACGAGCCCCACGAAGCGTCGAAGCGCGCGATTCACTTGTTGGCAGTAGACACTCCCCGCACCACTCGTCCCTTCTTTGTTGCTCCCATTCAAGCAGCCATTGTTTCAGAGGCGCTATCAACAATGTTGCCAAAGAGAGCGCGCAGAGCACCCAAACAATGTTACTCTCAGTCTCGCTCCCTCTCTCTCTCTCTCTCAGGCTCTCTTGCTGCCCCACTGCGCTTGCTGTACCTTTGCCAGCATTTTTGTTTACCTTTTTGCCTCAGTACGATTTGATTTCTTGACCATTTACGTTATTCGAATATATTTTGGTGCGCGTGCAAGTGTTGTTCACTCAGTATTGTTGTTGTTGGTGTTTGAGTAAAGTTTTGTTTGGCTGTAGCTCCGTACTATCATTATTGCTGCCGTTGCACTGCCGCCTTGCGTTGGTTTGCTGCGTGTGCTACAATTACCGTTCTTGCGGTCTGCTTCGCTTTTCGCTAACTGCTTTCTGCAATTGCATTGCGTTTGCCACATGGCCCAGAAACATAAGAAGAATCACAACACATAATTGGTAATTGGGCGATGAGCGCGCTTTGTGTCGCCTGTGCACAGGCTTACAGAATCGAAACCTATAATTAATCTGACATATAGTGAATGTGTAATGTATTTAAATATGTGTGTGTGTGTGAGTGTGATTAATGATTATATAGCTGAACTAAGCTGTGAGTTGAAAAAGTCCCAAATGAAACGCAGCCATCATTAAATCAAAGCAGCCAGCCGAGTTTGTTGCCTAAGTCTTTCGTTTTGTGATTGTGTGCGCGCCTTCAGTTGCCGCTGGCAAAATCAGCAGCAACAACAACTGCAAGAAATGACAACAACACTAAATTACTCAATACTTAAAAATGATGAAAATAAAAATAAAAAAATATATATTAAATTCCAATTCACGCTTAACACACATATTTTGCTGTCTTTTGCTCTCGTTGCCGTTGCTGTTGTTGCTTGTTTGTCATTTGACGTTGGCAGTGAAAGTCGCTGGCGCATTCGCTTTTTTCGCCTTTGCCATTTGCAATTATCAACGGCTTAGGCCAACTATTCGTCTATTCTATGGCTGACTGTGTTGTCTCTTTCTCTTTGTCTCTCCACTCATTTATTTTGTTGCTGCGGCTGCTGCTGCCGTTGTTGTTGCCTCATTCACTTGACCTTTACACATTTAGGCGTTACTCAATCGACGTTTTGCTTTGATTTCTGTTGCCATCACCATTTATTGCCGTTTATTTATGTTTATTTGCGCCCGTCGCTTTGCCATTTGTCGTCTCGAAGTAAAGCTGTGCGCATGTCGTGACACGCACGAGGAGCGGCACAAGTAATCGGGCAATGTAAACTTAGGAAATGCTTGGGGGGATACTGCTGTATGTAAATTTATGTTTAATAACTAACTAAACCTTCTTGATTCTTAGTTCACCTTGTTTGATCATGTTGAATATCAGCATATAATATAGAGCGTTTAAATCATTACTTACAATTTCTATAGCCATTCATGAGTAGACAATCTCAATTACCATGCTCATTTTATGGTTTTCCTACTTATCTATAGCATGGCAACTAGTTGTTAAACCCTCCGTTTGTCACACTGCCATCTCTAGCTTGGTTTGTCGTTTGTTTTGTGTTTCGCTTTGCATTCGCGCTCCTACGCCTGCGCTTTGTTTGATTTCCACGTTAATTTATTGACATTTGGCAACTGTTGAGCAGTACAGCCCGCAAACCCGTTTGTTGTTTGCATTGGCTGTCGCTCTCATCGTTCGGCTCTCAGCTGTTCTTAGCGTTAGTCACGTCGCTGTGCGACGTGCTCATCTTTAAATATAAACACACAACCCACTCTCCCTTAACCCCCTCCCCCCGCAGCTCTTCACATTTCAATCAACTTGACTCGACTCGTCTCGACTTGAAGTGCGCGCAATCTTGTCGGCGATGAGCCAATGTTGATGGGTGGCCCAAAAGAGCAGCCCCCACACACACATACACACACAAATACACACCCAACGATCATAACAAAACTCTATTGTTTAAACTCTGATTTCAACTCTTTTTGGCCTTTTGCAGTCGCGCCCATTAACGAGACGGCAACGGCCACAACGCAGCAGTCGCAACGCAAGATCAGCAACACGAGCCACATGACCACAACGAATGCCAACAGCACCAGCGGCAGCAGCAGCAGCACAACGGTGTCGCAGCAGCAACATCAGCAGCAAAGCAGCGCTTCAACAACATCGAAAGTTTATATCAAGAAGACTGGCAGCAGCGGGAACTCGGGGTCGGCATCTGGGCGCAAGGAAAGCTTCGGATCGCGCGATTCCCTTAATGATATACTCAGCGAAACGGGCCTGCCCATTGGCACTGTGGCCGCCCAGCGCAAGTCGCTGGAGAACAAGAACCTCGATCTGAGCAAGCTGCCCGGCAAGCAGCAGGGCAACACAATCATAACGTCGACCACCACGAGCAGCAGCTCCAGCAGCAGCGTCAACAACACGACAAACGCAAGCACGTATGCAGATCTGCGGAAGAGTCTGGACAATATGGATGAGAAGATTAAGTCCCCACCGCCGCCGGTGCTCAGTAAAAAGCCAAATGTACCGCTCAAGAAGACGCCCACGGGGAGTGTGCCAAGTAAGTTTTAAATATGAAATATGGCATTCAAATGAAATAATTCAATCTCATGAGTGCGTTCCGTATTGGTATGGATTAGTCTGAAGATGGGAGGTTTAAGCATGTCTCTCCCTGAGTTATTTCATTTTTTTGCTTCATGTTTATCCTTAACTGATCTCTAATTATTTTGCATTTCCTTACAGGCAACGTATTGGGCGGCGGCATGAAGAAGAAGAGCTCAGATAGCAAACTAACGAGCGCTGTCTCGCACGACGTCTCCGATGGTTTGACCGGCAGCAAACTGTTAAGTGCACAGCTGCCCGAGTCAGGAGCAACTGGAAGTGTCGTGATGCGTCGAGCCGCCACTATCGCCGTGGAGGATACGGACTTTGATCGTGTTGAGCGAGGATCTATACTGCAGGACATGCGCGCCGGTCGCGTCAAGGCGCCCAAGCGACGTCCACCATCCGCAGCCATAAATGTGCTAGGCGAAAGTAACAACAACTCGGTGTATGTCAATGGCAGCGGCATGGCCAGTAGCGCCAGTGAATTGAGCGAAGATGGCGGTGTTGGAAAACAGGCGACAGCATCATCCGACGACAATTCGACGGGCGAGGAGCCACAACTGGTGAAGCCTAAGCCGCGCGAATGGGAAAAGAAGAAGGCGCCTTGGATGGAGGAGCTGAAAGCGTCACAGGTGACGCGAAAGAAGACCTCACCCAATGTTGAGCCGCGTGGCGGTGCCATCTCTGTGGCTGAGCGCACTTCAAAGCTGTTCGCCACCGAACAGGCGACAGCTACTTCCAGCGTGTTGACCACAAGCGCAACCAGCAGCAGCACCAACAGCATCAGCACCAGCGCGACTAAAGTGCAATCTAGTGCGATCACATCTTCCAGCGTCCAACAGTTTGTGTCTGTGGAGAGCAGCAGCAGTCAAAAGAAGGAGTGCACCACCAGCACCAGCACCAGTAGCAGCACCAGCAGCAGCACAAACATTGTGACCAGCAACAATAACCACAACGATGCCATCATGTCGAAGAGTAGTGTGTCCGCCTCAAAGGCGACTGGCTCAGTAGTTACAGGGGCACCAGCAGCAGCAGCTGGCGCCAGCAGCGATGAGGAGTTACGCGCGGCCAGACCCAGTACTCTCTCGATTAGGAATCGCAGCGTCTCGCCGATGGTGAAGACTTCGAATGCCAACGCCACCAACAGCAGCAGCACGGTTCAGGAGAAGAGCAATAACATAAACAATGATAGTCCAGCGACAGCGGTGCAAAATAATCATCAGCCTGCAGTTGCAGCGGCTGCAACGACATCTGCAGAGGCTGCGCCACGAGTGCAACAGCTTGAAGGTCGCGTGGATAAGCTGGAGGCGATGGTGCTGGGACAACAGCGAACTATTGAGGAGCTGGTGCGTTTACTGCGCGAGGAGACGGAACGCGTGAAGGTGCTGCGAGGCGAGCTGGACAAATATGCTCAGTGCGTGACGCAAGTTTGAAGCGATTGCGTTGCAAGTCGCCAATCCACAAGTTCTGCTCCGCCCCATTAGTCGTGCCTGCACCCAGATTATTGTTTTCTTTTGGCCCGCTTAACTGTGCGTTTGCTTAACAGACTTTTGATTTCTGTAGTTAAAATCCATTTTAGCTAGCTTTAATCTACATAGATTCGGTTTGCTCCGCCAGGGAGCTTCAATCTTTTACGACACACATTCCAATGCTTGTCAAACTGTGAGGCAAGCCAAACCCAAGACAATCCCAACACAGAAATTGTACTTATGGACCGAAATTTCAATTCAATTGTGGCCAGTTTTCCGGCTGAGCTGCCGATACAGCTCACACATACAACGATACACTAAATATTAACCTATATACACACCATATACATATATACCATATAAACTGTATAACTATGTTACGTTGATAGTTTTGCCATTCTTTGTTTACAACTGCAAACTTGGCATAAATTGCATGCAGTAACTAACTTCTTACATCTTTATCGGTTGCAACATATTTTTGATAGGTATTTTTACGATTTTCCGATACTTTGTGGGAATTGTGTGATTTTTAAAAACGAGCTGCGCGTTAGTCTAAGCATAATTCAATTACAATTTGTTTTCGTTCGTATTATGATTATTTTTATGATGTATTAAAGTTATGAAAATTGTACTATAAATATAAAAAAAGCATAAAGATATACAATAATCAATACCATATAAATAAATAAACGTTCGATGAAGACGCCTAAACGTTAAGTAATCCAAATAAATAACTGAATGAATTATTGTCTTGTTTTATTATTTGTTGGTTTCGTTTCTTCTGTATTGCCATCATATCATATACAACTTATTACTTATCATATCAAGAAAACCATTGCAAATCAATTAACCTTATAGTAATCCATACCGCTTAGAGCATACGTACATATGTACATGTATCACCCTATCTAGATTCGTAGATGATAGTTTAGTTCTCCTAGTGATTATATTGATGCATCAACAAACTAATAATGGCTCAATCTTTTTCTAAAACAGACAACAATCACGTCGCGGGAAGTTTGATAATTGGATGTTCTGAAGCAACAAATTTAGTTGGACAATTGAAATTAAACAGTATTTAAATAAATTAATTTTGTGATAAGTGCTTTTATTTACATATTGTGCATTAAAAAACATATACGGCTAGGCAATAAGCGTAAACAAAACTATTCTTACTATGTAAATTCCCTTAGCCCAATAACTAGCGAAATTTGCTATTTGTTTTTATTATAATAATAAATTGATAATGCTTGTAAATAATGTATTCATACGGCTTGGATAATAAAACATAACTATAATTTTAATGTCCTGTCAATTAAAATTAAATTATTCTGTAATGTCGTTTACAACACTAAAATAGTGTGGCTGTGCGCGATAAATAATCTTTTAGCGTTTACAGTGACTCACATTCCATTTCTATTCAAGTTAACAGAGAGCAGGAATGATAAACATTAACAGAGAAGCGTAGTTTCAGCCACCCCAACAGTGTAAAGCTGTTACTGTTAACGCACTGTTAAAAACGGTTTTTGCCACGCCTCCCCACCCCTGGGGACAAGGGGGCGTTTTCAAAAAGGTGGGCGTGTTAAAAAAGTTGGAGAAACCGAGAAAACAGGGCAAATCTTTGGAGCCTTTTCCAGTGAGACCTGCACCTTTTGGAACCTTGAAAACATCTGCACTGCAAAAAGATGGATAGTACGAACCGGTTAAAAAAAAACCGCATGCCGCTCTCCCTTCCGGTTTTGGCGCAATTCCGAATTGAAAATGGGAAAAAACTGCCGTTATTCCAAATGAAAAACTGCTTGTTTTATCGCTAACAGAGTTCTGTTCCCAAGACACGATCCCATTTGTGTCCCGGATGAGTCCGATCTGCTTGATCTGGCGCTTTTTCTTCGATTTTTTTTTTTTATTTTTTTTTTCTGTTTTACCCGATAAAAGTATGACTTCGGCTACATAGCCTACTACATAGTTGAAAGGACAAGACAAAATAAATTAATAAATTATAGTCGTCAATCAGGATACTGCGGGCATAAAACGGGCAGCTTTTGTTAATTTCCTTAATGTCCAAAGTGTTTCGTTATGTTTTTGAATAAAGAACATTTTTTTAATGACTAAAACAATAAAGTGAACTTCTTGTTTAATTTACTTTAGAACAACTATATACAGGGAGAGACTTTTCCTAAAACTTGAAATTTGTTATACTTGCAGCAAATTTATTTAGAATTGTATGAAGTATGATTGCTATTTATCAGAAATAAGACTCAGATTAGAAAGAGAAAAAATAATAATTGGACGAGCTAGTCCCAGTACTAGTTGTGAATCATTTACATACGTGTATGTATGATCAGAAAAGCATGGTAAATGTGATTGATCTGCTTAATACAAGTTGCTCACGAGCAACAATTTTCTGATTGGAAATGCCCACACTTACTCTAAAATTTCGTTGTTTTAATAAGATATAAACCGACTTCTAGCATTAAAATGGCTGTTTTGGCAACACAGTATGCAACATGACGAAGAACGATGACCGATGGCCGAGCACGAAGTTCACACGAAGCCGAGCGCTTTACAGTGGAACGAGTTGACGTTCTTGTGTGAGCTTTGATTTGTGAGTTGCTCTCAGGTTGGAACGGAAAGCTGTTGTTGATGTTGCAGTTGTTGTTGTGCTTGTTCTACAGCAGCGAATCTCAGCGTGTCGGCTGAATATGTCGCACATTGGTTCACTGTCCTCCTTTTTAAAACGAGAAAAAGAATGATTTACACTATTGTACAATTGTACTTTATTGTTTCTTTCTAACATAAACTCTTTAGCCGTCTTAAAATCTTGTATTTAATTCAGTTCCACCTTTTTAAAGATTAAGAAATCTTTCTCACTTTTTTGAGTCGTACATTATGTGACAGTGCTTCTTAGTCGTTTGAGTGGGAGGTGGACTTCACTTTATCTAGGACTCGCGACATGGACCACTTCATTGTATTTTCTTTTTATCAACGTTCAAAACTAAATATTTTGAATATTAATAAATAATAACTATTAGTACCTACAGTACTGCTAATAAGTATAACTTACGAATAACTTTAGAAGACAGAAAATCAACTAAGATTATTATAGGTTTATTCCTTTTAATTTTTATACTTGTAATGCAATAATAACAAATTAATATTCAACATTATTCATTTGATGACTGTTATATCATTATACTTGTACCACTGTGCACCATTTTGCTTGCCTGCTGCTGTAAGTGTGCAAGTGTGCGCGCTGCACGTGTCTCTGTGTGTGTATGTACTTGTGCTTTTGCCTTTCTTGAGAGCCGATGTTGCTGCTGCTGCTGTTGTTGTTGCCTTGGCACTTGGCGGCAGCAGCAGCGGCGACTGGCTCTGTCTGGGGCTGAGCTGAGCTTTTTTGCCAGCCTTCTTGGGCGCTAGCCAGCCAAGCACTTATCAGTTTTCTGATCGCTGTGGGAATTCAGTTAATTGTGGACGCTGTAGCCGTTTGGACGCACGGCAGGCACAACCTTCAGAGAAGCATTTCAAATCCGATTCTTGAACATTTGTCGCTGTCGTGTTGCGTTGCGTTGTGCAGCTCTGCTCTGCTCTGCTTTGGCTCTGTGCTGACTTGTGTTGTGTCTCGTGAAAGTCGATTGCCAAGTGCTGGCTCCGGGATTGGCTGTGGCACTTCCACCAGGCTGTAAGCATAACTGAGGCGGCAGTCGGGCCGTAGCATACGCTAGCAGAACACAGCTGGAAACATATTTAAGGACAGTACAAAAAGTGAAGCGGAAATATTTTTCATACGCACCGTGGTACGGCGTGGAGTGCGAATTAACGAAAGATTAACAAACAAAATTGAAGAAAGCATTTCGATCAAGTCAGTTAAATATATAGTTTTCAGAGTGTGTGAGTGCGGCCCAACAACAAAAGCGAATAACAAAAATAAACAAAATATAATTTAAGAAAAGAAAAAAAACAACAGAAGTGAGAGAGCAACAACAACAAGCAACAAACCCGAAATTGGAAAAAATCATTTAAAATTTAAACGAACTCATAAGTATGCGATAAGTCGTAAACAAATCGACAATAAAATTCATATATAGCGCGCGCCAATATTGCTCCAATTTATAAAAATCTAAAATCCAAAAAGCAAAATATACACGGCATAGCAACAATTGCAACGAACAATAACAACACCAACAACAACAATAATAGCTCGTAATATAGAAAGCCAACAATCAAATAAAAAAAAATCAACTTGAACAACAGCTACAATACGGGATTAAATCCAGCGCCAGCAACAACAACAACGAGAACAACGACAACAACAAATGTGGTGGGTGCATTGGTAAGCTCAGCGGGTAGAAAAAAGTAACCGTTAATACATAAAACACAACAACAACAACTAGCAATGAGAAAGAGCGGTTTAGCTTGGCATGCCGAAGATTTAATACCCTAACAGTTGATTGCATACATTTTTACTGGTTTTGCTAATGCTATCTTTACATATATTTAAGTACATACATGCAGATACATATTTAAGTACATACATGCATATATATATGTATGTATCTATGTATGTTATGTACTATTTAAATAAATATATAAGTAAAGTACTATAACTATATAAGAAAAGACTTCATAAGTGGTAAATTATGTGTATGAAAATCTTCATTTTCAACTGATTGCTCCAAAAAATGATGTTGGATATAGTTGTCCTATTTTGAAGAATTGAAAGTATCTTGAAAACGATAAATAAAAAAATCTTTAATATCGGCCGACTGTTCCTATGCCCGATTATGTACTCCGACCATAATGAAAATGTGTCATGTTTACATAACGATATAGTAAAAGCTATATTTGCAAATATAAGTTTGTTTGCGATATTTAAATGAAATTAATATTTATATTACAGCCTGCAGAAATATGTGAGGTAGTTAACTAATGATCATCATCGGTAAATCCTCTTTCGATCGCTAACTGCCAAACACAACACCTGCCACACCGTTACTTTTTAAACTTTATTTGTATATCATTTAATAAAACGTCTACAAAAACTCTTATTCACCTTATAAGTCAAAACAGACGCTCAAAGCTAGTTAACTAATAACTAATGCGGTCCTTTTTTTCTTCTGTGCACTGCAAACTTTTGGGCAACATTAATATACCCTCTGTAAGGGTAAGCAAATCGCAAAAATTGGCCAAAAACGTTTTTTATGCACAAACGCGTTTTTTATGCTTAACATTTTTGTATTTTTTTGGTTATTCGCCGTAGTCGCTGTAGCTTTTTGCTCAACTTTAATTTCTGATGCCTTGCTCAATGTGCCGTTTGTGTTTCTCTCTCACATTTTGACGGCTATAAAGTGGATTTGTCTTCAATTGTGTTTAGAAATCTCATATCTGCACAGCCCGCTTGGGCCGATCTCTCAGCGAGTGCAACTGCTCTGAGAATATGTCGGCCAAAAGGTGCAGACAACAACAAAAGTAGCCAAACTATTTGCCTCAAGGTCAGCGATGAAAGTGTCTGTGTGCCAGAGTACGTGTGTCAGTGTATAAGAGTGTGTGTGTGTGCAGTTTACCATTGTGGCATTAGCCATCAAAGTCAACATCAGCTTCGAAACGATTCCCAATATTAAAAAGCCTTTTTCTTCGTAGTGCTATTGTCTCCTGCTTGATTGACAAGCGTGTAGATCAGTTTTTATTGAGCAGATGCTTATCGTGGCCGGAGATTGCTGCAATGCGGCAGGGAGATTATTAAAGGTCACCTTGGGTCGGGCTAATGGACAAACGAGCTGTGCAGGGCTTGTCAAATCGGGAGACGCCGTGCAGAGTATAATTTAGTAATTTTCTATTATTTCGATCGAGTTGTTGCTGGCAATAATTAACGGTTAAGTGTAATTCAAGCCAGCATCCCGTGCCGAAATCTTGTAAAGCAATTTGTCTTGGGTAAATTAATTATGAAAATCGACGGTGTATTGAAAAGTTTTCTCTTATTTGGGTCAGGAGGAGTTTCCTACTCCAGTTTGCATGCAGATGATGAAATTCATCTGTGATTTTTGGTGAACTTTCTTGCATCGCAACACTTGAGTTGATCGGCAACACCAACAACATTAACAACAACAACAATAGCAACAGCAATTAACGTATTTTATAAACAATTTCTGCCAGTTTCGCTGCACATTCTATGCCAAATTGCAAAACGTCAGCCCATTGCCAAACGTGCCCAACTATTTTAATACAAATTATTATTAAAAGCTTAATTGCAGTACAAACTCACACACACACACATGCACACCCATGCATAGAGACTACTCAGTGCGAGCTTTGGCCACAACAATTAACGCTGTGGAGCGTAGTTTTTGCCTGCCCGGCGAAACGGTTACAAATGATCGGCCAAACTGGTTGCACTATTTTCATATTAAAACAGTATTTTGCTGTTGAAGTTGACATAATCATAAAAGAAGTGCAATAAACTTTAAGAAATACCATGGAAACATCTTATTTAACTACTTAAAGCAGCTCGCGGCCGTCTGACTTTGCCTCTGACTTAGTTTCGCCTCTTTTTTGGCGCACATACGCCGTGTGGCCTCTCCCTTGGCTTGGCTTTGAGCACCGTCCGTCCCTCAACCCGTGGCTTGATGGCAGGCAGTCAATTGAATTGCAATCCATTGCTGAGAGTATGTTTGACAATTTGTCACTTGCTGCGACACTTGCGACCCATTTGGCGACCCATTTGTTCCGCACTCTTTGGTGGCTCACTGCGATCGAGTGGTTTGCTCACGTATCCAGCGGGTGTACTTAGTGGCAATTTATTTGCTGCTGCTCACTTCTGGTTTTAAATCAAGTTTATTAACCGGAATTGCAGGCATTCTATTGTGCCACCACGTTCGATTGCTCCCATTCGCCATCGCCATTAGTTTTCTGGGCGTATCCACAGCCATCGATTAGCATTCTAATTTATATACTAACTATTCTCGCAGTATCGCACAAATTTGACGCCAATGGCCATGCACGAGTCAAGAAGCCAAGTTTAAGAGCAAGTCCAGGCTCAACCACTGCCACTGCCACTGCCAAGTGCAGGCAGGCGACACAGGCGTCAAGGTGCGAGTGTTTGGGAACACTTGCGAATGTACTTCACACAGATCTCTACCACTCCCACTACTTGTCATAACTCCGACTCAATCGGCATAACTCGACCAACTGATTTCATTCGCGTAATATTGTTCTGTTGGAAAAGAAAAACTTATCTAAACTTGCATAAAATGTATTTACCTTTCATTATAATTTATTGTACATATTACAATTATTATCTAATTAATAATTTAAAATAATAATAATAATAATAAATAATACGACAAATCCCGTCAAATAACTTATTCAGCTAAATGATTTCATTAGAGTTTCACGATTCGTTTCGTTTTTATTGCAAGGCGAATGACTAACAGGGTTAGTAGAGTTAGTATTTCTTGTTTAATACCTTTTTTTAGCCCAAAAATTCGCAGCAATTTCGATTTATTTGGCTATTTCTGTCATAGCCTAATTAAGGCTCACAAATTGTTGACCTCAGCGCGGACATTTGCAGCTGATGTCAGGGTCTCCAACTGCGGAGTCCGAGTGTGCTTGTGGTTCCGTTCAGTTTGGTTGCCTCCCAATAATGGGTGCAGCAACTCGCGTTGCATGCGCCCAGAACTGACCAGAGAACTGAACTGATGCAGACAGAAAGAGAGAGGAAGAAAGAGAGAGAGAGTGAGTCAAGAACTCGTTGCTGTCGGCAGATAAGAACGACCTTTATGCGATGTGATCGGGAACTTTTACTTTTGTTTTTCGGTTTGTCAGTTACATCAGACAACGGCAGTCAGCATAATGATCAGGTGTCGACCTGCCACCGATAACAAATTATCGAAGAAATGCGTCACAAGTTGCCAGACGAGCGAAAGAATCAGAAGGCAGAACGAGGAAAGACGAGACAAGGCGAGGAATTTCCATAACTAGCGTCCGAGACCCAGCGGGGCAGGGGATATGTATGGTATGGGTGTGTGCCAGTGTGTAATAGTGTGTGTATGGGTGTGTGTGTGTGGCGTTTGCTAATTAATAAGCCGCGCTTAGCAAGCTCTTTTTTTTTGGCCAAGAAACTTTCATTTTTAATGAGCTGAATTTTTGGCCATAAACATATTGCTTTGTTTAGCACAAACACATGCTAACATTCCTGGGTAATTAAAAGCCATTGAACGCTGTGTGGCGCGGACTATGAGTAATTATATGGACTGTGAAGAAGGCTTGATAAGAACTAGAACTGGTTTTGCGGCTCGACTCGACTTGGTTCTGCTTGGTTCTTTCTGGCCAATTTTATTTTTAGTTTATTATTTTGCCTCTCTTGTGGCTCTTTTATACCGCCATTGACTTTGCCACCTAATTACATATTTAGCATTTTTTTGTTTTTGGCGGAAATGCCACAGCGGGCTAATTACGGCGAGGCCTTAATTAAAATCATCTGCTAGATGCACAAAGGGCGCCACTTGCCAATAAAATAAATCACCATCCAAAAGGCTAATGTGCGCCTTAGGCAAGCCAAAAAATAGCCAGTTTCGGCCAACTTGGGGCCGAGAGGCGGGCGCATCTTCCCGACTTGAAGCAGACAATCCGCTACTCTCGAGTCAAGTCGCGAGTTGCCAAGTCGCAGGCCCAAGTCGGCTTCAATGACATGCCAATTGTTGTGGCTATCAAAATATTTGTCATTAATTATAAATATGTTGAAATCGCAGCAACAGTCTCGGGCTTGGGCTTGGGCTTACGGCCGGTCTTAGGCTTGGGTTGGGGCTGGTGCTGGAACTGCAGCAACTTGTTGCGACTTGTTGCGAAGATGTTGCCATCTTGCCTGGCTCCCCTGTCCCTGCCCCAGCCCGGCAACCCCGTCGATAGCTCTGCTCTGTGCCAGACAAGTTCAATGATTCTTCTAGCCGTGACTCAATCGCATTTGGCAAACTCTTAAAATTAGCTGCAAGTGTTCAAAAATTTCTGTCTGCCTCACGTACTTGTCTTCTTCCACTCTCCCTCTGCCCTGCTGCGTCTGATCGCTCGCAAAGTGTGAAATGCACCTTGACATTTGCTTGTGCATTCGTATAAACAATATTATTTTTTCCCATATTTCTGCTGTTTATCGATTGCCGATCGCAATGAATTTGTTTTTGCCAACTAATGCGGGCCCATAACTTTGGTAAGTGATCGTCGGCATCATCATCATCATTTGTGCCAATTTACATGTTTGCCTGAGCCCCGCTCACGCGGTCAATATCCATGGGTAATCGCCCCGACGTTCTGGGCTCACGGGCCTCCACTTATACGGACTGCTTTAACAGACGTCTGTCTAGATTTACGGCTGAGAGACTCTATCGTTTTGTTGTCTGCTCTGTTAGAGGCTTGGCTGAAATGGACGTGCAATTTGAAAAAGACCGCATATTGATGGAGACATCGCTTTAATATGAGAAATATGAATGAAACTATCAGAAATTCAAACTATAAATATATATAATCTAACGAGAACAACCTGATCTTAATAACTTATGTTACTATAAGTTTCACGTGTTGTGAACACTCTGACAACTTCAATTCGCATTGCATTAGTAGTTCACATGGATTTAATCGTCATACATTGGATTGAAAAACAGTTTAACCTTTATCTGTAATCAACCGAGCAGAAACAATTTCAGATCTAATCTAGATAGGAGACAGTTAAATCTCTCAAAATAGCGCTAATTAAATGCTGTTTGTTTATCAATTGATAGATCTTGTAAATCTATCTTTTTGACTGGCTATTCGTGTTTATCTTGTGAATAACAAGGTTTATAATCACATCGGCGATCTTAGAATGTTTTTGATCTATTTTAGTAATTGAAACTTAAATTACTTACCCGACGCTAAATTCTCCACATAATTGAAACTCTAAAAAGTAATAAAACTTTTTAAATTGATTTCAATTATCCAATTGCCTCTTATGCTACTAAATCGTCGGTACTTTGGAGTTCTCAACTCTTTCCTTTCCTGAGATTTCACCTGCTTTTAAGTTGCAAATGCAGCTCATTATTTTAGCTTTTGGTTAAAGGCAACACCTAATTGATCGCTTCTGTTCTTTAATTTCAGGCATTAAGCAGGCGACACCACTGGGACCATAAAACACAGATTGCGTCGAACAAAAGAGGACGCAGACGCCGACGACCCTGGAGAATGTTTCCCACTTTCAGCATGATTCAACTTCAGGCGAGACAAATGGCCAAATGAATCACCTGTCGGGCCAAGAAAGTGAGCTTCATTAAGAACTCGAGAGAACAAAGTCGCGATCGACAGATCGCCGCACTAACCATTAAAGAGAAGCCTTAGCAGCTAAAACTGTCGGCGTGGTTTATTCTGATCTGAACAATCCCAGTGGCATGGCACACTTTTGTTGGTATCTGCAATTGGTATTTCTGCTGTTGGTAAGTTGCCTCTCGTCTTAAAAGGATTACAGGGGAGAAGCTGCAAGATTAAGATCATGCTAAGTGGAGCTTGCACGTTATACTATAGTTGTATTACTACACTTATTTATTGCACTTATAACATTTTCAAAAATCATTCGATTATACCCTTGGTGAAGGGGGTATTCGCTCTTTTTCAAACATCAGTTCGTTTCATTACCTTAGTTAGCGCGTTCTTGTAAATCATTACCGTAATCATAAATATATATGTATATATGACTACAATGAGGGTTCTGCTTGTTTCTAAAGTTAATGATGTCGTTGATCTTAATTCGGCCCCGCCAACAGTTGTCACTGAAAATGGACCATTACCTAAATCAATATTTTGTGCTTAAACAATGCAAATAAATTATTATTCAAGCGTATTTTGAAATTATATTTATTTCTCCATTTTATAGTAATTTCCCCATTTCTTTGTAGAAAGATGTTTTCACAATGGCAGATATTTTTTATAAGGAGACTTGGCAGACCCCACAAACTGTATATATTCTTTATCAGCACCAACAGCTAAGTCGATATAGCCATGCTTGTCTGCCCGTCTATCCGTCTGTCTGTCCGTCCGTATGAAAACCTAGATCTCGTAGATTATTTTTCCATTTCTTTAAAGTTTATCATATAAAATCGTTTTATTTGTCAACCTATTTTGGAGTTCTGATAGCTGTCAATGAAAAAATTAACAATGTTATTAAATGCTGTACCATTGTAGATAACTAGTATAGAGACGATAGGCGGAACCTACAAGGGTATAAACTTCAGTAGAATTGATCACATACGACATGCAGCCCATTACATCACTGTATGATACAATTTTGTTCATATTTATGTGCTTGGATCTTAATAGTCTTAGCTGTAAATACAACATGTTGGATAGTCTGGCTAATGACTAATGGTGCATTTGTTAATTCAGCTCACTTGAGATATTCTGCGCTTGCTTCGAGTGTGAGTCGCGTTTTTATAGACTGCATAAACTAAGTAGAGTTCGAATGCGAGTGCGACTTTGAGTACTTAATGAACAGCAGATGTCTGCTGGGTATCGCTATAGAGTTGGGTAGTATCTCCAGTATGTGGGCAGCTGCTGGCTAATAAACCAAATGGTTTCGAATGTATCCCAACAAGCGCAAGCAAAGACTTGACGATTCTCGACATTGAACTTTAGAGATGTTTTGCCAGCTGTCTGAATGATTTATAAGGCATATTGACGATCGTCAGTCTGCGCAGCTCATGCGGGAGCTACCAGACGGTTGGCACAGCAAGTTCGACCAGTGTTGGTCAACCCTTCTTCAGCTGCGGGATCCCTGCTGGCTGCCATCGATGGTCGCAATTGGCAATTGCAAAGCTCAGAAATGCAGAGAAACAAATGAAAAATGGATTAATTACTGATCGTGTTAGTAAAGCATTGTGTCGGCTTTCGGTCCAAATCATCCGTAATGCGAGCTAGTGAGTGCATTTTTATTTGCTCCAGCTTTGTTGGTTAATATTGTTAATGTCTGTTGTGGCCGCAACGGATTGTGAGTCCGCTAAAGCCGTGTCTTAACTTAACTGTGGCAAACTAAGCTAAATAATTGCACGCGATTTGAGCGCGGTTATGCGAGACTGGAACTGAAAAACAGAAAACAGAAAACTCAAAACAGTTAGTAAGTTGCCGTCGCCGTTGCCGTCGACGTCGATGACGATGGCAATTTGCAAATTATGCGCAGCGGGCGGGACGCTGATTGAGGACGGGGCAATGTGGGGTGCGGTGCAGCGTCTCGTGGTGCAACAACATTCTAAACCCAGCGTCAGCTTTTCTTTCGTACAAGTTTAGCTTACTTGTCTATGTATGTTTGTCTGTATGTGTGTGGCGGTCTCTGTGTGTGTGTCTGATATACATATGACGATTAACAAAACTGCTAAAAACATATAGAATAGTGTAGCAGGCAGGAGTGTGAGTGTTGTTTGTTGTGCTGTGTAATTAATAAATGTGTGTTATTATGGTAGACAAAGAGAGATAGAGACACAGAGAGAGAGATAGAGGGAGACTGGCTTGGAGAGTTGTAGTACGATTTGTGGCATTGAGCGCCCTACAGTGGGTCGCGGTACTTTGTCCGAAGATCGATTAATCGATAATGACAAGACACATGGCGACCAAGATGCAAGTTGCAAGTTGCTGCACGCTGCAAGTTGCAACACAAGAAATCGAAAGCGCTGGTCAGTTGAGGCAGCGGGTGGTAGCTGCAATTAAACAATGCTCGGTTGGCAACAAGCGCCAACCGACTGACACATTCACATTGTGGCAACTGTTGCAGCCGCTGTTGCTGCTACCAGTGCTGCTGCTGCTCCTTTCAACGCTGCAACGCCCACCTCAATGCCCTGGGCCACAATCTGTTGCTGCCACACCAGAAATATGTAGCTAGGCCAATTCTTGCCCCGTCCCTCTCCAACTTTCCCTCTTTCTCCCACTCTTAGCCTTCTTCTCCCTCTCTCTTTTTGTGCATTTTGACCAGGTCGAATTTGATAAAAAAACATTTCATTATTACAGTCTTTGAGACTTTTTCCGCGTTTTCCGCTGCTGGTACATGCAAATTGTTACCGACCCCACCCCCACCTCCGGACGCTGTGTGTGGCTAGTTCGTGTCTTGAGTCATTCGTTTTTATGCAACCGAATCCTGTTTTCGCCTGTCGTCACATCAATCATGAAGCGACATGAAGCCTAATTGATTAGCCCAGCGAGTGAGTAAATTTGATGTATAAACTTCCGAAATTTGCATACAAAATGTAATCAAACTGAATCTGAATCTGAAACCGAAACAGAAATTTAAATTGAAACCGAAACCGAAACGCAATTGAAACAGTCAATGTAGCCAATAAAAGGTTCATAAAAGAACTGGTTCCTTACTCGCTGTAGGCTAATTAAAATTCAGAGTTAGAGATTTCAATTCTTGGCAAGTTAAGTACGAAGCGCGGCACTTGAAAGCCAATTGAGCTACCCGAGTACACTCGTCAGGTCCGTTCATTAGGGCGTGATTATTGCTTAATTGTTTGCGATGTATAACAAAAGCTCTACGATCTCAAATCGATCGCTATAAGGCGGATATCTCATTGACCAGAACAGCGAACACACGAAATTGTACGATCCGATTCGCGTTGGGGCGTTTAGAATTTCAAAAGACCATTTTGAGCAGGCTGTCGTGTTTGATTAGCTTGCCAGGTAGCCGCCATCAAATGCTTTTTGACACTTCCGCTAAGTGGACAGCCGTGAAAATTGTCAACGCTGTTGTGAAAGCTCAAGACAATCGAATGATAAATTATCATTTATCGCTCTCAGTGATAATGGCAACGGATGCCGTTTCTCGATTGCCGTTTGCCAGCTAAGTGCAAAAGAATGTCTAACAGGATTAGCATTTGCCAATTGTCAGTGGGTGACTGTGATAAATCAATCAAGATTAGGATAAATAATTGCTCGATATCTATTTTCGGTCACCCCCACCTAGCAGCCTGGCCAGTCCAGCGAGCTCACTTCATTCATTAAACCCAGAAACGGCACTGAGCACGCGGTTCAAGTAACTCTACACAATGGAAAGGAATGTTGTTTATTGTGCTAGTTGCTCATGTTGTTGTAGATATTGTTGTAATCGCAGTATTTTTAGAACGCTTTGCTTTTGTTTTAATTGGTCCACACAAGGGGTAACCAAATATTTGTGACACTGTTTTTTGGAGCCCTTTTGGGCCATTGTTCTCGTCTCTTGCGCATTGTGATTAACTTTCAGTGATTTGGTGTCAATGTTAAATGCTCATTCAGTGCCCGCAGCAGCTGCACTAGCACTCGGAGCAGCCGCAGTTACTTCTGCAATTTTAGACATAAAAGGCAAGGCGAGCCGCCTGACTGGTGACTAACTCCGACTCTCGACTGTCTGTCTGTCTGTCCCTCTGCCTGTCTGGAAACTGGTAAGTGGCAACTGGCAACTGGCCAGTCGCCCATTGGCCGCCTGCCTCGCTGCCTGCGCCTGTTTGCACTGTAATTTTAGCACATGTGCGAAGGTGTTTCAGTTGCTCTGCTGCTGCTGCCTGCAATTGTTAGATGGAATCGCTTAAATATGATCTACAAATGTTGAGCTTAGAGCGACAACAACAATAACAACAACGACATCAGCAATGGCCGCAACGGCAGCGACAGGCGACAAGCGATCGGCGCCCACTTAATTCCATTACCTGCTGTAATTGTTGTTGTTGTTGCACATCGCTGCACGCCGTCAAGCAATTTGCAGTTATGCTCGAAAAGCTGCCGGATGTTGTCGTCGTCGCTGCGCATGCTGTTGTTGTGCCTAATAACGCCCATTTATTTATAAACTTAGCAAAATCATATTGTTTATGTATGAAAATAATAATAATATTGTTCTGATTTCAAGTCATACATCAATCAAATAATAATTTAGAAAGAGTATAAAGACTTCATAGATCTACTGAAAAGCACAACATACAATAATATATGTATGTGCGAAACAAAACTAAACTATATCATATCATATGCTATTGTACTACTATCTATTATACTACTACTATCTATTGCAGTTTCTAAAAGTAGTTGAACCTAACCCATAGACCAATCAGCTTGTTCAAGTATTGGTGCAAACAATACTAGAATCTGACAAGTAAATAGCTACAGTCGAGTGTGCCCGACTGTTGTATACCCGACACCCACACGAACGATCATTTTAATTATTATTAGATATTAGATATCTATGTTTAGCATATTTTGTATTGCATATTTGTAACTAGAGATTATTAATTCATCAATAACTTTTATATTCCACATTGGGAATTTTATGAGTATGTGGATACATTCTAAAAGAAACTTGATTTGTGCGCAGTAATAAGATTGATATTGTAATCATTTTGATAAAACTATTATAATCTTTGTAATGATACGGATGGACATATAGATGAACAGAAGAATACGGCTTCTTATCTACTACACTTACATCTGTATCTTCTTGATGGGTTGGAGATACCTCCTTTTGCATTTTATATATTCTTTCATTTGCGGGTATAAAACAAGAGTAGGTTGTATATAAAATTAAACTTTGTCTGTAGTTAACTCAAGCAATTATTGATTTATATACACTAAATATACACTGATCTACGCGTGTGTTTTACCTCTGGCACCACAAAGTCAACTGTCTTGTCATTTTTGTTTTCATTTTAGTTTTTGCTTTTCAATTAGCACCTTTTTATGCGGCTTTTGTTTTATGTGTTTTTTTTAGCCCCCTTGTGATTTATTTTAATTAGAATTAGTTGCGCTGATTTTGCCGAACGCAATAAATTTGTTTTATTTGCTATTATGCGCCGTTTCGATGGCTAGCAGAGCAAGTTCGTGTCCTAAGTCTTTTGTTGCTTATCTCTCGGGGCGTTAAGACTGCAAACGAGGGGCGGCATTTCAAATTGCATTGAATTGATTTATATACCTGGTTGGTTTGAAAGCCTAGTTTGTTGGCGTGGAAAGGGAAAGGGCAGACGAGAAGGTCAGCTAAGCTTTGTTTAAAGCATTTCGTATTAAAAATAATGATGATTAATAATTTAATAATAATAATAAGTCAAGTTTAGCAAAAATTATGCAACACATTGCCACGCCAAATCTCAGAGAGTTGTCCAATCGAAACATGATATCTAATTTTGATTGTGTTTGTCGTCAGTGATTTCTATATTATTAAAATGCTTTGAGGTTATTACTGTGTCAGCAAATGATTGTGCTTTCAAGATTACTGAGCAAATATCGCAAGTTAAAGATATTTCCAACTTCAATTTGTATCACAGTTCTTGTACTTGTTTGATGGTTAATCAAGCGTAAAGCTCATGAATAGTGGGACTTATTCACAAGGGAATTAAGAGTCGAACTAACGTGCTGACCTTTATGATTGGGTTATTCGGCTTAAAAAGATGACTCCTCAAAGCTAAAACTGACATTCTGCGAGTGAGTCAAGCGGCCCAAATGCTACAAAAATAGAATGAAAGTATGAGAGCAATACTCGTTTATCTCTCGGTTATATAGAACTTAGTGGGATTAAGGCTGATTATGATGTCAAGTGATATAAAGTTTACTTTTTATTTTAATTGCTCTTGAAGCTGACTTCAACTGGGCTTGATCGGCTCACGCAGTTGCCATGTATGGTACATTTATACAGGCAAAGATAGGTCAGTCTGTTACTCGAGTACTTCCATTTTGGTGGAGGTGTACTCGTAAGTAGATCTCTTAGCATTAATTGAGTGTTTTCCCATTTGCATTCAGTGCTCATTAGCTGCCACTTGGGGCCACTTACCAACAACTTCTCTGGCCATTTATCAGTTAATTATGACGCCGGTCGGGTGTACGGGAAACACTTCAAACGGGGCCGCAGCATTCCATTGATGTGTTAATAAACCCCATCCGAGTGCATTATTCATATTCAAATGTCACAAAGAGACATTTCATAAAAATCGCATTGAGGGAAATGAGAGGCAATTGACACGAACCTGACTAAATAAAGCGTTTCCATTCTCCGCTTACAGATGTTGTACTGCGGCTATGCACGGCCAGCCCCCGTTCCTGCCCCTCAGCCCCTCGCAGCGGGTCGACACAGCGACCTCATTGCAGGCAATGAGTTCCTCAAGGTGTTCCTCGACCACGACGAACAGCAGCGCAGCCTGCACAGCGACGAGGAGTTCGGCGAGCCGGCAGGTCCTGCTACGAGTCGAGTGAACAGCGCTCGCAGTCTGAAGCATAGGACACGCTACCGCAATGCCAATGCGCAGCAGCAGACGGACGGGGAGGGGGGCAAACAGGTGGTGAAGCTGGTGACCACAGGCAGCAAGATTGTCTTTCTGGAGGATGCACCAGGCAAGGCGACCACAAAATCAAAGAACAGCGATGAGGTTAAAGTGGTCGCAGTCTCTGTGAGTTCATCAAGCAAGCGAGGCGGCCACATTAGCCGCACTCAATCGCCAGGCACCTCCTCCTCCCAATCCCACTCTCACTCCCACAGAAGCAGCGCACCGAGTGCTGCAGGTATCGACTTCATCAATCGTTCGCACAAGAGTGAACTATCCATTGAGGAGACGGAACCACGTCTGGCTCCCGACCTCATGGATGCGGAGGGCGATTCGCTGAACAGCGCGTCCAACATACAAAACGTTGTGGCGGCACCTTTGCTCGCGGCTGCCGCCGCCAGCCGCTCCAATTCGGTGGCGTTTCGCAGTGCAGCTGCTGGAGTGGCTGGGCGAAATGCCACGCGCATAAATCAGAGAGCAAACGATGCCGACGAGGGAGCAGAGGCAAGCACTCATGAGCCGGCGGCTGGCGACGACAAATTGCTGCCGTTCCAGACTGTGATCTATCACGACACGAAGCAGGGTCACGGGCCGCAGTCAAGATCAATATCGTACAGCTCCATATCGCAGAACGTGGACGATCTGCGTCTGGCGGGCGGTGGAGGAAGCGGCTGGCATCAGTCGGCCGGCGGCATCTTGGCCGAGGCGCAGCGCAACGTGAGCGACAGCCTGAAGCCGATGCCCCGCATCGCCTCGGAGCCATCCAAGTTCTATTCCCTGCCGTCGAAAATGTACAGTGTGCCAGCCAAGTTCTACTCGGAGCCGGCCAAGGTGTACTCCGAGCCGGCAAAGATGTATGGTCAGCCCGAGAAGGTGTACTCGGAGCCAGCCAAAGTCTACGGGCAACCCTCGAAGTTCTACTCGGAGCCGGCGAAAGTCTACTCGCAGCCTGCGAAGGTGTACGGTGAGCCCGCCAAGACCTACTGGCCGCAAACTGTGACAACCAGCACGACCAGTTCGCCCACGACAGCAGCAACAGCAAAAGCACCAGGGACAGGAACAGCAGCAGCAACATCAGCCACTGCAACGGCAACGGCAACGACTGTGCCAGTGGTAACTGTGCCACCAGCGGGCGCTGCCCCAACCACCTTTGTGCCCTCGCGTCGGCCGGCAATTGTGTCGCGGATTGCATTTGGCGAGGCACAGACCACGACAACGACGACGACGACGGCCAGGTCCATTGAGTCGCAGCTGCCGGCAACGAGCAGCAGCAGCGCCAGACCGAGCACTTGGCAGCAGCATCACCATCATCACTATCACAGTGCTCATAATCAGCATCTGCACCAACAGCAGCAGCAACAGCCACAGTACCAGCAGCAGCAGAGCTCTGGCAAATCTCAGCAGCGTCGTGTACTCTTCAATTTGGATAAATTGCCTTATGATTTATTGAATGCGCCACAGCCACAGCCGCAGCCAGCGAGGCATCTATTGGAGCCAATTTTATCAAAGAGTCCAATTGCAAGTGACTACCAGCAGCAAAATTATCGTCCATGTTGGGAGCAACAGCAACAGCAACAACAACGTCAGCATTCATCACTGTCGCTTCAACATTCTAATCAAAATGCCAAAGGATTGCCCAATAGAGGTGAGTCTCTGGCCAAGTAAATTACACTGTGCTGCAGGTTAGCGTTGCCATCTGCTCTTTAAATAGGCGTAGCTGGGCAGCGTTACATGATGGCTTGAAATATGAACCCATAATTAGTCGGCAGTTTGTAGCACAGTGTAGTTGTGTATCTTCCCCACAACGCACGTTTCTATTAACTAATCTTGAACTTATCATTCCCTATCTGTCTCTCTCTTCAGATCTAGTCAAGTGTGTTGCCAAATTCGCACACCACCAACATGCAGCGCCTGCAGCGGGCACCGGCATCGGCAGCGCCTACTCATACAGCTCCAGCTCCACCAGCAGCTCCTCATCGTCATCCTCTGGCGCTGGCTCGGGCGCTGGCGAACCGCTCATGTTGCCACACTTTACAACCGAACGCGCAGAGCTCTACACACCGACCCCAGAGCAAAATTACGAAATTGAGGAGTCCGTAAGTGTTATGACAAACGGACGAGCCCATGGACTGCTGGGTGGCGGCAGCAGCGGTAGAAACAGCGGCGGTCTAGCCGGCTCATCACTAGCCTCTGCCACAACACCAGCCAGTTTAGTACCAACAACAACAGTAACCATTGCAACAACAACGCCACGCGCGTACAATCGAGGCATAGACCGGGGACGTGGCTCTGTTGTGTACAACGCCAACGCAAATGCCAACGACTACGATGGAGATGCAGATGGAAGAGATGGCGGGGGTGGTGATGAGGGCGATGGCAATGGCGATGGCGAGGGGGAGCGGGAGCGTGAGGGTGCTTCTGCTGAAGGTGGGGGGCGTACAGATGAGTCAGATGAAGATAAGGTCGCCTATGTTGTCGAGGGACGCAACTATCGCAAGTATCGCGTGGAGGAGAAAACCGACGACGGCTTCATCGTTGGCGAATATGGCGTCGTCGACCACAACGATGGCAACCTGAGCGGCGTGCGTTACACTGCCGACTCGACCATTGATCGCAGTTTGATACAAAAGGGGCTGTTGACATTTTTGAAGCTCAAGTAGTCGCCGCCGCAGTTGCAGTTGCAGTCGCAGTCGAAGTTGGAGTTGCAGTTGCAGTGGCAGCAACATGAACGTGGTCGTGTCCCCAGCTGCCCCAACTGGCCCAGCTGGCACAGCTGCCACAGTGGCATTCATTTCATACACATGTGATCCAAGTCGTATTGTAGTTAGCGTAGCTTAAATTAGTGTAAAGTAGCCTTCATTTGCGGGGTCCCCAAGTGACTAGCCTACCCTGGCTGGCTGATTGCCGAGGCGAAAAATATCGGATTTGAAACGACGAAGAGTGAAAGGTAGAGTCGGAGCACAGTTTGTAAGTTTATCGAAAGCTTTCATGTGCTTTCGCGACAGAATGTGCTTCGAGCTGTCTCCCTTTCTATTCATCTTACACATTGCCAGCAAGGGGATCCTCAACTCGCCTAGATTAATTTCTCTACACATGATCGCAAACCAACCTGTCCTACTAAATCCTACTTTCCCATTAGCAACTCTTCTATGTATGAGTGTCTGTGTGATTTCTGTGTGTGTGTGTTTGCCTTATAAGATTTGTTTAGTATTAATTAATGATATAATTAATTTATTGTAGTTGTTGGTATTGTAATTTAAAGTAACTCGACACGTAATTTAAGTCATTAGTTAGTACACTACACAACACAAAATTCGCATTAGCAACTTGCCATATTTTACTGATAACTATCCGGCCAAGCTGGTCCCGCAGCACGTATGCACCTAAACTATCCTAATTATCCTAATTAACTAAGTAAGTCAAAATGCAATGTGAATCGAAGTGAATCAATAAAGAAGCCACAAATTGAAACTGCCCACCGTGAGTCTTCCTTTTAGTGACTTGCCATACAGAACAGAGGGAACGATAAGGGCTCGCTGCGAGACATAAAGCCGAACAGGTCTCGCGAAAAGTAAATCGCCATTTAAAATTGATTAAAAACATGCGGACCATGGCTATTGGCAACTGGCAACCGGCGACTGGCGACTGCCAGACCCACGACCGACGGCCGACAATATCATTAAACTTTAATTGATATGAACAAGTGACAAAGGACTGACGATCCAGTTGCAGCATCAACTACAGCTCCAGTTCCAGTTCCAGCTCGGACAATAGCAATAACAACAACGGGGGCAGCGCTATCAGTTTCGACAGCGAAATGCGGAAATGCCAAAGGAAGCAGAACAAAGTCAGGAGGGGGTCTTGGTCGGAGAAGGGGAGGAGACAGAGACAGGCACTGGAACTTTATAGATGCATTTGGTCAATTAAGAGCCAGTCGAACAGTGCTCGTTAACTGATCTCGCACAATACAAAAAGCAGCAGAGAGTTAGTGCATCACGACAGGCCCATAAATGCAGACAGACCTGATCCACGCAGAGCAGGAGCAGGATGAAACTGTAAAATAAAGCCGAAGGTCGCTGAACGGCCTTGCTTGCGGTCGCAAGACGTGTTTGGGGTCTGCGTGTCGTCATTAGGTTTTTATTGCCGGTGAGGGATCGGAGCTTGTGAATGCTGGATCTGGAATGGCGAACCGCAAATGCTGCAAAGCGGCAGAAAATATTCCACTGATTGCATGCGCCAAGGAAGGCAGGACAGGTAGGCCGGCGAGGGAGCTATTTATAAATGTAGGGCCGAAGACAATCAGCAGCAGCTTTGGTATGTCATCTTATCGCTGACCAGCAATCAGCAGGCAGCATGCTCTGTGCCCGGCTACAGCATCGAAGACGCAATCTGTGTGAAATACTATGCATGCTGTGCCCATAAACTTGGCGAAAAGAGAATGTTCCGCGCAGATTTAATGCGAAGTGCCTGAAACAGGGGAGGAGTAGGCAAGTGGACTGGGATGGAGATGGGGCTGAAACTGAGTAAACGTTAAGATGATGATGCGACTGCGGCTGCATGCCGTGCCCTCTGTGGTCAGCTGCCTGATGGACAGATAAAGGAACTGGTTATAGTTATACCGTTGCAGTCGTGTTCCAAGTGAGGCAATTACCGCTGCTCCCCGGTCTCCCTCCCTGCCAGCTACAGAGTAAACATTCTGCTGCTAATTTACAATGCAGGCAGAACACACTATCCGAAAGTGTCTGTGGAATGATGAACGCTTGGCGAGCACGTTCGCCTCGGGTCATGCAGGGCGCAGGCAACGAGAGAAGGGACGGGGAGTGGGGATGTGAAGGCGAATCTCTGCTGGCGATCTGTGTTTGGGGGCGTGCGGCAGTGCGTGTCGACAATAAATTTGATAACTACACGATTCTCTCGACTCAGGTCTGCTCAACTCGACTCGGACTCGCTATGCATGTGCTGCCTGACAGGTTGAACGACGCTGGCAGCACGCCCTCACGTCCTTTTAGTTGCTTTTTAATATGGTGGGCGTGACGCCTGGATTGCCACTCTGACAGCTCTGTAAACGGCATTGGCTCTATTAAGCCCTGGCTTCGGATTTAACTGCAGCTGCAACTCAAGCTCAAAGTCACCTCCACTCGCAGGTTCACCCGCTTCCTTTCGCCTTAAGCTGTTGACGTAGCTGCATTTGTTATTTTCGCTTATCCTCGATTCTAGTGAGCGATCCCCAGCGAATGTCCTGAATGCGCACAGGTTCCCTACCCGCAAACATTGTTGCATCTTGTTGCTGTTGTTGTAATTGCCTTTTAATAAAGTTGCCCAGACTACGTTATTTATGAATACTTTTATTCAATATTCTGGTCATCCGTCTGATCGATCGTGCTCAGGAAATTTATGACATGACATTATAATTGACCGATTTGTCATTATAATCAGTGAACATGCTGTGCACAGTGCCCATGCCAAGCGATCCGTGCATAGGCAAATCATGAGGATGCGATCTCCAAGGGCTCTGAAGTTAATTTATGCACATTCCATGAACTATTTATAGATCGCCCCATGGAAATAATGCGAGAGTCACTCTGCAGTAGCCCATCTTGTCGGATACAAACATTGTAATTTATTTAATTTAATTTGCAAGATGTAGTCAAGATTATGACTAGCGTCATCAACATAGAAAACTTGTAAATATTCATACATTTCATATATATTCCAGAATTTGAACATAGTTTTTTATTTTAATTTGTTATTAAATTTATTAAAAATACGTTTTCCTAAAAATATCAGTTTCGATGCACTTGCAAAACTCATATTTTTACTCGAAGAGTGGTCGACAAAAAACACGCGTTGATTTTCATTAAATTTTTTTAATTTGAATTTTCACCGAAAAAAGACAGTTGAAAAAAGCCCTTTGTTGTGCACTGTACAGAATATATCATGTGCGCCCGAGAGTATGCAAGCTTTTTTGTTTCTCTTAACAGTGCTTGCAGTGGCTCTAAAACTGTTTTTAAACATGCGACAAAAAATAAATAAAAAAGCTAACGACAAATGTCGGATTGTAGTAAATATCTTTATGAAAATATTTATTATATTATACTATTTTATATTTATTATGTTATTATGTTATATATTATATTAATTAATATATATACAAATATATAAAAATACAGTGTTGGACAAAATAATAGAAACAGCACTTGCATCTTACCTGTTACAAAAAGAAAAGGGCACGGGGGTCACTGCACACCTTTACAGCGAAATATTGTCAAAGTTCTTCCTTATTTTTGGATTTAATGCCTCCAATTCCTTTCCATTAATACTTCGCACAAGTGCTCCATCGGATAAATAGATATAGATTTTTTGAAACCCAATTTGTAAGTTAGGAAAAGTATTGGTATGTAATTAATATGAAGCTTTAAATTTCGAAAAAATGTTCTATTCTAAATAAACAAAATACCCAGATAGAAAAGCTACGTTCGGCATGCAAAAGGTTTTATATATTTGCATATTTTTCTCTCCGCCGTTCGTTTATAGCTATGCTATTTTTAGAAAATGGTGTAGAATTTAATAATAACAAAACTGAAACTGTCTAATTTTGATTGATACTTTTATATTAAGTTACATATTTCGAAAATCAATACTAGATTCATACCGACCCTTATTTGGGTTCATTGTTTCTTTGGTAGCTGTAAGTTATAGTGGTCCAATTTTGATGATATTTCATATTCATATTTATATATGTAGAAAAAGTGCGATGGAGTAAATTTGGTTGTAACAATAACAAAAATCAGCCGATAGCTGGTATGGTAGCTATACAATATATTTTATGTATATGTGTCCGATCTGGCTTCACATCAAATACAGAATTACCACTTATTTTATGTATTTTAAGAAATATTTATTTATACTTATGCATCGCGGCCGGTAAGGATTAAATTGTGGTCCTCTTTCGGCATGATGGCCTTTCCCTGGTCCCAAAATTGGATCAATGTACGTGTATATAACACTTTTTTGCCTCTGTTTGAAACCAATTCTTTTTTATGTATTACCAAAGATTAGTCCAAATCTGTTTGAATTCATGCAGAATATTCAATTTATTTTGTTTTAATTTTAAAGTTCGGCGAAACGTTAATTGTAGTAATTATTTTAATGAACCCACAATAAATCGCATTGAATAGCAAGAATAGGGTGTACCATTCTTATATTTGTTTTATGATAAATTATAATAACCTATTTCTACGTGCTCACAAAAAAATCAAATCTATAATTTGTAATATTTTAATATTTGGATGCAACTATTTATTTTTTACACATGGTTGAAGGAACGGAAAAAATCAGAGTAATTAATAAAAAGCAAAACAATATTTTCATAAACATTTACATTTATTTTATGATCTTAATATATGAACTCGAAGTACATAGAGTTTTCTTTTATTTTTCGGGCAAGAGAGTTTTCACTATCAATACTTTTTGTTTGGGTTATTTTCATAAGAAACTGACAGACTTTATGTCACCGAGATATTCCTAAGCCCATTATACGCTCTGGAAAACTCATTCTATTTCCGACTCTTTTGCTACAATACTTAGAAAGACCTACACAAATTAAGAGAAGTCATGAATCAAGTAAAAAGTTAATTCGAGAAAAAATAAAACACCTCCAGTCGAAACACGGAACAGAAAAAAATGCAAATCATTGCATGTTCAGCCTCCTCATATTCTTCATCCGGCTGTTCCTGCTGCTCACTTGGTGCAACTGCAGGCCGTGCAATGCAGACAAGCAGGATCGAGTGAGGGCTCTCTTTGATGTATATGGAGCAGAACTTATTGTGCGCAGAGCAATTAGCAGGAAACATATTTAAGACTCAACACTTTACTAATCTGCAAGTGTCAAGCGGTCGAAGCCGTCGTTGCTTGAGTCCTGTGCTGCTGCTGCGGCTGCTGCTGATGAGCAATCACACAATCATAATGGTGGCAAAGGAGTTGACGACCGTCAGGCTGTCCGACTGTCTGGCTGTCTGTCGTGCAGGGTTGAAGTGTGCGTTCCGGTAAGGAGAGCAGCACCAGCATAGCGCACACGGCGAAATCACAATTCGCTCGAACTGCAAGGGGTTGTTGCGGCAGACTGACTCAGACAAGAATATGTAGAAAGGCATGCTGACGGAGCGGGGAGGGAGACGGGGATCTGGTCGACTGATGACAACAGGTCTCAGCATGCCTTTTGTGTGCTACCTTTTCGCATAATGAAATATAAGTACCATAAGATTCTCCTACTACAACGTTTGATATCAAAGGACATTCGATCGGGCATGCAACATGCGCTCATTGCTGCGTCTTCGCCATTGTCTACTCGTTGTTGTTGTCATTTTGTTAAGCGTTTTTCGTATTTATTGCAGAAGATTACATGTTGATCTCGCATATCTTTCATCTTGACGTAGATCAAGCTGGCTGGCTGCGTGCGTGCTTCCCACGTCGCTGTCATTCGATACGCACCGAATCCGAAATCAAAATGCCGTCAGTCACCTAATGGGCGATTGTTAATAGCGAACGTAAGTCATGACAGCGCATTAATTAAGTACTACTATGAGCTTTGATTTCTATAGACAATCAAATTCATATTAATTCACAACATACTGCAAAACGTTAGTTCACTCCCGATCTTGATAGCGTCGCCGTGCTCGTCGCACGTTGACAAGTTCTGCGCTTCTCTGGTAGTCCGTTTCTTGGCCTTACTGAAATGTTGTCTATTGTGCCCACGCATGATGCAAAAAACTGATAAAACATGCTCAGAATTGCTCCCTTATTCAATCCCAACGATTATCGATCAGGCAGTTAGTGTTTTTGATGAGGGTTCATCTCGTTCGTCTCAAATTGTTAACAAAAAACATATTGCGCATCCAGTCCCCGCAATCAAAACTAGATTGATCGCGCAGCTCTTTCACTCTCTTCACTTGTTCAATTCACGAAAAAAAGGTCGAGCGAAAACCCTTTCTGCCCGTAGAACATTCTTCGTAATCTTTGCTTGAAAAGAACATTTCGTGGAAGTTAATTCTTGTAGTATTTTTCGCTATTTATTCAAACCTAGCATATTCTTTCATTTGATTCAATTTTTCTTTTCTTCTTACACGTAGAAAATCTCCCGCATGATTGCTTGGATCGGTCGATTCACTTGTCTAGCGCCCACATTTGTTCCATTCGGATGGAGTTGCTCAATTGTTCTGTGAAGTTAGATGTTAGCGCATCAGGTGCCGTCACATTGTGATAGTGGTAATGTGCCTTAAATTGCTCTGCTCTGTATTCAATTTCAATCAGCCATGTATCCTTGAGGGTGGACTCACTTTGGCGCTTGCCTTCCCACGGCAATGAATGATTTGACGATGAGCATCTAAAGAGAGCAAGGAAAAAGGTAAAGGTTAATGATCTTTGTTACAGCGAACATTGAACTCATAACGTTTAGATATTTTTAGCCATATCAAAGACTACGCCAAATATAATTAATAATTAGTAAATGAAAGTTGCGTTATCCAATAGCCAATAAAGGATGTTTCTTATCTATTCAAATTTGTTTTTTTATTTGGTGTCTTGATTTATAAAAGTAAATAAATAAATTTTATTAATTAGGTTAGAAATCATAAATAGTTTATAAGTCTAAAATCAAAAAACCAATACTTACTTAGTTTGCTTTTAATCTGGGAAAATAAAAAATAAAACCAGTAAGAAAAGCAACAGTCGCGCAGCATGCGACAGTGGGATACCCTTCGACCTATGTTCCCGTGTAGTTTAATTTGTTAAATTCATACACATATGCATATGCACATGCTTTATAATTAATCCCGACAGATGGCGCTCGCGCTTCGCGCTCGCCCGCTTCCCTTGTTAGCTGGCAGAAGCACTTGGTTTTATGCTCATACTTTCTTAAATAACTGTGATTATTGTCCGATCGGATTGTAATTTGGAGACTACGTAGATATTTCATTCAGCTTAGTACATGTTAAAGTCAGAGAGTTGTATCTTTTATACAGCGCTTACAAATTGAGTTCAAAAATTAAATTATTGATTTGTGGGGGCGGTAGGCGTGGCACCTAACATTTGAAATAAACTTTATCTGCGCCGAGTACATAGGAACCTTCATTTCAAATTTGATGTCTCTAGCATTTATAATAGCTGAGATCTGTGTGTTCATCTGGTCAGACGGACATCCGGACATCCGGACAGACAGACAGACATGGCTCAATCGACTCGGCTAGTGATCTTGAGTAAGAATATATATACTTTATGGGGTCTGCCACGCCTCCTTCTGCCTGTTACATACATTTGCACAAAGTTAGTATACCCTTTTTTGACCATTTTCAATGGTCGAAGGCTATAAAAAACTAAAACATTCGGCATGTTCTATACCCTTGCGATCGTTCCAATTCTATTCTATATGTTATAATGGTGCAGAATTAAATGGTATTGTGTAAACTCAATATTATGGTTCATTTTGATTTGCAATAATAAGTTATTTCTAAAATCAGAACTAGACTTAATTCAAAAACCTTCATTTCGGCCGGATTCTTCCTATGGCAGATATATGATATAGTGATCCGATGCGGCTTGATTCGAAATAGATTCAGCGTGCAGCAATAAGAAGCATGTGTACCAAGTTTCATCAGGACCTTTAAAATTGAGAGTAAAGTTTATGATGCAACAGACGGACACACGGACAGACTGACAGGGGTAGTTTGATTCCTCTGTTGATGGATCGGAGTTGATTCCTAAGGTGCTTTGCAAAAGCCTGGCTGAAAGTAATATATCCTCTGCAAGGGTACAAAAAACAATCTATTCAACGTTTGTGGCTGAGAATTGGGGAAAACCCACAAAATCCTAGTCCGATCAGATCATAGTCGAATAACGCACGGCTCGTAAATTATAAAGACATACGCATGCAAATAGTAATGATGTCTAAGATTGGTCTATCGTGACTATTTTGACGATAGGTGAGAGCGAATAAAAGATTAGAGACAAATAAAGAATTTGTGTTAGGGAATCAATATTTTCTCAATATTTCTCAATACTCAATATTGTAGTCCGTACACAATGTTCTTTTTTTACAGAATTTACTAAGTTTATAGTTTAGTTCTCACTTTTTCGTTTTATGTATGTGTATATACTATAGGTATTAAAGTCTTCTTCAGAAATGTTGCCAAGCAAAAGTGTCTTTTTGAGCAAATCAAATCGCATTTGACATTTGAATATCAAAGTAGGTGACCGACTTCCTTCTTAGACTGCCCGGGCTAACCATATTAATGTAATCAAAGCAAGTTACCGCTGCTAATGCAACTATCTACCGATCTAGGGATTGCAGAAGCCGAAAACAAAAACCAAGCGCAAGCTGCTTTTTGTGACACTTTTAGCTGGAATGCTGGACCCCTTGTTAGATGGATAGATGTCTTGCGATAGTTGGACAAGTGAAAAGACAAACACATTTTGTACAGGATATTTTCAGGAAATGTGTAAAATTTCGACTATCGTGAGGCGCAGGCGTGAGAAATGCAACGCAACGTACTCTATCAGGGCAATCAAATAATCTGCGCATGACATAATCTACGTGCTCAGTACATGCAAACGACTTAGGCGACAAACAAAAAGGGAAACTCGAGGCAGAGGACAGCAACAGGACATCCTTCTTACGGCCAAGGAAGCGAGAGCGCAACTGAACCGAGGAAAGGCAACGGAACAGGAATGGCAACGGTAGAAATGAGAGAGGAAAAAACAAAAAAATACAACTCGATTCTAGAAAAGGCAAACAAAAAGTCCTTAAGTTATGTTGTTCGTCATTTTAGCTTGGGCATACGTAATGAAAACAATGAACCGACCAGAGAACGCGAAACTCTTGAGAGGACGCAGCACAAAAGAGCTCTGTGGCACTTATGCAAACCTTCTTTGGAGCAGGACAGAAGAACACAACAATCAATTGAAATGGAAGCAGCGACTTCATCACTTGTTTCCTCTGCGCGCGCTCCTGTTGCATAAATTGAGGTCCCTGAAAGAGGAGATGCTCAGATATCAGGTTAACAGCCAAAGCGATGCCAGTGCGAATGCCGACTGAGACGAGGATGAGCGCTCATTTGATCTTGGAGGTGTGTCTCATTGTTCATCCTCGCTTCCGTGGCAGCCATACGAAACGGATGCCTACACTGCTCGGCTATCGTTATTTTGCACGTGCAGTGCTGGGAACCAAGAGGTCTTTGGGAGAGATCCGAGAGAGCCCGACAAAAGTTGCTCAACTTTCTGCCGTCTTCTCGCTCCTACTTTACGCAATTTACTATTTGGGTCGTCGGCTCGACACGGCGACATTTGAGCACTTTAATTTCATGTTTTCCTCAATTGTTCACATTATTTCCCAAGATTAGATTGCTTATCTTATCCCCTGCTCGCTACACACACGCATTTTCGCTCACTCTGATTCAATTTGTCAGCCGTGTAATTATTGCGCTTTTTCTTAGCGGTTGTTGTTGTACCTTTCTGTCTTTTGGCCTCTAATAGTCTACTTCCTGGGTTCCATCCACACTCGTTTATTATTTGCCCATTTTGACGTGATTTCTGAGTCGTTTCCTGTTGAGATCCCTCGATCCTTTTGTCCTCTTCCCCCTTGGGGACTTGTCTGTTGGTACTTTTGGCTTGACATGCTTTTTGCTCTCCTGAACTTTGCTGCTGCTCACCTAGTAGCATTCGGATACAGCGGAAGTTGCTTGAAAGGGTTGTTCATTTCCGCGTTATGGTTGACGATTTTTTCTAAAGAAATTTACATAATTCAGGCGCCAAAACTCACAAAATTATATGACAATTTGTATTAGAATATTTGCGCGCCAAAAAAGGGGAGTATGATGAATTTATGTTTTAAATTACTTTTGCAAAAGACAGTTTCAAATAAATGTCATTTTGATTTCGATTATACATTGATTTGCGATATATATTAGATTGACTTAAGATGCTGTGGCTTATGGAGTTTTAGACTCCCAACAGTTAAACAGTTTCTCTTTGCTGATAAACATATTTATTAATTAGGTTTCACACACACAATTGGCATCATTTTTGTTGTTTTTTATGCTTTCCAAAGAGTGATTTCATACTTATTTTTGGGAATGTATTTATAATACTGTGTCACAGTAACCAATATTTCTTATCGCAAAATCATCACGCAGTGAATCACGTGTACGTAGTAATTGGTATTTGTGTATGTTGAAATCGTATAATGGTTGGTGCCGAGAGCTATAAAAAATACAAAACGTTCACCTAATGACATTTCGGGACTTTCCCATCAAAAGTCTGGCGCGATTCATAATGAGGGAACAGCCGGCAAGCCGCCAACGCGCTCAATGAACAGTGGCAACTTTTGGGCAATAAATGCGAACTACAAACTGAAATGTTTACAGTTTTTAAAATTTTCCACTTCGTGCGATGCAAATGATGAAAATTTCCCAAATATTTAACCCTTTCGCTACTCTTTCGGCCGAAGTGTCATTAGGATGGTGGCGTCGTCAGACGCCTGAAAACAATGCTATATTGCCTGTATGTTTATGTGTCCTAACCCTTTCGCTGGCCACTACAATCGGACTGTTTATTTCGGATATGGTGATTCATAAAAACGCAGAAAAAGTTCCAATGACGACCATAAAAATCGGCTGTGTAAGACTGATGTCTACTACCTGACGGCCTTTCTTTGCATTCTTCGAAGACAAAAAGGTGCTAAATACCGTGTTTCAACATCATCATTAGTCGAAGTCTGACCGACCCGGGCGACCGCCAGCTCGGCTACCATGCAGCTACCTAGTGTATAGTTCCTGTAGTGACACCTCAGCTCTCAACCCTTTCGCTTTCGAAGGGCGGCCTGCAATGGCTGCAGCCTTTAGGAGTATTACTAAAAAAGTCATATGCAGAATATTTCGCGGAATGAGATTTTAGTTTCGCTTTTTAGGTCTGACCTTGAATGAATCTGCCATATGCATCTGCTCGTTTGCGCTACCTGTGTCACTACCTGGTTGCACCTTTTCTTCTACGCGCGATTGCTGTTTAAAATCTTGTGGTGGATTAAGCACTAATCCGCGGGATTAGCGGGGTTAGCAGAGCACCGGCGTTATGGATTTCATTAAGTAATGGGGCTGGGATTAACTTGAATGAAACTCTGTCGCAGAGTTTCCCCGACAATGTCCCCTTGTTATTTCAAAGTACTAGAATAGTTTATAAAGAGTAGAGTGATGTGAGAAAGTTTTCAACTGTCGTCAGCTGCAGTAGCGAAGTTTGCGCAGCATCCACTATAAGTGACCCAAGACTTAATGAATATTCATGAGTTCCCACGACAAACCCTATATCATTGAATTTCAACTGACCGGACAAGGGCAGTGGAGCAGTACTCTTTCAAAAATGATATGTCATCGTCATCTGGTTTACTAGAGCATCGTAATCAACAAGGTCCGCTGGCTAATGATCGATCCAAACAGACATAACATCACACGCAAACGCATTCCCATGCTGAACACCTGAAAAGTCGGCGACGTTGGTGGTGGTGGGTGGATGCACCCACTATGAGAGAGCGTTGGAATCAACCCTCAGCATCATCACCGCATCGCCACATCGCACGACTGCCGACGTCACTACTTCGAGGGGTTGCTAGTCTAATTAGACCCTTAGAGCCCTCTCCCGCTGTTGTAGTTATCATGGCAAGCACTTTATTGATCAAGTTACGCATCCCGTAATATGAATCGAAATATAATTGCTCTTTTTAAGTGTCTGTCATATATCAACGCGTATGCGTTCGAATTTGCATTCCGAGCTCGCGTACTCGTTCACTTTCCCACGTCATCATCATTCTGGTCATCGTCAACGTCGTCGTCTTCGCTGTCGACGTCGTTGCTGTCGTGGCAGCGGATTGCCGGACAACCCTCAGTAAAAGGATCTGCAATCCGCGAGCCTAGGCGTTAGGCCTTAATCGCACCAGACTTACGGGATCTTGCTTAACATTATTAAGTACTCGCTCAATATTTTTCGTTTGAATTTATTAATCTCGCAGGCCGCTGTACATTACGTTGATCCCTTTTGTTGAGTATTGCCTCTGCGAAAAGCTTGCTTTAAATTTATTTGCCTATGGCTGATCCTCATTTTGGGCTGCTCGCCCGCCTGCTCTCCCTAATCTGCTTGAGCGGCACGCACAGGCCCTTTTCCTGCCCCTCGGCCCTTCTGCCTGCCTGTTTGGTTTAGTTAAGCGTGGGGCGATTAACGCGATACCACTTGAATTTAATTTGATCCGCGTCTTGGCCAAGGCAAACGCTAAGCTGGCTTAGTTTGGGCAAGACAGGTCATTGCTGAGACAGAGAGAGATAGAGAGAGATAAAGACAGCCAGCTCGTGAGTGAGAGTACGGGATTGTGTACTTAGACGTTACGATAATATGGTGAGAATAGCTAAAAATTAGAATCTTAATTCGAATATTACTAGACAACATTTATGCTTAATAAATCGCATACTTCTGTTTTTTATTTATTTAAATTTATTTATTAATTTTTTATGTCGAATAATTAAAATTTAAAAAAATTGCAATACATTTTTCAATAATCTAAGCTAAAAAAATTAAACGAGAACGAAAGCTACCTTCGGCATGCTGAAGGTTCTATACCCTTGTAGGTTCTTAGAACGTCCGATCATTCCAATACTAGTAATAAATAATGCTGCAGGATTGAATGGTATTTAGTATATTCTATATTATGTCTCACTTTAATTGCCACGGATAAGTTCCGTTATTTTTAAAATCAGAACTGCTCTTTATACAAAAACCTTTAGTTCGGCCGATATATTGTTTCGATTTTGATAAAATTTTATTTGTAAATTATATATATAGAAAAAGTCAGATGTAGTAAATTTGGATACAATATCTTGACAAATAACAAACATCGGCCGATAGTTTGTATGCCAGCTATACGATAGTTCCGACTTGTATAAAGCGTGCAGCTATAAGAAGAATATCTACCAAGTTTCATCAAGATAGCTTTAGAACTGACACATTAGTTTGTGTTGCATCAGACAGACAAAAGGACGCACGGACAAACAGACAGGGTTAGTTCGATTCCTCTGTTGATACTGATTCAGAATATATATACTTTATGGGGTCGGAGATGTCTCCTAAGGTGCGTTGCTAACTCCTGCCCAAAATTAATATACCACAAAACGGCGAGTCGATACTAAGTATTCCAAATTAAGTGTTGACGTCATATATGAACTTTATAATGTAAAGTTTCAAACTAAGTAGCAGAATGTAAGAAGGAAGGATAGTGAGGACTAGAACTATATTTGATATTTTCATAAATAAAACAAGACTCCCCTAATAACAAAGCAAGTATTGAATAATATAATAAGCAGAAGTGAAATCTAAAATACTAAAATTGTGTTGTACGAGTATATTTTAAGCAACGTAGTATTTGGGAGTAGAGTGTATGAAAATAAGGAGAGTGAGAAACTTAAGTAAAACAATATTTAATATTTTCCGAAATATTCTCTCTTATATTGAATATGCCATTGAACAAAAAAAATCGGGCAGAGTGAGAGTGGACCAAAATGGTATTTGTTACAAGATTGTGGAGAAAGATAAAGATATTTGCTACATTCTTTTTAGGCCATGGATTTTAAAAAAATTCATGGACTATTGTGTTTGTCGGAACGGAAATGTGCGTAACAGGCAGAAGGAGGCATCTCCGACCCCGTAAACTATATATATTATGAATCAGTATCAGTAGCCGAGTCGATTGAGCCATGTCTGTCTGTCCGTCTGTCCGTCTGTCCGTCTGTCTGTCTGTCCGTCTGTCCGTCCGAATGAACACCTGGTTCTCGGAAACTATAAGAGCTAGAGTCATCAAATTTTGTGACAACATACGTATATATTGCAGTGTCTCAAAGTTTTTTTGAAATTTGGACACGCCCCTTCCCGCCTTAGAAAATCAGTAATAACTATAACAACTATATACACTATGATAACACAACCCCACAAACAACAAAGTTTGTCATGATCTGGGTATGCGGCATATGCAGTTATATGTATTTTGGGTCGCTGAATCCGAATCCGGGGTCAGAAATTCTCCATCACGTCTGGATTTCGACCTAACCTCAAAAAACTGAAAAACCTTTGGATATCCCCCAAAAGATATAGAATCTTGATCTGGGCATGCGATATATGTTTTAACATGTATTTTGTCCTCCTTAGTCCGAATCCGAAGTCCAAATTTGCATAGCACGTCTGAGTTTCGACTTAACCTCAAAAAACTCGAAAAATTTTTGAAGGCCCAAAAAATAATGGGGGGTCATGATCGGGTCATGCGATATATGTTTATATATGTTTTTGGACCTTCCGAATCCGAATCCGAATCATGCCCAGATCACGATTCTATATCTGTTGGGGGATATCCAAAGGTTTTTCGGTTTTTTGAGGTTAGGTCGAAATCCAGACGTGATGGAGAATTTCTGACCCCGTATTCGGATTCAGCGACCCAAAATACATATAACTGCATATGCCGCATACCCAGATCATGACAACCTTTTGTTGTGGGGTTGTGTAATCCATGGCCTTATACAGTCAGCTCCTGACTGTAGCGTTTGTATTTTTATAACCCGAATTAATAGTTCCTTAATTACATAAAAGGTATACTAAGTAAAATGAGCAGGAGATAGCAGCGGAGAAACAGAGAACCCCAGAATCATATTTGATACTTAGTGAATTAATCGTCGAGTCCATTTAAAGATTAATAATACTATAAATTGTTTAATATTCAATAGATGAATGAATACAATTACAATAAAAGCGCCCTGACTGCACCAACTTAGCGGCGGCAACACTGGCAGCAACCCTTGCACAGTAGTTCGGCAGTGCTGGATAGACAAGCCAGGCTACAAAGCGACGTACCCACAGGTACTTCACGCAAATCACAAAGCGGCGGAAACAATGGCCAGCGCCATAAACGGCCATGCTGCTGCTGCGGCGTCTGTTTGCGTGCTCGCGTTAACAACTGTCGCACAGACAGCCTGCAAGGAAAGAGAGACAAATCACAGAGAGAGAGAGAGAGAGCAGAGAGCGAAGAGCTGCAGAGAGCGCAGTAGCGCAGGTAGTCGCTGCGTGCGCAGGCTTCAACGGAAACAGACCATAAAACCCTGCGAGGCAAAAGTTGAGAATGAGCTCAAGCAGCCTTTGGGCTGCTCAATGAATTTCGCAATGGCAGCCACTGCCTGCTGCAGGATCGAAATCGCAGTCGACCCTGCGTTGTGGGCCGTTAGGGGCTGCAAGTGCGAGCGAGTCCGCGATA
Source organism: Zaprionus capensis (assembly GCA_018903675.1). Lineage (NCBI taxonomy): Eukaryota > Metazoa > Arthropoda > Insecta > Diptera > Drosophilidae > Zaprionus > Zaprionus capensis. The sequence goes on from JAEIFN010000011.1 coordinate 7,501,315, forward strand.
GCTGCTACCCTCTCTTGCACACCGTGCGACGACCAATGAGCACGCACGAGTTGCTACCTAGGGGTGATCGACTGCTCTCTGAATGAAGGTAGGATTTTGTGAGCGGCAGGAGTATTAAAACAGGAGCTGGGTGGTGAGCAGGCAACACAATCATCCGTGATCTCAACGAGTCCACATCGTCACTCGTCGTGTAGTGCGCTCTACGAAATTAACGTAGCCAAATCGAACTCAAAAGCAATTTACGGAATTGCCGAGCCAAGTGCCAAGAACTCAAGTGTAGTGAGAGATTATTCCGTCCATATTGTGCCTATAAATTAGCCAAAATTACGCCACACATCAGTATGCAGTCTTCGGAGGGTTCACCAGATATGATGGATCAAAAGTACAACAGCGTCCGGTTATCGCCAGCAGCATCAAGTAAGTATAGCGGAGGGCCTCCATAACACTCAAACCAAAACATGTCTTGGTGTTCTGTTTAAATGTATCTAAAGGAAATAAAAACTAACAAATAAATCTATTCTCTGTTCCTTCTAGGCCGCATCCTGTACCATGTACCCTGCAAGGTTTGCCGCGACCACAGCTCCGGCAAACACTACGGCATCTATGCCTGCGATGGCTGTGCGGGCTTCTTCAAGCGCAGCATTCGTCGCTCCCGCCAGTACGTCTGCAAGTCCCAGAAACAGGGACTCTGCGTCGTGGATAAGACACACCGCAACCAGTGCCGCGCCTGCCGTTTGCGCAAGTGCTTCGAGGTGGGCATGAACAAGGATGCAGTGCAACACGAACGTGGACCACGCAACTCCACACTACGCCGTCACATGGCAATGTACAAGGATGCCATGATGGGTGCCGCTGAGCTTCCACAGATACCACCAGAGATTCTGATGAACACAGCTGCACTGACAGGTTTTCCGGGCATGCCCATGCCTATTCCGGGTATACAGCGTAGCCATCATCATCCCGCCCTGAGCGCTGCCTTCCAGCCTCCACCACCCGCCGCAGTGCTGGATCTCTCTGTGCCACGTGTGCCTCATCATTCCATTCACCAGGGCCCCCATGGCTTCTTCTCGCCCACCGCCGCCTACATGAATGCGCTGGCCACTCGGGCTCTGCCCCCGACACCGCCACTGATGGCCGCCGAGCATATCAAGGAGACAGCCGCTGAACATCTCTTCAAGAACGTCAACTGGATCAAGAGTGTGCGTGCCTTCACCGAATTGCCCATGCCCGACCAGCTGTTGCTCCTGGAAGAGTCGTGGAAGGAATTCTTCATACTGGCCATGGCTCAGTATCTCATGCCCATGAACTTTGCTCAACTGCTCTTCGTCTACGAGTCGGAGAACGCCAATCGTGAAATTGTGGCCATTGTTTCTCGTGAGGTACACGTCTTCCAAGATGTGCTCAATCAGTTGTGCCATCTCAGCATCGACAGCACTGAGTACGAATGCCTGCGAGCCATCTCGCTGTTCCGCAGTTCGCCGTCAGCCACTAACTCTACCGAGGATCTCGCGAATAGTTCCATATTGACCGGCAGCGGCAGCCCCAACTCCAGTGCCTCGGCTGAATCCCGTGGCCTGCTCGAGTCCAGCAAGGTGGCATCCATGCACAACGACGCCCGCAATGCGCTCCACAATTACATCTCACGCACGCATCCAAATCAGCCGATGCGCTTGCAGACTCTGCTCGGCGTCGTCTCTTTGATGCAGAAGGTGTCCAGCTTCACCATCGAGGAGTTGTTCTTCCGCAAGACAATCGGAGATATTACCATCGTGCGTCTTATTTCGGACATGTACAGTCAGCGTAAGATTTAAAATCGGATTCGAAATCGCTATCGGAAAACGACTCTTTTTGCCGTCGGCAAATCGACGTCCGCCTCCGAGCACTTGAAGTGCCTTCGTAGTGCTGGAAACTGTGATATCTGAAGTTGGGAGTGTCTATGGCTGAGACAGTAATTATGACAGTAACAGCAACAGTGAAAACGAAAGAAACCATTAGACAATATTTAAAACCGACTGCTGCAAAAAACTAAAAATTCTCTTGGAGTTGAGCCTTAAACTATTCATCCACAGCGTGATTCAAATTGCATTCTCAAAGTTAAAACTTTCTGTTGTAGACCTAGCTCGTTATGGTTAGTTGTAAGATAATATCGTGTGTTTAATCAAATTAGCATAAGATCCTTAGACATATTGAAATATATAAACTAAAACAAAACGAATTATTTTTATTTAACAACAGCTGGGAGTATAAAAAAGCCAATCACAAGAACAAGTGATTGGAACCAGTGAGAAGCAACCTCGTGCCCTTGCAGGTTTGAGATTCAATCTCCACCGAGTGTGTAGTGTTATATAACATTCATAAATCCTTTGATCATAGAATATGATTCCTGTAAAAAAGGTATATTTTCCAAATAGCATGACAGGACCACAACTTTCTGCTTCAGTTTAATATTATATCCACCTATCTTTCAAATTAAAATCGGAAAGCTCTAATAATGCAGAAACAATTAAAACAGAACTAATTCAAGCTAACATACATAGTTCCAAACAGCGTCTTCTTTCTACGATCAGGTTATTCCTATGAATGCTATAATGCAATTGTATAAGCATTCCGACTGACTAGGTGTAACAATAAAAATCATGAGCCAAAGTGTCATCAAAGTACTAACTCTTAAACTGAGAGACTGGTTTGCGTTGTAACATAGTACACTGACAAAAGGATGAACGGGTTCGAGTATAGGGTCAGAGATTTCGCCTAAGGTACGTTGGAAACTTCTGACCAAAATGAATATAATATAACACTGCATTGGTATACTAATTAATCTTTGGGCAAATTAATTCTAGAATTTTGTTTTTATATTATAGTTTAATTATTTATTGAAAACTCATAAACATCAAAGATAAGGTCACTTCATAGATAAAGAATGTTGTTTATGTCATTTTTTGACGTCAAAGTAATTCTTCGTGCAATCCCTTAACTTCCATGAAATGAGCTTTGGTCAATCGACGATTTGTCTTTCCATTTGGACTGCGCTGCAGCTTATCAACAATGAGAGCACCCTTGTGCAACTTTTTGTAGGACTGAGATACGTGGCGGTCCACGTAGTCAATCACATCTTTATCTGTTAAATGGGAGCCCGGTTTCTTGACTACAGCAGCGGCAGGGCAGTCACCGCCAATTCTATTCCATATTCCGAATACACAAACATCCATTACTTGTGGAATCTGGGAAATAACTTCTTCGATTTCGATCGGGTAATAATCTGATGTTTCATATCTAAGCATATTTTTCTTACGATCCACAATATATAGAAATCCGTCAGAATCTATATACCCTAAATCACCCGTATGAAACCAAAGATCGCTGTCACGTAAGTGGTTTGAGTCTTCCAGATTTCCAATGTAGCCCTCCCAGTACTCGTTGGTGCGGAGACAAACTTCACCCACCTCGTTTGGAGACAGTGGCTCATTCTTCTCATTAAGCAATTTCAATTGGAAACCGGATGTCAGGCGTCCAACGGACTTAGGCTTCTCATCGAAATTCCAGTTGATTGTAGCCCAAGTACCAGTTTCTGTTAGAGCATAAGCATTGTGCACAAAATCTCCTTGTAGGCGCTTACGAAGGCGATATTGGACATCCAATGAGCAACGTTCACCCGAATGCATGACGTAACGCAAGCTGTCTAGATTGGTTTTCTCAAATTCGTGGCATACAACGATCAATGCCAGATAAGCTGGTGGCAGGATAACCCAAGTTACCTTATACTTCTCTATAAGATTCAACACCAGCACAGGGTCGAATACCTTACTGTCATCTATAATACGAGTGGTGCTAAACATAGCCGATGTTATTGCCACTCTGAGACCAGTTGACCAACTTAAATTGTTATATACATATTGGACATCCTCATTAGTTAGCATCCTGTTAAGATTAGAAACAGTTTAATTTATAAGATAATTAAGTAAATTAATTATAATACATTTCTACATGGGTACATGTAATTATTATATTAATGCCCATATACTTATAATACAATTTGTTTACGTACAGACTTGAGTTAAGCATCTTTCGACTGTTCGAAATAGTAACTGCCTTTGGAATGGATGTGGTCCCTGAGGTAGGCAGGATGGCCAACGTATGATTGATACCATTTTCAAGACGATGGGGCTTGAAATTCTTCTCCACTCCAGTTTCCAGTACCTTTTCAATAGGGATGCTTTCCACAGAATGATTGTTCATAGTTATAATGCTTGTTGAGCTTCCATTAGCGAATTTTTTGACCGTTTCATAAATGTCACCATCACAAAAAATAATGTTCGCTTTTGTAGTTTGACATAAAGTCCTAAAATACCATTCCGATTGATTTGGCTCTAGACAATAAATTGCGGTTCCATTGAAAAAACATGCGTAAGCCACCGCAGTTATGTGTGTAGTATTTCTGGCTATAATACCAACGACATCCGACTGACGACAACCCGCATTCCTTAAAAAACTTGCTATGCGCATTGAGTTCTGAAGCAGCTCCTCACGGGTAAGCACTGTATTTTCTGTAACCGAAATCTAACAGGAATCCACTTTTATTAATACATGTAGCTTTATTAATATAGGTGCTCCCGGCGGTACGAATCTTTAACACTAGTTCTAGTTCCCAGTTCATTTGCTTTTGTATGAGAAAAGCTGGTCACGGATATAATTTAACATTGACACTGTCTGCCTTCGTATACGCACAAATGGTAGCAGGGCACAAAATTTTACGACGGGAGCACCTAATGCCAGTTATATAATTTTACTCACTTGGGCCACTTGTTTTGGGTGCCTTCGCATCTCGTGGAATATAAGTTCGCCCAGAGACAGATCTGGTGCAAAGTGATCATTCTCAATTGCGCCCGTCCAAACATTATTGACTGGATCATAAGAAATATCCGGTTTATACGACATGTTGCATTCAGACTAAAGCTAGTTTTGAACTAAGTCTTACCACTAGAAATTGTGCCTTTAAATACCAATTTAATTACACTACCCGGCACTATTTTGGTACCATCATGTATAATTTTCTAATGTTTTTGAAGATGCTTAGCCCGAATTTGATATAATAATATACATATGTATGTGCATGTAATAGAGTTATGTCAGTTGTGTCAATATCGTGTGAACTAATTGGTATTAACATCTTTTACTATACATGTAATTTGAAATAATATATATAACATATGTAATTGACGTATTTCATCTATGTGAACAGGAGCTGAAAAAAAATCAGATTTTAAATTTAATTTCAGCATCTGAAAAATTTGCTGGCCCCCGCAAACATTTATTTTCTCGAGTAGTGTAATTTAATCTAACGCATAAAACTAGTGAATAATATGATAACAAACATAGATTGGGATCAATGTTCTCCACGTTTTATTGAGGTTCATAAGTTTATTGAATATGTTGACGTGAAATTTATTTTTGTGATTGTTGGCTCTGTGATAAAATCCATGTCAAGTGCATTGGCTTAACTGCCTGCGGGTGAAAAAACTCAATTTGACTAAAACGGCAGATCAAAACTCCGATAAGAACTTACATAGATGAGACTGATGCTTAGCCCGAATTTGACATACAAATACATATATGTACGCGTATGTTCATGTAACCTAGGTAAGTCAGTTGTTTCAAAATCGTGTGGACTAATTTGTATTAGCATATTTTACTAGTCCTTCTGCCCCTTCCATACATTTTTGGTTGACACAAAATTAAGCTACCCATCCGACTCTTTGGTCAGCCGGTATAATATTTACTATATATAAAGGTTATTGGGCCAAAGTGACTAGGGCAAATTAACTCGAAGCAGCCACAGTTGTAAAAATTGATAAGCGTTTGTAACGCAGGCAGGTGTTGACACTATAATAATTGATAAGCGCCTATTTCGCAGCCTATAACAAATTTGTGCGTGTGCGGATTTTATAAGTTTTAAACACAACACAACATTTTGATAAAAGTTATAAACGATATTTATAAAACTTCACTCTGTACAGTATATTTATATCTTTTAAATCAGCAGCAACGTAAATTAGTTTCTCAATTAGTTAACTGTAATGATTTAAATTGGCACACATGCTTTTCATTGCTCTAGCACGTTCATCTAGTCAGCCACACAGACAGATAAACATGTCTCAATCAACTCGGCTTGTAATCCTGATCAAGACTATATACATTTAGTGGTGTCAGCCATTCCTCCTTATGCCGGTATATACATTTGCACAAAATATGTATACCCTATTTGACAATTTCCAATGACCGAAGGCTATAACACAATTATGAAAATTGGGGAAATAGACTTTTATGTTATATACCCCATATCCAAAAGATTGTTTAAAGAAACAAATTTTTTACCAAAAAGACGAACCTATACCATTTTTTCTTCAATCTGTAGTGATTATTCCTATACTTGTTATACATGTATAATAGTACCGAGGCTTATTACATTGCTAATAATTTCATTGACAGCTATTAAATCACATAAAGTACACAACTTTTTTTAAAAATCTTCCTTTCAGAATGATTGTTCCCAAAAAGCTATAAGACAAGTATAGTTGCCAGGTACTAATGTCTTGAGTTATTTTAAAAAAATACGGGTCGTTTCGGCCTGGTACATTAATTTTTTATTTGCATAAAGTTATAATACCGTTTTACTTTATGAGCAGCCGTTATTATGTTTGCATAAAGTTAAAATACCCCGTTTTGATGATTTCCAATGGTGGAAGGGTATATAAATAGGATATTGAGCCAAGTTAACTAGCCGCAAACAGGTGGATACGATTATAATATATGATACCGCAGACAGGTGAAAATAGCTATTACATTTGAAAAACGTCTCTTTCGCTGCTCATTTAAAATTTGTGCGTATTCATCAATAAATTCAAAGTCGACTGATAAAAAATTTGTTCGTTAGGGAAACTTATTCATATTCCATTGTTAACAACCCAAATTCTATTTGATATTATTAATCCTTTATTATGACCTTTTTGGAGCTCGCAAAAAGTATGCAGAGACCAACCGCACTACCAGTCCAGTCAAATCGGAAATGTATTATGCAAATCGCGGGGCAATAGACATTGAATTTAGCGCTGGAATTATGCAATTAGCATAGTTTTTCCACATCAGTTAAAGCGACGTTGGGATTAATTTGGAATGGCATTTTCCGCATGATGAAATGGGTTAGCTGTAGCAGTGACTCTCCCTCTGTGTATCAGCTCTCCGTTTCGTTGTCTCCGAGTCCTTTGCTCTCAATGCGTCGCTGGGCACAAGAGAAGTTAAAAAGCAAAAATTCACTTTTGATGACTTTGTCGAGCGGCATTGGATCGCTCGTCTCGTCAACGGCAGATAGACAATAACAATTGAATCCTTTCATAGCTCATCGACAATGGCAAATGGAACCGGGCATGCCAAAAATGAGTATCTTTGGGAGAGGCTGAACAAACAACGCGAGGAAAACAGTTGCCAATCGATCCGCAGGCTGCTGCAAATTTTACAAATTGCGTTGGCCAAAGTAAATAGAACGGTGAACGAGTCTGTGTGTGTGTATATGCCGCTGACACACATCCAGGTCCAGGAGCATGGTGCAAAACCTACCCTAACCCGGAGCACCAAGAGCACCCAGAGCTGAATGCTTGCGGGGATTTAGAATTAAATATGCTTCGTTGGTGCTGCCATTTCGACTTTGCCAAGGTCCACACTCGGTTCGGATCAGCTCAACTCGGATGCTGTTGTTGTTGTTGTAGCTGGCACAAATGTTGTTGTCTTTGTCTACTGTCGCTGCTGTTGATGCTGCCTTCGCTGCGTTGTTGAGCCCTTTTAAGTCCTAATGGCCCTTTATTATCTGCCTTTAGACTTTTAATAGACTCATAGGCGACGTTGATTCTCGCTCTCAGTGTGTGTGTGTGCCAGTGTGTCTGAGTGTGTGTATCTCCTCCCCTTCCAGTTGTGGTTGGTTGGGCCTGTGTTGCCCTAATCCTCATCATTCTGTCATCAGTGACGTTTTTCTGCACATTGATGCCTTTGCATTGTTTGAGTCTTGCTCGTGTACATGAGACTTTTTCCATTTTCGACTTTTTTAACATTCGCAATAAAAATGTTTCACTTTTTAATTTCAGCTGCGAAAAAGTGGAGCAAGCCCTAATAAGGCAGGTGGCTCTATCAGCAATCCCTTCTTAGCCCCCTCACAGCCCTGTTCAGGACTAACTTATGCCGCAGGTTTCAGCAGAATCAACCACTTGAAAACGTTGCAAAGCCAATGCCGTGCGCTGTGCGAGTGGGTGGGTTTGTCTCTTAAGCCATGCCCTAAACCACCCGATATTCAGCACAGGTATGTAGGTCAGGTCAGGTTGTCTGCAGTTCGACAGAATCTTGCGAAAAGCGGGCGGATTTTCAGTAACACTTTCAATTCATATATTTACGGCGATTAAGTAATCCGAGCAGGCTGCTCAATGAAGGTTTGTCGCGGGCGACGCGCATGATTAACGCACGATTCGCGTAAGAAATCCGCTTCTGCAGATGCACCCGCCGACCTGCTTCTGCCGCCGTCAGGCAGGCAGGTGTGGAAATGCACGAAGTCCCGAAGCAGCAGGTTGCGACGCGTTGTAGCCAGCTTAACCCAACAGCGACAAGCCGACTCCGTTCGGCCTGAGCAGCTCGTGCTCAGACGGATCATTGCGTCGGTTAGCGCTTATCCATGCGCAATTACCTAGCGAAACAAAACTGTGAGTATGCAAATAGGGTTTAATGGACTAGATTACCCTTTTGCTAAACGCCTTAATCCTGCGCGGGCGGTCGAGCACCGGGAACAGAGAAACAATAGAGAGAGAAATAGAGAGAGAAAGAGAGAGAGAGAAAGAGAGAGAGAGAGAGAAAGAGAGAGCGAGCGACTCAGGTTCAGCTCGGCTGAGAAACCACATCGTGCTTTGTTCGATGTGCATTGTTTTTAAATATAATGAGAATGTCTCTAAGCCAAAATATTAAACATACGTTTGATCCTGGTCAGCAAGCCGCTGCAAATCCGGCTTCCGTTTGCCTCGTTGTTGTACCTGAAGTCAGTCGCCGCACGGAGAGACTCCTGAACAGTCTGGTACAATACGAGCCCAACCAGCAGAAGTCAAAGCGGAGCATGCGCGGCGTTGTTTTTGTAAATTGAGTAGCTCGATTTATCGGTAGATCAATTTTCTATATCTGCCGCAAAGATAACCCAACGAACAGAGAGAAAGAGAGATAGAAGATAGAGAAATATGCAGATAATACTGTTCGAACTGCTTAGTATTCTAATTGTTGTTGTGGCTTATGAACGGAAGATTAAGCCAGGCTGCACCATTGCTTGTGCAGCATTGCAGCTTAACTTACTTTAGTGGGCAAATGGCAGTTTTTCTGCGAAAAATGCCTTTACTTTCTGCAAAGGATCGTGTCGAAGGCATTGGGCGGCATTGTTTTAGCGCTTAGCTAGATAATTTGGCTTTTGGTTAGATCTAATGACGATCATTAGTAAAAAATGGGAGAAAGAAGCAGATAAAAGACGAGGATAAGTAAAGGGAAAGGCAGAAAGAGAGAAATATAGTTAGGGAGTTGTGGGGATATACTGTGGGGAAAATTAGCAGACGCAACGAGACAGATATTGAAATTGAGAATTAAGAATGAGATTGATTCATGCAGAGCGCCTGAAGAGAAAGGTGGGACTAAGAAGATCTTAAAATCTGTTGATCTGTCGATCGAATTCCCAAGGCGACAAGGGTGATTAGTCCGAGTCACAATAAGGTGCACACAATGCTTAGTCGCCGACAATAAAGCGCAGTGAAGCGTCTGCTAATTGAAGATGCTTGCCTCGTTGTCACATTGCGAGTCTTTTTCATTCTATACTCAGAGGTACTTGATGCTCGAGTCTAAGTCTACATAAATCCGAGCACACTCGGCTTTTTATTGTTACAATCTGCGAACGACACACTCACATAGAAGGTCCCGAGGGCAGCTGATGAGTGGACCTCCTGGAGGTGAGAAAAATATTGAGGGCAACCGCGGAGAGTTTGGTTTTCTCGATGCTATTCAACAATAGCTACTGGGGCTGGCAGTGGCACTTGAACTGAAGCGCAACTTGCGTTAAATCTTAAGAAAGTTGCGATTGCCCGCATATCGTCTTGGACCCTAGAGGATCTGGTTGATCCTTTGTCAGGGATTCACGTGAATTTTTTAATATTGACAGACCGACAACAAGTGTTATTCGATCGCTGACGACAGTTTGAAGAGAGCTCTGAGCTGAGGGCATCTTGAGGATTATTACTTTCTGATGCCTAATCGAAAGCTGTGCTGGGCAGGACCACCAGGAGAGCATTGTGTGTGTTCTCTGGCCGTGTTCCACTCTTCTCTTCCCTCTCCCCTTCACCAGACGAAGTATGGGAAACTTTTAGCATTTGATGCACGCATCTGGAAGTAGGAAGTGCTGCATCAAGCAGGATGCTGCCGTTGTCTGTTGTATGACGTATCTGTAGCTGGCTTTGCGGCAGCCTCTGGGCAAATGGTGATTACGTCGCAGCATAATTGAATTTGTTGCCTTTTCCCTTTCATGTTGTTTTCTCCGCTCTCAGCCAGCATAACAAAGCCGACCGCTTACTGCCCCGAGGCTCTTGGCGAGTGCGCAACGGGGTTAACAGCGGATCAGAGTAGCGTCTCCGCATCGAGAGTTGTCTGTCAAAATGGCGTTGCAGCTGCATGTTGGAATAATTGGAGGAACATCAATGCTAAGCTATTATTTAAGTGGCCGACAAGCTTCGTTTAATTAAGTTGTCACACGAAAGTGAACTCCCTCCGCCATTCGCCCACGTGGTGTGCATCCTCAACCCAGCTACTTCGGTTGATAGCAGCCCTCGTCGGTCGGAAAAGTTCGAAACTTTTCAACTTCCGGTCAATAAAGCAGGTGGCCATTAGGAGGACATCAGGTGCGTGGCGCATCCGTGAATAGAGCCATTATAGAGTGGGTCATAGCACGCAAGCCAAAGCGCTGGGAACTTGGCCCCCGGGCTGACCGAAAACGGTATAAAGAGTAAAGCAGTCGTGTCATTGTCGCAACTTGCAGTGGTCTCACCTTTGACCGGTAGCGTCATCAGCAACATCAATAGGGCCATATGTCAAAATAACGAGGCCCGATCCACCCCAGGCCTTAACAGTAATTTAGTCAGGCCGAGCTAGTGCAACCCTGCGCTGCATTCCAAAACAGAACGACAACTTGCGAGTGCAGTGAAAATATCGAACGGGAATGGGATTGAAAGTAGAATGGGAAGGAGAATCTGAGTGGGAATGGGAACTGGACCTGGCTGGGTACTTGAGAATGTAACGAATCGACTTTGACAAAGCTCGGTCCCCGCGAGCAGCACACACAGCGTATGGGAAACTGTCGCCGCACAGGGCGGGGCTTCGCCACTTAAGCGTCGGAGTGGCCACTTATCACGCTGCGGCGGCAGCTCGAGCTCGAGCTCTCACCTCGCACATTAGTTTCGCATTTGCGCTCCCAGGATATGGGCGCAGCGGCCAAAAACAAAAGGGGTGGTTGGCCGCCACAACTGTCTGGGCTATAGTGTGCTATATCGTGTATTGGTAAACCAATTTTTGAGAGCTTTTGTTTCGCTGAACGCTGCGAGTAAGCCACAAAGGATCAACAAGGCTCGAGAATTATTTGTAGAGCCAGCAAGCAAGCCACTTGCGAGCCGCTGTTCACAATTAATTTTGCAGAGGCAACTTTGTTTCCAACTCCCTCAAGTGGCCATCGGTAATGCAGCCGACTCGAAGCGACGCTATCGCTACCAGATTGCAGCGCTACCACAGAGAGTAAGCTGGGGCTGGGGCTGAGCTGAGGCTGGTGATACTGAAGTGCAGCAGAAATCTGCGACTCGCATAGGGCCAAATAACGCCAGCTGGCAGTCTGGCTGCGCACAACGACAGTAACTTGAAATCTATGACCGTGTACCATACACTCACTGGCACACACGTTGACGTTTATCAATAAACCGAGATTCAATTTTTTATTGAAGCCATTTTGTCAAATAAAAGGGATTTGTGCAATAATCCTCAGTTGGGTCGGAGAGACGGGAAAAAGAAGGTCCTCTGGGCGCGAATTGGTGACAAAAACCAAGCGATGCTGTACGAGCTGGGCGGGGCGCGTCTGATTCCTGACATCGCAATTGACAAGAGCCGCAACAACAGCTGGTTAACTGACTGACTGCTGTTGACAGTAACCGTAAATGGAGGACAGACATGAAGAATGGCATAAGTAAAAAACGCTTTCTATTCGCTCCAGCAAGGAGATTAGAACAACATCGACGGAGAGAGAGAGACCCGCACCCCGATGCGCGCACAATTAAAGCGCTTACATGGGAACTAATTTGTGAAGTGTCCTTGAACACTTTGGGCAATATTCGCATCAGTTTGCGGCAACGCGCGCGTGACAGCCCGCTGCGGGGATTAGCAGTTGGGCAAACATGGCGACACTCAGGCAAGCCTCTCGTTCACTCTCCCCCTCTCCCCCTCTTCCTCATTTTCTCTCTTTCCCTTTCTATTGCTGTACGGAACGGAGACTGCCGCTTCTAACGGATCGTTTAAGGTGGCACTGACTTGTCGTGGCTTGCTTCAGTGGGCAAAAAAGGATGCGCCGGATGACGCACAGTCAGCAACGCGTGCTGCGAGCTGAGCTGCTTAAAAAACTATGACCCGTCGCTGTTTACCATAAGGATCACACTCGAGAGCCGTTGACAAAATTGCTTAAGCTTAACGTTAGGTTGGACTCAATCCGGCTAGGGCAACATCAGAGCTACGCTACTCCGGCCCAGAAGTTCCCTGCCTGGCCTTTGCAGCGCATCACGTGGTAGGTTTGGCCGGGTCGTAGCACGTTTTGTGCGTTGGTTCGTTTAATTTTAATGAGTAGATGTCCCTGGGACTGACGCACAGACAACCCGATGAGCCGCATTGCCCACTGCGTTGGCCCTGTGCAACTGTTTCCGTTTTGACTGGTTTGTTTGTTTCGCCTCGTTTTAGGGGTTGATCTCTTTCTCTCTCTTTCTTTTGTCAGCCTGACTGTCGACTCCGCTTGCACCCCACGATTTGTAGCGGCTATGTAAATTGTCACATTATTGTCATAATTCCAAGGACCGGGAAATGGGAAATGAGAAAATCATCAGCACGAAATGCTTATGACATAATTTGTGCTTTGTTGTGGTTAATTGACAGTTTCCCGTTTATGGGGCGGGAGATTAACGATGTGGCAACAAAAGCATAGACTCTTTAAAGCACTTCATTTGGAGAAAACTAAACCTGTTCATAGGTTTGGTACATATAACCATGGAACGATATATATATTCTCTTCGAGGTATTAAGGATAAACTTGAAATTTGGTTAATGAGGCAAATCAAATGAATAAACTATGGCGGAGAACCAGTTTTCTATTACAACTATTGATCCGATACAAGTAATGCAAAATTTAATTATATTGTATGTACTCATTGTCAGCTATAACAACTCCAATCATAGGACATACAAAACTTATAGGATAAAGTCGGACAGACTTTATGCAAAATGTATACGTCGACTACTGTCTGCCTTTGATTATTAATTATAATATTAGGTTTCATACAAATCCAAATTTTGGACGATTATTTCTAGTGTTATAGTTGTGAGGTGTTATCATTAAATATATTTTAAGAACGTGATAAAAAAGTTCGTAATAAATAAAAGCAGAATATATAAAAACAAAAAACAAATAGACACAAATTACATATATAAAATATCATATACGAGTAGTTTAAATTAAGTTTGCCAATTAGCTTCAAATTCATATTATTAGAATATATGTGTGTTAGATCCTTTTTTAATATTCGTAGATTTCTATTAAAAGTACCTATACAAAGGAAACATAAATTTACATATTACAATTTTTACATACATGCGGCATCTTGAAATCCGTAAAGATTTATATGTTATATAAAACGAGAAAGAAAGACTTAAGTTATCCTGCGATCGTTCCAATACCAGTTATATACAATACAATTGTGCAGAATTCAATGGAATGAATGTGTATATTCAAAATTACGTCTAAGTTTGTTTGGCACTGATTTTAATATTACTGCATATTATATATACATATATAAAAAGTCTGATGTAGTAAATTTAGATAAAAATATGAAAAATCGGCCGATTATTTGTATAGCAGCTAACAATATATCGGTCCGATCCGGCTCAATCCGACTTATTTAAAGCGTGCAGTAATAAGAAACGTGTTCCAAATTTCATCCAAGATAACTCTTAAATTGAGAGAATAGTTTGCATTTCAACAGGCAGACAGACGGACAGGTGAAAGTGATTTAGAATATATGTATATGTTTTATGGGTTCTGAAATCTCTCTTAAGGTGCGTTACAAACTCCTAGCAAAATGAATATACCGTCAGCGATGTTATAAAAAGTTTTAAGGTACTATTATTATAAATTAATTTTTTTTAGGTCGAATATGTTTTCTAATGTGCGTTGTAAACGTCTAAGCAAAGTTAACATACTCTTTGCAAATATTTTATTATTCGTCTTTATCATACCGATCGTTCATTGAAAATTTTCTTACTAAGCTTACTAATATTGTTGTGCATTTGTATATATGTACATGCAGGAAACGTGGCGGAAATATTCTTGGTCATCATCTCTAGCTGATATTCATGTGTCTAGCTATCTGTCTGCTAGAAATGAAAATTGTTTGCTGGAAGTTTCTGTAGATCATAAATTTTGAAAATATTTTGAAAGTTGTGATATTTAGATCACCGCTTACGCAAACCGTTAATTAGCTTTTATCAAACAAAGACTTTTTGTATTAAAATGTATATAGATGAGCACTATATGCACCTATCCCTGAAATTGCAGTCTGGGTATTGCATTGTCGCACGCCCTCAACTGTACCTTTAGTTACTTGTTTTACGTAACCTAAACAGATCTCACATTGATCTTGAACCTTTAAAAAACCTGGACTTGTTTATATATTGAGAACCCGGCAGAATTTTAAGCCATGCTTTAACCGATTCTCATGCATATCAAAAGTCCTCAACGACCTTTGCAATTAACTAGAACTCAATGAGCTGTAAAATCGCGCAATGTTAGACAAAGTCGAAGAAAGTGGAAATCAGCCGGCATATCATCTTAGCAAGGACGGGATCCTGATGATCTCTTTGGTGCTGTGTTCGAAAACCCGAAATAATTGAAACCAATTAGTTTCGAAAAACCATTTAATTGTGTTTGCGCTGCTCGTCGAGCCATGTGTAAATATTTTCGTAGCAGGCGAAGCCGAAGGTACAAAGAGCACAAGAACCGAGAGAAAGAACTGAAAGAAATGCCACGGACACAACATGTGAGAACATGGCAATGACCAAAATAATCCAGCTCATAAGGGAAAGAGAAAGAAAAAGATAAAAGCAATGCATTTTCCGCAGAAAACTGTAAGAAATTGCCAAATAATTGCAGGCAGCTAGGAAAACTGAATAGTAAAGCGAGGCACAAAGACAAAAAATCAACCACAGTCTATTGTTCCTGAGCAGAAAGAAAGAAAAACTCTACTTGCAATACAGTTGTTCTTGTCTTGTTATTGGTGTTGTAGTTGTTGCGGCAGTTGTTGCCGTTGCTGTTGCCAACTGTCGACGGGCTGTCAAAACTGATGTCGATTGAGTCAGCACTGCCTGCTCCCGGAGATCCCTTGAGACTGGCTACTGTTGCGTAGGCGCAGGAAATATTAACGGCACATTGCCCTATATAATCCGCACTTGGTACCCCACGCTCTTTGTTTGGTTTATTTACTTTTTGATTTTGTGTCTGCAGTTAATTGGCCGCATTCGGCACAGTTGTCAGTCTAGCTGAGGCTGCACAAACAAAAATTTACATTGGATGACTCAAGATTGCGACAGTTTCGTGTAATTAGGATGCTGAACGGATGGATTTATTTCAGTTCCCATCGGCTATCTCTGAGAGACTTGTCTCTTGAGACCTTGCACAAACAGCTCAACTCTGGCCCAAATTCCATTGCTATAATTAGACACAATTTGCAGGCGGCCCCGCCGAATTCCGTGCACAATTCATGGCAATTTGATTCGCTTTTATTCGCAGTTTATGTCGATTTCGATTCCGATTTCAAAATGTTCCGCTAATGCCGTTTTAAATGAAATCAATAAGCTGAGCATGCTAATTATGATTGGCATATCATTACCGCAAACAGACCGGCTACGGTTATGGCTAAGCAGCTAGCCGGCTAATTAAGCAGTCGCAATGCCACTCTTGGTCGCCGCCACGCAGTAATCACCTGTGAAAAACAGCTGAAAGAGCCGAAAAAGGCTAAAGTGGAGAGTCCACTCGAGTGCCTCAAATAAACACTTGAGACGGAGTTGAGCAGAGGTCGAGAAATCGAATCGATTGAATGATGATTTATTGTCAAAGTATGTATGTTCAGTCGAGTGGAGCGGAAGGGGAACTCAGAATGGAGCTGGAACCGGTACTGGAACTGTTGTTGGTCTTGTGTGTTTGTCATTTCATTCGCTTTTTGTTTTTGTCGCTGCCTGTCAAATTCTTGCACTTTGACTCGCTCACAGCAGGTCCGGTACACACACACAGAGGCCCAACCCACAATGGGTACAATTACCAGCATTTAATGGGCATTTGTCGTCGTGTTCACTTTTGTTGTTACTGCTGTTAGTGCAATTAATAATTCACTTGTTAGCGACAGCGAAAGATCCGCTGACATTGAAAATGTGATTATATTCAACTGGACAAGACATGGAAACTATAACACATTTTCATAGCAGCTGTTTATCGAATTTTGTCAGCTCGACATCAATTAATGTGATCTGAAAACTGTGAACCGCTTTCGGTTACTATGAAGTGACTGTGACTCACCTGGCCAATGCAAGGCGTCGACTGTTGCGCTGACCTTCCTGGGGCCGCACGTTCTGTTTCGGCGATGATCTTTACATTTGTCTTGTGTGCTTACACAAAACACATGTCATTCAGTATATTTTGATTTGAATTTGAGCCCCAAATTAAACGCTCGTTGTCTCAACTGTAATCTTCCAATTACCAGTCTACATGTTTTC
This sequence comes from Zaprionus capensis, assembly GCA_018903675.1. Lineage (NCBI taxonomy): Eukaryota > Metazoa > Arthropoda > Insecta > Diptera > Drosophilidae > Zaprionus > Zaprionus capensis. Next base: position 7,518,436 of record JAEIFN010000011.1, read on the forward strand.
CACTTAAGTTTATTGTTTGACAGCTCCAGTTTATGCTCCGCACGAGCTCAAAGAATGGTTGACTAAGAGCTACCTTAGACTGATTTCAAGTGCAGTTGCAACAATGCGAATGATAATGGAAAACTAGGCAGTTACTTCTAAGGGTTTAAAAAGATTGTCATGAAGTATTTGAATACATTTCAACACTTAATTGGTTTTGAAGATTAAAGCAACATAAGATTCATTTCTCTCAGTCCTTTCTTGGAAAAAATTGGATTACATCGAATGATCAGAGGTGCAGCTAGATACCCACTCATAGAGGGTATCGAAAATATTCTCGCAGATATCTGTTGGGTTCATTGCACGTGCCTGGCCACTCAAGGCTGTTGATTTGGGGCTGCTAAACAACTTTCGAAATGCAACCGAATGCTGGACACGGGGCATGGGACACGGGGCATGGGAGTACATTGTTGACAAGAGTCAAGGCCAAGAGGATGATTTTCACGCAGAGCTTGCAGGTCGTTTGTCATAAGTGTTGCAGATTTAGGTGTTGTCCCCCGGTCCGCACTCCACATCCAGTTTATATCCACAACCACTTCCAGTTTCCGCTGCATTTTCGCACTTACCTCCGCCCCTCACTGGCCTCGTTGCGTCGCGACGCAGATAGGCACGCGGAAGTCGGCAGTGCGAAATGCCGCTACGCATTCGCCTGAAACCCGTTTCGGAGCCAGACCCAGACACGCACTTGGCTGCAACGCGGCGGCGCAACGGGCTGCCCGGGGTAGCAATACGTTATTGACCTTGATTTTGTCTTACGGGCGCGTCTGCATGTGTATGAGTGGGAATGTGTGTTAGACGGGGCGTGGGGGAGAGCGGGCTGGACAAACTGGTCCAGTGACACTAAAGACGTTGGTAATCAAAATTACAACAAGTGCGAGTTGCCTATGTCGAAGCAAAAGTGAACCGAATGGAACGCAGAGGAGATTGAAATGGAAACCCAATAGCGTAAAGCCGAATGATATCTTCCCCGTAATTCTGGCAGATGCGCAATTAGCGCGCACTTACAAGCAGTTCTCTGTCACTCTCGCTCCATTCTCAGAGTAATTATTCGGCCAAGTCCTTTCACTCTCTCAAATTACAAATTATAGAAAACCTTGTGACTTTTTAAGCAGAATCGCTGATGGGTCATTCATGAGTCAGTCAGTCAGCTATCAAATCACCATCTGAACAGCAACAGGATTGGGCCAGGTCTCATCCTAGTCGATACTACATGGAGAGTATCGTGTTTCTCGCTCTGCTCTCAACAAGTTTAGCGAGTTTCAGTTTGACTTCTGGGGCGATCGCTCGGCGTTGATAAGCGTTTCGCAAACTGAGAGCTGAAAATGGATTTGAATGGAATAGAATAGATTGTTAACCTTTCAACGTGCGATGGGATGGGGATGGGCCTCGACGGAGTCGACGTCAGCGTTGACTTGCTCGATTTTTCAAACGCTCGACTGCATCTTAAATTACAAATAATCGCAATTGTCTGGCAGTGCCAGTGTGTGAGTGCGTCAGTTTGTCAGAGTGTGTGTGGAAGGGACTTCTCGGGGTGGTATGTGGCCATGCTGTAGTTCTGTAGAGCAGCAGCTGAAATAATTGAGAGACAACGCGAAATTAAGAGAGATGATACGTTCGATGGAGGTTGAGGTTCGCTCTCCGATTGTTGTCGTTGTTGTTGTGCGTTTTGCATGCAATTTGGACGAAATGGGCTGCCAGGCAGACAGACAGACAGTCATAAGGACGCGAGAATAGGCAGCAACCCCTCAACCTCAACCCTCATTATCATTGTGATTAACTCGCCAGAAGTGAAAGCATAAAAATAAAAGCATTGCGCGTACAATAAAAACAACAACGCATCAAATCCCTCGTCCTCGTCCTCGTCCCCGTCCTCGTCCCTGGCTTGGGCCTGGAATAGAGTTCAGGGAGTCTGGGTGCCAGTATCGTCACATCAGCATCAGGCAAACGCCTCGAAATCAAAAAGGCAGCTCAAGGAACGGGCAATAGTTTTGATCAGGCATCAGGGGCCAGGGCAGTACTCGGTGAGGGCAGGGAAGGGCGGGTAAACAACCCTCCCAACTACTTACAAACATATGAATGATTTGTTGCACCCTCAAGCTAATCCAAATGAACAGACCCAAATGAACCACTGAGGCTGATTTCTCCCCAGCTTAGGAGCTTTATTCCTTGTTCCTGTTCCCAGTTGCTGCTGCTGCTTTCTTGCTGTTGTTGTTGTTTGTCAACTGATTTAATTTCCTGGACTGCCGCTGCTGCCACTTTGAGAGTGTCGCAGTGTGCCGCACACTCACTTACTCACTCACTCACTCCACCTTTCCCTCTCGTTCACTCTCTGCCTGGCCGAGGTCCTGGCCCGCCTGCTGCGAGAGGGCGTTCACTGTTTCTGGTGTCTAATGACAGCAACAACAATGGCAACAACTGCGATGGCGACTTGCAAAAGGCCAAACGATGGTGTAAATGAGAAGATCGCACTTGAAACTGACGACCACATGCGGTTGCTTTGTGGCATGCGTATGCAAAGATTGCTCAAAGAGAACCGTAGAGCGGCGCTTAGCTATTTCAATTAGCGCTAAGCACGAGGTGCCACACAACAGACCACACCATGCACCACACGTGCCGCCGTCGCCGTCGCCATCGCCTTCGTTGTTGTCTCAAGACCTCATTTCGATGGCCATAAATTATGCAAATGCATATCGAGTGTGGGGGCGTGGGTGGGCGCTGCCGGCAACAGGCAGCTCCAGCTCTCGGGCAGCTGTTGGCCATAATGCCTCTCACTTGCCGACGGCATTTCAAACACAATAAATTATTGAAGCCAAGCGCAAAGTCAACAAGTCAAAGACATTGCGCCAGCTCCAACAACAACAGCAACAACAACAATAAGAACTACAACTAGAAGTGCCATAACAACTAAGTAGAAAAGTTTTACGAATCACTGCGAGCTGTTGCCAAGCGATCGCTGACCACACTCGCAAACACTCGTGGTATAAATCAGCATTTCAGATCGGTAATGCCTGCCTATATTGCCAACTATGCGAGTGTGCAACAGCAACAACAACAACGCCGAGGGGCGAACAACACCCGCGCTTGTTGCAAGTTATCGCGAATTTCTAAATCGTAATCCGACTTATGTCTGCCATAGCGTTCGTGAAATTTTCCAGTGTTCTGCGAAGCAAGTCACCCATAGCTACCTTTAATACCCTAGCAGGAACTCAATAAACGTGTTGGATACGATCTAAAATGTCTTTATACAGACTTTGATCTTTATTTGACATATGCATATAAATAAATTTTATATCAACTTCATAAGTTTGTATCCTAATATTTCATTAGTAACATAGCAAAAGTTAGTCAGTATAGAGTTCTTTACACTTTCAGATATGTTTTCTTATTTGAACTGATGGTTTCTTTAGTTAACACGGGACTTAAACCATTTGTTAGATATCTCACTTTATAAAACAATACGATGCATTAAGTACTTAGGATACTTGCAGCACATCGAATGCAGATTATTGTATAGATAAGTTTATTGTTTGCAGTTTTGTTTCTCCGTATCTTGTTTTATTATTTTTGGGTTGGTCATGTGCAACTGGCTGATTGGCTGGCGGAACAAGTTTTATGGGCAACATGAAATGATTGCCTCAAGAATTGCATCATGCAGCGCGGCAGGCAGAACATCAAACAGGGATATCAATCGGCACAATTCGGATTTACTGATCTACTTGGGCTCAGTTCGGGCTCTGTTGAGCCTAAATGCAAATATAATTAAAAAATAGTTTAGCTCCAGCATAGAAAGCAAAAGTAACCGCTGAAAGCGAAAGAGCTCGAAACTGGTCAAACAGCTTGACGCAGCAGTAGCAACAACAACAACAACAACAACAACAGGCGAGTTGACTTACTGGAGCACTTAGCTCAATTCTTGTTATTGTTACTTTTATTAATACCAACACAAGCAGCAGCAAGTTACAGCAACAACAACAAGCACGACAGCAACAACTAGCACCGAGCCAGCTACCGCCTAGGCGGGCCGTGAGTTTGGCCCAAGCCGAAGCAGTCGTTCCAAGGTTTTCCCAGCTCGTTGGCGCTATAAAAGCTTGGGCGGCACCATGGCGGAAGGCAGTTCACTTACAAAACCCATTGCCGTCGGTCTGCTGGCACTCACCTGGTGTCGAACTCGAATCTACCTTCCCGTTTTATATACCCGACTCCCTGTTAACGGACTAAAGCGTAAAGGCGCGAGTGATTCTCCCATCGATCCGCAAATTCGCATAGAGTGCAGTTTACGCAGTCGCTTTTCAAGGATATAACGCAGAATGTTTCGCTTCGTAAGTGATTTCCCTGTGTGTGTGATTGATTCGATCTTGCAGTTAACTGATCAACTTTCGCTTCGCAGCTCGCAGTGACTACACTCGTGACCCTGGCAATGGGCCAGAACTACCACCAGGACCCCAAGACGGCGGCCATTATCAGTGAGCAGCGCTACCTTTCGGGCGATGGCAAGTTCGGAGCCGCCTACACACAGGAGGATGGCATCAACTTCAAGGAGGAGACTGATGCGGACGGCACCCGTCACGGCAGCTACAGCTACGTAGATCCCTCCGGCGAGCGTCGCACCATCTCCTACACAGCTGGCAAGAATGGGTAAGTCGTGTGCCCGGAACTGGGAGATAGAATTGAGTTGCTCATGACGATCTCGTCTCCAATCGACAGCTTCCAAGCATCCGGTGATCACTTGCCAGTAGCTCCCCCCGCACCTCCACAGCCCGTGCCCACCTCGGGCTATCAGCCACAGCAGCAGTACCAGCCACAGTCGTATCAGGCCCCGGCGCCTCAGTCTTCATTCCGCAGCAACGATTACGGCGATGATGGTTCCTATGACACACGCTACAACGATCCCTCGTTCGGCCAGCAGCAGCAGTCGTACCAGCAGCCCGCTCCACAACCTCAGTACCGTCCCGCACCGGCGCCAGTGCAGCCCGCCTACAACCCAGCCCCGCAGCAGCAGTACCACCAGCCCGCACCCCAACCACAGTACCAGCCCCAGCAGCAGCCCTCCTACTACACGACCACACCCAATCCGCATCGCTTCTCGCCACCCGGCAAGCTGTCGCTGAACCGCACGCCCGATGGCTTCACCTACTCCTTCAACAAGGTCTAAGCGATGGAGAGAGAACCACATAGATTGAGCTTGTTTCTACTGTAGTTTAACGTAATCCTTCAGTTACCTATTCACACGCGACACGAAACACTCCCCGAGGCTCCTACATCTATTTATCTCTCTCACTCACGCACTCTCTCTCTTCCTCTCTTTCTCACTCTCCCACTCTTCACGTTCTCCTTTCTCTCTTCCATCACTTGCTGTTCGTTGTGCTGATCTATCCAGTTCTTGACTCGGTCAAAACTCTTTTGTGATATGTATAAGAAGGAAAGAAGAAGAAAGAATTCCGCAAGGTTTTCAGCCCATGCACGTATGTCGTACCTCCTAACTGCGCTCTGCACCATGTCAGGCAGTCTTTGTTTGTAGTTCGTAGTACACCCCAAAGCTGTTATACCCCCACCCTTCCCTCTACCTTTCTCCCGTGTGAAGCGAATCCAATAAACGTGTAAGTGTGTGCGGTTGAAGACGCTGATCAAACGAACTTCACGAAGTCTTTCAATGCAGTTGGCAGAACCTGCCTGGGCCACGGGACGTATAAGCAATATACATATGTATTGTACATAATCTGATATTACTATATATACACATAAACTCAAACTGTATAGTCTTGTAAGCAATACACGATATTCATAACATACTCACTATGTAGCGCCAGCCACAATTATCTTTTTTATCCACTTTACCTCTAGCTCCGTGCACCACCCCAGAAACGAGTTTCCCAGCCTTTGTTGTCGCTGTTGTTGCTTTGCGTGTTGCTGCATTTGTTGTTGTTGTTATTGTTGTTAGTGTGGGGTGAGTGGCGTTTACGAGTAATTTAATTTTTAACAGATTTATCTAAACACCTTGCCGGTGGACGCCCCCATGCGCATTGCACAACAGACTTTCGATACACTTAAGTGTTGAATAAGCATACACACACACACACACACTCACACACAGAGACACACTGTGGCGAACAAGTTTCGGGTTGGGCTCCATGGCGATTCTAGTGTGCAACAAACAAGGAAAGACTCCAAACAGGTTACCCGCTGGCACCACTAAACGTGGCCAACTGTGCAAAAATCCGCGATAGAAACAGACTTAGACATGGCAGTAGAAATACCTCAGTCCAAGCGAAATTCCAATGGAACAGTAAGAACTGTCGAGTGCCTCCCCCGCACTCAGCGTCATCGGCAAGTGTGTGGGTCGAGCCGGAGAGCTACATATACCATATGTCATAATGCCATATCATTTCTGCAACAATTCGCATTCGATTTGGGGTTCTTTATTGCCATTCGGTCTTCCACGCTTGGCTTGTTCTCAGCTTGTAACTTGTGTCTCATTAGTTATGCGCAGATATATTCGAGCTCACCATATTTGCTCAACTATCTGCCCCATCGATTGGGCATGTCGAATTGCCCTTCCCACCCCTCTAGGTGTAAGCAGTGCTTCAGCCAAGTTGAAGCCAATCCGCTGGCACTCACTTTCCACATTCTTTTGGGGGCAACTCGGGAGCGCGGATTCGGTGCGGATTTGCTTTCAAGGTCATTTCTGTTGTGGCTCCGCTTGCGAGTCGCAACTCGCGAGTTGCTGTTGAAATTGTTCGGTCAATTAAGAAAATCAATTTTGCTTTGTTTCTCGTCGATGTTGTTGTTACTGCCGTTGCTGCTATGGCAATCGCGTGGTTTGCTCAATTGCGGATTGTCGATCCTATTTGCGAAAGAGTAAAAGCCAAGAATTTGTTGTGGCTTGCGTTGGGATTAAGGTATGATGGAGTGCCGCGCATGGAGGCAGGTGTCTAAACTTGTTTACGTTTGCCGTCTAGCTTCAGGGCTCAGTCTCATTGAGAGTGTGGAAAGGGTATATTACATTTTGGGTGTGTCAAAGTGTGCGTGCATTTGTTGTTATGTTAACTTCCCATAGTCTGACTTGGCTTTCGATTTTACATCTGTTGTTTGGCTTACCTAAGTCCTTCTGTTCGTGCAGGCACCTTGCCTATCTAAAACTGTATTTTACTTTGTGTACTCGAATTGTATAGTTGACGATCAAAAGAGGACTGGATAAACCAACGCGTATCCCGCACTCAGCCTCTTCCCGTTTAATATAGTTGTCTGCGCAACCAATTTTGATTAATTTTTCTCATGAATCATTTAAATACTCTGATAAAAATGCTTTTATTTTTGGTTAAAAAAAAACAATATAGAAATTAAAACAGTTAATCGCCATCTGGCGTGCAGAACTTCGCTTGGTTTGTTACAGACTAGTTTTCCCATGCAATGTAGCCTATAGATGGCGCTTTTTACTTTTCAATTTCAATATAAAAGAAGTTCGAAAACTAGTGCTGCCACACTGTCACACTGTTAGCAAAGAAACCAACCACAGCTGTACTCCTGCATATGGGTTCTCACGCCGATAGATGGTGCACTTTTGTTTATTTTATGTTTACTGTGACTTTTTAAATCCGCCGCCCCACCCAGTTGACGCCAAAAGAGATCGCTTTTTGTACGATTTCAAAAAAGAAGCAAGAGAAGACAGGAACAAATTTTAAAAATCTGCATGTCGCTATCTCTACAGGTTTTGGCGAAACATAACATTGAAAATAAACTACCGTTATTCTGGCTAACAAATTTATTTTAGTTAAGCAGTATTCAGTTGGTCTGCTTGCATTTCAGTGCAATCTGAAGATTTCATTTCTATCAAGACACGATCCCAATTGCTTAAATTGGAAAATTCGAAAATATCGGCTTAATTCTATTTTTAAATATATTGGTATGGTAGAATTAATATATCCTATGCAATGGTTTAAATAACAATTTTTCAGGCGATAAATTGATACAATCGATGGTTAAGACCAGTGGTGCCCAGAATGCGCAGTGCATAGAAAGTGCACCTGGCCAAGCTCTGCCGACAAACGTACGATTGTAAAGACGTTCGTGTGACTTCGACAATGATGTTCGGGCTTTCGTTCAGTGCAAAGCGAGAAAACATAACAGAATTCATGCTTGTTTACAGCTTCAAACACCAAATAAACACAATTTTAGAAATGCAGGTGAATGAGTGGGCACCACTGGCTCTACTGACTCTATCTATTAGCCACGTTATGGTGTTAGCAGGCGAGCCCATATATGTCTAATGTAGGCAGCAACTGGGGATAGATTTAATAATGTCCTTCCCTTTAATAAAAACACGCGAAAACCAAATTAAAATTTTGTTAAAAACGCGGGGCCTCTCTGCATTTTGCATTGCAACAACCACAAGAAACATTTCCCGCTTTCCGTTGTTTCGTGATGTCAAATTCCAATTTTGGAAAAGTTAGAAATCAGCAGAGATGACGACAATGATTTTAGATGCTTTGCTCTTTCCACTCCGTAATCATCACAGTGCTGCAAGGAATTCATAACATATCGGTGTTCCTATATTTACGCGGTATTAACAAATAATAAGACTATAAAACTACAAGTACACAAACTAAAATACGATTTAAATAGGCAAGGTGGAACAACTCCCTGCAGACTGCAGGCTGCGACCTACACATTGATGACCAGCGCAGTCGATCTGTACTTCCGCTTGGGTTTGACAATGTGCTTCGGCTTCGGCGAGCGCTTAAGTTCAATGCCAGTGGGCCGTCTGGGTTGCCCTCTACCCTTGGGTGGGGGGAGTGGCGGGTGCTCGCCGTTGAAGTTGTTGTGCAGGGCTCCACCACTTGCGAAGTTGGGCGGAAACGTTTCAAAGTCTTCGATATCCAAGTCGGGTCGCGCTTCATGCGAGTCGGGCTTTAAGAACTTTGACAACTTTGGATTGTTGAGCAACTGCAGCTTGATGGCCTCGTCCAGCAGCTTCTGTTGATCCTCTAGAAATGCTTCGATTTGCTTCTTGGAGGCAACGGTCTTGTATCTGTCGTGACTCTTGAACCGTTGTGGCACCTCATACTCTTCCTGCTCTGACTCGAAGACCCTATAGGCGTGGCTGCTGGATGAAGGTGTGGATTTGGGTGGGGGCACCAGATGGAAGGGATCCGCTTCCGATTCGTAATGCGGCTGTGTCCATTTCGAGCGCTTCGCTGGCTGCTCGGGTGCATGATCCTCTCCAGAATTTGCATCAGGCGCATACAATGGTCTCCCGCTACTCTTGTACGGAATGGTGTTCACATATTTGTGATGTTTGGGGTACGACGAGCTCGGGCTGTTCTTCTTGGGCACCGTAATGGGATGCTGCACTCGGATCTGTGTGCCTATGGTGTACTCCCGACTGTCCTGTCCCGTCTCACCGGAGTACTCGCTCGAGTAGCGCTCACTAGAATAGTCGTCCTCCTCCTGCTGTGAAGAGATCATAAGTTAGAACCGGGGAAGTGGGATCCACTTGCGAAACTAACCGACACGTATGGTCTGTACTGCGTCTTCTTCGCATACTTCTTGGTCACATCGCGCCGACTGCTCTCGTTGGTCTGCATGTCCCCGCGAAAACTAGGTGCAGTGACCAATCGCATCGGTCCAGGCGGACCGACGGCATTGTAGTAACTGCGACGATAAAAGGACTTGGGCGATTTCAGTGCGGATGATAAGGCTGAGCTCAGCAGCAGCAAGGCGGCCCACAGCTGCAAAGGAAAGCACAAGTGATTAAGAAACTCCTCCAACTTGGACTAGTCTCTGCTCACATTCCAGCACAGGCGCATTTCGTGTGTGTGTCGGCTTTGTGGTAAGGTCGAATATCACGGGCTTTCGCAACGACACTTAAATCCAGATAATGAGAAGAGAGATCTTGGCTGCACGTCTTGCACAGCTGTGTGGCCCCAACGAAACTGAAAGTTTTACCAATGGACGCAACGGTTTTATGCCAACTTCCTTCCTTCCCAACGCTGCAGCCAACTGGCTGGCACAACATGTTTTGCCAGCAGCCTGGTTGAGGCTACCGGAGAGCTGCAAACAAGCTGCCACCGACTGAGATCTGCGAGAGTCACGCACAGAGCACAGAGCGCTTCAACGGGAGGAAGCTGCGGCCCCTCGACTGAGCTCAATTCAGAGTCGACTCGGCATCATTTGCATAGCTTGGCAGTAGGAAATGGAGCACGCGGCATAAATAAAATGTTGTTTATGGACGTAATTTGTAAGCCGCGATTACCATTTGTAACTGGCAATTGCCGGTGGCAGGCAGGGGGAGGGAAACGATGCGATTACCCGGCCAAGCAGCTGCATGCGGAGGCTTCGCTTTAGCAAGACGAGCCCCGCAGACCATGAAGATGTCTCTATCAGACGGCGCGATCAGTTTTGGGGTTCGTTGGGGGAGCCAGTTAGCTTGGCTAACCAGTTAGTTGGCGGATTTCGCGCTAGACTACTGGTTTGCCGCCACTTCTCGTGTGGCTGGGGCGACGTTTGTGTTATTCAATAAAATTTGATGGCATCCACTTGCACTTTTTGCAGTCCACACTCGTTGTTGGCCGGCCTGAAGTTCAGGTTCAGACAGAGATTGGGATGGAGATGGAGACGGAGTCAGAGTCAGGAAACTGAAGTCGACAACAGCTGCACATGTTGTTGGCCTTTTGGCGCGCACGCTTGGACTACTTTCTATGCCAGGATGCGGCACAATGCGGAAGATGTGGCTGGCGGACGTTGTCAAGGTATTTGCTGCTGTCTTTCTCTGACTCCGTCTCCGTCTCCGTCTCCGTCTCTGTATCTGGCCTGGCCTGGCCCGGCTTGACTTGTCTGTTTGGCGCCATTAGCTTGAAGTGGAAATGGAAACGGAATTGGACAACGCAAATACAAAATTGCATAACATTTCATCACGCGCCACTTTCCAGTTGCCACTACCCTCTCCGCTTTGTTTTCCTGTCCTGTCAGTCGGCTGCTTTCTTCCTCTTCTTCTTGAGTCGCCTAATTAAGTCGCCACTTTGATTGATTCATTTGCCGTCGCAGCCTGCATAATTGCCCAATTCTCCATATTCATGATCATTTACCAGATTTACTCCAAGGTCAAGCTCAAGTTCAAGACGCACGACAATTGGCGTCAGCAACTCAACTTACCACATTCGCTACAAAACAATTTCCTTTTTCCTTGTGAAAATCACCAAGGCAACTGGCTAAGCTGCAGTCGCGATGCAGCCGAGCTGGATCGGGTTCCGTTAACAATACAAATCGGCTTTAACTGAATTAACTGAAGTTGGTGAAATGGAAATTTTGGTGAAAGGCAGCAGGCAACAGACATCTACCAGGCAAGCTGGCTGCCTGCCTGCCCCAGGCAATCCCTGACAGCCGCGAGACAGCAACCTGCAACTGCAGCCGATGCGACTTTATGTGCATCCAAAACTATCTCCCGATTCGCGATAATGATTGATTGTCGCCCAACATTGCATTTGCACTGCCATGGGGGTCTGCCATGCCTTCTTCTGCCTGTTACATACATTTGCGGTTGGCACAAAGTTATAATGCCCTTCTACCGTATAGGTAGCGTGCAAAAAATATTCGTTTTACCAATAGTCGAATCCGTTTTAATCATGTTCCTGAAGCTTTATTTGGTCATTAATCTTATTGCCATTCTTAACCAAGATAAAATGCGAATTTATTAGCTCTCTGATTTATTAAGTAATGTTGATGGTTTAGTCGTACACAGAGTCAACGCTTAAAGTAGGGTTAGAATGTTGTTCTCTATATTTTTTCAGATTAGCATTTTAATATTGCTTCAACTTACCAACTAAATTAATACATTTTGGCAACAACAATAGAAGCATTTACTATTTGGGCCGCGCTTAGATTAGGCAAGATCATTACCATTATCCGTAATTTATATTCATCGATGTTTGCTGCGCTGTGGGTGAAGTCGCAGCTCGAACAACAAAAAAGATTCGTGTAGGTGATGCCGTCAGCGTCGCTGTTGCTGCGCTGCCAATCAATTAGGTGTGCACGACGACGACGACGTCAACGTCACGTTGCATTCAATGGGCATCAAATATCGAACATCCAATATCATCCATACACACATACATATATCTATTAACAATTATCTCTTCCCCCGCTCAGTCCGGCAGTCCGACGCTGATACGCTGCCCGGCAGAACTGCGACGCGCAAGCCCAACGGCCGTCGACGACGACGGCGCTGCGGCACCCACATCGACGACGAGCGCGTCGCCGTTGAAGCAGAGGCTGCTGCGCAGGTGCTTGCGTGGGTCGGAGGGAGGGGGAGACTGCGGCTCTGCGGAGGCAACTCGTTCTGCTCGCGTTTCCTCTCTGGGTTCCTCTCCCTCTGCCGCTGTGCTGCGTGTGTCATCGAAGCGGCGACTGCGCATTGTTCTCGCCGATGTTGTTGTTGTGGACTCTGGCAAATTTGGCAAGATTTTCCTCGAGCGTGCGCTGTTGTTGTAGTTGCTGCTTGTGTTGCTATAGTTGCCATTGCTGTAGTTGTAGTTGCTGCTGCTCTTGTGGTGGTTGCTGTTGTCGGAGTAGCCGTCATAATTATTGTTGTAGTTTTTATTATAGTTATTTAATGATTTTGTATCGCGACCAGTTTCCCCATATGGAGTTGTCTGTCGCGGTTGCTGATGTTGTTGTTGGTGTTGGTGTTGGGCACTTCCTGTGCGCATATTTGGCTGTGGCAGCTGCTGCCTCGGCTGCTGGCGTTCCTCATCTAGCGGCAGCGGCAAGTCATCGTAGTAGGCATACTCGGCCGCCTCCTCGTTGTAGGTGACGTGCTTCTTCGTCGGCGCAGGACTGCGCAGTCGCAGCTGACGCACTCCGTGGTCCACAAAGTCTAGCATGGACTCGCCCACCCCCTCGGCTCCCTCCTGCCAGTGCTTGCTGCGCTGTGGCTTGAGTATTTTCTTCGGTAACTGCACAGGGTTCTCCTGCCCCTTCTCGTACTGATCCCTCTCCCAGTGGCGACCATCGTTCAGCGGCTTCTTAGTGACCGCACGCAACTGCGGAGGCAGCTGTTCTCGTTCCATGCTCAGGTGGCGCACATTGTGCTTCACCTGCAGCTTGGGGCTGTTCTTCGAGTTGAGCTCCACCTCGCGCTTGTTGTTCATGTCCATTTTTGGACGCCGCACATTGTTTTGCAAGGTGTCTGGCTCGTTGAGGTTGGCGTAATCGTAGAACTCGATCTTGGAGCTGTAGGCCTGATTGCGTCGCGCTGCGCTCGGATTAGCCTGCTCCTTGATGGCGAGCAGCGGCCGTTGCTGCGGCGCCACGTCTGTCAGCTTAGGCGTTACTTCGCGACGTGCGCGATTTAATCTGGATTGGCTACCACTGCCAATGTGTTTGTTGTTTCCACTTGGCTGGAGATTGTCGTGGAACTGTATGGATGACTTGGTGAACTCCTTGTGGAACCTTTGACGAGTGTCCACATCGAGTGCCGCTTCCACAGAGGCGGGTTGCCGTTGCTGTGTCGTCTCAGTCACTGGTCCCGAGTGCAGCTGCAGGCTGCCGCGTCGCTTCACGCGCGTCTCCACCGAGCTGTCCACCTGCGTGTCATCGGGCCAGAAGAAGTGCGACTCCTGGCGATTCTGCCCGTTGCCGCACTGACGCTCCACCATCTTGGGCGGCAGGCCTGTGTAGAATTTGCCATTGATCATTTCGCGCCGTATCCGATCCACTGCGATATCCGACTCAGACTGATCGAAAGAACACAGCAAGCCAAGTGACACTGGGCCGCTGCCAACGTTGCCGTCGCCGTCGTCGTCGCAGTCGCAGTCACAAATGTCGTCGTCATCGGCGTAGGCGTGCAAGTTTACTGGCGCAGCTCTGCTGAGGTGCTGCTGCTGCCGACGTAAGCTCAACTAATTTGCAATTCTTGTGAAAAACAACATAAAAACCAGAGAGAAGTATAAATTTATTTGACGCTGCGCCGCTGCTGCCGTCGACTGCGACGGCGACTGCAACGACGAGTTTCCGTTTAAGGTCGGCATGTCGCATTTTTCAATTCGAACGAAAAGTTGTTTTTCGTTGACCAAATGTTTCAGGCGAAGACTGAAGAGAGAAGAGAAGCGAAGCGCACAAGACGACTTTGTCAATTAAGCCAAACCACTTCGAAAAGAGCCGCAAAAAGTGGCTCGATTCTTGCCTCTTGTTTTGGCCAGGCAACTGGCGAGAACAGCTGCCAATTATCGAGGTCTGCAGAGATTCGATGGACAAACACAGCGCAAGTGTTTGTGTGTCAGTCGCAGTTGGAGTTGGTCAACATGTTGTATACGTAACAAGTGGCCCGCTTGCCTCGAGTGCGTTGGAATTCTATGCCTATAAGAAACAAGTAACGAAAGCTACAGTTGAAGAAGCCCGATTGTAAGATACCTTTCGCACAATAGGAAGAATAAGACAATATACTTGATCTGCGTATGGTATATAGGAACCTTCATACTAATGACACCCTTCTGGCTTATTTTTAGTTGCTATCGTTTCATACAGACGGTCATGGCTCCATCGACTCGACTGGTTCTTATTCTTACACCAGGTGCGATCTGTGACACCTACTTTTGCATGTTAATATTTATATTTGCAGTAAGGCAGTATACCCCTTTTGACCATCTGAAACGGCAGAAGGGTATACAAATATTTCAACACAAGTTAGTCTCTCCCTGCTCCCCTGCCCAAAAGTTAACGATGCTCACTGTTTGTTGTTGTTTTATTATTGTATTTAATATATTTTCGATCATTTTTTTCACATGGTTTGCCTTAGTTTTTTATTGGTATTGTTTGTGGACTCTACTGAGAACTACTTACGCGAGAGAAGTTAGTTTTGTTTTTCTTTGACATAAATATCTTATTTCTGTTAGCGGAATTAAGTATAAACAATTGGTTTAAGGGCTTACTATTTTACAATACAAATACATGCTTGCACATTTATGTTCTAGCTCGTTTGTATCTACTGTGTGATTCTCGCAATGCAGAACCCAAGATGAGAGAAATTCAAACTTAAAACGAACGGAATATCTCAGTGTTATGGCTGCTTGATGGGGGCACTCAATCCAATGATTGGTTGGTTGGCTCGTTCGCCTCGATCTTTAATGGATATGTAAAAGTACTTAGACTAGTTAGTTAGTTTTCCTCACACAAACTCTATTTATATAGTAAGGTGTATCTGAAGCTGAATCGGTTTTGTAGTGGAATCGAAACTGAAACCGGGAGTTTCCTGTGAGAGATTCTCCCTCTTTAAGAAGCATTTCATGCAAAACTATCGATGAACTATCGCTCAGCTGGGAAATCGTATCGGGTTTCTTACAGTTAAACATATACTTAATTTTCTCATACCTTTTCTTATCTTTCTTTTTTTTTGGTTTTGTTTTTAGTTTTTTAAAAACTTTATTTACAATTTGTATTTATAGCTGCTCGCGAGCGGAGGCTGATTGCCACTTGGAGACGGATCCTGGGGCAGCCGGCACTGCCTTTCTCCCATCATCGTTAAATGTCCGCGGTAAGTCGCTATTTACTGCCGTTATCCGTTATCCGAGATCCGATATCGGTTGCCCGCCCGACACTCGATACCAAATTGGAAGAGGGCGCGGCTAATGAGTGACGCCCTGGGCGGACTGCCCGCCGTTTCCCGCATCAATTTTCCGCCTCATTTTCGCAGAGCCTAATTCGCAAATCGTGAAGAGCTTTGCTTATTGCTGTTGCTGCTGCTGCTGCTGCTGTTGCTGTTGGTGCTGTTGCTGCGGGGGCAGCATGGGGGACATCACAATGATGTTGGTGGTGGTGGCCTGGCCGTAGTCCAGTGGCAGCGGCTGCTTCTGCATGGCAATGGCGTCCGACTCCGGGGCACGGGTGATTACGCAATACTGATTGCCGTTGTAGGTGACGATGGGCATGTTCATGTTGCCAGCGTCGCTGACGACAACATTGTTGCCGGCTTGCAGCCCGCTCAATTGCGCCTGCATGTACGTGGCTGCTGTCGGCGAGTTGGCAATGATGTGCGACACGGGCACCGACACCTGGGCGGGGAGAGGGATGAAGGCATGACAGATACAAGGTTACTGAGCAAGAGACAGAGACAGAGAGATTTAGTGAAAGTGGCAATAATTGCATGCTGTTGGCGTGTGCTGTAGTTGTTGCTGTTGGTGTTGTAGTTGTTGTTCTAGTTCTTGTTCTTGTTCTGGCTGTAGTTGTTGTTCTTAATAGGTAGTTACTTCGTGTCCCTGATTGCCGGCGTTGCTGCTGCTGTTGTTGTTGCTGTTATTGTACATAGGCGCACTGGTCGGAGCTTGTTGCTGCTGCTGTTGCTGGGGCTGTTGCTGGAGCTGCTGCTGGTGGTGTTGGTGGTGTTTTCGGGCCGCTTTTTTGCCGCCAGCAACATGTTGCTGCTGCTGCTGCTGTTGCTGCTGCTGCTGTTGCTGCTGGTTGGCATTGAGGATCATCTGGTTTTGTATGATGATCTTCTGGCTGCGTGCATGGGCCTCCATCTGCGGGCTGTTGATGATTTGGTTCTGGTTTGCATCTATTTGATAGCCCCGATTGTTGTTGTTGCTGCTGTTGTTGGCGTGGCTGCTGTTGTTGCTGACGATGTTGTTGCTGTTGCTGTTGCTGTTGCTGTTGTTCTTAACGATGGCGACTGCTGGCTTTGTGGACTCTACGACTAACCGTTCCTGTTGTCAATACTGCAAGGATCAGAGAAGGCCAGTTTAGAGCCGCCCCAGTTGAGGTGCGCACTGCGCATGTGCTGCCCTAGGCCCCGCTGGCCGGGAAGCTCAACCGACATTTGCTCACCTCCAGATGACTCTTTGCGTGAATGGACCACTCGTCCCGACTCGAGAACATGCGCCCACACAGCTCGCATGTCCAGGACAACTGTTGCTGATGATGCGGTATGATGATGCCCGGAATCGCAGTGGGCGCCCCCTGCGCCGACTGCACTATGATATTCTGGGCGGCCACCTGGACGGCCTGCTGCTGCAGCTGCAGCTCGAGGCTCTGCTTGTTATCCTCCGGCGGCGGATCCGGCTGCTCCTTCTTCTTGACCATGTTGTTCAGGCGCTTACCCAGCGGCGCAATGTTCGTGGGGGTCACGTGCTTGAACTTGTTCATGTGGATCACCAACTTGTCCCGCCTTGCGAACGCCTTGTTGCACACCTGAAAGAGAGAGGCAGGAGACGGCGGCCAGGCCGACGCGTGCGGTTAGTGGCGTGCTGCAGGGGTGGCGGGGCATTGCGCCGGAGGCTTGAGGACTGTTTATACTTCACAAATATAGGGCTTCTCGCCAGTGTGGATGCGCATGTGGATGGTCAACTTGTCCTTGCGCGCCAGTCCCTTGCCGCAGACGGTGCACTCGAACGCTTTGTTGGTGGCTGCAGGAGAACACATAGAAATAGAATATAGTGATTGACGGGGATGCATGAATCGCATGGTTGCTCACATTTTGAGGGATTGGTCTTGCGCACGCCGGACGACGCCTGCTGCACCTGTTGCAACGCCTTGAGCCGGCTGGCCGGATGCATCGAGCCACCCTCTACATATGGCTCGGTGAAGGGTATCAGATTGGGCTTGGGTATGTTGTAGGTGAGTTGCTCCGCGGCCGACCAGGTGCCCAGGCTCTGCAGGACGCGCACACCGCCCTCGAAGCCCATGCCATCGTCGGGCACTGTGAAGGTGCTGTCGCCCGCTGCACCGCCAGCACCGCCCGCCGAGCTGGAGGAACTGATCTGTGGCACTTTGATGGTGGCCGCGTAGTGTTGCTGCTGCTGCTGTTGTTGCTGCTGCTGTTGCTGCTGCTGCTGTTGCTGCTGCTGTTGCTGCTGTTGCTGCTGC
Source organism: Zaprionus capensis (assembly GCA_018903675.1). Taxonomy (NCBI): domain Eukaryota; kingdom Metazoa; phylum Arthropoda; class Insecta; order Diptera; family Drosophilidae; genus Zaprionus; species Zaprionus capensis. The sequence continues at coordinate 7,536,325 of JAEIFN010000011.1, forward strand.
TGCTGCATGTTGCCGTTGCTATTGGCAGTCGGCGAACTCTGCGAAGTCTGCTGCTGTTGCTTGAATTGAATGGCTGCTTGGGCCATCTGCTGCTGCACCGCCATGTGCGCCTCCAGATATGCGCTCTTCTGGGCCACCGTCATCTTGTCCATGTTAACGGTGCCGTCCTGTGAATGAAACAATGGTAGTGGGACATTGAGTCGTGTTGAGGCAGTTGAGTGCTTCACACAGTTTCGTTTCGTTTCGTTCCCATTTGTTACCCATCTCATTCCTCCCACTGTGGCAGTGCCACCCCTAAAAGGCCACCCGCACAAGTGTTGCGAAATTTCCACCATTTCTCCACCCTGCCTCCACCTCCCGAAATGACTCAAACTGCCTGCCCTTGCGCAAAAATTTGCGACTTGAGCTTTTTCTCTGACTGATTTTTAAGGCTCCGGCTCCGACTACGGCTACGGCTCCTGCACTGGCTCTGACTGACTCCAGGGCTGCCGCCTACTCTTCCTGTCGCCTGCTTTGTCCCTCCCTAGTCTCTGTGTGTGGTTGTGTGAATGTGTTTGTGTGTGTATGCCGGCCGTTCTCCCTTTGGCGGCGTTTCTTGGTTTGAGGCTTTTCCGTGTCTGCCTGAAATTATTTTAAGCGCGCTGCCTGCCGCACAGGATTCACTGGCCATTGAGCCCTTGCACTTGCACATTAGTTGAATTGAAAGATAAAGGCATAGATTCCGCATATCACATCACACAGATTGTTACTCAGGCATCTTCGCACTGCGAACGCTGTCCCCACTCCGCATGCACTATTGACATTTTCACTGGCTTAGTTTTTCGCTTCTCGTTTTCGATTTTCCTTTTCGTTTGTGTTTTTCGCTTCGTTTTGGTGGATTTTGCAACGTTTCACTGGCGCTTACCACAATTGAAAATCAATAAAAAACGGCTGCCGCACTTTGCGTTGTTGCTTACTCGCTTTGCCTTCTTTTTGCCTTTTTTGTTACACGAAAAAACTGTCGATTTTTGCAGGCAAGAAATCAGGGAATATTATATACGGGCTCGACCGCGAACACGAGTACGGATTGCTTGTCGTTTACTTCCTCGAGCCAGTGCCCAGCGCCTTTTGTTTGTGTATGTATTGCGAAACTGATTTCGAGTCGACTTCGGCGCTCGCTTGCTCAGCCGCGTCGCAGTCGCAGTCGGTATTTGAGTAATTATTTGTTATTCCTCGAATAGAACCAGGAACCAGAACGGAACGATGACGACAACGGCAGAGACGGCGACAGCGACAGCGACAGCGCCTGCGACAGTCAGACATATACTGAAGCGCCTGGACTTGAGTGAGTAAGGCGGAAGCAGAACGCCAGTAGAGGCAGCAGAGGCAGCCAAAGCATTGCATACAACTCGGCGCCGCAATCGACTCGATTCGTGGGAGAGCGCCCTCTCGGCATCTCGCTCTCTCGCTCGCTCTCGCGCCGTCTCGTGGCGAGGTGGTGGTGGTGGTTGCTGGCCATTGGAACGACTTGGAATCAAAACAAGCCGCACAAGCCAAGTGTGTGTAGCTTTGGCCATGGCAGTCGCGAAGGCCGCTTATCAGCAGCAGCAGACACGGCAGCAACAGCAGCAATTGCAGCGGGCGGGAACTGACCCCACGTTCTTAGTGCACTCACCTGGAAGTCAATAGTGGCCCTCACGGTGTGCATGGAGGCGGCATAGTTGCGCAGCATATGCTCGTTACGCATGCAAGTCTGACGCCACTCATACAAGTGCTCCAATCGGCTCAGGCACAGTTCGCAGATGTGCTTGGGGAGAAAGTCGTCCTTGGTGATCTGCTTGGGGATCAGGTCAAACACAGAATAATAATCAACAGAGCTCGGCAGACGTTTTCTACTTACGTTCGCCTGCAGGAGGGTGCGCAGCTTGTAGAGCAGCTGCCGCTGCTCCGCCTCCGGTTCGAAGATGTGCATTTTGGGTGGTCCGTGGTGGATGGCGCATAGGCGACACAGCTCGTCGAAGGTACTGAAATTCAGGTTAACCTCGTTCTCCCCCAATTGATCCCCCTCCTGCTGCTGCTGCTGCTGTTGCTCCGGCGTCTCCTCGTACATGTTGCTTCTATGTGTGGCGACAATTATCTGCTGCTGTTGCTGCTCGAGATGTTGCGAGTCCGCAGTGTGCTGTATGTGCGACTGTCGATTGTCGATGCTCAACATCGCGAATTGCGCGCGCTTTTCCCTCTGGAGTGTTTTAAATTGTTGTTGCCGTTGGCGTTGCTGTTGCTTTGATTATTGCTGCTCCTGTCAAGTTGCTGATTGAGTTGTTGCTTCGTCTGCAACGATTTGTAGTTGTAGTTGCAATTGATATTGTTGTTGTTGCAAATTCTGCTAGCTGTTGCTGTACCCCGCCACTAGTTGTATGTTATACACACACATAATTTGTATATCCATCGGGCTGCATAGTTGACCACCCACCTGACCCAAGTGAAAAATCGATCCAGTTGCAATTGCAGTTTGCTCGTCACCCAACAGCAACAATATCGAAAACAACAACAAAAAACGTAACTTACAACTAAATAATTAATTCAATCGATTGCAATAGGGAAAAACACATCTCGAACTTTCCCTTTGCCATTTGGCGCCCAAATAGTCACACCTCCATACCACACCATAATTGACACACTTTCAAATCCAAACACACGCACACACTTGCACACAGTACGAAAAAATTGCACATAAATTTTGACGATTTTTTATTGCACAGTGGAACAAACAAAAAAGTACTGCTTACGCTGTTTGGTCAATCCTGGCGCGAACTGTGTTTGCATTCCGTTCCGCTGCTGTTCTTGGCGCTTGTCCTGTTCCTTCTGTTCGCCCTGTTGCACTGCCGCTTTTCCACGCTGTCGTTGCGAGTGTGAGTGAATAGTTGGTGAGTGGAAAGTGCAGGCTGCGTCGTCCTCGTCGTCGTCTTTTGCTTTCCTAACTTCGTCACGGCGAGTGCGCATTGCAGGACGTGGCAGGAGGCGAGCAGCAGCAGTGAGACGAGTGAGTAGGAGGGGGTTGGTAATTTTTTTCCAGTACACCAGTTATTTTTTTTTAGAATTTTTTTAGAGGGAAAAAAGTATTTGGCAAAGCATAAACAGGCAGCAGACAGGCAACAGGTGCAAATGAATTCGCCTACTCGGCTGGGGCCTCTGCAGCGGGTGGTGGTGGTGCCTCTGCAGCGGGTGCTGGTGGTGGTGCGGGCGGTTCTGCAGGTGCGCCTGCAGCCGGAGCAGGCTCTTCATCAGCACCCGTCGCACCCTCAACTTCAACCTCAGCATCTTCTGGGCCTGGTGCAGGCAAGAATTCCATTTCCGATCCTTCATCTGCGAATCCTCCTTCAGCTTCCTCAGGAAAGTGAGGCTCCGGCTCACTCTTATGCTTTTCACTTTCCTCCTCAGGTATTTCTTCCTCATAAACAATGATCTCCTTCCAAATGATCTCCTCATCTTGGCATATGGGCTCATCACTCTGCGGCACCACGCGCTTTTGCAAATCCAATTCGGAAATGCACGGCTCAGTGTGATCGAAGCCGCCGCAAGTAACGCACGAGGATGAAGACAGTAGGAGAGAAGAGTGCGGTGTGGTGCTGGAAAGCAATGATGAGGTGCTCGAAGTCTTCTCCTTGGGCTTGGCATCCTTTGCAGTCGATTTGTAGGTCATTGTTGTCTGTTGCGACTTCTCCTGCATGTCCAAGGCTGGAGTGATCTGGCATTGATTGGTGATCGTTGGTACGGCCGGATTGGTTTCCACCAAGTAGTGGGCAACTCGCCTCTTCCAGTCCTCCTGGCTACAGTCCACGTTCTGCATAATATCATATAGCTCTGAGATTAGAGGCTTAACCATGGGACGATTACAGAAATTTGCACTATCAAACAGTGGAATTGGTTCATGAATATCTGTCGATCGATAAAGATAGATGTTTATAATACTATATATGATAATGCATAATATATCACAGGTAAACAGGCTTGTCCTACTCACAGTTCGGAAATATAAATGTAATTTCTCGAGCCACACTATCAAAATGTTTGGTTACATGGATGTTGCGCTCAAGTTCCGAGGCAGATCCACTGAAGATCTCGGGATTAGTCTATGCAGTAAATTGAAATAGCTATCAACCAACTTACAAGTAACAAATCATGATGGAAAGCAATTCCTGCACTCCGTTCTCTTTGGTCATTATGAAGGCCTCCGAGATGCCCTTCGAGAGCAGTATGACCTCCAGCATGAAGCCTTTCTCCTCAGCATAATCTGCAAAGAACTCTGCCGCCTGTTCCGGCGAAAAGTTTAGCAGTCTATTGGCCTGTATCTGAAAACCACACGATAACAGCTTGAGCAGCACTGGACGCCGCTTGTGCATGTAGTCGGGCTTGATGATAAGCAATGAGTTCTCGAACATTTTTTTAAGAAATATGATAACACATATAATAATATGTAAGTTCTAAACAGTTGCTTTGTATTTGTATTATTTGATTTATTTATAATATTTCTTTCACGTTTTTATGTGTTACACATTGCTACGTACACTCACACACACAGGTCCACTTAAATTTCTCTCGGCCTGTTTAGCTTTTCAGTTCTAGCAAATTGTTTCACATTGTGGGACAATCCTTATTGGAGTATGGTAAATCGAATGAAAGGTGCCAATGGTGTGAATAACATGATTTGCAAGATGCATTATAGGAAAGGGCGCAGGTGTTTATGTTTTAGTCTTTTTATTATATATGTACGATAATATTACAGTTTATTTTTAATTGTGAGGCCCGTCTCGTTTCAGTTTACGTTCTCCTTTAAACTAATATACTACAGCGAATAATAAAGTAATCGCAAAATAAACAGGTGCTGAACAATAATTAATTTGCGAAATTTACAGTCACAACGGAGTACAGAATGTAAACAGATAAGTAAGATATATCATATATAGATGTGTAAATCGTGGCGCCCAATGCGGCACATCACAAGGCGATTGCGATCACCAACAGATCTTAAGCTGCAACAATAAATTACATTAAAATAGATTAGAAATGTAGATTTTAGGCGGATGGAAAGTGGACGCACCTGTAATTCTGGCAAAGGCTAGCGCGGACTTCTCGTTGTCGAAACATTTTCCAATTTCGGAGCAAACGTGCGACTGATCGACATAAGGACGCTCAGCCAGATGCATAATGCTGATGCCATAGATGGAGATCATTTCCGAGCACTAAAATGTACAAAGAAACAAATTAATGAGATAGGGAAATTCTATTTAAAGATCATTGTGTAACTTACGATGTTGTAGTACTTGGCCGGCAAGTTTTCACAGGCCTTGGAGATCATGTCCTGGGCGCTTATATTGTCGTGTTCTTTCTTTGAGCGGAAGAAAGGCAAAAGGACCTGTGAGACGCCGTGGCAGACGCCACACTCTATGACCTCATCGGTTACAGCCTGGCTAAAGCAAAGCTGCAGCTTCTGACAAACTTCCTTGGGCGGCACCTTGCTCACCAGGCTAATGATGGCAGTGGCATACCCGTCGACAAAAGAGTCGCATTGCTTGCGGATAGTGGCCGGAAGGTGGTCGCAGATGGTACGAAGAGTCCTCTTGATCTCATCCTGTTCTGTCTTATTCTGCAGCTCAGCTTCCAGCTTGGTCATGACAAACTCACACAGCACACAAGTAGGTGGCTCATCTACCTTTGGAGATTCCAGACGCGCCAGTTTCTCATCCTGATTCTTGGGCATCACGAACACGTCATACTTCAGCGCCTCATCGATATCAACTGAAAATTCAAATCACACATTATGACATGGAATGACCACTATTGCTACTGTTACACTTACGATCCTCCTGCTCGCCGAAAAGGCACATTCCAAGTTCTGCACAGATGATTTTGGGGTCCATTTCCTTCAGCAGCAATTCAGCGATCTGATCGCCATGCTTATCAATGAACTTGTGGCATTTGCCTGCCAATGCCTTCTTCAACTTATCGCAGGAGTTCTCGAGAGCATTCTTGATGTCGGCCTTGGTAGTGTGCTTGCCTATCTTTTTCTCCGCAGTCTTGACAACCTCCTCGCAGAGCAAGCAATTTGGTGACACACCAAAGTCCGTGTCGAATGAGACTTCAATAGGCAAACGCAAATCTTCTCCAGAATCAATTTCGTTTTCAGCGATATCTTCGCTGCTTTCGTCAAGGGTAATACCCATTTCGTCCAAGTAGTCCTTGGTCTTGGGGCATAGTTTTAGCTGCACACAAATCTCTTCGGGCTTGAAGTCCGTGATGAGCATGTCAATAAGTTCGTTAGAGTAAGTTTCCACAAAGTCCACACATTCGGCACGCAACTTGCTAGGCAGATGGGAGCATAGTCCATCAAGAACCTTCTTAATATTATCCTTGGACTTGTTGTCGCGTATCCTTATTTGTGCCTGCTCAACGGCAAACAGGCAGAGTGGGCAAGTGGGCTTATCCTGTTGGTCATTGCTGTTTACTGATGCAGGATGGAAAACTTCAATGTCCTCCTGCTTCTCGATGTTGCGCGGGCACATTTGCATCATGGGACATACGCTACGCGGGTTCAGTCCTTGGATGAGAAGCGAAATCACAGCATCCCCATACATTTCCACAAAGTTTCGGCATTGACCAGCCACACCCTGTGGCAGCTTCGTGCAGATGTTTTCAACAGCGTGTTTGATTTCATCATCCGTAGCGGGAGTGGCCAGAGACTCCTGAATGAAGTGCAGGAGATACTCACAAAGAGTGCAGAGCTCACCACCCTCAATGAGCTGGCTTGGATTAGCTGCACCCATCAGATGGTCAATCGGCAACTGCATATTCATGATTTCGTCCTGGCTAAATTTGGGCTCGTGGGCACCCAGCTTTCTAATGGTCACTTTCACCTCAGCAGGCTCCACGGCTGGCAACAGAGGCATAATAGGAGCATCGAACGTGAGGTCAAGGCCTTTAGGACAGACGCCAATAAGGAAGCAAGTGCCATTGGCATCCAGTTTGTTCACAAGCGTGTCGTAAATGACATGATAATATTGGTCCACAATGCTGATGCACTCGTCCTTGAAGCCTCGCGACTGTTTGCAGAGTCCCTCAAGAACCTGCTTGAACTCAGTCTCAGTTGTGTTTGCCACCAGGACGTCACGCAAGTGCTTAACCAGCTGCTCGCACAAGGCACATGGAATATCGTCACCAACATTCTCCAGAGTGGCCAACGCTTCTGGCTCCTTCACATCATCCTCGTGTTGGTGGAATCGGGCTGCACATACGCCTGACAGATGGCACATGCCATCCGTCTGCAAATACTGATTCACATTATCGTAAAAATCATTGAAGTAGGTCAGCACCATGTTGGCGCATGCATCAGAAAAACTGGAAAAGCCGCCACACATGTGCAGAAGATGTTCCACCATTTTGTCTCGATCATTCGACTCGAACTTATTCTGCATCATTCGTGACAACAGGTTACAGTTGCCACATGAGAGTTTGGTCAAACCACTAGGTTTTTTTGCCACGTCCTTAGCAGACATCTCTATATCCACTTGCTCTTCCTTGAGAGTTCCGTCTAATGCACTCTGATAAGCCTGTTTCATTAGCTCATCAATTCTTGCGCTGTTGCACAAACCAGCGACACTGCAAACTTGCTGTAATTACATCATTTCATTAATTACAAAGATCATTTTCTCGTTTAATATGTCTACTCACATCCGGATTCATTTGCGAGGACAGAGCTTCGACCAGCTCGGGTACAAAGTTGTCAGCCAGAGCGATGCACTCCTTCTGCACTAGCTTCACGGGTATCAGCTTGCAGGAACCCTCAAAGACCTCCTTCAGTTCCTCCTCGGTTTCATTGCTGCGCAGTTGATCGCGTGCTTGTGTTACCATATCCTTGCATATCTGACAGATCGAATCAGTGTCTACGGGCACTACGCGCTTTTCCCACACGGTCTGTATGCAATGGCGCGTCGCTCTGCAGTCCTTTGCATTGCTATAAACAGAAATTAAACATAATCATCAAATTAAAAAGGAAGCTATAGGGGATCAATTGATAATTCAGCGAAGAAACTGCTACACACACAGTTTGGTGGAACAAATGGATCAAATGACCCGCATTCATTATCGTCTTTCACTGAGCGCGCCAAGTCAGCAAAGAGCAGAGTCCAAACATAAAGTCCCCCGACCATGCGACCGTTGAATGCACCCTCTGCATATATCGCATTCATACATATGGACAAATCCATGACGATTTGTTATGAATGCAGGGCGAATATGTGTGTTCAGTTCCCTCTTTGTTCACACTAAAACCTTTCGCCTGATATTGTTTGCCTTATTCTCAGACGATATTTATGAAAATGGTCGTCCCAAGTACTCCGATTCAATAAAGTGTTAATTTATATTTAACATCAACAACCGACGCCGAGTATAGCTAGATAAGCACATACATGGCTATAAGCACAAGTGTGTGTACGTTGTGTACATATATATACTCGTATGTTTGTATGCGTGTATACCAAAATATTACTTTTTAATGCGCAAAATGCGACGAATTTTTCTGGCATCAATAACAAAGAGTTAAAGACTGAAAAAAATCAACACATTAACAAAGAATAATTGTAAGCCAATTGCCTTACATAGTATAATTATATATATGTATTATGTTACATACATATATAAATATCAATATAAATACACAAGAAGTGCAGGCATCATATGGCTGGAAATGTCAGCAATTCTTAAGAACTAGAATAAATATTTATCTAAGTAGCGTATTACTCCATGGGGATGGTATTCAATTTCAATACTCAGATTTACAATGGGTTGATAAGAATTAACTGAATATAGGAACTGCCATCCGTTGATAATGTGACTCAACTAACACTGTGAGACTCACAGATATGACGAATGCTTAGCTTGTGGGATATACGAACGAAAGCCGTATCAGAGTTGCAAACTACTTTGCGAACAGAGAGCAACCCTCGGACGAGCTCAAGCGGTCATCCAACAGATTAGTCATTGGAATTTGTTGGTGATAAAACCGCATAATTTAGTATTGGTACATAAGCAGATCGTTTAAACATATACATATACATGTATATGTAAGTACGTAGATAGTTATGTATGTGTTGTGTTACACGATAGCTTAGCTGTTTTTAATTCAATTTAAAGGGGAATCGAAACGAAAAACAAAGCGCAAACCAACACCCATGCATTAGTATGTGTGTGTGTGTCTGTCGGTATGTGCATAGTGTGAGAGAGGCAGAGAAACGAGTGCAAAGTGTAGTCGGACAGCGAACTTACACTTACAAACAAGTGTGCAAAAAGAAAAAGAGAGCAAAATTAGAGCAACTGTAAAACTCATAACAAAGGTTATCGACGGACTTAGGGTAATGGCGGCACTAGCCTAGCCTAGCCTGCTATTGCCTGATTGTGCGTTATCACACACAGTTCTTCTGCTGCGACAGTTGTTATTGTTGTTGTCGAAGCAAAACAATGGGCAAATGAGGAAACAACGGGAATTGAGCAGCGGGTTAATAACTGCGTCGTGGCCATTGTTTTTGTACTTGCGAAGGCGTCGATGGGGTGCACAGTCGGGGGAGTAGAATATTTTTACCGATGACAAAGCATTTTTCCAATGCGCTTAAGACATACCTGAGATTATCACACCAGTAGGAGGGGCCCCAGGTGCATTTGGAAGCCCCCAGCAAAGGCTGCTCAGCGATGGGCGTAGATGAGACGTAAGCCCCTAAAATGGAAGAATAAATAACCCATTATGTACAGTAACAAACACACATATATATGACATTCCCATTTGGAAAAATCAAATGCGCCGTATTCAGACGCGGAACGTCATAACTTACCGCAAATAAGCACAGCCAAAATGGCCAAAAGGCCCGCGTCACGCATTGTGTTCGTGTGGTTTATTAACTATGTAGACCCTTTGTGAATTTACTAAATTTTTATTGAAACTTTGTTTTCTAACACTTCAGCTGCAATTGCAACTGCACCGAACGATTTTATGACGATTAATGAGGAAAAGAATTGCGTTACTTTGCTTTTGTTATTTTCCAGTGTGACCAAGCCTCATAGCTATCGATGAATCATTCCGATATATTGAATGGAATTAACAACCGATAGAAACTGACCAACTGCTAGCGTTGCCACACTAATAGAAAAGGTTGCCATATGATAAAAAAGGCTGCCGTACTTTAAAAAACAGTCTGCCATCCCAATTAGTAAACAATGCCAGTTTTTGCAAACATGAGTTCGAATCTTACCAAGTGCAAATGAAAACTAAAAGTTTTTAATATTTTTTTTTAATTATTTTATATTATTATTATTTCTTTTTAATGGCTTTAAGTTATTTAAAGTGGTCAAGACCTATCAAATTAATAATTTGCTTTAATATGAGGAGTCCATACGAAGAATATATTATAATTGATATACTGCATGAAATTGTCGTAATGATTTAATATACCCATAAAACACGGGTAATATTTATGTTCAGGTGTGATGATTGTATATTTTATGGACTGTCCATTGTCGTTTAGAAGTGTCAATCCAACGATTCATTTAATTATGTAGCGCGAATCATGGCTTTAACTGTGGCAATAACCATAAGCAAATGTTCTTGAACTCCAGGTAAGTGTTTACCCAAACACTGTCGGTAATGCTTGAGCAGAATTCAATTTTACATTAAAATGCAATTGTAATTAAGCCCCACAAAGTTGCATAAATTGATTGATGTTGATCTACGTAAGAGTCTCTCGCACAATTATCGCACATAGACCTGGACCCAACCCCCAGCCCCAGCTCCAGTCGCAGACCTGTGTCGTCGTAATTCTACTGTGCATAAATATGTATAGGTTGTTTCTTGGGAAAATGCATTTAATTAGCATTGTTCAGTCACTCACACGCACAGACATAAAACGCCACAAACGAATCTTCTCGTATCAAATCGCAATTTGTACAATTGTTGCCCATTTTTATGATATCTGATCTTGCGTCGCACTTCACGCAAAACGTAAAACGAAATCGAGAATGTTTTTGAGGTGTTTTGGCTTGCAGCTGTCGTTGTTTAGCGTTAGCTGAAAGTCGAGGTCAGCTGGTGGTGGCTGCAACCAAAATGCCAAATGCAGCAGCAGCCGCCGCTGCTGATCTATCCAATATGGCTAAAATCTGTGTCAAGCCGTCGAAGGAAACTTGAAACCTGTCGGCCCGCTGTGGCACGGCCTGGCCAAGGTGGTCGGCTGCTGCTGCATACTCGATGGTATTTAGTTCTTTACCACTCTTAATTACAGTGCCCCCGCCTAACTGAGAATGCACTTGACCAAAGACAATGACGAACACGCCCCTCCGCCCCCCGACAATTGGCCACTTTAACCCGCCAAGAACAGAGCTTACAAGGCGCGGCGGCCCACACTCAAGTTCAGACTTAATTCAAGTTCAGCTGTAATAAACGATCTTCGGCGATCTCAAATGGAAAACACATACAAACTTTGGACGGAACCCTCCTCGTTCACACGCTGAGGGGTCGCGCTGATTGCCCAAGAGTAGTTGATAGTTGGACTTCGCTTTCTGTTTCTGTGGGGGATTCGCTTTGAAACTTCGGATGACTTATTACGCGACACACATAGTTAGCGACAGCCGGAGAGATTGTATGCTTGTAACCCTAATTACGTGCGTAATTACTGCTCGCTGCAATGGACACTCAGGTAAGTATGAAGTGAAACCCAAAGTGCGTCACACCTTCCCGTCGTCTTGCCATTCCCCTTCTCCTTCTAATGGTGAATTGTTTTAATGCCCCTGTTAGACGCGACTTGTGCAACTTCCTCGACGTGATCTGCGGCAGGTAGGGCTGCAACTTGCGAGCCACTCACAGCCAAGTGCCAAATGGCAGTCATTAACAATCATTCTTTAAGTCTGAGATCGAAGCCATGCGGAAATGAACTTGACCTTATCGGCGTAAGCCCCAGCCCAAGCCCCACAGCAGCAGCAGCAGCAGCAACAACCGATTTAGCGGTTGTGCGAACGGCGTAAGACGAAACTGGAGATAATAAATTCAACAAACAACAACAACGAATCCACGGATTTCTCGATATTTGTGAGTCAAATTGTTATTAATGATAATAAAGCAACGGAACCGCGCCAATAACAATGGATAGAGGAACCAACACACACAATATCCAATACCAGTTGAAGCACACACAGGCCATAAACCCAAATTATAGACGGAACCTTCTTCCGTGGTCGCTCTCGCAAGAAGATCAAGTTCAAGTGTGCTGCCGATAGAAGTCGACATGAACTAGAAGCGACTGCGCTTTGCATGGACAACGACCGCGATTCGCACACTTTTTTATGCTTTTTGTATGCGGACATCTGGTTCACATTGACCCAGTGCAATGTTGCTATATTCTGACATTCACATAGAGACGCGTTCAATCAACCCACACCTCCACCATTCTTAATGTATTCTTTATTTCGGGACGGCGCGAACGCCATTCCCGGCTACCAAAAATTACACGCACGAGTTATTCACATTAGGAATAATCGCAAAGGTCAACTCAGCCGAAAGTGCAATGGCCAAGCCTCGCTCCGGAGGAACCGCCTTCGTGATCACGGTTAACCTCTACGCCAGGTAAGTATGCTTTCCTCCGCTCTGGAACAGGCATACCAAGCAAGGCGTGCTAGAACCGTTTGGGAATTATAAGGCGAGCAAATGTGAGAATTTCCGCTACAGACATAATTTGCTCAGCCAACTATTGTGTATGTATGCGAGAATGCCCGACACAGATACGCCACAGTCGCAAGTACAGATACAGCTACAAGAAGGCAGTCCAATTTAGGGGTTGAAATTAGGGTTGCCGAAAAATTTTAAAATATCGTATCGATGATTTTTTCGATATTAAAAAAATGTCAATTTGATATAATATAAATCATTTTAAAATATCGATATATCAGATATTTCCGATATTTTTAAATTTTACTTTAATTCCAACAAAAAAAGTCCGTCCCACGATAAAAAGATGTATGTACATATATTTTTAATGTGGGACACTAGGTTAGTGGAGTTCCCGCTTGTTTTAATAGTTTTTGCGCATATTTTGCACTTAGCAGTGCCGTTTTTAATATCAGAGTAATTTTCTTTTATTTGCATGACGCTCATTTTCGTGGTTCGCGGTCGCTTTTTCCAATGCAAATGTAACCAACGCAAAAGTATCAAATACATCCCAAAAAAATATCGCATATTTAATATATCGCCAAAACCAATATCGCGATATAAATATATCGATTTGAAAAAATATTATTCGATATATTGATATTTCGATATATTTCCGGCATCCCTAGTTGAAATGCATAACCAGAATTTGTTGAACGGTATGATACTCTATTACAGAGTTTGGTTTATTAATTATGGAATTTCAGAGCAACATTTATTTATTAAATTAAGAAAATACTATATAGTAAATGTTTCGATAACTCTTATAGTTGTATTGAATATGTACATATATATATTAATATGATTATAGAGTATTTAAAGTGCTTATACAAAGATGTTTGCTGTTGCGTGATTTGATTTGCACAGTTTAAGATACGGAACTTCTCAAGAGTTTTACAAATTAAGTTTTTATATTTAATAATTAGCACTTTTCAACCCCACAAATTGAACAAGTTTATATGATGTTCTATGAACTTTCAAGCACGCTTATCATGCATGTGCGGATATTCTTCTAAGATATCCATAACATTGAAAGTATTGAAATAGTTGTAGCTGGTAGCATCCCTTCATCACTCTTCACACATTTTAAAATAATACCAGAGTAGTTGGCCCTGCATATCTAACTTGTATAGAGACTCAAATTCTCAACTAGTTCTGACACAGATGTGTTGGTATGCCTGTTCCAGAGCTGAGGAAAACATACTTACCTGGCGTAGAGGTTAACCGTGATCACGAAGGCGGTTCCTCCGGAGCGAGGCTTGGCCATTGCACTTTCGGCTGAGTTGACCTTTGCGATTATTCCTAATGTGAATAACTCGTGCGTGTAATTTTTGGTAGCCGGGAATGGCGTTCGCGCCGTCCCGAAATTATTAATCAATTGTATATAATACCGTAGATACTAAAGTACTTAAGAGTTCTATGTTAATCTGTATCTTTACGGTTTCATAAGAACTGATGATGGACTTCGTTCCGACTCTTCTTTATTGCGTGTTTCCTCGTTTATGCGTACCTTCGTTTTCAGACTTTAAACCGAATGAAAACGAATCTAGTTTATGCATTTCACTTAATGGGGATGCCCAACATGTTTTTGTGTTCTTTTTTACGACGTTTATATATACTATATATTTATCTTGACGAAGGCAAGAGGTTTGTTCAATTGTTGAAAACCGGTAAATGTTGTTCATAAACAGAAAAATGGAGAAAAAGAATGATAGTAAAGGATTAGTGTCTCAAGTGTTGAACGGGCGATGACTTGCAGCTTTGGCAGAGCAGCTTTTTAGGCCATGGATTTTAAAAAAATTCATGGACTATTGTGTTTGTCGGAACGGAAATGTGCGTAACAGGCAGAAGGAGGCATCTCCGACCCCATAAACTATATATATTCTTGCTCAGGATCACAAGCCGAGTCGATTGAGCCATGTCTGTCTGTCCGTCTGTCCGTCTGTCCGTCTGTCCGTCTGACCGTCTGTCTGTCTGTATGAACACCTGGATCTCGGAAACTATAAGAGCTAGAGTCATCAAATTTTGTGACAACATACGTATATATTGCAGTGTCTCAAAGTTTTTTTGAAATTTGGACACGCCCCTTCCCGCCTCTGAAAATGAGTAATAACTATAAACACTATTTTATACTATGATAACACAACCCCACAAAAACAAAGTTTGTCATGATCTGGGTATGCGGCATATGCAGTTATATGTATTTTGGGTCGCTGAATCCGAATCCGGGGTCAGAAATTCTCCATCACGTCTGGATTTTGACCTAACCTCAAAAAACTGAAAAACCTTTGGATATCCCCCAAAAGATATAGAATCGTGATCTGGGCATGCGATATATGTTTTAAGATGTATTTTGTCCTTCTTAGTCCGAATCCGAAGTCCAAATTTACATAGCACGTTTGAGTTTCGACTTAACCTCAAAAAACTCGAAAAATTTTGGAAGGCCCAAAAAATAATGGGGGGTCATGATCGGGCCATGCGATATATGTTTCTATATGTTTTTGGACCTTCCAAATCCGAATCCGAATCCGAATCATGCCCAGATCACGATTCTATATCTTTTGGGGGATATCCAAAGGTTTTTCAGTTTTTTGAGGTTAGGTCGAAATCCAGACGTGATGGAGAATTTCTGACCCCGGATTCGGATTCAGCGACCCAAAATACATATAACTGCATATGCCGCATACCCAGATCATGACAAACTTTTTTTTTGTGGGGTTGTGTAATCCATGGCCTTATACAGTCAGCTCCTGACTGTAGCGTTTGTATTTTTATTAGAGAATCTGTTAATTTACGTCTAATTAAAGAGCGATTCAATGGTTGTTACTTCCTAGACCTAGACGCAGACATAGACAAAGGCTTTACCATTCAATCCGAGACGTGATAGAATAATTACGTGTTTGGGAAGTAAGCATAAAATAGTTTACACACCAAAATATTTTCATTCGCTGGTAGCTTCATCAGATTCTGAAGAAGCTATTTAATAACCCAAGGGTAAGTGTGTATGTATGTGTAGCCTACATATAATCGTGATATATTATATGTTAGTGAAACTGGGGGTTTCGTCCGGTTGAAATCACATGTGGAGTTCTCTGTGAGCTCACTAGAAAGTAATTTGCATAGATTTATTCCAAAACTTGTTTTGGGTTTAGAATTCAATGTCGACAATCTTTAACTGTTGTTTTGTTTCGATTATGTGACGGGTTTTGTTGAACCCAAGTTACATAAATAATTAATGGCCAAAAATGTTTCGGATTATATCTTTGGCAATATCTAAAGATTGGAAATGAGAATGATGTAGAAAAGGTTCTTTTAAATGAGCGAAGTATGTTTGAACAGGTTCTGTCGATCTGCACAAGTTACTCGACCAAGGTATATCTCTTAACAAGAAAGTTGTTGGATAGTATTAAAAATCAACTGCGTTAGTTTCATATGTGTTTAAAATCGCGTTTAACTATTATAAATTGAAGGGTTAAGCCCACGGTGAACTCGAGATAACCCATTGGCATGTTAACAACATCTTTTCCTTGATTTTACAGGGTAGAAGCACGTAAACTTATTTGAAAAGCACAAAGCATACGTCTATCAAACCAACTTGATTACCAACCCAAACGAACGCGATATTCTTTCAATATTTTTATTTATTTATTTATTTATTTATTTAAAGTCAACTAAGAGCAGTCGACTGTAAGAATGAAAAATATAAAAATAAAAATTAATATTACATTTTTGTATAATAAAATTAAATATGAATTAAAAGTAATATATGTATATGTAAAATTAAAGTTAAAGTTTACGTTAAAATGAAATTAAATTGAAATTTTGAAACTGGGACTAACAAATTAGCCGAACCAACATTTGTTGCAGAGGATTGGGGAAACCCAGAAAAAACCCAATCAGATCGGTAGTTGTTAGTTAGGTTAGTTGTTAGAGTTAAATGTTAATGAGTTAATGATGGCATTTTTAATAGCTATTAGGGAACTCTCTGAGTTAATTACTCCAGAAAGTTTGTTGTAATCAGAGCAGAGAATTCGGAAAGGCTCATGCAGGCTATAATTGTTATTACAGAAATCAAGCAAAAGAGGTGCAAAATTTCGGGTTAATCTAGAGGGGATAGAGAAGTTAATTTGATTTAGCAAGATCGGGGAATCGATATCATACTTAATCAACTTAACAAGGAACATGACACCTAACATTAAACGGCGGTTAGCAAGAGAAGTTAAGTTTATTAGAAGTAGTCTACTAGAATAAGAGGGTAAATCAACTCCAGAGACCCAGTTAAAACCACGAAGAGCAAAAAGTAAAAATTGTTTTTGCACAGACTCAATTCTGTCTTGGTGAACATGATATTGCGGTGACCAAATGCAAGAACCATATTCAAGAATCGGGCGAACAAGGGAGGTATAAAGCAACTTTGTTGTATAAGGGTCATTGAATTCCTTGGCCCACCTTTTAATGAAACCAAGGGTTCGAGAGGCCTTATTAACAATTTGCGTAATATGGGAATCAAATTTCAGTTTATGGTCAAAAAGAATGCCAAGGTCATTGACATTTGATATTCTAAGAAGAGGGGATAGATAAAGTGTATAGTTGACGACGTGGAAATTACTTCGGTAAAATGTCATTACTTTACACTTAGAACAATTTAAACTTAAAAGATTAAAGCTGCACCAATCACAAAAGGAGTCAATATCAACCTGTAGCGAACTCCAAGTCGGCTCCTTGTATGTAAAGCAAAGTTTCACATCGTCAGCATACATATAAATGTTAGAGAATTTCAAA
Organism: Zaprionus capensis; assembly: GCA_018903675.1. Lineage (NCBI taxonomy): Eukaryota > Metazoa > Arthropoda > Insecta > Diptera > Drosophilidae > Zaprionus > Zaprionus capensis. The sequence goes on from JAEIFN010000011.1 coordinate 7,553,825, forward strand.
ATAGAGGGAAGATCGTTAATAAAGAGGTTAAAGAGTAAAGGACCCAAATGACTACCCTGAGGAACACCTGAGGTAACAAAGATTGGCTTAGATACAGAATGTTTGAAAAGAACTCTTTGGGACCTATTTTTTAAATAATTTGAAATCCAAAGCAGTAATTTGTAAGGAAACCCAATAAGATCCAACTTATGAATCAGAAGTGAATGGTTTACAGAATCAAAAGCCTTACTAAAATCAGTGTAAATGACATCAGTTTGCATCTTCTTCTGAAACCCTTTTATAACAAGAGATGAGAATTCCAGAAGATTAGTCGTGGAGGATCTGGATTTCATGAAACCATGTTGACATGGTGAAATTACGGACCTACACATGTGGGTTAGCTGGGCCGTAACAAGTTTTTCAAATAATTTAGGTATAGAGGATAATTTGGAAATACACCTGTAATTCTTCACTTCCGATTTAGACCCATTTTTGTGAAGAGGGATGGAATATGATTCTTTCCAGACTGAAGGAAAATTACTAGTAGCTAAGGATAATTTGAATAGCCTAAAAATGGGTCTATATAAGGAGAAAGCACAGTATCTAAGAACGCATCCTGGTACTCCGTCAGGGCCAGGTGAGTTAATGGGTTTAACCAAGTGCAGGTTAGTAAGAAGAGAATCTTCATCGATACTAGGGCAAGAAATTGAATTAGAGTTATGAATAGGATAAGGATAGGAAAGATTAGAATCATAGGTATTAGATGAATAGGTTGATTGAAAAAAATTCGCAAAAAGATCAGCACCGGCCTGATCATTATTTGCTTCATTATTTTCAATTAATTTGGTTCTAAAGAATGTATGTGGAACCAGTTATGTATATGAATTTGATGATCTTAATGTATTGTACAATCTACCGACTCCCATGACATTGAAAACTGTTTCCATTGTATGGACGGGCACAAAATGCTGTGGCGCAGGAAAGTTCATTTTGACCTTGAGCCATATAATGAGAGACCAGTATATGGATATATAGTACAATGTGCTTAAATTTAATATTCGATTTTATAAATTTGTTTACATTTGATGGTTTTACTCGCAAATGATAATCCGCAAACGAGATTCTCATTAAAATGAGTTCAGAATTGCATTAAATTCATATTTCACTCAGCGGACGAAGGCTGCGCTGGCCCTCTTTCCCTTCTCCTCTCTCCCTTCCCCCAACCTTATGGTAGACGGCAGTGAAAAAGTCGACTTAAAAAGAGTTATGAAATTCTGAGCACTCGAATTAAATGCTCCCATTTTAGCTGTACTTGAGCCAGCGGCGGACATGACACATTGTAAATGTTGTTTTAATTGCACTCACATAATGAAATATGTACCTACAGTTTACGGTTACTCTTTAATAGAATAGAGCGACTTCATCCTAAACACTTGCTAATTGCGCGCAAAGGCCACTGCATGGGCTGCCCCCCGTGTCATAGCCATAAATCGGGAGCAAACCACACCGGCAGTCAGCTCGCAGCTGGAGGAGATCTAGCAGAACTGTCAGGCCATTGTCTGTTCAATTAACTGCATATGAGGTTTGAGATACAGCCACAAGGGCAGCAATCACAGTCGAAAATAAAAGAATAAACCCACCAGCAAACACCTCCGAAATGCATAAATCTGTGCCTTCGAAAACTGGTGCAAAAACTAGCGACAAAGCGCCGACTCATGTTGCTCATGACAACACATTCGGCAGCAGCCGCCACTGCACACTATCCCAAATAGTAGTAGACGTCGCGACATCGTCTTCGTCGCAGTAGTAGTAGTATATAATAGTAGCTTTTCTACTACCTTTTGAACGGCCAAGCGCTAGCGATCGGCTCCATCTCCGGCTCACCAATACACACACACTCTCACTGGCACACAGACGGAGAGCAAGCCGAGCTCGGCGCGACGAAGCCGAAACCCGAAACGCCAGCCGAAAATTTAGCACTTCTTTTTAAATTTTTGTGCAATCTCGAACTTTTTGTTAGTTGTGTGTCGGAGTTCGCAGCGACTGTTTGTCGAGAAGAGAGTTCGGAAATTTTATTCTGTAGAGAGAGATTATATACAATTCGTATCTCAAAGCAGGGTGTGGAGAACCTTCTTAAATTTGTGCGCGTGTATTAAGGAAATGCTTAGAGCCAACAGGCTAGTGTAATACAGTTCTGAACATGTCCTCCAAAATTTTTAGTTCCCTGATGGCCGAGAGCATCTTGCTCTCGAAAGCCGCTCAGATCGTATCGGGATATTCGCCGGTAACCATCTTCCTAATCGCCGCGATCAGCATATTCGTTGTGGTCTATAATAAAAGACGTGCGCGTATGGTGAAATATATCGAAAAGATTCCAGGACCTGCTGCACTGCCCTTCCTGGGAAATGCCATCGAAATGAATGTCGATCATGACGGTAGGTTTACTGGGTCGATTCTAAGCTACGATTAGTACTGCTCGCATTTGCTACCTCGACCCTGAATCATCATGCCCAGTTGCTCGTAATAGATCGATCTGATTGATTTGGCTAACAAATAGCATTGTAAATAAAGCGTAGACGCGTTCGCAGCGGTCATCAGGTGCTAATTAACTGACGAGCAAATAACTCGACATAAGTCAACGATGCCTGAGATCCATGGGGGTACTTGGGAACACAAACACAGTGGTCTCCTATGTTTGGATCAATTTCGGCAGGTGTTAACAAACTTTGCTTAGCTCTCCGTTCACTTTCATCCAACCTGCTGTTGGCGAAATGCTCTAATATATTTTATATAGATATACTCGTATATGCTTTATACATATAGAAACTAAAGTTCCGTCACGTACAAACAGTAAGTTCAGAAGGTGCATGAAACCGAAAGGTGCTAATTTACATTTGTGTGAATCGAGAACAAAATAGAGTTATTGCTATGTGCATATTTTTTTATTGAAGCTAAACATTTGATTAGAATCTTTTCAAATTAAATTAAATGAAATAACACTTTTTCTTGTTCTTTTTCTTTGTACTCAGTTTACGATTCAATTAACAGTATAATCCGGATTTCGGTTCGGTATTGGCAAGTCGTTCTCATGTGAAGACTAATTGCGCCTCATAAATAAGTAATCCTCAAATGCGACTTAAAATTTCAAAGCTACCCACAGCTAATTGGCTGAACTCGGGAATGACCTTTTTGCGAATTTAATTTATCTCTTTGATTTTTTGCAGAATCGGAAATTAATTAACTATAAATACGCAAAATTGGCGCTAATCATACATATAAAACCAGACCTAACTTTGAACTTGATATGCGCCAAACCGACGAAAACTTTCACCTCCCAAAATAAAAATAAGCATAACAAAAAAGAAGGGTTTTTACCGGTTGTTGGGTTAGGTTGGTAAAAAGTAAATAGCGGAAATGCTGCGTTTACATAAAGTTCACATTTACACGCAATTGAAATGGAATTAGCCTCTAAACCATATTCAACAAGTTTATGAAGAACCAAGTGGAAAAACAAATAAAAACAGTAGCCGCTCATAAATATCATTGTTGACCAGCAAGCCCAACGCGAGGAGTTATAAAAACTCATTTTATGACTGTTCGAAGCCCCGAAAAGGTCTAACTTGTTATCTACTGTAAGCACCAAGCATGTTGCGGACGTGCTAGCATCGGGGAATGCTCGCTAAGATCTTGGTCATGATCTTCATCTTCGTGTTCGTCTTCTTGATCTTCTTTTGATCTTGATCTTGACATTCAAAAAACAGCCGTAAGCTCATTGTGCAGCTTTGCAGCAGACAAACGGTTAATAAAAGCCCCGATTTCAACCGAGACCAACCGAGCCGAACCCAAACAGATTGGCAGCATTCAATACATCTTAGGATGATTAATTCCAAGCTTATATAACAGTTCCGCACCGTGCTCGATAACTAAAAACATTGACCAATTAACATACACACTCATACACACATACTCACACACACACTGACATCGGCAGCTGTATTTCAATGCGGAAACGCAACAAGAAACAGAGGTAGATAGAAGATAGACGGACTGATGGACAGATACAATCAGTCTAGCCAAATTTAAGCACATGCTATTCGGGGTACAACCTCCTCGTCAGTCGGCCAAGTTCAAGCCCAAAGCGAGTTGTGTGAGATATAAGAGTTTTCAGTATAATATTGATATAGGAAATTCGTTAACATTTCCCAATAATACGTCGAGGCATTCGCTTTGGGGCGATCTTTACGGATTTCTGTCGTGTTCTTTGTTCTTTGTCTACGCAGCGCGGACACTTTTGTGAAGTGGTTTTTCTGGCTAGATGGGTTTTTTTTTATTTCGGTGGTCTCTCAACTTGGCCGCACTTCAATGTTCTCCAGTCGTTAGAAATGTCGGAAGTTGGCAGTTGCCAGCAGGTTTTGTTGCTATTACTGTCATTGTTGTTGTCTGGGTCTGCACTCCGAATCGAAGTCGAGTCAGTCTGTAATGCTAATGCATTCGACTTCCGATTAATGACTGCAGATAGACTAAAACATAATCATTATAAAACCTATGATAAATGAAGGCTAGAGGTGAACTAAACAATTACCACATTGAGGTTTATTAACAATATAATCTGCACCATAGGAGACCATATTAGTTAGCTGCCTTTTATTGTTTTGCAAAAATTTGCAAAAGAGAACAAAGCGAGTTCTTGATATCTTGCCAATTCCTGTTCAAAATTAGTCAACTTTCCATTCGAGGACAAAGCTAACGCGAATGCGCATGCGAATGGGAATCTGAGCCGAAAGAACCCACACCTGGCATTAAAACGTATCTCGATTTGGCCAACTGGTCGGTCAAGCGCAGTGCTTGAACTTAATTTGGCTACGAAAGTTGTTTCAATAAATTTCGAATGTTGTCATCTATGCAATTCTTGGCCAAATAAATACATGTGCAAATATGCAAATGAGTGCGAGACTCGTCGCAGAATGAAAAAAGAATTAATTAATTATGTACTTATGGCCCCAGTATGGCTCTGGTCTCTTTGTCAGGCGAACATGTATCTGCAGCCTCAGTTCAAGGCGATCGAGGAACGTGTTGATGCAATTTATGGATTCCGAATACAATCTAAGCGTGCCGATTAGGCGCAACTTGAGTGCTTCATACCTGCCTAACCGTTTGCTGTGGCATCCACAAGTGATGCTGCACAATTGGTTGCCCAAGGTCGTATCATAATTTTGCTATAAGCTGTTGAAGAATCGGTGGCAGCAAGTGACGTCTGAATGCCGCCAAGGTCTGCGGCCGTCTCGGGTTCGCCTCAACCGAGCTGAGCTGAGCTCTGCCAAAGAACATTTGGCAGTCAGTCCGTCAGCCAGTAAGTCAGCCAGTCAGTGCCGCGACTTGTCTCTGGGTCTCGGCTAACGACTGAGCAGCTTCGCCTCAGCTCGGGTTCCCTGAATGCGAGTGGGGTTTGAGTCAGATCTCAGTGTGAGTCGACTCTGAGTGCGAGTTGTGGGTGCTACTGGGGCTGGTTGCGCGGCCGTGAAACCGGCTGCCAGTCAGATTGACATTAGCAGCAACCTCAACTTCAGCTCGGCATGCGTAAATGATGTTTTAATGTGCAACAATTTATGAGTCCCAATGACAAATTGTTGCAAGGTACAGCAGCAGACATACATCGTACACAAGGCGACAATGAATTACGAGTGTAGGTAACGCAACTGGAGGAGGCCTAAAAGAAAAGACTGGCCAAATCGCAGCCAACTTGCCCTCAAAGCAATTTCAAAATGAACACGAAGCCGGTATAAATTGTTTATGAAATGCGTTTTGTTTTCTATTTTTATTAGATTCCACTTTGTGCTGCCTGCTACGCAGTCGCCTTTGCACCTTGCCAATTCGCTGGTGCTTGCCATTTGCCGCGACTAACATGCCAATATGCAAAAGAGTGTAGAGCACAAGCAGAGAAGTGTAGGGAGGAAGGGAGAGAGGAGGGGGATTGTGCGGCATACCGTTGTAGCAGCGGCAACTGAAGACCAAGCCAGCCGCGGTGATGGCGGTTTGGGTGTTGCTTTCTGCAAATCGTGTTGACGCTATTCGGGTTACATAAAATCATTGTTAGAGATCTTGAAAGACAGACCAGGCGTGCGAGTGTGCGTGTGTGTCATCGTTTAATTAATGCAACAATGACCAGTCATATGGGGCGCATGGGCAACGTGCGCACGCTCAGCTGCGACAGTTAACCCATGCTCGCCCATGTTTACCCATGTGATAAACAAGTGCAACACAACATAATTAACACGACAGATTCAACCCGATCTGGATGACGGCGGCCTTGATTGTTTTCCACCTCGTGTTTTTAGGCCATGGATTTTAAAAAAATTCATGGACTATTGTGTTTGTCGGAACGGAAATGTGCGTAACAGGCAAAAGGAGGCATCTCCGACCCCATAAACTATATATATTATGAATCAGTATCAGTAGCCGAGTCGATTGAGCCATGTCTGTCTGTCCGTCTGTCCGTCTGTCCGTCTGTCCGTCTGTCTGTCTGTCTGTCTGTCCGTCTGTCCGTCCGAATGAACACCTGGATCTCGGAAACTATAAGAGCTAGAGTCATGAAATTTTGTGACAACATACGTATATATTGCAGTGTCTCAAAGTTTTTTTGAAATTTGGACACGCCCCTTCCCGCCTCTGAAAATGAGTAATAACTATAAACACTATTTTATACCATGATAACACAACCCCACAAACAACAAAGTTTGTCATGATCTGGGTATGCGGCATATGCAGTTATATGTATTTTAGGTCGCTGAATCCGAATCCGGGGTCAGAAATTCTCCATCACGTCTGGATTTCGACCTAACCTCAAAAAACTGAAAAACCTTTGGATATCCCCCAAAAGATATAGAATCGTGATCTGGGCATGCGATATATGTTTTAACATGTATTTTGTCCTTCTTAGTCCGAATCCGAAGTCCAAATTTGCATAGCACGTCTGAGTTTCGACTTAACCTCAAAAAACTCATGCCCAGATCACGATTCTATATCTTTTGGGGGATATCCAAAGGTATTTCGGTTTTTTGAGGTTAGGTCGAAATCCATACGTGATGGAGAATTTCTGACCCCGGATTCGGATTCAGCGACCCAAAATACATATAACTGCATATGCCGCATACCCAGATCATGACAACCTTTTTTTTGTGGGGTTGTGTAATCCATGGCCTTATACAGTCAGCTCCTGACTGTAGCGTTTGTATTTTTCTTTAATTGGTGTCGCAAACACTTTTCACACGTGCACTGGGCTTCCCCCAGACAAAAGCTTCGAACTGGTAGCTCAGACAGGTAGCCCAAACAGATCGCGCGCTGCGTCACAGCACAGCCCAACACACTGAAAATGCCATTTGTCATTATTCATTATTCGTTATTTATGTTACGCGCACTTCAGATTCGGCTTCAACGCTCGTTACCTGTCACTCAGGCCGAGCGGCGGTGTCGAACAAGGTGCCAACCTACCCAGCTACAGCATCGCGACATACGATAATGACGAGCTACAACTGGTTTTCGCACGGCAATTTTGATTCAAAATTAATTTGGTCTGTTTTCGGCATTCACAGAGCTGTTTAATCGCGTTATCGGTATGCAGAAACTCTGGGGCACACGCATTGGCATCAACCGCGTCTGGCAGGGCACATCGCCGCGTGTGCTGCTCTTCGAGCCGGAGACGGTCGAGGTAAGTTTTAGTCTTGGATTCGGGGTGGAACCTTCGTTACTTACCCGATCTCCCTCCTTACATTGCAGCCCATACTGAACAGCCAAAAGTTCGTGAACAAGAGCCACGACTACGACTACCTGCACCCCTGGCTGGGCACAGGGCTGCTCACTAGCACCGACCGCAAGTGGCATTCTCGCAGAAAGGTGAGCTACAGCCAAGCACAAAGGAGAGGTGAAACAGCGTAAACTAATGGGGTTCATCTTACAGATTCTGACGCCCGCTTTCCATTTTAAAATCTTGGACGACTTCATTGATGTGTTCAACGAGCAGAGCGCCGTCTTAGCTCGCAAACTGGCCGTCGAGGTGGGCAGCGAGGCGTTCAACATGTTCCCCTACGTCACACTCTGCACTCTGGACATTGTCTGTGGTGAGTCTCACGCCATTCAAGGTGAGGTATCCCCCCGAGTATCAACTAACCGTTTGCTAATTGCGTCACAGAAACCGCGATGGGACGCAAAATCTACGCGCAGAGCGACAGCGAGTCGGAGTACGTCAAGGCGGTCTATGGGTAAGAGAAGTGAATGAGATAAAAACAAAAACGAAACCATTTCCAGAACTTAAATTCAATTTGGAGTCAGTCGGGGCAGCTGCTGTGCAATATTGAGAGCTGTCAGGGCGACTGTCAGCGGGAGCGACATGTTCCCACACACGCCCATTTCGCATTATGATCTCTGTGTGAGTGCTCGATTTTGAGCACGTGTATGTGTGTGTGTGTTTAAGGGTGCTCTCAGCTCATGCGTAAAATATGCGAGATTAAGATGTCAATGGGAAGCTTCCTTTGTCGCTGGCGCTGCTCCTGCTGCTGCTGCTTCAACTGCTCGTGCTGCTGATAACATGGCTCATATGGCACGCAGATAAACAGAGATAGACGCTCGGACAGACAGACAGTCAGCCAGACAAACTGACAGACTGACAGGCAAACACTTGACTAACTTTCAATTTAATGCAACACTTTCCTATCCATTTCTCACCAACCAATCTGCCCCTTCCTTACCTTCAGCATTGGTTCCATTGTGCAGAGTCGTCAGGCCAAGATCTGGCTCCAGAATGATTTCCTCTTCCGCCTGACTGACGATTACAAGACCCATCAGAGCTACATTAACACGCTCCACGGCTTTTCAAACATGGTGATTCGCGAGCGCAAGGCGGAGCTGTCCATGGCAAACAACAACAATAACAACAACAACATGCCCGATGCCTACGATGATCTGGGCAAGAAGAAGCGTCTGGCTTTCCTCGATCTGCTCATCGATGCCTCCAAAGAGGGCACAGTCCTGTCTAATGTGAGTTTCGAAAAGTAAAACCATAACATATAAACCAATAACATTCCCCGATTCTTTGCATTGCAGGAGGACATTCGCGAGGAGGTAGATACGTTCATGTTTGAGGGCCATGATACGACTTCGGCTGCCATTTCGTGGACTCTATTCCTGCTAGGCTCAAATCCGGAGTATCAGGAACGTGTCGTTGAAGAGCTCGAATCCATATTTGGCAATGACACAGAGACTCCGGCAACAATGAAGAATTTATTGGATATGCGTTATTTGGAGTGCTGCATCAAGGACGCCCTCAGACTGTTTCCCAGCGTGCCCATGATGGCCCGTATGGTGGGCGAGGATGTTACCATAAGTAAGTCATCAATTAGGGTTTCAGTTACAATCTTCTTTATATTGAACTCTCTGTTTTCAGGTGGTAAATTGGTACCTGCCGGAACCCAGGCGATTATCATGACCTACGCCCTACATCGCAATCCTCGCGTCTTTCCCAAACCGGAGCAATTCAATCCGGACAACTTCTTGCCAGAAAACTGTGCCGGACGTCATCCCTTCGCGTACATCCCCTTCAGTGCCGGACCACGCAACTGCATAGGACAGAAGTTCGCCATTCTAGAGGAGAAGGCAGTCATATCGACGGTGCTGCGTAAATACAAGATCGAAGCTGTTGATCGTCGCGAGGACCTCACCCTGCTGGGCGAGCTTATCCTGCGTCCCAAGGACGGGCTTAGAGTTAAAATTACGCCTCGCACTTGAGCACTGTTCTAGTTCTCCTGGCGACTTAGTTAATCCAAAGTTTTTAACATGTAAATATCTTTCTAAGCGTAGTAGTTCATTATAATATGATTGTGCTAAATTAGCAAATAACATTTTGACCTCTCTGTGGAATCTGTAACCATAGCCTAAGCCAACTCAGTGACTTAATATTGATTAGTCAGTATGTTTTTTTTTAATAAAAACGTAGTTTTAATTACCCATACATCGATGTGTTGCTTTCTGTGGCTTAAAAGGGGCACTCAGGATAAATTTACCTTTTAATAATTTGCGAAAATGTCAAAGATGTGGGAAAAGAATTTTCGATTAATTACCAATGGGGAATTGTTAAATTAGCTTTGTCTAGTAATAGGTTACTAACCGAACCACCTATAACTGCTTAAGCCGGTTTATTTGAGCTTTTGGAATACTTTTTGTTTTGTTCCCAGTATTAACTTTGCATCAACTTTTATTATTATTATATATTGGAACAAAATTCAACAATATTGTTCATATATTTATTGACTATATACATATATACTATATTAACTTAATTCGCTTAAATTGAACTAATTTAGGAACATCTTTATTTTGGAAACATACGTCGATTACTCTCTAATTTCGTTTGTTTTATGTTATGTCAACTATATGTTAAAGTAATCAGATTTTGATGAAACGTACCCCTTTAAAGGACTGGCCATAAAACCCTAAGACCTAAGGACTGCGAATGACTGCAGCTGGATTAAGGCATAATGAAGTTTCATAACTAAGAAAGTTCTCGTCTATGACAGTTTACTTCATGACCTCAAAAACATTTGTGGACAAAACGCTACTTTAAAATTATCAAAACAATAAGTAAAATTGCAATATATAAGTTAAATATTACAAAATTAATGCAACAAGTAGTCAATATCTGCGAAAATGTGCGTTGGTGTAACTCATAAAATACTTTTTGTGTTTGCAGCGTCATAGATATGAAAGTTTTGTGAACCATTCCAGACACATTGTAATTTAATGATATTCAATATACAAGTAATCGATTTCAAAACAGTTTTCACAAAAATAATCATTTTTTGAAAATTGAATTCATTGCTGCCAGTTCGGCCATTTCGCTCACTGTGCACTGTGTTCAACAGGAGTTATCGCTTATAACCTCATGTATTCAAATAATTACGTTATTGCACGATGTTTTAAGTTTATTCATTCCATTTAAAATCTAAATGGTCTGTGATTACAAACAAAATCGACAATTTTATCTCGCATGCGCACCCGTGGGCGAAATGGCCTATCTGACGACGATTAATTTAATATCAATGCAACGGTCTGGAGTACCCCAAATGTTGACGGTCTGAATTGCCCCGCACATGCACTGCGAACTAATCAAATCACTCAACAAAACATAATAAGAATACATTTCGAACAATTGCCTGTCATAACATATAAATATAAATTTGACTTATTATACCCTTGCAGAGGGGAGGAGGAGTTTGCAACGCACCTTAAGAGACATCGCAGATCTGACCAAAATCATATACAGCTTCCAAGACAAGTTCTGAATTTAGAAGTAACTTATCAGCTCCAATTAAAGTGATGCATAATATTATAATATTAAATATATACAAAACCATTCCATTCTGCACCATTATATATAACTAGTATTGGAACTATCGAAAGAAATAAGAATAAAACATTCGGCATGCCGATGATAGCCTCTCTTCCTCGTTTTTCACTATGCAATCACAGTTATGCTGTATACGCAAAATTTGTTCTCTGTCTGTAAAAATTATAAATAAATTTGATCCCACGCCTACATGAAACAACGGACCTTGACTAAGACAGTTGCAATTGGCCGCCACATCACCGACAACTATGACAGCTCGACAGTTAGCCGTTTTCGAGAAATTGAGGTGTCCTGAATTAGCTCACCGGTCTGAATTACCCCGTATTCCCCTAGTAAGACGATACGACAGCGTGTAACAATAAGATGTGTTATCAAGATACCTGAAAAAAACAAGTCTTTTTCGCTTCAACAGACAGATGGACGGACAGACGGATGCAGCACTGAATATTCAGAATACATTTCCATATGGAAATGTCTCCAAAGTTGCCTTGTCAACTTTTACAAATAATGAATATACCCTCTGCAAGTGTGTAAAAGTAAAAACATTTTGCATTTTCGAATTTTGTCCTTTTTTTGTACTGAAAACTGAACGTACCATTTTACATCAGGTCTGTGTACCAAATTATCTCACAGAAACACTTAAGTCATGGTACATGGTCCGGTACATGGTACATACAATAAGTATGTTATGGTATGGATCTAGCAATTACCTTTTCCTATTTATATTTTTCTTGTTCGCTTTCGCTATTCATCCATCCTTTTCTCTCTCCCTTTTTCCTTCCAATGCCCCGCACTTGCGACTTTGTCAATTTGCAACAGTTTGACTCCAATTCGATTTCAGCTGCAAGTGTCCTAATTTTCCATTTTACGGAAGAAATTATTAACGGACATGAATTCAAATAAGTGCAGTGTACCTATGTGTACCATGTACCGAAATGTCTTTGTACACTCACTGCAGTTAGCCAAGACACAATCCAATTACTAAGATCAACTCATGTACACGCATGTAAATATACACTAGGTGGCGCCACTAGTTCCACTCAGCTACTCTACCAGGCTAATTAGAATTTTTGGAGAGAAATAACAATCGCAATTACCTGTCCACTAGGTACGTTTTCAGCGACCTCAGTGAGAAATGGACTATTATCAAGTCATCAACAAATGGCGCCAGTTGGCTTTGCCAATGTCTGTTGTGAGTGTGTGTGTATTTTGTATGTGTGTGTGTGAGAGTTATGTGTTCGCGCTGCGGCTGTGCCCGTTTTCTTTTTGCAATTGGAGCGGCGCCAGGGCTTAGAAGGAACTTAAGTGCGCTTAGGCTGTGTAATGCACAAATAAACTCGCCCCGCACACACAAATGGGCGAGTGGGCACCTGGGCGGGCGATGGGCTATATCTAAATGGATATTACGAGCATATGTACGATGTCTGACGACGCGAACTGCGTGCGGGACGTGCGCGTTAAGTAACTCCTACTGGAGCCCGGGGCCGAGCAGGAATAGATAACTAGATCGATAGGCTACCCAGAGACAGATAAGCGCAGGCAGTGCCAGGAGGGGGTGGAAGCGGGACAGAGGCGCCGGAAATGTGAAGGAAGGCAAGGAGAAACAGAGAGGGAGCGAGAGAAGGAGACGGAGACAGAGGGCAAGTCGGATTCGCAGCCAGTGGGCTACGCGACGCTTGCGGCGAATGAGCAAACAATCAATTAGAATGGCAAAATCTTGCTAAATATTCCGTAATCCGGTGAACGCAAAAGGGTCTTAAAAAGTAATTCCCGAGCGAGACAAGAAATGAGTGAAACACGCGATTGAAAAATGGCGAAAAATGATTCTACATGGAACGATGAGGAAATGCACCCATTCCCCACTAAGGCACGCAGCAGACACCCGAGCACCCTTGCTTGGTACTTGGCACTTGGCTCTACCATAGACTGTGAGTTGTGGAACAGGCGTAATAAATCGATTGGCAATTGGAATTGCAATTCCAGTTCGAATTACAATTGCAGTTGCAGTTACAGTTGCAGTTGTTATATTAATTTATGAATTTACAATGCCAGCGATTACTATTTGTTTTAGTTTACAGGCGGGGTTAAAAAGCAATCGATCAACTGCGATGTGATTGCCCCTGCCTGGCATTGGGGAGGAGGAGCCGCGGTGCAGAGGAGCAGGGCAGCGCGGATTGTCCAGTGCCAAATGTGTCACAGTGCATCCAAAATTGGATAGTGACATAGATAGTGACTCGGGACATATGCCTGACCTGCTGCTTGGGGCAATGACGGCAGACGTCAGACATCCGACATCAGACAGAAGTAATTTTACCATCCTGTGGCATTGTCTTTTCTCTCTTTGAACTCTCCCACTCTCTCTTCCGCGTCACTTACGCGAATTTCGCCGGGCACATCAAAACAAATTGCACTCCCCCGAGAGCGGCACACAAATCTGATTAGAAAAACATTTACAAACGCAAATCGCAAGTTAGCGCTGAAGAGGGGAGTGAGCCTCAGGGGGAGTGGGTAAATGGAATCCACCCCTTGAAAAACAGTCGATGTGTGAACTTTGGCACGAAAAGGCGGCGACGGCTCACTCCGGCCAAGGCCAGCCTAATTTGATTGACGTTGACGTCAGTGCGACACAAAATGTGGGAAAAGCGAAGGCGACGATGGCGATGGCAATGGCGACGCGAGCAAGCAAGTGAAAGTGGCATTGGCAGTGGCTTTGGGCAGGTAGCCAAGCGGCGAACGGATGCGCAGAGCCAGACACAAGAAACAAGCCTAGAAATGATATCCAAACAAACTCAATTTGGTGGGCTGCCAGCGCTTTGATAGATTAGCAGCGAGAACGAAGGCGAAGGCGAAGGAAGAGCGCGTCGACGACACGTGACCGGGCCCGGGCTCAACCCAGGCGGGATGAGGTTGACAAGAGGCGGTGGCAGACAATCGGAGCGAGGGGGTTGTACGCTGGGTTGAACTGGTTTGGTGCCCGGCTGGTTATGGGCGAGCATACGAAATTGATTTGCTCATCGCACGAGCACGAGCACGATGCAAGCAAAATATTTGCCATTTGGCAGGCTCCCATTAAACAGCTGGTGACACATACATCAGCAAGGAAGAGCAGCAACCAGAGGACACGTGGCGCAGCCTGCACTTGCCTTGCCTTGCCTGGTGCCTGGCGACACGTGACATGCCGGAAAATTAAACAAAGCTGAAACGGAACACGGAAGAAAGCAGAGTTTAACAATGCAGAAAATTGAAAAACAATCAGAACGTAACCGCAGCAAGTGAGGGTCAATGGAAACTGGTCGGGAAAAGCTAAGTGCCGGCATCCTGGCAGACCTCCCCTTTCCTTCCCAGCTGCATGGTCTGTTTGCTCAGAGCGCGCGTCTCAATTCGTGCCGCTTTATTTGGGCATAATTAGCTTAATGCGCGCGACAAACAAACTGCATGACGACCTGGAGCAGGAGGTTCTCTCCACGCTGTGCGTGTCCTTCCTGCCAAATTGCCTTGCCGATGACAAAGCAAACAAACGTCCAAAGAAACGAAGCAGCAGCCCCAATCAAATTGGCGTAAAAAATGGGAAACACTCTTCCAATACTCAACGAGAAAGTAATACACTTCCCAAGCTTATTGAAAGGTTGAAATTAACTCTCTTTCACTTTCAACTTACGAGAAAATAAAATAACGAGAAAGAAAGGCTAACTTTGTCGTCCCGACTGCTCTATACCTTTGCAAGTTCTTCTCTCCTCCGATCGTTGTGGTGAATACTCGAATGTATATATTAAAAAAATGTCGTACTTTGATAAATACTAATAACTTAGGTTACTTCTTAAATCAAAAGTGGTATTCATACAATAATCTGCATTTCGTCCGATTATTCCTATGCCAGCTATATGTTATAGTGTTGCGGTTTTTATGAAATTTTATATGCATATTATTTATAAAGAACGAGAGCAACAGTCGAACGGCACGCAACAGTGGGATACCCTTCTACCTAGTTTAATTTGTTAAATTTAGGCATGTTTCCAAATTATTCTCCACAGATGGCGCTCACCTGCCTTCTTTGTTAGCTGACACATGCACTTAGTGTTATCGCACACTTTCTTGAATAACTTCTGTGTTTATTGTTTAATCAAATTGAAATTTGGAGGATACATAGATATTTTAATCAGCTTTGTATATAGTAAGACGGAAGTTGCATTTACAACTCATTTACAACTCGAATTTAAAAATTAAATTATTGATTTACGGAGGCGGTGGCACCTAACATTTGACATCAACTTGATCAGCGTATAGTAAACAGCAGTCTACCTGCCAAAATTTGTAACTCTAGCATTTATAATAGCTGCGATCCGTGTGTTCACACACACAAACAGACAGACATGGCTCAATCGACTCGGCTAGTGATCCTTTTATGGGGTCTCTCACGCCTCCGTCTGCATGTTACATACATTTGCACAACGTTAGTATAGTCTTTTTTGACCATTTTCAATGATCGATGTAGTACATTTGAAAAAGAATCGTCTGATATTTTTTGCATGTCAGCTATACGATATATCGGTCCGATCCGGTTCGTTCCGACTTATTTACAGCGTGCAGCAATAAGAAGCATGTGTGCCAAGTTTCAACAAGATAGTAAGAAAACTAAAAGACTAGTTTGCGCTGCAACAGACGGATACACTGACACGGGCCGACGGATACTACTAGCTCCTTCGGTTCATCCCGATTCAGATATATAAATTAATTAATCTTAGATCTTTCGTTAGGTGCGTTGCAAACCAAAATTAATATACACTCTACATGAGTATAATAAAAATAAACTAGACACAATAGCTTGTGTCAAGCGCATCCGATAGTAAGATTCCCGTCGGCCAAAATTTTGAGGACCTTATAATTCCCAATAGCGAATTTTACGCGAATTTGTTTTAATTTATTAACGCGTAGGCAGCTAACATACTAGGATGCATAGAGAATGTTAGCTTGAAAAGAATTTCAAAGATGTATGCACCTAGAATTAATCCATGTGGACGAATGCGCCGTCCAGACAGACAGGCCACACAACCTTTCTCAGTTTAAATGTCAGAATTGCCCCTATACACCATAAAAAATCCACTGTCTCAAATCACATTAGCATTCGCGCATACCTTAGGCGATGCTACACTATCCAAGCAATGACAGAGCAGAGTAGAAAAAAGTAAGAGTCGTGAATCCCTTAAAAGGTTCTTAATCTGTAGCTACTGTTGCTGAATTTTGTTGCTTCATTTGCCCTGACCCCAGCGCTGGAACTACCACTGCCACTGCCACTATGACTTGAGTCGAGGCATTACTCATACGCAGAGTTCTCCGGCCAGTCGGTCTAAGGTGCGTGCCACTATCGGCAGCTGCCGTTGAAGTGCGTGGTAAGCCCCCATTTGGTGAGAGCTGCCGCTGTCAATGAAGTGTCCAAGCTGTCCGCCTGTCAGGGTAGATTGAGGCTTCGTCATATGACCGGCAATCAGTTCCCAAATTGATTTGCAGCCGAGCCTCGAGGAAAATGGCATATTGATTTTTGGCGACTCATTTGCAGCTAATGTGGTCAGCGCGAGTGCACCAAGCTTGCCTGCTGCGGTAACCCTGTCCGGCGCAACAGTTGAGGAGCAGACCCTACGCTGACGCCGACGCCGATGTTGACGCCGACGACGTCAGTGTGGGTCGTAAATTGAGCAAACATTTTCCGACTGCCGCGACGACGTTGTCGTCGCAGTTGTTGTGGCCGCTAGTTGTTGTTGTTGCTGTTCGCGCTGTCGTTGTCGTTGCCGTTGTCGTTGTCGATTGCATGCAATGCAATGCAAGTTTTATGGCACTCGGCGTGATAGCAGCCGCAGCTCTGGTCGAGGACAAACAAGAGCGTTTTATGACAGCCACAATGCCAGCAACGACAAACAGCAACAGAGCGTTCGCCATGCGGAGTTGCGCTCGCCAAGGGAAGTGCAACCGGGAAGGTGCCAGGGCCCGATCCCGGGACTTGCAACTGCAAAAATTTCACCAGTGAATGCGGCAATGAGCAAAATGTAAATAATTTCGCTCGTTTGCTGTTTGAGGGACATCAAGAGGTGTAAGAGGGAAGAGGGGGGCGCGGAGCAGGAGGGGAGACAAAAAACCTGACGCAAATAAAATAATAAATTTCGTGCAAAATTGACAAGGTGGCTTAGCCGCATGCTGCTGTTGCTGCTGCTGCTGCTGATAGTGAACAGCAGCACTAACGGCAACGGCAACGGCAACTGGACAGAACTTTGCTCGCATAGAATCAGTTTGTAGACACAACGTGCGCGCACACAGTAGCCAAATTGGTAGTTAGTGGACGGCTTAGGCCTGGCCGTAAAGTTAAGCACATAATTGCGAAATTAAAGACAGCTGACGGTTTACAGCGCCGCAGCGCAGTGCTCTGTTGCTGTCTCTGTCGCTTTCGCTGTTGCTGTTGCTGTTGTTGCTGGGTCGTGGCAAGCCGTCGTCGATGTTGCCAATTCCCACGCCGCGCTGTCTGCCGCTTATTATGCTAAAATCAAAACGAAAACAATGACAAAACGTATGCTTCAATTCTAAAAACAACTACAGCCAGTTGCCAAGTGTCTACAGCAGCAACAGCAACAATAGCAACAACAGCAACATCGACGGCAACAACAACAACAACAACAACGACGAACGAATTTAAATTGAAATTATTTATTTTTGCATTTTGAAAGCGCCCGCGCGTGTCAAGGATTCTCACGCACACGAGCCACATTGGTTGCCCCTCAGCAGCAGCAACAAGAATAGCAACTCAACCCGCCCCCGCCCCTGCCACGCCTCCTCTGCCTCCATCCCTTGCGGGAATGACAACAAAGCCGCCTGCCTTGCTTTTATAATTTGAAAATATAAAAATAACAAAGTGCCGTCGCACCAGTAAGTATTCCAAGCCGATTTTCAAATGTCAAAGTTCCAATCTGCGGGCAACATTTGCCCCTCCATCCCCCCACCCATTCCTTGCTGACGATTTCAATCAACAAGGCGCTTGAATGTTTGCCGATTTTATATCCAAAATCTACATCCAGTCTTACCAAGCTCAATGATGGGTCTTGCCTGTGAAAAATAATAATATTATATAACAATAATAAGAGTTACATTTATCGATCAGAGAATTAACTATGTATTTTCTTCGAATAAGTCTTTGACTTTGAACAGCTATAGTTCGTTAAATTTTTAATTTATTCATAATTGATATACAAATATAAAGTATTTTATAAAAAGATTTATTCTATATTTTTTTTAAAAATAAATAAGAACGGATATAGTCAAGTTTTAACTGTGTAACGATATGAATTATAAATATACTTAGACATATACATAAGTTTAAGAATAGAAGGAGAAACAAAGCTAAGAAAGCGAGACTGCTCGCTAACTAAAGTATCACCTATTGGCGTAATAAAATTAAATCTAAAGGAGGCGACTCCGACCATACATTCTTAATGTGGCTTTCCGTCCACAAGAGTAGTTCAATTCCTTTGTTGATACTGATTCAGAATATGTATACTTCATGGGATCAAAGATGTCTGCTAAGGTTGGCCGAGAAATATATATCCTCTGTAAGGGTATACAAATTATTCGAAACTGCTTTCTGATCACATTCACAAAAATATCGTCATTTCCAGCTGCTCTTATAATTGATTGCAATTGTTCTATATTTAAATATGTACAGTGTTTATTTATATTTAATTTTTGGTATTTGTTGTTTCACTACATACAATATACATACATTTTAAAAACACCATATGGGTCTTACACGAATCAATCAAATCGTTTCAGCTTGAGTATGTTTAGATAATTTAACGATATTTTCTTTCGTTTTGAGATACCTGAACACACACCGATTGCTTCCCACGCCCACCACACATTGCCCTAATCCCAAGCAAATGCAGTAGCCAAGCTAAAACATGATCCATAATCCGAAACCACACACACTCACACACCCAAACGCGAGTAAACAGCGAAGAGAGGTCCCACCCGGTCCGAAAGTCAGGGAGACGTGAGAAAGGGAAAGAACCCGTTCACCTGCCCATCCACAAATCGAATTCTGATTGAGAGATCTTTAATCATATTTGTGTACGTATTTACTATATATACAAATATATTTCATACACCCGCTTCAGGGGGTGGAGAAGGTGGGTACCACCTAGCAACCCCCCTGGAAAATGGCGTTTTGATCTGGCCAAAGCCCATGCGGCTTAGCAAGTTGAACCACGGGCCTAAGTCGGCCTAATATTTCTCACGTTCCTCGCGGGCAGGCGATAAATAGAACACTTCTGTGTATGTACAATATGTTTCTGCATGTCTCGCTGAACTGGGAATGCGGCGGAGATTTCGGATCTTTGGAAGCGACAGAACTGGATAAATAGCCATGCATGCCTCATACGCATACTCATATTCACATTCACACGCACAGTCATAGTCGGGAGTTCCATTCGTAGTCCCACTCATAGTCACTTTGTCGCTGAGATTGTGGTTGCGGTTGCGGCGCTCCGACTGTGCCTGAGGTTGTGGAGCGGCTGCTGTCTTTGGGTCGCTATAAATCATAAGCAAACATTTTGATATTGTAATCCCCATTTTAATTCGAGCGCATAAAAAGCCGAAAATCAAATTTTTCGACATTGGCGGCGGCGTCTCTGATGTTCGCTTGCAGTTACTTTTTCGCTCGTACCGAAAATTGATGGATTACTCGTACATTGGCCACAGTGCCAGTCGCAGTTGCCCCTCCCCCAAATACCCCCCAAAGCAACCCCCCTCCGTTGTCCACCTTTATAGCCAATTCTCATTCCGACTGATAAGAACTCTACGGAAATTTGTTGCTCCTGTTGATGATGATGAATACAATTGTTAGCCAGTTGTCAATCTGTTTGTTGTTTCTCTTGTTGTTGTTTCTCTTGTTGTTGTTCTTGTTGTTGTTGGTGCTTTATTTGATTTATTAATTACTAATGTTGCATCAGGAAACTGCGGCAAAGAAGAACAAATAGTGAAACGATGGCAGAACTTTTATCGAAATCGATATCGAAATTGGAAATGGCCTAGATAAGTATCGCCACACACACACACACACACACACGTGCATGCCGAGTCATGTCTGAGATCATGTGAGCCCTTTTTGTGCCCTGCGGCAACAGTTGAAAGTGTTTTTTACTTTTCTCTTTGCGCAGTTTGTTTGATGTGGCCCTTCTGACGGGGCTGCGGGTTGCGGTGCTCGTTAAGTGGTGGGTGGTCGGTGGGTGGGAGCTGAGTAGGTGAGTAGTTGCTCTGGGTCAGCTTTGAGGTGCGCCGCCATTAAGAAATGAATGGCGCCCTAATCTATTGTGTTTAAAGATGGTACGATATATGTTACGAATAAGTAATTGCGAGAGTTGACAGACATACAAATTCACATGTTTGAAATTGTAAATGAGATTTATAGAAAGTATAATAATTATTCAAAAACATGCAAAGTATTAACAATTTATTGGAATTGTATCAATTTATACTTAATCATCGATATAATTATATTTAAAATTACACTCAACAAATATTGATTAGATCTGACAAAGTAATATCCAGAAATGGAACTAGATCTTGCAAATCTTTTATAAATCTGAACAACAGTTACTGAGTTGCTAGAATACACATTATATATATATCTATGTAGTATATCTGCATATTCAGTTGTTTTCATTTCCTTACAGTATTAATCCCTCATTATATGCTACAAATTTTCTTGGCCATCAATTTTCTGACTGTCTGACTGTCTCCACATCACACTTCCCCCCACTTCACACCCACTTCGCTCCCGCAGTTTTCCTTAGCAGCTCTGCTTCATTATTTCTATCAAAACAAGCCAAAACAGCTGTTTGGCTGCTGCTGATGCTGCCACGTCTGCCGCTGCAGAGCACAGACATCCAGTCTTGGAAGGCACCGAATGCAACAGACAAAAGGGGAACGCATGGATTTCCATATGAGCGCATCCTGGGGAAAAGTGCGCACAGCAGCGAGACCTCTGCGCATGTAACGGTGTGCACACACACAGAGACAAGCCACACCCTCGGCAGGCAGCTCTCGCTGGGCGTGGCCAGACAAAGCGACGAGTACGAGAGCGCAGCCAATCGCAGCGCCGCAACGCAACGGCGAGTGAGTGTGCCGTGGAATGGCTGGAGATAAGGGGTGAAGGCGCAGGAGAGTGTGAGTGCTGTGTGTGCGCGTGAGAAGATGATGAAGTGTAGCCGAAGCTGAAGCTGAAGCGAGAAAGGGTCCTGCCACTGCGCCACCAGCAGCAGCATCCGTCGCGGCGGCAGCGTCCCAAATGGAAATTTCACACACACCACGTGCCGCGCATAAATTGGCCAACAATCGATGTAACTTTTGCCAGCCATTTGACTCGGCCAGGAGGAAATGTCATCATATTTTCGCTGCTCCACAGACACGTCCCAAATAGTACGTCCGCCGTCAGCCTCTGCCGTAGCTCCGTCAGCTCTCCATCCTTGTTTCCTTCGTGTTGCTGGACATCGGTGCGATGTGTGTCGCTTAATTTGTTTGGACCTTTGCCGGCCAGCTCCTGCCCTCCATCCCCAACTCCGTCTCCATGTCCAACTCCTGCTCCCACTCTGCCTGCTACTGCTGCTGCTCGTGTCCAAGTGCCCTCTTGCTGTGTGTGTGTGTGTTTTTTTTCTCTCCGCGCGTCCGGCATATGTATGCGACATCATGACACCGGGGACTTTGTTACAAGTACTTTACGGTAATGGAGGATTTTCGCTTGAGCATCCCTCTAACAAAAATTAATTTAAATCGATATGCTGCCGCAAGAGAGAACGTGGCTGCCACAGCATCAAGCTGCCGTCTGCCTGTGCCCCAGCCCCTGCCTCTGTCCTTGCCCCTGCCTCTGGCCCCAAGCAGCTTATGCAGACCTTTCCTCAGTTGCTGCACTCAGCTGTTTCTTTGTTGCCTTTTCGTCCCTTTGCTTATTAATTAGTACTGCGATTTGCTCTGGCTGGGCAGGCTGATTGAACTGCTGGCAGATCCTAGTCGAATCTATAAAGAGCTGTGGCAAGTGGCATGTAGCAAGTGGGGACACGGCGCAGTTGCTTTCTCAGATTTTTGAACTGTCACAGCGTCGCTGGCAATGTCAACAAGGACACGCCACGCACACTAATAGAAGAACAAATGGCACAGCTCGCGCGTGTGTATGTGTGTGTGTGCGGGTGTGCGTGCGTATAGTTTATTGACTGCTTGCGGGAAGTGCTTTTCGCTGAGATCTCGGCTAAAGAATGTAAGGCTGGCCGACAAAGCCGTTCGCAAATCCTGAAAATTGACTTGGCTGGCAGGCGGGCGGAAATCAATGCCGCCATTTTGCGAAAGAGTTGCCCACTACTGCTGAAGGTTGAAGCAGGCGCCGGCATCCGCATCCGCATTCACATCCACATCCACATGCACATTCACATTCACATCCGCAAGGGCAACCTCGCTGCGTGTCTCATAAGGCATACAAAATTAGTTTGTAGCTGGAGCATAAGTACAGCTGTGTCTGTGTGTGTGTCTATAGGGGCCATAGGGGCAACGGGGCGACATCTTCGCTGTGCGCTCCCTACGCACCATCGTATTTCATTTCGTCATGTTTCGGGATTAGGCGGATTAGTCGGCGACTGAGCGATGGCTCTGAACTTTGCAACGACTGCGCCCAACTTTCTGGTAGTTGCTTAAAAAGGGAAATGTGACAACAACAAGGGCGCGGACGTGGCTGCGGATGCGAATGCGGATGCCGAGGCGGATAGACGACTGTGTGTGCGTTAGGTGTAGATTTGTAGCACTTTGGAGCGCCCTCAAATGCTTTGCATATCAATTTTGCCCCGGGTGCGTGCGACTTTACGAATGTCGCGCATTAGGCACTCGCTGGGCCCATCAAAGGATTCAGATTCGGAATCAGATATAGCGCGCCAGCTTGACACAGATAAAATAAATCTGTGAAAGTATGAATATGTGCAAGTACTGTACAAACTACAAAGGATATAGTTGACTTTCGACTTTCAGGTGAAGGAAATTCGTGTGGAAAACTGTCTTGGCTATACACAACTCACGGCACGTAGCCCTCAATGGTCTGCAAATGGGACGCCATTTTGTTTTGTGTGCTCCATTCGAATTACTCGATAACAAAACTACGAGTAGCAACTACCCACAACGAGGCGGAGAACGAGCGACCCACAACTTAAGCCCCTCGCATTGCGCATTGCGCATTGGCCCCTCAGATATCGGGAATGTCAAAGTCTAATTTTGTTTTTCTCTCTTATAATTGAAATGTGCCTGGGTAAATCCCACGGCGCACAGTTCCAACGGTTCCCGAAATAGATACCATGTCATCAATAGGAACTGTTGCCTTTGCCATTTGCCATTTACCGTTGCCCTGCATTGATTATACGAGGTGATAAACTGGGCTTTGCTTGGCCTAGAAAGGGGAGGGGTGAGGATAGCCAGGAAATGTAATTACACGGCAGACGGAACCGCATCCAACATGAACATGAATGGACTCCCATCCCATACCATCCCGGAGTTAACCCTTTATCATCATTTGCCAGGCTGGCGTCGAAATCGCAATCCGACTAGAGGAACTGACAGGTGTTATTCACCGGGGTGGGGGGAGGAGGAATGCTCTCCGGGGAGCCGGGTGAGCCCAGAGGGCATTTTCCATATCATTGCCTCCTCTGCGCTCAATACAATGCAATGATATTTCTGAAGTAGCTCCATACGCGAGTACTTCAACTCCTGCCAACCTGCCCCCGCTCTCGCTCTCTGGCACTGGCCAAGTGGGTCGAGTGAAGCTAATCGAAAGTTGTGTTCGGTTTATATAACTTCAAAGCGCATTTCGCCGACAAAAGTCTGATTAGTGAAGTGGACGAGTTTTGGAGAGCGTCCGTCTGCTTGTGGAGATTACAAGGTTGCAAAGTTCTCGATCGATAAATCAACGAAACTGCAACTAAAATGCATTTTCTAATTGGCTGCGAGTAGAGGAAGTAATCGAGGCTAATGTGTAATAAGAGATGAGCCTTAAACCTGGAGAGGACAGCAGCAAAACATCAGTACCCCCCCTTTCTCTAACCCCGCTGTGCAACCATCCTTTGGGCTTAGCTTGAGTCACGCAGCAGAAGGAGAATAAAAACTGCGGCAAACAAATGCGAAATAAAAACGAAAATTATGAACTGCACAAAAGCTGTTGTGAATTTTAATAAATTTCCTCGTTCATGTTGCTGCTGCTGCTGATGTTGTTGTTGTTGTTATTTTGGCAAAAGTATCTGGCAACTGAGTCGGAGTGGGGGACGGAGGCGGAGACGGAGTGAGCAAATCAAACAGGGATGCGCACGGGTGAAGGGTAGCCCAGGGACGGGGCAATGGGTGGAGGTAGGGGTAAGCGGGAGTGAGAAGGAAGCAGGGGGGAGGGAGGGAAGCCACCCAGCACAAGCAACGAATATACGTCAAAAAGAACAGTTATTTATTTATTTGTGCACAATCGAGAGCACAGCAAGGCATGGCAGGGGACAAGAGGCACGGAGCAGGGGGCAGGAGGCAGGGGCAAGGCGAGCAGTACCGCCTCAAGCCACAGGCAGGCAGGAGGCAGGAGGCAGCAGGCAAACAATGGCGGCTAACGGAGAATAATGGGATAACAAAACGCCCTTGACACCCAGTAAAAAGACAGGCAGCCCTCAAAAGTGGGTACGATAGAAGTAGCCTTATTATTATGAACATTGTGGACGGGCTGCGTCTCTGTCTCCGTTTGCGACTCTGGCTCCGGCTCGGGCACGGAGCAAACGTAGAAAGCGTAGCTGTACACGCTGCATGGGCGGAGCGGGGCGGGGGCAGGGGCATGCCTCACAAAGGACCCGCAAAGTACAAATACAAATCAAACCCTTGAGAGCGCCTAACAACAGCAGCCAAATAATAAACAGTAGCAGCAGCTGCAGGGAGAAGGGGGTGGAGGGCAGTGCGAGAGATGCGCCGAAGCACACGCAGAAGCTGAAACCGAAACTCAGGCTGTGGCAGAGACTGAGGCAGAGGCAGAGGCTGAGGCTGAGAGCAGCACTGAACTGGAGCAATGGCGCTCTGTAAACATTGGTGTGAGCGCATTCGCCGCTGCCTGCGGTGCGGCAGACAGAGTGGGAACGAGCACGAGAGCGAGTGCGTGCGACAGGGAAGGGGCGCAACGAGAGAGAGAATGAGTGTGTGTGTATGTGTGTGTGTGTGTGCGATAAACAGACTGCCTGACAGTGGCAAACGGCTTTGGGGGTGTGTCTTGCTGGGCCGAGAGTGTCTTGCCTCTCGCTTTCGCTCGCCTGCCTGTGCGACACTCGCTACTCGCCGGCAAGTGCGCTCTCCCTCTCACACCCCCTGTGTGCCGGGGCGGCCCGTAGACAGACAGACAGATAAGATACAGATACAGATACCATCGCGGGCCCATGTGAGGCATTCGCGGTGCGTGCGAGTTAGTTGGAAAAATCAAATTCCGTTATTCAGTCGTCGCTGCTCGTCGCTGCTTGCCGTTCGTATTGCCGTGTGTCTGTCTGTAACAGCTACGACTACTCGCCGCTCGCTCTATTCGCTTTGTATCCGTGTGTTCGTGTGTTCGATTATTCGTGTGTGTAAGTGTGTGTGTCGCTGTCGTTGCGTGTGCAAGCTGCAGGGCCACCCCAACCCCCGGAACGAAGAGCAACAGCAGCAGCAACGCCGACTGCCGCTGGCGCTGCCCAGCACGCACTCGCTGCTGCCGTCACCGTCGCCGTCGCTGCGACACATCCAACAGATACTTTTGCGTGTGCTTTCGAATTCGTTTTCAATTCAGCCACGTCCTGTTACGGGTGCAGACGCGTTGTTTCCGTTTCGTGTTGCTGCTTCCGTCAACGCACAAAGCCTTCAACAGCAACAGCAACAACAACATTAGCAACATTAGCGCCACGACGTCAGCGCCAGAGAGCCAATCAAACATTTGAGCTACTTCATATACTTACCCTAATTACGCGCTGGATTAAATTATTAAAACACTAAAGCCGACGCGGATTTAGAATCAACAGCCGACTCCGACTGCGACTGCGACTGCGACAACGACAACAACACAGACAGCCTTCTTCTTTGTCTGTGTGTCTGTGTGTGTGCAGTGCAAAAAATCAGCGCGTGTGTGTGTGTGTCTATGCGTGTGCAAAGTGGTTGTGTGTGTGTAAGGCTATAACGGCAAACGGGCTGGCATCAAAGTCGCATTAAAAACATATCCATGAGTTACTTAAAATTAATCACTAACATAATCACTGTGATTTTTATTTGAGCCGAGAGCTGCTGTCTCTCTTCCTCGCGTGTGCAACGACAACAACAATAACAACAACAACAGCAGCCAAATTGTGTTAACTATAAAAAGCGCTTAAATGTTTTAGCCTTTGATTAGCAATCGAAAGAGTCATAAAAACAGCACGCAAATCGCTTGCAACACGACAACATCAACAAAAGCAACAACAACAATAACTATAAAATAGAGCAAGAAGTTCTGCTATCTAATTTATCAATAAATTCCCCGACAATTTTCCGAAGATTCCAAAAGATTTATAGCCGACGCAACCCACGCGACATTTTGTCTTGAGAATTTTTCCTGATTTTCGCGTCAACTTACAAATGAAATTTCCTGAATGAAAGCAATTTGATTTATTGCCAAGTGCATAACATTTGCCCCACATTAAGTGCTACACCACCCGCCGAACCACAGTTCATTAATTTCGAACCCAAACCGGAACCGCAACTGAAAGTGAGAGCTGACAATCACCTTTGGAAGACGATTGCAGCAGTCGATTCGTCGGCACTATCAAGTGGATTAATTTGAATTCCTTTCCATAAATTAGAGGTGAGTGCCCTTAAGCCAAATACTGCTTATAGTGTGTGAATATTATGAGTGGCTCAACGAGATTTGTAAGGAATATTATGAGAGACTGCTAATATAGTTATATACTTCTTCAATATAAAAAAACAATTTGAAAGTCAAGAGTTAGTAATAAAGATTATTTCATTAGCATGAAGATACAAACAATTAGGCAGGAAGAAAGTTGGAGATACAGTCACTTGGAAACATCTCTCGCCCGGTTACTTCCCTAGTTGTATCTTATGATATTTGCTATCTACTTTTGTGGGGCTTAGACTAGGCCCCGCCTGCCTCATAAAAACAATGGAAAAAAGCTCCCGAAAATCCCAAAAGCGACCAATAAAACTTTGTTGGAAGATGGCTTAGAGGGGCCTTTAAACTTTTGCTGCACTCTCACGCCAAACATAAATCACCGCGACTATATCTGCGACTCATAATCATCAGACAGGCAGCCAGTGCAACCATAAACTGTCTCGCAGTCCCGCCTCCACACAGCGCACATTGTAAGGGGGCCTCTGGGCCTCTATGAACAAGCAGGCCCAAATAGCAATCGCAAATGGCAAAGCCTGGCGGGGCCAATTGACGTCACCTAAACAATTAGATCTCGAAATTGTGTTTTCAGTTTTTGTTGCCGGTGCTGGCAAACAGCAGCATGGAAAAAACCAAAATACTTCCAGCAGAACGAGACAGAGATAGAAACAGAGAGATAGAGAGAGAGATTGAGGTTTCCATAAGTGGCCAAATGCAAAAAGTATTTGAATAAATTTATAAAATTAAATAGAAATGACAACACAAAAAAAGCCAAAAGCAAAACGAATCTAAAAGCCTTGGCAAAACATTGGAATCTTGGCACCTTCGCTCCCAACTATTTGCTAAGCAGCAACCGATAACACTCGACGGGGCAGCTGGGGAGGCTGCCGCAGCAAAGAATAGACAAAATAAAAAGAGGCAAGAAAAAACTTAGAAAAACAGTGAAGCGCAAAAGCTGCGGGCAATAAAGTGACATAAAATAATTTCGGGCATTCTTTGTTTTAGAAAATCATTATGTAAATAAATTCTCACTTCTGAAATAAAATGTCGTGACAAAGCCCTAAACAGAACACACACAATATAGTAGAGCAATGCCTGACACTTTGATGAGTTCTCGAAACGGGAAAAAAACAGCACGTTGCGAGCGAATTTATTAGCATTGTGGCAAATAAATATGCCACAAATTATGCCACAGAAATTGACAACAATACGAATGCACCTGGATAGATAGATGGGAGGTGGGGAGGGAGCACGTAGAGGTGGAGGGGACGCATCAAAAAACTCATGAGAGAGAAAGAAATACTGTACAGAAACCATATATCGTATATGCCGGTCATAAATAAACAGAGCGCTGGCAAAACGATTGCGTATAAATCTGTTTAACGTGAAATTATGTTTATTATTGTTATTAAAGCAACCGCAAGGCAATTTAATATTACAGCCGCACTAATCCACTGGGGATCAAGTGCAGATCAAGCGGCATTATCAAGTATAAATTTTCAATTTGAGGCGCGACACATCGAGCAATCGAAAGTGACAAATCAAATTGAATTTAATAAGTTTTTCGAAAATCAAATCGAGAAGAGCCTCCGCATTCCCGGCACCAATTAAGCGACATCGGGCAAATATTTTGATTATTACAACGCGAGGAATTCTTCACGGGGATTTACGACTGGAAAGTCGAGAGCTTCTTTCTGTATGTATGGTACATATAGTAGTTCCCTCGGGCGTATTTGTTCTGCGCTCTCTACGCTGCGTATAATTTATGAAACTTTTTACAACTATTTATTTCGCCTTTTGAATGCTTTTATTTTTGTTATGATTGAGATTAGATAACAATTTATTGCAACGCTTCGTCGTGTTTGGCTTCGATAGCGCCCGGCGCGATGTGAATCGCCGTGAATCGCAATGAATCGTAGTGAGTAGACCCGGTGTGAGTAGGCCCGGTGGACGGACGGAGTCATTTTCGGGCACAATTGGCAACAGTTAATTGATTTACGAACAGTTGGCGCTATTTCTGGACTACTGTCAGTAGTTCCCATGTTTGCCCTTTGTCTTGTCACTTCCCAGAATTTATTACGGGGGTGTGGAGGGTACTCCCTCCTGCTGCTCCCCCTCAGTGGTTGCCAAATTCACGGCAGTCCCGCGGTCTGTGGTAGCCATAAAGAAGAACAAGAAACGCAACGAGACAGAAAAAGAAATACAGAGAAATGTAAATATTGTTACATTGATAAGCCGCGCAGCTTGTTATCTCTGCCACTCTCGCGCTCGCGCTCTCCCACTCTCACTCACTCTGATACAAACGTAGGTGGCTGAGTGTAGGAATCTCAGTCGAGGTGCGCATTCCCCGCATAGCACTGCGGCAGCTCCAACCATTCACAGTTGCCCCAACGCCACAGCGAACTGGAACTGGGAGCAGCAGCATCCGTCAGTGGAGCAGCCGATAAGGTGACTGTGGCTGAGGTGGTATTAACCCCTTGACGTCTCTGGTGTTAAGGTGTTGCCATTGTGTGGTGTTTGGGTTAAGCTCACTGTTTGCCTCGACGTGATAAAAGCGCGCTCGGGGTGCGCGTTTGCTTTGTCGTTTGCCGTTTGCCGTTGCCGTTTTGCCAGGTAGCCAGCTAGGCAGTTAGGCAGTCAGCCAGGTAGGCAAAGATATGATGCACGGCGAGATTAGCTGCGCGGAGTATCTTGGCAGCGATAAGAATTGCGTGAATATTGTGAAGAATTTCGAATGAAATCGTTTCGTTTCTCTCTCTCGTCTAATTGCAGCATCGCAGCGCGCTTAGCGGCCGCGGCGAGCTCCAGAGACAGCCGCATCTTGGATCTGCTTTCACCACAGTTGGAAGATACCGGCCTCAAGACGACGACATTCTTGCAGCACTTTAAGGACGTCGTCACGACGAAGTTCAACGGCAGGGATCACCATTTGCCGCCGCTGCATCCTGCGCATCCCGCGCACCAGCAGTCCGCGCTGCATCATCACCACCAGCCGCACCAGGCTGTCGCCCAGAGTTTCAGCACCATTTTTCCAACGTATCTAGGCATGGACCGCGCCGCTGCAGGCGGCTGTGGTGCTGCAGGCGGCGGCCTGGGCGTGGTCACCAGTTCGGCCACGGCGCTCGGCCCCGGCGGCATCGCAGGCGGCGGCGGTGGTGGCGGCGTTGTGGGCGGAGGAGCACTCAATGGCCTCGAAGCCATGTCCGCCGAGTCCACAGGCCTGTGTCTGCAAGACTTGGTCAGCGCCAGCACAGCGAACGGCGCCGGCTCGGCGGGCTCTGCGGAGAGTGCAACCACCACAAGCACCGCCCTGAGCAGTGGCAGCTCCACTGTGAACGGCGGCGGCAGCAGCGCCTCCGGTACCGATCATCTGCACAGCCATCACAGCCTACACGACTCCAGCTCCTCGGTCAGCATCTCACCCGCCATCTCGAGCCTGATGCCCATCAGCAGCCTCAGCCACTTGCATCACTCGGCCGCCGGGCAGGATCTGGTCGGCAGTTATCCACAGCACCCGCACCACGCTGTCGTGCCGCCACACACACCGAAGCACGAGCCGCTCGAGAAACTCAGAAGTAAGTACCGAATAGAGGCGATCTCCCTTCCCCCACTCCTTTCTCCCTCCCACATTCCCTCCAAACACACATCGCTGCCTGCAGTTTATGGGTCCAGCTGCGCAGATAAGGGGGAGACGAGGGGAGAGACTAGACAATTTCGTGGCCAATTTGTAGCTGAATTTATTCGTCTTGGAATTGGGCTGCGCCCCCATTGCTCGTGGCCCGTCTAACAAATTTACAAGTAATTAATGCGCCCATAATTCAGTTCAGCTGCAGCGCTGCTGTTATGCGGTGCGTATGCGTGATATTTGTTTACGGCTGCCTTTGTTGGCCGCAACTCTGCCAACAAGTGTCCACATTCACATTGAATAGCATCGCATATTTGCCGCACTGTCAGCGACAGCTGTCGCCATTTCAATATTCACTCATTCACTGTGCATTCGTTGATTCGTTCGCCCATTCGTTACAGCAATCATTCACGCTCTCGATACTTGTACTTCATCATTCATGCGCGCAGCTCGTAAATTTCTAAACAATGTGCAAAATTCCTGCCGGCCACTTGTCGTTGTTGTTGTCGATGTTATCCCCCAACACAACAACAACTCATTGCTCATGCATATTCATAATCATTGTGTAATCATTAGCGCATAATCTTCATAAAAGCGTGACAAAGGCGAACAGACAACAACAAAAAAGAAACAGAAACAGAAAGAGAAATTTGGGAAACAACAAAGAACTGAAGCAATTTCACTTTCGCTGCGCATGTCACGGCTAATTGAGCACCCTTCTGGCGTAGTGCCGAAGACGACACGTTGCCCCTCGTCCGCTCTTCGCTGTTCCCTGTTCCCAGTCCCCTGTTCCCATTCCCACTCCCTGTCGAAGTGATGCTGTGCAAGGGTCGCTCGCTGGATGGAAATTTGATATGTGCATTGTAGTCAAGTGTTTGTTGTTCCGTTTAGGCTAATTGTTATGGGAATATGGCAGCGGATGGGCACAGCAGCAGATTATAATATGATTCAATCGTGTAATATCATTAGCTAATACAGATCAAGATAGGCCACTGCTTATCTGAATTAAATTGCTGAACCTTGCTGTAGTTATAGCTGTTCCAGGCACAGCTTTAAGCTGTCCAACGGGGTCTCTCAGATCCAACTCAAGCCATAACTCGCATTTGTATGCGTATTTGTCTGCTGCAGGCAAGAGATTTGTTAGCTGTCTGTGCCCTGCCCTGTGTGCACCTTTGCCGGGTTAACAGCCCTGCAAACTTTGCACTTTGTACGACTGGTGTCTCGCAGGGAAGGCACTGCATGAAGGGGGATAGAGGAGGATGAAGGGCCATCGAGGCCGCAGCTGGTTGGGCATTTATTTGCGTGCCAAAACAATTTAACACAAAAATTGTGCGCATTTAAAATATGCACGAGTGCAGTTATCCTTTGGCACACACACACACACACATACACACACGTGGACAAACGGGTAAGGGGCAAGGTGTGTGGCTGGAGCTGAGGCATGCACTGCAGGTGCGGAGTCTGGCAAACACAAATTTCACTCGCTTGTTGCCATTGTTGTTGTTACTCTTGCTGCTGCTTGTTGTTGTTGTTGTCGTTATTGTTTACGCTCTTGTTTAAATAATGGTCACACAACGTGCCCGACTCTGTGGCTGCCACTGCGACTGTTGCACGTTGCACGTTGCAATTGGATTTTCAATTATTGGCCAATTTAATGGTTGCCCCAACCAAACCGAAATGAATCCGGCAAATCAAACCGCCCACACGGACAAATTTCCTCTTTTATTTGCCGAGGAATTAATGTCTGTCTGTCTGTCTGTGTGTGTGTATGTGTGAGAGTGCTTTTTATTATTGCAGTTTTTTGTTATGAGCTATGCACACACACACAAACACACACACTCGTACCTCAGGCAGTGTTTAGTTTCGTGTTTTTATATTTTTGAAGCATCATTTTATGGCTTCTGTGCGTGTTTTTATTTCGAATTTTGCGCTCAAAGGATTTCAAGTTCACGTACACTAATTTCCCACTTTTTTCCTCCATAGCTTTTCCGACAGACAGTTTTTCTGTCACTTTTCCACCCCCTCCACTGTGAATTTTATTATGCATGCGCGCTGCAGCGTGTAAAACAATAAAAAGTTAATGCTTTTTAATACCTCGGCTACAACTCTTTAATGTCTCTCTACCTCCCTCCCTCCCTCTCTCTCTCTGTCTCACACTGGGACAGTTTATTTCGATATTTCGAATGTGTCATCCCTCCCCCCTGTACTGCCCCTCGCTCCTCTTTGCACTAGCAGCTGCCCATGTTCGTTTAGCATCTGAATTATGTTGTCAGCAGTTGTGGAGCTTTTCAGGGCATTCTGCCAATCGATTTCTCTTCTGCCGTGTCCTGTGACCTTGTTTGCCTGTAATTAGCTACTTATCGGACAACTGTCACGCACACTCATACACACATAGGCACACACAGACACTGGTGTCTGCTATCTATTACACAAAGATCTGCTCTATTTGCTGCAAGAACCAACAAAGACCTCAAGCCAAACAACAACAAACCGAAAACGAAACCGAAACTAAAATCAGAGCAGTTTACATTTTGGTTGCTTTCTGAGCAAACAGCTGTAATATATCGCTCGAGAAGGTTTCTTTATGCTGCGAGTCCTTTGCGTGTTGTTTGCTAAGTTGTTACAGATACAAATACAGCTCAGATACAGATACAGATACAGCTACGGCTGAGATATGCTCGAGCTATTTGCCTATGACAATGTTTGCCCTTTGTGGCTCTCGATAAAATATGAAATTGTCGGCTCTGGCTGTGGCTGTATCTGTATCTGCATCTGCCTGTGTATCTGTATCTGTATCTGTATCTATGCTTCATATTAAGTGCGAGATTTAGCTGTGCGACTCTTCTGATGAAATCGTGTTATCTACGCTGCCTGGTACTACTTACATGTGTATCACCTCACTTAATTCTGCCCTCTGTGTTTGTTGCCCTTCGTCTTTTACTTCTTCTTCTTCTCCGTCTTTGTCTTGTTTCGCCGTGTGTTTATTTGCCCAGCAGCGGCGCAAAGTGTTAATGGCACGTGCAGCGTCCCTTATAAACACAACGTGTCCATTAAGCACCGCGACTAGTCGAGGTTCTTGCACACTTCCCCCTTGTGTAATCCATTGGATTACAATTTGTCTGGAATTTCGTGTGATTCCCTTAGATTTTTTACTAGAAAAACAGAAAATAAATTTCCCTGCCAGAGTTGAGGTCTACGTAATGGGGCTGTCTCTGTTGTCCCGTCTGTCCCCGCTGTCCTGCGTCTCTGCAAGCGCGACAGCGCGCACATGCGGCACGGAGGTACAAGCAGATCTACATAGGCGCACTTCCGCTTCAGGATGTGCCTCGCTGCTGCTGCGGCTACTTTAAATTCAATGTGTGCCGGCGGTGGCTGGACTCATTTGTCAGCCGGGGCACGGGGCACGTCTCGACGCGGGAAGCTTTCTTTATGAATACCAACAAGATTTTATCGATTTTGCGCAGCCATTTTGCTGTAATTTCGGTCAGGTCAGGGGGTCTTTAAGTTGGCTTAGGCACTTTAAAATTGCCCTCCCATCAGTGCGTTGCCGGAAAATCTCTGGGAAATTGCGCACATATGTCACGCTATGTCAGGTTCCTCTGGGCCAGTTGGCAAAAACAACAAAGATCGCGTGCAGTGCAATTGGCAAGCAAACACCCCATAAATTGTGGCTGACCAACCAATGATAATCACCCGTCGGTGACGCCCACTTCAGTTGGTCTACTCCACCTCCTTCCTCACTCTCGCCCTGACCCTCCTCCGCTCGAGTGCAGCAAGTTGTAAGTAAGCGCAGGGAACAAGCAAAAACTGCCCATATATCAATCCGGAACGCAGACTCAGCCGGACAAGCAGTTGGAGACGGCAACGCTGATGGAGATGGAGACGATGTACTCTTTCCTCGTCCTCTGCCTCTTCTCTTCTCTCCTCTTCTGGCTGATGGCACTGATTTCGTTTATATAAATTATAATGTCATTATGGCAACCAGCCACCCTCCCACACACACACAGACACACACTCACGTGCAAATCTCTGCCTTGCCTTCGCCTCCAGCTCCAACTCAATCTCCAGCAACCACAACTCGACCAGGACCGCAATTACGGCACATCGCACTGCAAAGTTTGCCAGCAAGAAGTTGCTACTGCTGCTGCCGAGGTTGAGGCTGTGCTCTGTTCCGAGCTGGGATCTCTGTCTCCCTTTCTCTCTGTCTCTCTCTCCCTCTCTCTCTATCGCTTTTCCTCCCCATCCAGGCAGTCGCCTCTTTCTCATTATCCGTACCCTGCAATTTCGTAAAAATGTCGCATTAGAGATTATCTGAGGAAACAAACTTGCACGGCTGTCCAGGCGCAGTCTCGACTCCGAGCGGGATGGCGCCTGGCACTGGACAAACGGCCAAATGGGCAACTGGGCAAATGGGCAACTGGGCAAATGACCCAACGACATCAACTGGAGCCAAAATTTGAGCTGACAGTCGAGAAAATTACTGAAAAAGGCATTGCAGTGGAAAAGTACAAGGGGAGAAGCAAGTGGAGCAGTGACGGTGAGGGCGGGGAGTGTCTGCATGTCTTGTCCTTATCTGCCCGACCCTGGGCTAATGAGCTTGCCTGATGTGGCTGCTGGCTTGGCTTGGCTCGGCTGGCCGCATGCCTGTCTGGCTGGGACTCGCTCGCATGCTTCAGCTGGGATCAGCTGGGGATGGGGCTGGGGCAGGGGCTGGGAAGGCGTCTCTCTGTGTGGGGTATGTCAATGTTATTGCACTGATTTTTATGTCTCTGTTTCTTGCCAAGCTCATTATATTGCCATAACCCATGTGTGTTCTGGGTCTCATCCGTTTTCTGGCGGGTCTCACGTGCGTCCGCTGTCATTGTCTGGCGTCGCTATTAAGGATTAACTTTGTAGATTGTTGTGATACCAACTGTTTGGACATAAAAATTAACTTCTCGTTGTGGTTGCTGGAATAGTTCGCCCATTTCTCCAATATCATTGGGCTAATTTCGAAAGCCCTTCTCGAGGGGAAAGAATCTCAGTGGCAATGCGAGCATAAGGTGCAAAAACCTGTCGCATATTAACACTTTCGCTGCGGCCCAGTCAAATGTAGCGTGAAATTGGAAAAAAGAAATACAAAAACATTACTTCTATACGAATGTATCTGCGGCTTAACCCTTTGCGGCCCCCGAGTGGTTTAATGTGGAGAACAATGAAAGCAACTAACTTGTCAAAATATCCAATTCAGCAGAGTCTGTCGCAATCGAGGGAGAAATCAGAATGGGAAACGAGGAAGTAAAGGCGAACGCCCTGACGATTCCTGCTTACTGTTGTCCTGTCCCCTGGCTGTATCCATGTGTCCTGCCTGTCTGTCTTTTTGTCTGACGGTCCCAATTCAACTGTCACATTAATCGTTTGTTTTTGGTCACAAAAATGCTGCCAGTAAACGTTTCCCATCTACTCCTCCTGCCTCCTGCCCTGGTCGCTGTGTACCTCGTGTCAAAGGACGCGCTCTCGGGGCGTTTGCCAGGCAGCTTCTCGAGCCAGCTCGATCCTTTTGTTTGCTCGACCGTTTTGTTTGTTTGTTTTGGTCTTGGTTTCGCGCTCGGGGTATCCTCTGAGTCCTCTGCCGAGCTGCCTGTCTGGGCCAGGATAATTTATAGCTGCCTCGCCGTGTCGTGTGTCAAAGTTGTTGTGCAAATGTCTTTGTGTGTGTGGAAAATGTTTATGAATGAATGCGACAAATGGCCAAATGTATCTGCTGTCTGTGTGTGTGTTTGTATGAAGGATATAAAAATCAAAATCATTGCTTGGGCAAACATTTATTTCTCGTTTTTCTGCAGTTTCATATTCGCAGTATGATTAATAGTTTGGTCTTTGGACTAGGGGAGTATTCATCATGGGGCAAACATGTGTGTGTGTGTTGGGCTTCTATTGACTTTTCTCTATCCCCGGCAAAGTCTCTTCAAACGCCTCTGCAAAATGGCGAATGAAAGAAACTGAACATCACCGTCGCTGTCTCTGTCGCCGTCCCCGTTGACACTTGTTGTCACAGCTCTTGACATGGCCAAAACGCTCACGGGAAACGCCCACCACTTGGCCGGCAGCTATTGACACTTGCCACTCACACGGACACATTGGCGGAGGGGGTAAACGGGGGGCGAACCTTGAAAACATTGTAAAACTCTGGCAACAACTGCGACAACAAACGTCAACGCCGGCTGACAGACGACAAACAATTTGGGGAAAATCAAATTCAAATTAGTCGCATACGAAGCCAAAGGAAACGAACAGAAATTCGAAATCCGAAATCCGAAATTTCGTACAAAATATTTAAACAAATAAAAATCGCTGCGGTACGTGCTTTTCTCTGCGTTTTTTAGAGCGCATCATTAAGAAAATATTTTTACATTCGAAACGAGGGTAGAGGGGAGGAAACAGCAGTTTCAAGATGATGACCCATTTAACGGCAGAATGCTCAGGTTGAAAATTGGGCACAGCATGCGGAGAGCAGCAGCTGAACTGCCAAACAACTCAGCAACAAAAACCCGTCGGAACTGCAGCGAACCAAGCGTAAAAAATTCGGACATTGAGCATACTAGAAAGATATATTTGTGACATGTGTGATGAAAGGAAGTAACTTGAAGAAACGAAAGCCGAGCTCCAAGAAAGCAAAGTTTTAATAGACGTGATGAATTGTATTCCAGTTCTAGTGAAATATGCAGTTTATTGAAATACACTTCTCTTCTCGTATTTTAATCATTTCAAATTTTCGATACCTTCCATTTCTGCTGAGCAATGTTAAACTTGCCATATTACTTGCTCATCATTGGTTATCCCCCGGGGAGTCTAACATGCCTAGAAGCCGATTCCGAAATTAGTTAACAGTTTCAATGATCCTCTGAATTCAGATCCATTATTTACCTCGATGCTAGTCGCAATTGAAACGCAAGTGATGGCGTTGTTGTCGGCATAAATTATGGAAAATACCATGAAATTAATTGAGCTGCAGACAACGTGGACACTCTTGGATCGGGGGTACCCATTTTCACGTTAATGTTGTCTCATGCACCGAGCTAATTGCTTCAAAATGTCGCAGCGGGTGTCGGCAGCCTGTGCCCTGGTTCGACTCTGGCTACAGCTCCGGTTCCGAGTGCTGCAGGCACTTTAAAAACCACATAAAAGTGACAACATGTGAGAATGCCATAAATTACGCAACGACCAGTGGCAAGGAAGTCTATAAGATTTAGCAGCGATGGCCAGGAAGTCGCGACCCTCGGGCCCTCGGGCCATATGGGCACACACCTCAAGGCAGTCAAGTATCAATTGGCTGGCCATAAATCTGCATTGGGGGAACATGTCACAGGGCGAGTAATTAATATGAAATTCAGCGTGACTAACTAGTGTAATTATTTCTTGCTCATGGATCATTTGAATTGCTGGTGGGAAAACAATTCACATTTTAAAGAATTCCAACGTAAAGTTTCATAATATGCCGCTGGCCCCAGCACAACTTGCTCTGCTCCCTTTCTCCTTCTTTCTCTCATCTGTTATATCTCGGCCTTTAACAGCCCCAGCACTCGTGTCCTTAATCGAGCTAACCAAAAAGCCCATTTAAAACTGCTCCACGGCCAGCGATGGCATAAATCCTTTTATGAGCTCATTTTTATGGGCTTTTAAGCATCCGCTCCTTCTGAATAGTACCTCCCTCCTATATACACACACCTCCATACAAACATACGGTGCATTCGTGCACTGCTCCTTCAACACCTTTAACCTTTAACATTTTAAAACATTAATTTGTTTGTATATTTTCGTGCCCTTTGCTGGTTTATTCTTTTCAGTTTGGGCCGAAACCGGTGATTTTCGTGATAGTCATAGCTCCATGACCGCCGTAGCAAATAGCTTGGATAGCACACACCTAAACAATTTTCAAACGTCGTCGTCCTCCACCCTGACGAATAGAAGTCGAGATCGCAAAGATGGTGAGTACGGGAACAGGGATATATACAAAATGATTATAAATGCTATATATAATAATGATGTAACTAACAAGAATAAACTAAGGCAGTTTATTGTAGGAAATTAAATAGTTGTGAGATAATACGGGAGAAAGATATTCTTCTTCTTCTTTCGATTAATATACATTATACAATAGATGTATAATCATTATAAAAATAAAAAGGAATAAAGTGAGGAAAATAATAAGAAAGCGAGTAGTAATTGCAAGATACTAAAAGAAAAAGCACGAAAGCTACAGTCGAGTATGCTCGACTGTGATATACCCGTTACACGCTTGACTTTCTATTTTTTGCTTATCATAATACGCATCACATATGTTGCATACTTTTAAGGAGGTGCTTCGAAATCAGAACATATTTCAAATTTCTTAAATAACTTCTGTGTTAATTATCCGATCGCAACGAAACTTCTAGAAATTATTTGAGAATTGATAATTATTGTTTCTATTAAAAATGAACTATCCTGCATTAAAACTACACTTAGAATTCGGTTTTTATCGATTTATGGGAGCGAAAGTGAAATTTTTAAAGATTGTTTTGTTATTACTAGCTCTTATATGCTCTGAGATATAGGTATTCATACGAACAGACAGACGAAAATGACTACGTCAACTACATCTGCTGTTGATGCTGATTAAGAATATATATAGTTTATAGGGTCTACCTTCTGCCTGTTACATATGCTTTAGGTTAGCACAATGTAATAATGATCAGTACAATGCATATATCGATACTAATAATAATATCAATTATATGCGATTCTGCGTTTTGGTTTAATTCCAATCAAATCTGAGTAAAATGTAGATAACAATATCAATATAACAGCGGCATACCCTCAATCGAAAGAATCTGTTCAATAGAACCTTGCACCTTAGAATTGCTATGTGATTTGCTCTATATGTTTGACTCGACTTGCTCAATTTCCGAGTAATAGTTATTTTCGATCGTACGATGTTGCCCAGAATAAGCGTGGGGCTGCTTCGCTGGGCTCGTTAGCGCTCTTCTCTATCGCGCTAGATAAGAAACATAATTTATAATAATTTTCGAACGCATGGCCAATGCGGCGACTGGAGGGGGTGGGATCGGGCGTAGTAAGCTTCAGCGTGAGAAGGGGCTAGTTGGGCGGGAGGTGCGTATGCGGGGGGCGATAGAACCTTTAGCCTTTGTCGGCAGAATTTACTCACTCGCGTCCGTTTAGTTTTCGATTAGACTGCTTTGATTTGCGACATGATGACGACGCTGTCGTGCCACCGAAACTGATATTTCATATGACCAGTCATTTAGTTTATTTGATTAAGTTTCGGTGCTGGGGCA
Organism: Zaprionus capensis; assembly: GCA_018903675.1. NCBI lineage: Eukaryota > Metazoa > Arthropoda > Insecta > Diptera > Drosophilidae > Zaprionus > Zaprionus capensis. The sequence continues at coordinate 7,594,072 of JAEIFN010000011.1, forward strand.
GACAAAGGTATCGTGGCAGCAACTACAACAACAGCAACAAGAACAACAACAGCAATCACGGTAACGACGACGACAACAGAGAAAGCACGCCGCCATGATCGATGACATGCCCAGAACACACATTAACGGGTTGTAAATCTGGTAGCAGCCAAAAAGAACTAGGCTAGCTCTGCCGGCGGATCGCGTTTGAAGTTGTGACGGGGCCATGGGGTGGGGGCAGCTAGGCGGGCAGTGGGTGGCGTTTGAAGGTTGCATGGCAATTAGTAATGGCACTGGGACGGGAGCGTGAACGCCTCATGAGGTAGGTGAGTGGGTTGGTAGTCAGATAGTTGCTGGGGAGCTTGGTAGCTGGGCTCTGGTAGGTTGATTGCCTGCACTTATCAAATGCAAACCAGATAAACCGATTGCCATAAAGCAGAGCAAACAGACGAAATGAGTTTGCCGCTTTAATTGCGATTTGCGCTGCTGTAACTAATGTTGTTTCCTCGTCTTCTTCTCGTCTTTTCAGGCAATCGCAGTGTCAACGAGACCACAATCAAAACAGAGAACATATCAAATTCCGGACACGACGAGCCGATGACAACCAGTGCCGACGAGCCGAAGAACGATAAGAAGAACAAGCGACAGCGGCGACAGCGCACGCACTTTACCTCCCAGCAGCTGCAGGAGCTGGAGCACACGTTCAGTCGCAATCGATATCCGGACATGTCCACCCGCGAGGAGATCGCCATGTGGACCAATCTCACCGAGGCCAGAGTCAGGGTAAGCAGCACAATGCAATCATCTCATATTAATTGCATAGCCAGCCACAAATTGTAAACAGCAGCAACAGCAGCAGCAACAACAGCAACGAGTTGTTGCAGCCACATCAATTGCCGTACGGCCAGTGCAATTATGCGGCAATTACTGCGGCGGCGGCGATGGTGGATGCCACTGCTGCTGCCACTGCCACTGCTGCTGCGGCCACTGGCCAAAATGACCGCAATGCAACCGCAGCACGTAGCTGCCCACAATGCAAAAGCAAACAAAAGTGACCCCGCTGCATATCCCTTCATCTCCCTCTCCCCTCTTGCCTTGCAGTGCAAGCGTCAACTCGTAAATACATGTTGTGCCACGCCCCCTTTCCCCTCGTTGGTCAAAAAATAACCGTTTGAATTCGCGCGGCTTAAGCGAGCGCTGACCAAAACCTCCGGCCATCCGCCATTTTGTGCTGCAGTGTAAATTTATGTTGCAGTAACTGGTGGAGGAGGGGAAGGGAGGGGGAGAGCTTGGGTGTCTCTCTGTTTGGGGCTTAGCGTTGCAGTGGCACTGGAACAGGCACTAACACTGCCACTGCCACTGGCCGTGGCGCAAAGTTGCCATAAATTGCCGCCTCGATTGCGGCTAAAACTTTGGCGCACAATGCGGGGCAGAATTTTATGGCCCAAGTGCTGCTGTGTAAACTGGGCCGACAGAGCAGCCGCAGTCGCAGCCGCAGGCAGGCTTATCATCAAATGGCCCAACAGCTGGGCTGTTTGAACACGTATTGTCAGCGATATTGACAGCCTCAAGGGTTCTATGGCCTATATGGTAGCTTGAGATATCCACGCACACACACACGAACAGTCAAGCGCACAAACATAGACACAGACGGCACTCGGGCATTGCAATGCATTCAATAATGGGCCGACTTGTGTGTACTATCGTATATAGAGCACTAAGGCAGCACGCACAACAGTTGTAATTGTTTGTAAACGATAGTTGGTAAACAATTGACGAGCTCGTAGGTGGCGCCTCGAGGCAAATAGTAATAATGCCCCGCGATGCGATAACTGTGCGGATATCGGGCGTGCATATCTATTTGCTGTGTCCAAGACACGACCCGACACGGCAGAGCGACGCGACTCGCTTGATCGATCGATCGATGATCATCATCGGCGCTACGCAACGGCGCTAATTGAAGTAGCAGCAATGGGCAGCATGGAAGGGGTTCTAGCTCGGGGACGGGGGGCAGCCGGCAAGGGGTCATAAAAGCACAATTAGTAAGCAAATAAAAACATCTGCCAGATGCGCAATTCGCGTTGACAAATCACATTCTTCATGGTTTTCCTATGCAAATTCCAGTTCCCGAAATGGACCTGCGCATATGCCCGCATATTCCCCGTGCACTTGACACCATCTCCAAGGAAATTAGCTGCGGCAAGTGCTGCCTACCCTCTGCCGCAGCAGCGGGGAGGGAAGAGAGGGGGATAAGTCGGAAATTATGTCAATCGAAACATGTGTTGCGCACAAAATGCATAAAATATTGATACAGTTTGTTTTATGGTCCATTATATGATGACAAAAGGTTTCCTTCTGCTGCCTCCGAGTTGGGATTGACTCTCTCACTCTGCAGTGACTCGGGGAGGGGGTGCAACCCTCCCTCCATGCAAAACAATGCCAGGGCAATTTGTCAGTGAGGTTGGATGAGTTTGTTCGGTGCAAACGCAACGAGGGTTGTTTAATGAATTAGAAACCGCACGAGAATTAATGATCATGATCGCATCGGTTTGTGCCGCGCGCTGTCAGGGGGATGCGCGTTGAGGCAGAGGCAAAATAACATTTGACTGCAATAATAGCGGAGGCAATAAAATTTATCAAATATACAAAAGGATTACAGAGCTTAGTAGCACACACACACACACACACATGCACGCACATCGCTTTATAAATCTGGGTGGGTTTAAAGTTGTCAAAAAAAAGTACAAAAAAGAAGTAAGGAGAGAAAGAGAAGGGTGGAGAGACAGAGGCAGCTCGTCTTGGCAAACAAAGCGTTGATGCAGTAGCTCTACGAGAAGCGTCGCTTCTTGCTCCTCCCCAATGGCTGATAGCTACTAATCCGGGGATTAGCATGAGTCGCCCATTATGGCAATATGTTGGCTCTGTTCCCTTTCAGGCGCTCTGCATTTGATTCAATCAACAGTCGAAGTTAACCAGCTAACAAACTCATAAAAACATTTGGCCACAGCAAACAAATGGAGTGAGCAGTAGAGAGAGACCGGGAAAGAGAAAGAGACAGAGAAAGCGAACAACAGACGATGAGTGGATAAAAAGAGCATTCGATTGGGCCCAGGCCGGTTTTTTATAGTCAGGTGATTGCAATGGGCTGGAAACAAACGAATGTGAGGGGAGAACGAGAGAGAGACCATTGCACTGTCGGCATAAAAAGCAATGGCCATAATGGAGCCACAATATGGCCAGTAAGAGTCGTTAGAGTCGTCGTCGACAGGAGTCTAGCAGAGATTCGCCTTAATAGCCTCAACATGTGCTGCAAATTATTTAAATTATATCAGTTATGTATATTTATGTGAAACTGAAACTGATACAGAAATAGTGACAAATTGTAAACAATTAGTTAGGTCAAATCATAGCTAATCCATTAAAGCTGGAGAAGCTTACGAGCTTAACTTTAAGTGGACTTAATCTCAGCAAAGCCATTAAAGCCGCGCTAGCTTACTAACTTAACCTAAAGTGACAGAGGATTTTGAAAGCTTAACTTAAGAGTTGAGATACATTTGAGGAATGCCAGCCACGTACAACAGAAAAAGCACCTCAACTACCTTTAATCAGTTTCTAATGCAACCTGAAGAGCTTCCATATCTTTTGGCACTCTGAAGAACCGAATCCAATCTGCCGCAGGGCTTCGACGATTTCGAGTGCCCTCAGGCGCTTATCAACTCTGTGTCTGCAATCAGAGTTCTCACTTCAATTTCATGCTGTCCAAGCGCACTCCCCGGAAGTGAGGCGAGGCAACAACAGCAACAGAAAATAAGCAAATAAAAAACGTATTTAGCTGCAATTTGTGGCCATCAATCAAAATGGCAGCAGACACCTTAACGGGCAAATTAAAAAATGAAAAACGAAATGAGAAATGAGAAAAAGTCGAAGCGGGTCCGTAACTTTTGCCACATGGCCACATCGGACCACTCATATTCCACTCTGTACGGTTTTCCTTGTCGTTTTTTCAACAACTTTACCTGATGAAGCGTTGCAGCACCAGCATAAAACACAGAGGGAAAGCGAGAGGGAGCGACAGAGAAAGGAAGGAGGAATGGGAGAGGACAGAGAAAGGAGGTGTCATTGCTGCTTTCATCAAAACCAATTAGGATTTTCTGCTTGAGTCAGCGGGTGCTCGCAGCCCTGAAGTATCTGCCTGATGAGTGGAAAATTGCGATAGTCTGTCTCGCTCGCACTCTCTGCCATCTCCCGCTTCCGCTTACTCGTCTCTTTTTGGACCACGTCAATATTTCTCTTTCGATTTTTGTTGTTTTTTCTGCAGTCACATCAATTTTCCATCATGCAAACGTTGCCGGGCTGCCGTTTTCTCTTTTTTGTCGGGTTTTTGCAAACTTCAACAACTTGCTAAATGATACGTGAAAATGACAGTTGACGAGATCGATGACGCTAGTTCTGCATCAGACTGGAGCCGGGACGATGCTGCTGCTGCTGATGATGATGATGATGATGACGGAGATGATGCTGCTGAGCGATGTACCTTGACAAATTGACACATTGCTGCAGGATATTGAAATTGGCCAGACTTTGATTTATCTTCGGCACCTTAAAGTATTTACCCCATCGCCCTTCCCCCTGCCGCCTCCCCAGCCAACGTTTCTCACGCTGCTCGCCTGGGTAACAACTCAATCTTTGCCAGAGTTGCCAGGCTCATGCGATTTCAATTAACTGGCGCAGCTAATGTGATTAAGCCAATTGCCGAAGCAATGCGAATACGCACTAAACTGCCCTCGCTGCGGGCACGCGGCACGCATTTTCCACTTGTTAATCGCAGTTAGTTTTGACTTTCCCACAAAACAAACAACGCGTTGTGCCTGTTAGTCGCAGTTACAACTCTCCTTCCCTCTCACTCTCTGCCGTTCTCTGTCTTTCTCTCTTTTGCATAGCCAACGTTGCGCGTGGCCACATTTAGTTACGGCCAACTCGAGCTCGCAACGTGGCCATAAATTTTCCACCCCTTCCCGGCGACGCAACCGGGAAAGTGCGTTGATTTAGGGACAATGCGACAATGCGGCAACATGCAAAAGCCCCGTTCGAATTGCCCGCTAAATTTGCTGCTGTAATTACCTGAACGTTGCAGCTCCCTCTGAGTATATCTGCGTATGTGTGTCCGTGTGTGTGTGTGTGGGAAACATAAAAACGCAACTTAAAGTGCAGTTTGCTAACCAAGCAAAGCGAATCGCAATCAGTGGGAAAGGAAACTCATCAGCAATGAGAGAGGCAACTCTGGCATTTACCTCCCCCCCCTCCCACACTCCCATTTCCGTATCTTCTGTATCTGTATCTGCAGTTGAGTATCTGCGAGCTGCGCAAACTTCAGCAATAAATTACAAAGTTGCCATTTTGTTTTTTTGTTTTATTTTCGTGGGTTTTTTTATCTACTTACTGTTCTTCTTTGTTTTCGCTTTTCTTTTTGTTTGCAAAATAATTTTGATTTATTTTTTGCCTTCCCCTCCAACACACTCCCCCCGCAGCCAACGTTAACTGCTGTATACTCGTATTTTGGGGGGTTGGCGCTGAGTTTATTTATATAAAGCTCTCCATTAAAAAAGAAAGGCAGCAGCAGCAACAAAGAAGGCAACAACAGCAGCGGCAACAGCAACAACTAAGGCAACAACAGCAACAGCAACCAGGGCAGTATTTATGTGTATTTGTATTTATAATTACTGCACATGCGTATTACGTCGCGCCCTTTTTGCCATTGCCGTTGCCATTGCCCGGTGTCGCGGGGTTGTGTGTAAGGGGGGGCTGCAGGGGAGTGGGGCTGCGTGGATGGTTGCCGGTGGGTGGTGGCAGCACTGGCTGTCTTTTTGGGGGAGTTTTTCGTAGCAGGCGACAGACGGATACATAAATTTTCAAGTTGGCGGCAATATAACAAATTATGCGGCACGGCGACGCAATAAAAGAAAATGGCTGCCGCAGCTTTTAAAACTTTAACTAACTTACAACAATCTTTCGCTTCTCTCTCTCCTTCTTCTGTTTCTGTAGGTGTGGTTCAAGAACCGACGGGCCAAGTGGCGCAAGCGCGAGCGGAACGCAATGAATGCGGCAGTTGCCGCTGCGGACTTCAAGTCTGGCTTTGGAACACAGTTCATGCAGCCGTTTGCGGATGATTCACTGTACACATCGTATCCGTACAACAACTGGACCAAGGTGCCGTCGCCGCTGGGCACTAAGCCCTTCCCGTGGCCCGTCAATCCGCTGGGATCGATGGTGACAAGCAATCATCATCAGAACTCGGTGAACTGCTTCAATACTGGGGCGAGCGGAGTGGCGGTCAGCATGAACAACTCGATGCTCCCGGGATCGATGGGCTCGACACTGACCAACAGCAATGTGGGCGTGGGCGCCGCGCCCTGCCCGTACACAACTCCCGCCAATCCGTACATGTATCGCGCTGCCGCCGAGCCCTGCATGAGCAGCAGCATGTCCTCGAGCATTGCCACATTGCGACTGAAAGCCAAGCAGCATGCCACCGGCTTCAGCAGCCCCTATTCAGCGCCGTCGCCGGTGTCGCGATCCAACTCCGCCGGACTGTCCGCCTGCCAGTATGGCGTGACCGATGTTGTCTGAGAAAACGCTCTGGGTGCTCTGCTCAATCAGCACCAGCACCACTTGCAGCACTTCTCCGGCCAGCACAATGGCAACGCAGCCATGCAGCACCAGCAACATGCCAGCCAGCTCACCCACAACAGCAGCAACATGTTGCATGCACACAGCAGCAACAACAACAACAGTCTGCTGCTCGATCACAACGATCTGGGCATGGGCGGTGGAGGAGGAGGCGGCAATGACGAAGGCAACGGTGGAGGCGCTGGAGGCGGCACTGTGTCCAGCATCGACGACAACAACAAGTCCCCACTGGGCACCAATGGGTTAATGTCAGCGGCAGGCGCCGGCAGTGGCAACGACAACGGCGACGACGTCGACGAGGAGGTCATCGATTGAGCGATTGCATACTAAGTACAGAGAACATATACATACACATATAAATACCTATATATAAACTAAATAAAATATTTAAATCGACGTACTTATAACGTAAATAATTAACGATTTGTTACTGTACAACTGCTCAAATCAGTAATGAGAAGCCAACAAAAAACAAAAACCAACCGATACGCGACAAAATTCGCCACATAGAACGTACTTTATTCAATTTTAGCTGGGCAGGTCGCAAACAGAACAGAGAAACAAAACCAAAAGCAGAAGCAAAAACAATAACAAAAACCAATAATAAAAGCAACTTTTTTCGAAGAACAATAATTAAAATTAATCAAACGCAAAATGGGCAAAGAAATTGCGATAATTAAAAATTGAACGGGCCGACATCGTGTGCGGATTTCAATTAGCGCAAAGTTAATTGCAAATTGATAATTGTGTGTTCCAGGGGGATCCCTGGGCGGCGTATCTGTATCTGGGTTCACATTAAATGCCAATTATGTTGCCAGCTTAGGCCCAACCACACATATGCTACATATATAGGATACAATGTTAAGTGTTTTGTACATACTAAGCAAATATTTAGCCATAGACAGCAAGCTGTACGTGTAAGGGAACGAGTTCGATCCCAACTAAACCTATAACTAATACTATGAATTAATTAGCATATATATACGATAGTAAGCAAGAAGTTAAAGTTGTCTGCTCTAAACTCTTTCGATGCGCATTGCATGTCAAATCTTCTCTCACTGTAAAACTAACTGTAAAAGTGTAAAACAAAACTCCGACTTTTTTTGTGTGCGACAGTTCATATACCAAACTGAAAAGAAACAAAATATTTATATAAATAAACGCATATATATATAGGCGCACACACAGACACACACCGAACGTATCAAGATCAAGTCAAATGTATTGTAAACAAAATTATATCAAAGTCTTAGCAGTTTTTAAGGAGTTGTCTAGTCGTATGAACAACCAGAGTTAATCCAGAAGAAAAGAAAACAAAAGGAACTACTAACAAACCATATAAATAAATATAACTATATTTAATAATTGTACACTTAACATTACTAGTTATAGAAATTGAATCAAACCAAAAAAAAATACAAAAAACAAAAAGAAGAACAATAAAAATTATGGAAAACACTTTGAACCTCTTTTTTCTACTTCGGATGAGAGATGAGTTTGTGAAAGAGCCAAAATAAAAAAAACTCAAATTGGAGTTTACGGGAACAGAACCTGCTGGCAACTAGTTTTAATAGGCAGGGGCTGCCATAGACAAAGGACCCCGGGGACGTGTCTTTAGTTCTTGCGGTTGGCAAGTGTTTAATTTTCAGGCGAAGGTGGTGCGAAATATCCATCCATCAATTTATTCATTACAATGAAATTATGTCGCATTTATATGCACCCCACCGACCCCAGCGCCCTGCCTCGGCCGCTGCCCTTGGCACTTCTCCTGCGTCTGCCCTGCCCCTGCCAGTTGGCCTTTTTGGGGTGCGGGGTGGCTGAAAATCACCGCACAATAAAAATAATAATAAAAGGACATGCTGCCGCCGCTGCTTGCTATGCAAAATGCCCAAATGGCATTGTCAGCCACGGGGGGTGGTTGCCCCGAGGGGCGATGGGTGATGGGTGACGGATGAGGGGTGAGGGGCATCAAATTTGAATTTCATATGCTGCTGCCGCTCACTTGCCCGGCGATTGAAGGCAGGCTAATAAAGTGCCTGGGAGCCAGGGCGGCAGCGGGGGGGAAATCGGCAGAAAGACAGCTGAAGAAAGACACCCCGCTGCGTTAAGCGACGTTCAACGGAGTTGCATGAGGGGGAGGGGGAGGGGTCGCAGACCATTTGATTTATATTATTTCCCTTCTGCCCGCTGTTAATGTTTTAATAAGATTGATTTTATTGCGGCCGCCCGACGTTCACTCTGCGTGGGTGTCTCCACAACGCAAGTCAAAGGGTTAATAAGCCTTCAGCACCCCCATCCCCTGGCCCCTTCCCCCTCTCTTTTGCTCGCCTGCTGCTTAAGAACTTTATTAGTGCCTGGCACTGTCCAGGGCAATTGCAACTGCTCGGCTCGAAATTAGCAATTAAATTGCTTGAATAAACAAGCAAACGGAGCATTGGGCGCAGGATGAGGAGAAGCAGGAGCAGCTAGAGCAAAGAGGGCAGCATGAGCAGGGAGCAGGGACAAGGAAGCTTTTGCTGAACTACAACTAACTGGGGGAAAGCCCTCCACGAAGTCGGCTAACGTTATCGCTAGTGCCACACTCGACGCAACACGAATGACATTATTCTTTGGCAATGCGTAATTAACTTTTTGGCGTAATTAATGCCAACTCAAATTATTGTTAATCGTGCTCAGCCTGGCACAAGCAGTTGTATATATGAGCTTCAATTAAAATCAGCAGCATTCCAACTGAATACGATACACAGACACACAATGGTATTTGCTAGTGTGCGTCAATGACAGAAGCTGAAATTGCTGGATTAATCGTGTCACTGAATAACAATTGCAGCAGTACAGTGGAATATTAGCAGGACCATCTAAGGGATATCAGGGCACGATGGTAGTTACCTACGGGTATTCAACTGTTCTGGTCACGCTCTCTCGTCGTGGCTGAACATTGCGACCATGACGATTTTATTACTTAATTTTTTTGCATGTAGATTAATGAGAAAGAAACGAATTTATTTTTATTGAAATAAATGAGAAACAAAAAGCCCTGTCCGTGTGTCCGCCTGTTGCAACGCAAACTAGTCTCTCAGTTTTATTCATAATAAAACTTGGTACACATGCTTCTTTTTGTTGAACGCTGTATAAAAGTTGTTCTTTTAGTTACATTTTTAATTCGTTATAAATTTTCTTTCAGCCATTGTCATATTGTCTCTATTTGCGTTATATCACTCGTTGTCTGCGAACAGTTGTTGTGATGTGTACGAAAGCTGCGCCATCTTGAAATATTCTTAAGGAAAAGTAACGCTCTGCTGGCGCTGCTTCTACTGCTGCTGCTGTCAGCCATTACTTATTTGCCTGCCAACCTTACGATTCCGGTTCCCTCATCCCCCGCCCGCTTCACCAGCTATCTCTCTCTCTTTCTCACTCACTCACGCAATCAGAAAGACAGCCAGACAGGCTGGCAGCACAAGCTTCGGCTTCGACATCGACTTCCACGTCTTCTTCGGCCTCGACTCGACTCGTTGGCATCATTCTCCATCATTTAGTTTGTCAGTGTACGGCAGCTTCATCATTATTATTTCTGTTTTCAGTTGTTGTTGTTGTTGCTGCTGCCTCATGTTTCCCATTGTGTTGTACATACAAAACTCGTCATCGTCATCGTCATCATGATTCAATCTGTGTTGTTGTTGCTCTGCCTTAGGTACTTGTCTTTCTTAACTCATTGCGTTGGCAATAAATCTTTGGCGTTCTTATCTTGCCACGCACAGTTTTGGATGCCCTCTGCCCTCTGCCCTTGGCTCTGATGCTGCTGCTGCTGCTGCTGGGCTTAGACAAACCTTTTCCTTTCCAACTAAATATATGGCACCTGATTAGCTGTCGTATTAGGGAACTTGCTCTCTAATGAGTCGCCTGTTTTTCAATTTGCAACAGTTTTTACGACGCACTGCAGCATCCGTTTCAGAATGCCCATTAAATGCAAATGAAATATGCCCGTAAAAGCCGAAAATAATTCGCAACTTACAAAGGCGGCAGGGCCCAAAGCGAAACCGAAATCGGACCTTTCGCTAGCCCCCACATACATGTGCACAATGTGGACTATGTGTGGCAGTTTTTATGGCCAAAAGGGCGCACATAAAACTCGACACCATTTTGTTGCTGCTGCTGACAATTCGCTTTATTTATTTCAAATTTACTTTTGGCCATTTATGTTGCCAAATTTTGACCTAAAAATCATAAAAATTGTAATCAAAATGCAGCCGCGCGCACAATTTATGACCACAGCAACAGAGAGAAAGGGAGAGAAGACGAAGCAAGGAGAGAGAGTGAGAGGAGGAGAGAAAGCGGGAGCAAGACGAGGGCAAGTTCTAATAACGTCTAAGCGCGGGTCCGGCCCGGAAGTAGCAGCTCGAAGCCGTCGGCTCAGCGCTTATGGCTTTTTAATGGTGCCGTGTGTCGGTTTTGTGGCAAATAAAATGGCGCACATTAAAAGCGTGTTACGAGAAGCCGCCTCCAGCAAGGAGAAGGCGAGTACGAGGGCCGAATGTGGGGAGAAGGGAGACGGAAGACGGAGCAATTGCATTGGTCTGCCTGCCTCCGAGACGACGCGACGGGGCCAAGTGGCCGTGCTATATTGAGGTCATGCATGGCAGCTGTGGGTAAATAAAAAATACATAAAAATATTTTACGAGTCCAGGCGAAATGCGAAATACGAAGAAAGCGGGACTAAGTCCAGGAATTGCAATAAAAATGGCGGAGAATAAAATTGACAATATTGTCATGTGCGCTGCTTGGCAATGTGGAGAGCGAACCAGTAAAATGAGTCAATTTTAATTTACTTAAAAGGCATAAATAAAAATCATTAGAAAGCTACAGCAACACCAGCATTAACATTCTCTATTCCACGCCACGCCTAACCCCACCTTCGCCTCACCCCTGCCCAAGGTCTCATTCCGCCGCGAGTGTGGAGCCAATGATTATTCTGGGTTTTGTCATTTCAATTCGCATTATCCTTTGCACTTATTTTACTACTTTGTGCACTGCTGGCTGTGTTAACCTCCCACCTCCTCCGCCCCACAATGCCTCAGCCACCTTACACAGCCCTCAATGTGCGCTGGGGTGTGTTTGCGTAATGGCGGGTGTGTAGTCATCGTCGTCGTCGTCGTCGTCTGCAGAGTAACTCGCATTGTCATTGTGCAAATAAAATATGTCACGACTCGCCCACTCCAGCGCTGCGTGCCCCGATACCTCCTGACAGTGCTTTGTGACTCCCGCGTCCCCGCTCCGCCTTGTACCGCCTCGCACTGCTACTGATTCCGAAACACGCCCCTTACTGTATGCTAGTGTGTGTGTGAGTGTTTGTATGTGTCTATCTAACCTTTTGTTGCCCATTGTAGTCGTTGTACACCACACACAATGGGCCACACTATCGGCTGGTTGTTACTGCCTCCTTCAACCCACACCCGCCCCCCTTTCGTAGAACCCGAAATGAAAATCGCTTTTATATAAACTTGAATGAACGACCCCCGGCAAATGTAAATGGGACTGAGAATTGGCTGCATTTCAGCAGAGCAAAAGAATCCAGGCAAACCTCTAAATACGGAAATACCTCTTTGCATTGCAGAAATATGTTGAGTCTCATAGAGGAAGTTAACCATACAAGTATCCGGTAGAGCTGAGATCAAATCAAAACCACAAAGAAAGGTTATCTTCGGCATACCGAAGATCTTATGCTCTTGCTGGTTCCTATTTCGTCCGATCATTCTTATACTCAAGATATATTATGTAAAGGTGCAGAATTGAATAAAATGGTTCTCTGCTATTGACAATTATTATATCTTCAATTGCTGGACTGAATTTTTAAACGATTGTGTATTATGAAAACTATAAGGTATAGTTCTCCGACTTAAATTAAATGGAAAATACAATACTGGTCTTTAAACTAGAAATCCTATTTCGGTCATTTCAGTCTGATTTTGATAAAATTTATATGCTTATTATTTATACCAAAGGTTCTATATCCTTCAGGTTTTTATGTCTTCCCATCGTTCCTATACTAGTGATTTATAATGGTGCAGAGCATTATTTTTGCAGTAATAAGTTCAGTTATTTCTTAAATTCAAACAGGTCTTCATACAAAAACCTTCATTTCGGCCGATTTTTCCGATTTTGATGCAATTTTTCTTTCTTTATTTTTATTTATTTCTTGACATATAACAAAAATCGACCGATAGTTCGATTCCCTTGTTGATGCCAGTTCAGAATATACAATATATACTTTATAGAGTCGGAAAGTGCGTGTAAAGTGCGTAGCAAACTCTTAACCAAAACTAATAAACCCTCTACAAAAAGCAGATTTAGATTTGGTGTAGTCATTTTTGGCAATATTCTAAAAAAATATAACTATGGCAGATATAAGACTTTATTCTAGCGTGCAGCTTTAAAACGACAGACAGAGATGGCTAGTTCGACTCCACCAACTTTATAGTGTCGGATATGTCTTCCCAAAATTAATAAGCCCTCGACCGATATTATGTTAACGATGTTATTATTAAGCCCACAGCTGTAAGTTGACTTCGTTTTAAATGAAGTAAAACAAGTTAGATAACAGTCACGGAAATTAGTTGAAATGAATCAGATTAAACCATCTACACTTCAATAATCCATCAAAATGTAGTCTAATATTCAACTTGTTATGTTGCTCTGTTTAATTGTTTGCCCTTTGACTGTTCATTCCATTCTCTTTATCATCTGCCTAATCTTTTTACAGTTGGCAAACATTCGTTTTTTACATTTCGACTAAAACGAAACAAAATCTAACCCGAAATCCATGATTTCGGCTTCTAAATCCTTTTCAAAGCTGCAGCCAGGTGAAAAATAAAATATATATGTATTGCTTATTCTCCTTTGCTGTTCTTGTTGTTTTGGGGAGGGGGAAGTCTTTCATATTGTACATTTTTATAAAATGTTGCATGAAAATAAACCAACTAGGAGGCAGTCACACACACACTCTACAAAGATACTCTCAGTGGGGTGCAAAGATGCGAGTGTATGTGTGTGGGTGTGCGAGTGTGTGTCGAGTGCTTTTTGGCTAAATGCGAAATCGATTGGAAAACAATTTCCAATTTTTAAAGAATTATCGCTGCCATATTCGCGCGTGCTATACTAAATCACACATAAGCAACCTCTAAATCTGCTACCCGGCACTCACACACACACACACAAACACACATACAAGCACACAGAGAGACACTATAATATAGCAAACCTTTTGGCGAAGCTTTCCTTTTTGCTCGTTTATTTCTTTTTTATTTCGCTGCTTTTCTCATGGCAATATTTTCCATTTCATTTTCTGCGCGGTTTAGCTTTGGCTGCATGGCTGAATGCGAATGTGTGCGTGAGTGTTTGTGTGTGTGTGTGGTGAGCGCGTTATCTTTACCACAATAGCAGCAGAATTCCAACCCAAGTCAACATACATATTCATATACATACATATACACATAAAAAGAGGAAGAGGAACGAGGAAAAAGGGGCAACAAAAAGAGGAGAAGGGAAGGCAGTGAGAGAGGAAGACAACCCGCAGCCATTTGCTTTTATGTCCCTGTGGGTTATTGCACCTTTGACTTTGAGTTGTTGCGAATTTTGGGACCACGTCTTGCACACCCCAACGAGCAACTCCTCCAGCCCCAACCCGCCGTGTCCCCGCGCCCGCTTGTACACTGCCGGCAGCTAAGCAACCATTTCACATGTCCCATTTATTGTTATTTCTTTTTAACCAAGCGCGCGCCAGAAGCTGAGCCAGCGTTGATGGCGACGCCGAAGCTGACTCGGAGGCAGCCGCAAGTATTTCCTAATCAGGTTTTAACTACTATGTAATGGGATTCTGAGACTTTGCCGAGGCAAGGCGAGGCGAGGCGAAGGAGCTGCAAGGTGCCAAATCGTAATTTACATGGATTTCGTTCAGATACCCAACGAATTGAATTGAAAGCCAGAGCAAAGCTACCGCTAATGTATTGTAGATTATGCCAAATCCCGCACAGTTTTTATGCCGCACGCATGTGCATTAACATCTGGAGTGATGTTGCCACAGTTCCCCCAGCTGCTTCCTCTCTGCGTTTCACACTCTCACACGATGCTGATGCTGGGACTGCTGGTCACAGTGAAGCGAACGTATCGGGATTGAGGCCGCCGGCGCATGCAGCGCCGCAGCTCGTAGGTCATGTTGCACACCAACAGCAGCAGCATCAGCGTGAAAATGAAGCTGGCGAAGATCAGCAGGAACCAGTGAAAATAGCATGACATCGTCACCGGTCTCTTAAGCCAGCCGTTCCAAGTGAAAGTGCACAACTCCGGCACACAGCGACCTCTAGCGTTGCGCATGCATCCTTTGGCGCAGCATCCATTCGGGCTGTCTTGACCACAGGCCGTGGGCTCCGCGCTCGGTGCACTGCAGTTCATGGTCTGCGCAACAGACGGCGTCAGCAGTACCAGGGATAAAAGCAGCGTGAACAGCATATTGCTTCAAATCGGCTTTGAGTTTCAGGACTCGCAATCGCACTACTCCAAGATAGCGACAACTAACTCGACCATTTTTAATTTTGATCTCGAATCGAAAGCGAATGTTGGCAGATAAATACAGAATCAGTTCACAAAAGTCTGCCAGAGTCAGAGGTTGCTTGGCCAATTAAGATTGAAGTAAAACTCGACACAGAAATGAACAAGTGAACAAAGATTTGAAATAGAAATGAAGAGTACAAGGTTCGCTACCTCATCAATAAATTATTAAATTAACTCTCACTCCTGGATTTATTATACGAAGTACCACATGATGGCCCATTTTCACATCTTCCGCTTTGGGTGTGTGCTGAAGCGCCGGTTTATCAAATCTAATCCAAAATTTAGATTGAACGGACTACCTCAAATAAATTTCGAGATCGAGTTTGAAATAGAGCTGGAGAAATATCGATAAACATCGATATTTCATATTAAAAACTTGAACAATGTTTTCTCGCAACGATTTATACGAGTATACCCGAGAATTTTTCTTCAAACAGAAAATGGAAAATGGAAAACAGCCATAAGTAGGCATGTCCGACCCGATAAGTGCATATGTTCTTGATAAACTGACAAACCTGTCTATATGGAAACCTCGATCTCAGGGACTATTAGAGCTAGAACTACAAGAATTGGTAACAATATCATTTATTAGTGCACGCAGATAAAGAATTTAGCCACACCGCTTCCGCTTAAGTTTTAATTGCGCAATTTAAAATATATAACGTAGTGAAAATATAGTTGTATTTGATTATATATTTATTCCAATTGAACTATACAAAGTCGACGAATTTTAAATGATTCCTGAAAATTAGGTTGCCCACTGTACCTTTCTTAATTACTATTATATTTTCCAATTGTCTTGTCAGTGCCAAAGGAGGCCATTTGCAATTTACCCGAAACCCAGGGGAGGCAACAGTGGGGAGAAGTAAGAGGAAGTCATTTCACATTCGAAAATTACTCATAAAATCAAAATTGTTCAAGTTGTCGTAGAACGCTTAGCTAAAACCCGATGTAAATAACGGAAAATGCGCCTGCAAAATGAGCATTACAAAGTGATTTTAATGTAATGCGTGATTTCGCATAATTATTAAGTTAATAATTAAAACTGTTGTGCACAAAACCGAAATGAAAACATTAAATTTTAATGCCGCCCAAACGACAGTCATGCGCCTGCCAGCCAGCCAGAGTTGCCAGGTGCATGCGGGGTATTTACAACCGGACTTAGGGGCTGCTTATGCACATGCAAACTACACCACTGCCCCCCAACCTTCTCCCTTCGCTTGCCCTACTGCTAATGACTAATGCGTAAATATTAGCAAATGCCCGAATTGTGGACACCTGCCTCGTCCCCTCATTCCTCGTCCCCCTGCCCACTTCCTCATATCGAATAAATTTCAGTCACATATGCAACGTGTCCGATTGGGTTGCTGTCGTTGTTGTTGTTGTCGTAGTAATAAGCAATCAATTATTATTATTGAATTTAGGCGCGGTTTGTGTTGGAGTATGAGTGGGGGGAGGGGGCTCTTTGGAGAGGCGTGGCAGGTGTCCGCGTTGCGGCTGGGCAGCGCCTACTAATGCGCCTAATGAGAATTTAAGCATTTGCACCACCTTCCCCCTGTGTACGCGATGGTGGAAGGGAGTAGCAGGTGGGGCGGGGGATTTGTAAAACAGCACACATAACCTCACTTGCGCACACGAGGTACAGTTGCGCAAATGCCATTAGAGTTGAGCTCATTTAGCGACGGTTTTTGGTTTAAAATTGGTTCAAAGTATATAAATCTGTTGTGGCTGGTAAAGTGGATATTAAATGGCTGCGGGTTGTGCAGCGCACTGTGTGATTAACTGTTTCAGCAACACTTACAGTTATGCATAAGTAATCGGCATATTAACTGAGTGCTTTGTGGCCAGTTGATGGCCCTAATCTTCCAATGGACACTAATCACAATTGTCATCTACGAAAAGAAAACTCTTGATTAGACAAACTGTCAATAATTGCTAGGTAACCATCTATTAAATATGGTATATATTCATACATACACAGAAATGTGTTCGTTTGGCTTTTAAGGCGCTTAACTTGGTTTTGCATTTAATTTCATGAAATTTTATTATGAACAATATTTTACAATTTGATGTATGTATGTTTTAAAATTGGGGTTTTTTTAGAAGATAATAATTGGTATCAAAAACAACTAATAGATCACTGCTGACATTGATATACATTTGTTTTTATTCACAAACAAATAATTCCCAACAACAAATACACCATACATCAATACTAAAAGTCAAAAACGGAAGCATTAACAAGCATAGCATTGACTTTAATAGCTTCCGTTTTAGAGTCTGATAAAATTGCAATATGGAGTTGTGGGATAGATCCAAACATACATTTACTGAAGCTTAGACATAAATAGTTCACTGATAATCGGAAATTATCGATTTGTTAGAATGGAGGGTGATCGTTGCAGATCAAGTCTATTTGCATACCAATTAGGAATCCATTTTACCGAAAACATCAACCAACCAAACTTTTCCAATACACGTGATACTCATATTTTTATAATTCTAAAAGAGCCGCATCTGACCAATATTACGTATAGTTGGCATTAAAAATATCTTGTTCATCCTGATTCAGAATATATACGAGTATACTTAATAGCGTCAGAAAAGGTGCGCTGTAAACTTCTGTTATACTTATGTCCTGCGATTGCAATTATATTAATGCTGTAACCAAATACATACAGTATTGGAACAATAGGAATGATTAAAGCTGCAAGGCTGCGTAAGTATAAAACATTTCTTTCTTCTTTTTACATTGAACGCATACGAATATCGAGTTCGACATCACAGATATACCTATATATGGTATGTGGTATTAAGTAGGGTAGCCCAGACTCTTTTACTTGATCTCATTGACTTAAGGTCCCTTCCAGGTAAAGACTTTCTATTTATTATTATCTATTATGGATTCCGTTTAGAAATAAGCTTTTAATTGGAAGTATAATTTGCCACGCCCACAACTAGATGTAGCCCGGCCTCGTTCGAGTCGCGTTGATGATAATTTAATTATTGCCCTGCCGTTTGGGGGAGCTTAGTTGCCTTACGCGCTTTGCACACGGCTGCGGCGAGGCTAATTGCAGCAAATCTGCTTTGGGGTCAGTTAGCCAGCACTGAGGAGGGTGTGGTGCGGCCAATGGGCGACAGAGACACGTGAGGAGGGTGAAGGGCGGCAAGAAGGGGTAGCTGACTAGCGCTTATTAACTGTTAATTGTGCGAACGGGTCGACGGCTTTGCAGTGCGCAGCCACGAAAGTATCTCTCGAAATGTCGATATTTTGGCAAAACATTTGTAATGAGAATGGTTCAAAGCGAGTGAAATGAGTAGCGCGGGAGAGGTGGATGGCGCGGGGGGACAGGGAGCGCTGTAGCATTACGTACGCCTCAGTTAATACGGCAGGCGAGCGCGATTCGCGATTGCAATACATTTTGAAGATAAGGCTAACAACGCGCGTTGACAGCTCTTGCGATATCGAACAATAAATAAAATATTTGAAAAACGGCAGGAAAAAAAGGCAAAAAACGGGGAAATGTCAGGAAAATGCGACAGATGCCGATGCGCCGGATACAGATGCAGATATACAGATACAGTTATGCGAAATCCATATTGAAAATTGATTTAAATTTTTAATAGGCATTCGCAAGCGCGTCGCTCCAACTCCCCTCCTTCCTCTCTCTCTCTCTCCCACTTTGTGTCGCACTATCGCTTGGCTGTGCAAGCGCTTTGATAAAAATGCAATGCACGCAACAATTGAAGGCTTACGGCGGAAGATCTGATGCGACGGGGCTCTAGTTAAATATGGAAACAATAACGAAATGCCAAAATGAAATCGGGCAAGGGATGAAGCAGGGGATTGGGAGGGGGCATCACTTGCAAGTGCATGCCTCATCGAATATGCCACATATGCGATCTGGCATATGAATATAGTATATACATATACATTGTCGTACATATAGTATGTATATTTGGCGTATCTCGCGGCTGTCAAATCATATTTTAATCTGTTTTGATTGCTGACTTTTGTGCAAGGGATTTGTGCCGACTGCCAGTGCAATTGCAACTGCAACTGCAAATGTTGCAACAGCAACAGCAAAAGCAGAAGCGAAGCCAGCAGCATGGAAATATTGCATTTCATTTTCCTACTGTCTGTGTGTGTGCATTTTCCATTTGCTTCATTTGATGTTGCCAAAGTTAAGCAGTAAAATCCACTTTTTACGAGAGAACGAGTTTCCCGACATATCTGATATGCGCATATCCCACACTTCTACTTCCCCATGAAAATTCCCATTAAGAAATCAGATGAAATTCAGGGAGAAATATTGTTATAAATCATGTAATTCAATTCACTTGGTGGCAAGTAAGATCTACACGAAGTGGGGGTTTTATTTTCAAGAATTATGTAATAAATACCTAAGGAATGTATCAATAATCAGATTATTATATAACATTTCTGCACTGATTATAAATGGTAAAGTGACTAATCTGTGATGGTGTAATCGAATTCAATGCTAAACAGAGATAGTCAGAGAAAATGTAAAGATGAATAACTAACACAATACAAATCAAAAAACCTTTCAATAAATCTGAAAAAGAGCAACTCATCAAGTGGATAAATAGAACATGTAGTTCATATATCTTAAGATATTTAATAAAGCACATGACTCTCAATTAATCTCTGCCTTATATAATGGGTCACTCACATGCCGACTTCCCTCCAATAAGGTAACGAATGTCAACGAATTTACCGACGGCAATATGCGTGGGGATATTCCCCTCTCGACTTGGTTCCGCCTGGCTTTGTCCACTGACTTAAGTACGCACATAGTTGGCGCCACTGTGCAGGCAATGACGACGACGACGGAGCAGCACAGAGATTGTCAACATATTAGCTTCAAATTGCAAAAGTTCTGCGACTTTTGCTGTTGGCTCATTTTCTCTCGCACGCAGACCCGCCGCCCATGTGTGCCAGGGTGTAAGCAGGGGGCTGTGGGCATGTGTGTGTGGGGAAGGGGGCGGGGGTATCGCTGTTTAATGTGCTGTTGCCAACTATTTTAGCCAAAGCTCACACGGGTTGCCAGCAACGCCGCCAATGTTGCCGTCGGACCGGGTGATTTGCTTGCTGAGCTTAGCAGGGCCCAGCCTCCGCTCCCCCTTCTCTGTCCCCCTGTCCGTCGCTGTGCGACCTTCCTTCGCCTTACTCCGACTGGCTGCCTGACTGTCAGACTGTCCCTCCCGTCCCTGTTGTCCGTCGAGCGAGTACTTTGCGTTGCGCTCGGTTCGGTTGACATTCGTAAAATCTCAAAATCCCGAAGGTCGTTGCCAGGGATTTTCTCAGATTTTGTTAGATTTAAATGAATTAGTTGCGTGGCCGATTGATTTTTTGACCTTTTTTCTGCGCTTAAATTCGGACAGTTGAGTAGGCCAAGAAATGCACTTTCCTTCGATGCACGCCACGCCTTCCCGCCCCGTTGCAGTCGGGGCACAGTTTAAAATAGATGAGAAAAGATTTTGGTGGAAATGTAGAAAAATGTGCACTGCGTTTAGCAAGTAATTAAAATATGACTCGGAGCTCAGGTGAAATATACGACGAGCAGCACAAACAGACAGAGAGAAAGGAAGAGGGACAGTGAGGGGAGTTCGGTGAGTTAGGACAAGGCAGGGACGACACGACTCGACTGGGCAGGGCTTAAAAAAGCATCAAATTTCATATTCAAAATGGCATTTTACATGTTGAGCATAATTTATAAATGCACGCAGAGTCCAGCAGAGCGCCAGCAGTAGCAACAACAACAACAACAACAGCAGTGACAACAACAACAACAAAAGGAAGAGGAACAGGAACAACAACAGCAACGAGGCCAACGGTGGACGACAATAACAAGGACAACAAACAGGCGGCAAGGACATGAAATGTGCTGCGGCTGCAATATTTTTGAAGCGACGTTGTCGACACTCTGCCACGCCTCCAAAATGAAGCCGGGGGGGAAGGGCGCTATCGATGGGCTTCCGCCTCGCCTGCTGCCGTTGTCGTTGTAGTTGTCGGTGTCGTTGCCAATGTCCATGGCCATGTCCATGTCCATGTCGTCGCTGTGGAGCAGCAAACAGCAAACAAGCCACAGTCCCTGCGCCTCCTCCCTCCGCTCTCAGACTCGATACCTGTGACTGGGCCTGCTGTTCCTGCTCTGCCTCTTAATGGCCTCGTTGGCCAGGGCCAGCATGTTGAAAGGATTGCCTCGAGTTATGTATGCGTGTGCGTGTGTGTGTGTGCTGCTGCCACAGTTGATTGGCTGTTATTTTTGGTGCGCGAACTGAGCGCAGGCACTGTTAAAATTTGCATATCAAAAACGCACACACACACACACGCACGCAACGGGCCTGTGACTGCCATTGTGTGTGCAGATTGCTGTAATAGCCGCCCAAAGTCCAAGTCCACATTCAGCGCCAGAGAAGATCCCAGTCCAGCCCAGTCCGGGGTCCGCTTGGGCCGCTCTATGAATTTATGAACATAATATAAATTTATTTTTGCCACTTCTCATGTTTTTGTTTGGCCCCAAAATCTGCATGTGCCGCCCTGCACAGAGTCCTGCACGGAATGCATGAGCAGCAGGCGAGGCCAGGACGGGGCGAACTGTGGCAGGAGGGGGGGCGCAGCACAACAAAGGGATTGCTATGTCAGTCGGGTGTACGAGTGTGTGTGTGTGTGTGTGTGTGAGGGCTGCATTTACTGTGCTTTCGAGCACGTTCAAGTTTATTTATGCGTATGCAGAATACTTAATGAAAATTTAAATGTAAAAGTTACTCGTAGATTGGAACCATCGCATGCGGAGTCGGTGCTGCAGTTGGTGATGGTGCTGGAATTGCTGCAGCTGCCCAGCTCAAAGGAGAAAAATGTTAAGCGGACTCAGTGACCAGGCAATCGGAACAGCACACAGAAACACTAACAACAACAAGGGAAGAGGAAAAACTATTCCACTTAAACAAATGAAAATTACGCATGCATGTGCCTCGGGGAAGGAAAACTTCCTACTGCAAGTGATTGCAGCCTGATCAACCCAGGAGAGAGGGGCTCATCCTGTTGATAAGCCGAATCCGACCCAGCCATGCAATTCTTATTATAACTGATCTAAGATACAGTGTAAAGTTTGTCTGCACTCTTAAAGGAACTGAAGAATTTCGAAGGATGTTTGAAGAGTTGAATTTGTGATTCAAAGAAAGGTTGAAGATCTTAAAGTGCATTCAGCTCAAGAATAGTTCAAAATTCCCCCACTATATATATGGAAAGAGGAGGGGAATAAAATGGAATGGGAACGGATAAGATAGAAAAACTAAGCTGCGAGCGAAGCCTTCGAGTCCAGTTGGAGCTTATTATGCAAATGCAGATGCCTTTACATAGTTTGCTACTCCTTTTAATGCGCAACGCTGTCCAGCAGGCGTGGTCTCTTCCCTTTCTCTCTGCCTCTCCACAGAGCAGCATTCGATTTACATGCAAATTCATCATATAGCCGGGCATTAAGTTATGCGCCGCCCAAAGAAAACAATAAAACAAAGTACGTAAGTAGGAGTTGGCTCAGCTTAGAGCTAATTGCCTGACTCGACAATACCCTGCACTTTTAAACATCGTATTAAGCCCAAATGTCACTCCCTACTGTGCAGTATCAGTATCACCCCACACAGTCCCTGCCATCTCATCGATCTTATTATACGCGACTGCTTTACGATTATATCTTTCAGATAAACATGCATATGTGTATCTGCCATCGAGAGACTTTAAAACAAATGTTTTCCGCAGTGCGTAAACTCTCTATCTTGAGTCTTATTTACAGGGCATTAAACTGACCTGGGAACACAGTTCCCAATTGAAATTCTATCCTTTGTCCGACTCATGCATAATGCAGGGAGTTAAGAACTGACCAATCAAATTAGAATCTTTTTTCCTTCGTCGTGCTTTGCTCCAAAAAGTTTAATAAAAGAAGAGAAACCCGTCCAAAATATGTAAAAGACATAACTCAAAAATCCAATTGCCATGAGTAAAAACTTTTGCCTTTCTGGGAGAGGATGATGGGAGTGGGGAGGGAGGCAAGTTGGGCTCGTAACTCCATCAAATGATGTACAACTTAACACATTTGCTATATAAATCTTGTTCTCGCAAGTCGAGTTATTCAAAAATCGCTTCTAAATTGGCTACAATGTGCCTCGTTGTTGTTGTTGCTGTTGCTTCCACTGTTTGTGGCATGTTTTGTTTTGCAGTTTTTCGTGCAGCTTTCGATTTGTGTGTAGATTTCGTGCACATTTATCTTGGGGCAGCTTATGGCAAAAGTTATGAAATATGCGCACGAGCAGCGCACAAATTGTCTATGATGGGCGAGGAGGAGGAGCAGAGGCGAGGCAGAGGGAGATTTTGGTCTCGGCGTGGCCAAAAAGAAAGCTGAAACTGTAAACTGGAGAAGCGTTTCACTGTTGGGACTGTCTAGCTGCGAAGTTGAACCGCTCTACGTCTCCGTCGCTGCCCTCGTCGCAACAAATTGTCGAAAAAGCTGTTTTTTATGACTGTCCACACTCATTCAGCCCCACATTCACATAGACATTCACATTCACACGCTCGCACTCACATTTAGAGTGTGAATCTCATTCTGATTCGTGTCCTCGTCGTGACGTGCAAATGTACTTGACAACAGTTTTTCGCCCCTTTCTCTGAGGGCGGAGGGGGAAATGGGGCTTATGACTGATCTAATGATAGGTTTAAGTTCTGGATGCAGCTCTGATTTGAGAGAAAACCCTTTGAAATTGATTGGAGTATAAATATGAATCATCTATTGAATATATTAAAATACTAAGAGTACTTTGTTTATTTTTTGGTGACAATCATATTTTGTAATTTGTTCACACTGACTCAGTTCTAACTCAGTTCTCTTTTGCACTCTTTTGAACTGCAGACTATGGCTGACTTCTTCATTCTCAACAGCAAATATCTTCATTATTATAATATTATTATAATATTTTATAATATTTAATTGTTGATCGAACTAAGTCCTTCATACCTTTGTGGAAATTAGATTATTTTCCTCGAAAAACCTGTCTATATTTATCCATTTCTACCATCTCTGCCCCTCGGTCGGTGTGGTGTGTCCCATACTAAACATTTAGTATATATTTACAATTATTAACCCTCCTAATCTGATTGGATTTTTATGGGTATTTTCCCAATGCTTTGCAACAAATGTTAAATTGGTTTATTCTTGTTTATATTTATACAAATATTACCTTCAGCACTTTTGATTTTATTTAATTTCAAATGAATTTAATTTAATTGCAAAAATATCAAATTTAAATTCAGTCAACTGTCTTTAGTCTACTTTAAACAAATAAATAAATACTAAGATATTGCTTAAGTTGAATCTCGTAAGGCCCGTAGTGAGACATGTAGAGGATATGCGGTGGAAAAAGGGCCCCCGCTTGCCAGAGGCCTGATACCGGAAAATACATAACTTTTAAAAAATGTTGCCCAACTTTACTCCAGAAATTAGTTGTTAATTTCTTCATTGGGTTAAATAGTTT
Organism: Zaprionus capensis; assembly: GCA_018903675.1. Classification (NCBI taxonomy): domain Eukaryota; kingdom Metazoa; phylum Arthropoda; class Insecta; order Diptera; family Drosophilidae; genus Zaprionus; species Zaprionus capensis. The sequence continues at coordinate 7,618,891 of JAEIFN010000011.1, forward strand.
TATGAACTAACCTTCTTACTGTATTATAAAGCAAGGCAATAATATGTAATAGGGCCCCGAGGCCTACCGAGCGCGTCGTTACAGCCCTGAATATCGTACCATATCATATCGATTGCAATTGAAAATTTCAGACAAAATCTAGCCTATACCCTATAGGACGTCCATTTAGGATGTTCTCGGTCTCGACCGTGCTCTTGTAGGTACCTGAGTATCTATGTCAATTATTGATTAACGTGGAGGAAATTACAGGGTATCTATCAATGCAGACAACCTGAGGCTATTTGATAAGCGAACGCAGCCATTTGACTGTGATAAGAAGAAGAGAGCCGTGTGTGTGCGTGTGTGTTAAAATTAAATAAAATAAAATTAAATGTATATAAAATTAGGTTAATGCCTGCTGCCACCCGCCAGCAGCAGCAGGAGTGGGGGAGCAAAACCAGGAGCAGAAGCAGGAACAGAGACAGAGGCAGTCGAGGCGAACCGAAATTCAGGCGGCCCTTTTATTTTATTGTTATGTAGATGAGGCCGCACAGCGCGAGCCCAGAGAGGGCGGAGAGTGTCCTGTGTGTCCTGCAGGAGGAACGCACTTGCAGGCAGCATCGCACACATACGTAGCCCCGGTCTCCCCTTTGCCCCCTCTATCCCCCTTTCCTAGCCTGGAATGAGACTTAAACAGGACTTATGGTTATCTGCGCATTTTATGGATATTGCGCAAACATTTCGCCTCTTTTCCAATGTGACACTACGCTCACCACCCCTCCCCACCCTCCTCCTTCCATGCGATACCCTTCCCCCCAGTAGAGACAAAATAAATGAAGTCGCTTGCCAGCCATATGTTGGCTAAATGTTCTATGTAAATGTTAAGAAAGCACTTTCATTTCAGAGCTGGCAGCAGGAGCAGTGGGAGGGGACAAGGACATTAATTTGATGCCCTCCAGGCAAATGAAAGTGAAAAGACGAGCAAGACAGCGACGAGAACTGACTGAACTTGAGCGAATCAATTAAACACAAATAAAACTGTGGCGGGAAAAGCCAAATTATGAACTGTTTGGCTGGAGATGTGCAGCGACGGCGACTGCGACTGCCACGACGTCGGAATAGTTCCCAAAATAAAATGCAGGGCGAGTTAAGCCTAGTTAAGCCCGCATGCAGCATGCAACATGCAGCGTGCAGCATGCGGCAAACATAGCAACTAAAAACTGCTCCAGCTCCGACAACGTCGCGCCATTTGTCGCTCCGAGCTAAGCCCACTTAAGCCCTAAAAAACAGCAGCAGCAGAGGCAGCGGCAGTCGAGCGGCTGTTCGATTTGACTTATGGGTTCATTTGCTCGACTGTCAGGCTCATCGCAGCCCCTATTTATAGAGCTGCAAAGACACTCACACACACAAACACACATACAAACACATGTATAGAAGGAACTGCAACTGACTACAGAGTCATCTCGCGCATCTCTCGCTTCTCATGCATCGGTAATCTGTGATCCCTACCTACTCCAATTGGACGCTTGATCAAGTGGCAGACTCTGGCAGGTTGTCTACTGTCAGTCAAGTGTGCAGCCCCTCCTCCTTGCACCCTCCCACTGCCCCATCTTGCTATAATTGACTGCAATTTCACGCACTGGCAGCCAACGCGTGTCGCTCAATTGTTTCCTCTAAAATATGATCAAGAATTTTGAATTTTTTTTGAATTTCGCGCGAGACAAGACAACGTTGAAATATTTTCAATTTTAGAGCCCAATTCAGGCATGACGGCGAGCAAATTGCCTAGTGAGTTGCCTCATTACGTCACTGATTTGTGGGGCACGTGATTAGCAGGGGAGAGAGTCGGGGAAATGAAGTGAGAAGTGGAAATGGAAGTCAAAGCGGATGCTGCTGGAGTTGGGTTGGAGTTCTACTTGAGTGAGCGGGATTATCAACTCGTATTCAAATCGCTGGGGTAGTTCATATTTGTTGTGGCAGACAGAGCACGCTTTAAGGTCTCACGCAAACAAATATTATAATATATCCCGAGAAAAAACAGAAGATATCTAGTTCGCCTGGAACTACGCCTGGTTGCATCGAACGTGAGCTGCAGAGGTACCTCGACAACTGTGTGGACCGATAAGGCCTTGAGAGCAGCTGCGATATTATTATTTAGGGTGGAGAATCCAGTTCTAACTCGTGCCTTATTAGTAACATATAAATATGATACAATACAAAATATTATCAGGAAAATATCACCTTTATTACTATAAATTAAAAGTAATCCCATTGAAACTTGCCACAAATGGTTCTTACTTACTGTTGTTGTTTTATTTTTATTTTAATATTCAATTTATTTATACTTCTGATATAAATTGTACTTTAATTCATTAGTAGGCTGGTCCGTCCGTTAGTAGATATTAAATAAATAATTAAATGGTAAAGTTTAATATATCATTTTTATAATAATCGAAAAGTACTAAAAATGTAGGTTAATTGTTTGATTAACAGTTCATTTGAGGCATGTGCTATTGTGTTTGTTATGTTAGAGGCAGAAGAAGACATCTGAGCAGATATATATATATATATATATATATTTATATTTATAACCAGTATCCACGCCCGAGTCGATATTGCCAAGGGTTGTCTGTCCGTCTATATGAACGCATAGATCTACAGCCATCAAATTTTGTGACAGCATTCGTGTGTCTTGTAGATGCCTCTATAAATCAGTATAAACTTTTTTTAACAACTGAATTAAAACTACAATAAACAATCAACAACATAAACAGGCATCTGAAGAAAATTATCAAACAGGAACCTCAAACTTGTTCGAATTCGGCGTCACACATACTTCTTTATTTGCACATTACAATGATCAGAGTGCCATGTAGTCCGACTTGTTCAATATTTGTGATTGTATTTATATTGTAATCGTTACTTACAATAATTTTAAAATAAATTTTGCAATTATCTTAGAATCTTTACATTCTTAGACATCGATTTATTTGTGGACAAATTGGAATAATTTAATATTTCGCAAGCTCGAAACAGAAACAGAAACCTCTCAAGTGCTTCCATTAAAACACAATTCGGTTCGCCATTTTGTTGTTGTGGTGGTGCTTGTGCTGGGGCAGCAACAACAACACGACACACGACGTGCAACCCCCACGGTAGCAGAGCAGTAAGTAAGTTTGCCCCTACCACTTGAAGCGCCCCCAACCCTCATGATACTCCCACACACCCCTTTAATTATGATTCAGTGCACACAAACTTTTGTTGCGTGCCTCACGCTTTGTGCCCCAGTTGTTGTTGTTGTTGCTGCTGCTTTCTCTTTGTTGCTGTTGTCCTTTTGTGCTAACTTTTCAATTCCTAATTATAATTAGAGAATCGGTTGTGTTCATAAATATTAAAAAGGGTCGTCGGAACTGCGCAGCTCCCACAGTGCTTCACTTGTTTCTTCTTCTTATTGTTGTTGCTGTTGTTGTTGTTGTGCGCGATGTTGTTGTTGCTCAACTGCTGGCAGCGACATTGCATGAATAATTAACTCAAGTCTTTATAGGGCTCAATGCCACCAATCCCCCCAACCAACTGGGCGCCCATTTGCCATGCGCCATCTTGTTTGCCAGCAACAACGACAACCACAACAACAACAACAACTCTACAGCAGTTGCCCAAAGACGTGCGGCGGCGACATGTCATGAATTTACTTATGAATATTTGCATTTTTAATGTAATTTGTGCGATTCCTTGCGATGCGATGCGCTTCTGCAAGTGCCACCGCCTTTGGAAGGTTCAATGAAGAAAAATTCTAAATAAACCAAAGTCAGATGCTGATCAATAAAGCAAGATGATGATTAAACGACGCTAATTCTATACGAAGTCAAAACCCAATTAACACTTCAATAACACGTATTATTGAGTCGATTGAGCCATGTCTGTCCATCTGTTAGGATGTCCGTTTATCTGTGTGAGCACACAGTCTCAGCAATTCCTGAGCAGATCAACATACAACTTTTCGGTCTTACTTTCCAAAGTCCGAGTTCCTCAGTTAGTATGCGCCAAACTGCATAGTTTGTATGTTTGTACAGGGGCTCAAGACTTTGTCTGTAATTCTAAGTGGATTTTGTATTTTTTCAAATCTGGACGAATGATTTCTTTCTTGCAGATTTAGATTGTTCTTTTCTTCTATTTTAAATAAGTTTCAAAGTTCGTAAGGTGTACAACTGTTCAGAAAGAAGACTAAGAATGTTGGGCCCGGGCCCATAGCTAGGATGTGTGCAGGGTGTGAGGTACACAACGGCCCTCTACTGTCAGGGGCCCCCCTGTCAGGTTACCAAACATAAAACAATTTTTAACATATTTTGATAATTCCTTTCCTTTAGTTAACACAACTATATTAATATATACGAGTATATATATATTAATTAAAGTAATTAAATTTCGACTATTTTGACTTCGATACAGCCGATGATAGGAAATGCTTTTGCAAATATTTCAAATCGAGCAAAAATGCAAAACATTCGGAATTACACGCACAGCTTTTTTTAGGCAAACGAACAAAATACCATTTGTTACATATACATATTTCATTAAAAACCTACAAACATGCAATTTGGGATCCTTAAGAACGCAACGTAAATTAATTTTGAACATACAGTGGCGGATGAAAAAAACAATTGGCTTAAATTATTAGCCACTGCATATATGAGACTTCAAACTACGATTAAGTTTGGTGGTGAAAAAGAAAATGCAGGGGCATGACGCTCAATAAAAATAAATATTACAATAAATAAAAAAAAAAAATAAATAAATAAAACACATCGGAGAATGTATTGTGATCTTGATACAAATGGGATCGTGTCTTGGGATTGCAGGGACAAGCAGATCACAGCTTACTCAGTGCTAGCATCCGGGACACACGTGGGTTCGTGTCTTGGGTTGTATTTGTGGAAAACAAGCAAATTTTCATTTGATACCCCAACGGCTTTTCTTATAATTTTTTATTCGAAATTTCGCAAAACCTGAGTAAGTATTTATATGCGGGTTTTTTATGACTCAATGACCTTTTGAAAAACGTTACACGGTCGCGAGGGAAGGTAGTGCGGCATACAAAACGTTTGTTGCATTTCGTTAACATTCGTTAAGTCACGCTAGCAAAGACACAAACCGGTTACACAAGCATAGCAAGGCAACTCAACACATAACTAGCGGTTTGTAACTTGAATAAGGTGGAATATCGATTTGTGACTCGAATGAGGTGGAATATCGATTTTCGAGTGGAGTTTCGAATTACGATTTTCGAACGTGGTAAAATTTGCCTTACTTACCTTAGGGATGATCGAATTAAAATGTTTTTCTCGTCATTTGTTTTGTTTTAATATATTTTGTATATAAAAATACACCAGATTCATAATTCTTCATGGCCGTTAAAAAACCGTCTTCACAAGTTACTCGAGACTATCGATTATAAATGTACATTTGATTGTAATGTATGTAAATAAAGACTAACGGAAAACCCTATTTGTACCCACGCTACGCGTGCGTGTCTTTTTGTGTGTGTTTGTTTGTCTGATTTGTACATAAATAACACTGTCGACAATCCCGACAACTACAACTAAATATTAGTTACATCCTTAATTGCGTCTAAACTATTTACACTAGACCAGAGAAGTCGTGGAACACACCCGCAGTTCCGCAAACACACACACGGGCAGCCTCAGGCAAGCGCAGGTGCAGTGCATCCGTTGTTCAGACGGTACTCGGCATAGACGATGCCCGTGTTGTGCCAGTGGTAGAAGGCGGCGACGATGATCAGATGCCACCAGTTGTGCGAGTGGCCAACGAAGTCCACCTTGCCGTTGAGCCAGCGCTCTGGAATCTTGGCGGCATAGAACACGAATGCCACCAGACAGAGCACATACATGACCACAATGCGCGGCACCATCAGTCCCACCAACTCGTGCTCCAGTCCCCCCATGGCCACAGCCCAGTGACCAAGCGGCAGGATGCCGTACGCCGACCACAGCAGCAGCACAGCGACCTTCCCGTTCATGGACACGTTCAGCTTGGGTATCTGCACGGCAATGGCCAGGCCAAACATACCCAGCGCAATGGTGGAGTACAGGGTTCTCAGAAACTGTCGACAAGATAAGTTAGTCACTAATGTCAGGGGGCAATCCAGTGTCCCATACGGAATACACCTACCGTGTGGCACCAGAAGGCATAGTACATGCCGCTGATGTAGATGGCGACCAGGGACAGCGAGATGCCGAGAAAGTCTACAGAGAGAAAAAGCTCATAGTGCTCCTCCGACCTGCACGAGAATATGTGGTATATGGCCGACATCAGCATGCACAGGCAGAAGCAGACGAGCAGGCAGACGACCAGCACCTGATCGCTCAGCTCGGCATGTTCGCGCAGGAACTGAAAGTCGAAGATGGTCAGCCCGATGAAGAGGATGCAGCCAGCCAAGTGACTCCAGATGTTGATCTGCCATGAATAAGGGAAGCATATCAGAGAGAAACATAAGTCACGGTTCACTATGGAAAGTATTAATCTATTTCTATCTAGGTTCCTCTCAGTGTTTCTCCCTTACCGTCTCATTGGTCCACCAGAAAATGCTCTGCAGGCAGAGCTTGTTGGACAGGAATGTTCGGTAGCCACGTCGTATATACGGATTGAACTTCAGATGAGTTGGAGCCTGTAGCAATAGAAGAATTGTAAATTGGATTAGTTTTCTATATGGTCTAACATGGCCAAGCCGAACATCGCCTGCATATCGAATGGGCGACATTGGAAGCGAACAAAGCAAAGAAGAAGAATCGAAACCTTTTCGACACTGGCCACACGCCAAATTCAAACGTTCAAAGTCTCTCAATTGCGTAATTAAACAAATGAATTAAATGAAATTGTTCATCAAAAGAAGCAAATGTTGTCGCATTGTTATCTCGACGAAGTCCGCATACTCTGGGAAACTTTTCGAATTGTCGACCCACATGGGAATCGTTTAATAAGCTGAGTGAAGAACTTGCCGATTCTCCTAACTATCTAGAACTTGCTGTGCGTATTTACTCTTTAGCAATATCATGACATGAGAACGTTCCTTTTATTGACTTGGTAAGGTGATAAAGACAGACAGATAGATAGAAAGCCATTTGCCATAGACAGTTTCAGTTTAACAATCATCTCTATCTCAGTTTAAAGAGTGTTAACACTCTTGCGGCGTCTTTTTTATATACCTCATCTATGCGGGTTTCGCTCGTTGTCTTCTTCGCTCTTTGCTTTCGGTTAATAATAAAATCGACCTTGATTTAGTTCGCTGCGGCAGCTGTTGTTGTTGTTTATGTGACTATTATTGTTGTTGTTGTCATTGTTGTTGTTTTCGTGCCTATTTGTATTATTTGGCAATTGTTGCCACGTCTTGCATTTTTCGGCATTTTTGGCTTTTACAACACGCACTCGCAAATATATTGGGCACACAAATTGAACATGACCACAGTGCACAGTGGATACATGCGCACACACACACATGAATGTGTGCATGTGTATTGGGCCTAACAGTGTCAATAGACCAAGTCAGGGAGAATTCATGTAAATCGAGTGCCCAAAAAGGTTCCCCGCAAATTGCGCTCAATTAAAAACAACGACAATTGAATTCGATATTGAATACAAAATGTGGAAAGGGTTGCCCAAGAAGAGGGTAGTCGCACTGGGGAGGCGCACACACAGGGGTACTCACATCGTCAAAGTTGCAGAGCCATTTAAATTTAGCCAACTTGTTGTTGTCATCGTAGTCCGGGCCATGTCCCAGCACATTCGGTTCCTCGTTGGCCGGAAATTGATGCGCTGCGTCTGCAGACTGTTCGCAAGTCGATTGACCATCGAGCTGAAAGACGGAGAAGATAGAAGAAGAGAAGAACAGTTAGCAAGAAGTTGGAGACCAATTCGATATCATTTAGTGGCATTAATTCGTATTCAAAGCCAGTCAAAGGTGACGACGACTTCCGTCTTCTGCTGGAGATCGCTAAGCTGCTGCAGTTATTTTAGATTCACTAGTTGTTGTTGTTGTTGTTGGCATAATAATGTGATTACCCACAATAACAACAACAACAACAACAAGTTGGGGGCTTGACTTTAATTTGTTTGTGTGGCTTCTAATGTTATGCAAGCCAAAAGCAACAACACCTAGTTCAATTGCAGTCGCACGTGCCAGAGAGATAGAGAGAGAGAGAGAGAAGGAGAGAGAGAGAGAGAGCTGTAACAGGTTGATGACGTATTGTTTACATTCGCAAGTTTTGCTTGCTGCAACCATCTTTGCAGCAGCAGAGACTCTCCATAAACGGAGCACAACACCCGTTGGGAAATGTTAGTACAACCGAGTGTGCGAGTGTGACCTTGCATATGTTTGGCATATTGGGAATCTCTTTAGCATTTCCGCGCATGTTTCAATTGAAAGTGTGTGAGTGTGTGCAAGTTGCAATCTCTTGTTTAGCGACTATCTCGAATTACAAGTCCCAGCCTAGCACGTACAGAACTCAATTCATTTCTCAGTAACTCTTTGCTGCTGCCCTTGCGATTGTTTACCAGGTAAACACTGCAGCAGCTGATTCGAGTAGTTTTGCGAAATGCATTATCGAATATAGATTTCGAAGATTTGAATTGCGAACTGCGAATCGGAGATTTGTTCTGTCAAGCTGTTGTTTCAATTGTTGTGCTTGTTGCTTTTGTTATTGACTGGACAAACAGACTGTAATGGCGAGTCACCGATAAACAGGATGTGCAATTAATTTAGACATTGACGTAGGTTCCACGACGACTATATACAACATTTCGAAATATTTGTCAAACGATTGCACTAGGGTTTCACTTGAAAAGATTTGGTTTTAATACGTTCGATGCACATGCATATTGAGCTGAGCCCCTTAAACCCCTACAGTACACGAGTATATGTACAGACATAAATATATACATATACCCAACAACATTTGTGTATCTTACATTTTTCTTTTTACTGCGTTTCAAAACAGCTGTAGTTGTTTCTGTGGTCGTTATAACTGTCGTTTCCATTTTCCTATAACTTTTTTAGTAAAGATCAGGGTAGAAAAATGAGTTTTCTCCACTTTTATAAATATTTCAACTATATTTTAAAAGTCTGTCTGTACATCAGTTTCTTTTTAGTTTAAATATTAATGTTTCCAAAAACTTGCTGATATTTAAATATTCAAATACTAATTTAATTATATTCACTTTCGAACTGAAACCGTTTGCAACCGTTTCGTTGAATAACTTGAACGAAACTGAATTCGAATCGACTGAATGCTCGCAAAGTTACCAGTGCAAGCTCTCTCTCAAAAGCTCACTTGCAATTAATTCTGCAGCAACCGAAAGTTCGAAAAAGCGCACGAGAGTACACAATGAGAGAGCTAAGAGAGAGAGAGAGCACGCGTGAGTGAGAGGCGATTGCAACATGGCTTGAGCAACTCTTTTGAGGCGAGAGTTATGCGAAATTTCGACTAAGCCGGCTTTCGATACGTTTGTTGTGCAAGTTTAGGGTTGCCATATCTACTGATTTTTTATTTGAAACCTGTTTATTACTAATTTATTGATTATGTGAATAGGGGACTGATGTAAAAAGACAAAAATAACTTTCATCTTTTTTAAAAAAAAGTATTTGCAAATTTAAAAAACACATTGTTATAATGAAATTGCTGATATTACATGAGACATACCTGACAACCCTATGCAAGTTTCTGTTTTCGGTTTTCTGATGTACGCAGCAGCAGCGCCCAGTCAACAGTTACATAACAGTTACAAGTGCGTTGCGCGCGCGTGCCGAGAACTGCGTAAGCTGTGCACATGAATGCGTGTGTGTGAGTGAGAGAGAAAGAGGGCACTCGTGTTCATTGTTCACGCGACAGTTAAGTACGAATGCCCGATTTGATTTGTAACGCCAATTTAATGTAAAATAAACAAAAGCCGCCGCAACCGAAACCTGTTCGTAATCCGTGGCTGCAGAGACAGCGACGGTGTTCGGTGAACTTCAGGAATTCCGCCTGAATGGAGCAATACCTTCAAGGCACTGTGAGTGTGCGTGCGTTTATGTGTGTGAGTTGTGCATTTATGTAAGCTAGATTCGCAAACATAATTGCCACTCAACTTGACCTTGACTTCATTCGCTACTTGGCACAGCTCAACTCAAGCAAAGCTCTCTCTCCTTGAGCGGTTCTCCTTTGCACTTGTATTCGCGATGCACACTGCACGTGCTGTGCTGGGAGCATTATCAAAGTACAGCTGGGATGGTATCGATAGTTGGCATAGTTAAAAAATGCAAAACTATTGTATCGTATTTTATTTGTGCATTAAGCACTATGCACAAATAAAATATGAATTAGCGGACTCACGGATCCTCTTTCATTGAAAACGATTACAGGGCTCTCAATATCAAATCAGCCATGTCTTTGTCAAGTTGTTTGGTTTATTCCGACAACCGATCGTAGTTTCACAACCGAATACTGCTGAGTGTATCTTATCCAAAACAACACAATGCTGAAGCGCTAAGTGGCTGAATTCTTCTTTGATGGTCGAACAAATACGCGTTTTGTAATCATTTCCAAAATGCACTTGGCTGATTTCTCATTCTTAGATTGACACTATCGTTAACTATCGATATTTAAATGTAGATAGTGGTCTGGCCTAATAGGGCTGAAAACTTTTCGATTCTAAGTCAATTTAAAAGATTATTTTCTTGCGCTAGGCAATCAATTTTATTTATATTTTACTTTTAAAAATCTAGTCACACTGGTCATTTCAGCTGAGAATTTGTATGGAAGATCGGGACTTATCGGAGCCTATATATCCTAAACAATGCCGAAAACGAAAAATTTTGATTTAGTATTCTCACCTTATTTTATCGAGTTCTATAAGGACGCGCTGGAAACTGCAATCTCCCCAAATTTCACATAAATTAATTAAGTTTCATGAGTTACCAAATTTCCTTAAATGCATAATTGTTTCTCCCGAAATTAATTTACATAGGTGTTGTTATCGATTAAACAAGTTTAGTATTATGCGGTTTATTAACAAGGGAAGCTGTGTTGCCCGAATTTTTGAGCAAAAATATGATAGATGAGATTTAAAAAGTTGAAAAAAAACTATTTAAATAAAACTAGATAGAGCAATATTATCGTTTTTGTTCCGCTGTTGGACTTTGAAAATAGCCAGATTTGGCGGGAAAAAGCTGACCTGGCAACACTGATGGGAAGTACCAGTGAACAAATTCAAGTCAATCAGATTTATTCGATTAATTGGTTTAAGATATAATCGAACCACATTCATCACAATGTCACACAAATATTGAATATATTAAAACTATCGTGAGTGGTAGGCACATCTCTATATCAAGGGTTACTCAGCTGCTCACTGCTTATCAGCAGCATCTGGCTCTGCCTGTGCTGAATAGTAGTCCCTACCCCGCTGCTGCTACTCACCCAGTTGCCGTCTAGATCCTTCATCCGATTGTAGCATGTTGTCAGGGCCTCGTCGCTGAGCTCACAGTCGGCAAGGCTCTCGCGTGGACGTGGACTCATTCTCGCTGGCTGATCTGGCAGAAGAGAGAGAGGAGAAAACGCTTGTTTCAGTGTAGGCAAAGTCCACAGTCTCTGTCTCTGTTCGCGTTTGAGTGTGAAAAGCGTCGCACAAAAGGCGGCTCCAACTTGCTAACTGGAGCTGGAGTCGGAGGGTGCTGCTCCACTGGCCATAAAGAAGGTACAAGCGTGTGCAGCGATCCACTTGGTTATCGTGCATATTTAACCTTATCGGCCGCCTTTGAGCTGCAGTTTAATTGACTCGATTCGTGGCGCATTTAGAGTCCCATTGAACGGTGAAGTGACGTTTCTATTGCCCTCATGCCTTGTTTGCATAACCGTTTTCGCTTGGAGATTCGTCAGATTCAGAATCACATTCAGAGATTCATCTCCTGCCCGCTTTCCCCTTTCCCGTTCTCTTTCCGTATCCATCACGTGCAAAACGTGTTGCCGTTTCGATTGTCAATCACTTGAATTGACTTCGATTTATTTACATACACATGGCTGCGTGTGTGATGTGTCTGTGTGTGTATATATGTATGCACATATACATACACAGATATGTATTTACATACTTTCTGTTCTAGTTGCGGGCCGACAACGAATCTCACACTCACTTTGCGAATTTCTCACGAGCCACTCGCGAGGCAGCTAAAAGTAAACTGAAGACTGCTGCAGCGGCCACTGGGGCAGAGCAGAGGCAGCGCCACATAGATTGGGTCCCAACATACGTACACACACACACACGCGCGCGCACACGACGATCAACGAGCGATCCGGCGAAGGAAAGCAATAAAGAAAGAGAGAGAGTGGAGAGCAGCAGAGAGCGCTTCGTTATGGCATGTGAGAGAGGTTACGCTTGAGTGAGAGCGAGGCTGTGACGTCACACGCCTACACGTTGCCTTAGTTGACATTGCACGACAGCTGGCAGTTGTGACGTAAGCACAGACAGACTAAACGCTCTCTCTCTCTCTCTCTATAGACTATTGACACGTCAATCGTTAATCGGTGAAGGAGAAAGACGACAAAAAGCTTCTTCAAAGTTTGGCGCTGGCAGCGCAGTCAGCGACAGCGTCAACGTCGGCGGCGCCGTACATTAATTGAGGCTCTGAATTGATTAAATGTTTATTTAGCATGCGACGGCTGTTGCCAGCTTCTGTTCGATACAACACACACACATACATACATTAATGTGTATGTGTACTTGTTGGCCAACAAAGGCCGCTTGAGCTGAGCTTGCTCTTTCGCTGTGCCACTTTCTGTAAGAATTCGTGATGCCCTTCACATTGCCCGTTTTCGAAGCAGCTGCTCACCTGTCTGGTATCTTACCCATTTTACAAGCGTCAACAAATTGCAATTTGTGTCTAAAATAGAACTGTCTCTATAAGAAGCAATTTCATGGTATGTTTCCTGTACACCGAACAATAGCTGGGGCTATTTTTACATCTATATTTACATCTATATTATTATACAATCAATATTTCTAGTTATTTGTCCACTTACCCGTACTCTGTTTGACACACAAACCAATTTCAGTAATCACAACTTTGACAGAGTTACAATGAGATGAGTTGAATACAATAGGGTGCCCTGTACCCAAGTCTAGGATACTAGATGTTTAAATACGATTTATCATAATCGGATATGCTTTATATGCTAACATACAGTTAAGCAAAAGGTTTTGAAGGTAAGCCCAAGAATAATAAGGAACTTTGTTATGTTGTGAAGGACTAGTGGAACAACATTCCTAAAGAACGGTGCAATGACTTGGTTGACTCCAGACGATGTGTACATAAAACATATTTCTTAACATACATATAATCTATTTCCTGAATATAAATTTGTTTTCTTATTTAGTTTAACCAACTTGAAACAATACCGCCTTAATTTTAAGGTTTTATTTTGTTTACGCAGTTATTTTAAAAGGTACCAATAAGATCTGTTAACTTATTTCGTTAATTGATTGAATATCATTGTATCATTTAATTTTAGTCAAGAAAAGAATAAAAAGGTGTCAGAAAAAAACAGAAAAGCTGGGACGAAAACAAACTGTGCTAATTGTGCTATTATTGTTATCGCAACTGTATAACATATCAATAAATTAGAAGATTCTGGGCACGAGTCTACTCAGGTCTATTGATTTCTTTTGATTTGTCATTGTAAAATTATGCAAGATCTTATGAAACTTGACCAAATCGTCGCAAGTATCTTGTCCTATGTATCTTTTTGTTAGAAATCCTTTGTATCAGTTTATATTTAAATAGGTAACTTAAAGAAACTTCTCCTGTAAAATTGTCAATTTCGTCATAATTTTTCAAAACTGCAACGATATGGAAATATCTTGTATCCGCAATCAACAATTGACGTTACGTTAAACTTTCAGGGGTACAAAGCAAAAATATAGCATACCGATTTATATTTCATCTCGTTTTCCGTTTCTGTAATTAAATACAGATATCAAGCCATTCATTGTTTACCCAAACAAACAAATACATATTCCTATGCTTTAGCCACAACGATTTTGGCAACATGCAAATCGATAATTAATTCGATAGTCACCCACATTTTCTATTTTGTATTTATATTTTTTGTGTATTAAACGTTCAATAACATTAACGCGCCTCCCCTCCAAGCCCAACTCTCTCCGTGTTCACCATGACTATCAGTGAGACTGTCGTTCGCAATTTCCCACTTTGGTTGCATTATAAAAATCAAATAAATATCATTTCTCTATTTTCTTCTACTGATCGCCATAACTTCTTCATTCTGATAGTTTCGCAGAGTTATAAAAAGTTTCAATTTAATATATAAAAATGCATAGTAAGGGGAGAATACAAAGTGGATAATTAGCCGAGAAGTCCTAACTGTGCCCTATAAGTTTCTCCATCATCTGATGATCGTAAGATTTGAATTTTTGTAAATTTTATTTTTCCGGTTCTTTAAATATAATATAATAATAATAATAATTTTCCAGCTGATCTTTATTGTAGTTTTGTTTTTTGTTTTTAAACTTATTATGTGTGGGATGCTGTGTTGTTGGTAGCTGTCTCGCTTTAAATGTTTATGCTTACATAATTTTTCAGTAATTATTATTAAATTATTTTCTCTTCATGCTGCTGCTGCTGTTTGTTCAAACAAACTTGATTTGAATTTGACAGTTGCTGTTGCTTTTGCTGATGTTGTTGCTTTCGCTGCTGCTGTTGCCGCTGATGTTGTGGCTGTCACTATTGTTCGTACTAACGTGCCTCCGTTCCACTCGTGGCTGCTGATGCTGCTGCTGCTGTTGTTATTGCTATTGCGGTTTCTGATGCGTATGCTGCTGATGTTGTTGCAAGCATTGCAGCTCATTTTGATATTGTTGCCGCTATTCTTGTTCTTATCGATAAATTCAACATAGGAGCTGATGATTCCGGGGAGAGGACAGCTGTAGCAGCTGTTGTAACTATTGTTAATTGTTATCTTTATCTTTGTTGCTTTTGTTGTGTTTGCTGTTGTTGTTGCTTTTGCTGTTGCTGATGTTGTATTTGCTGTTGCTGTTGCTAATTTTGTTGTTGGACTGTTGTTGCTGCAATCTGGAACGCATCACATAGCATACTTCCGAGTCCATTCCCGTGCCAGCTCATTGTATTTTTCCCGATCAGTTTTATATATTCTGGCAATCTCTGGAACAAGCGGATCATCTGGATTGGGATCACAGAGTAGAGAGCAAATTGATAATAAGACTGCAATGAGAAAAGAATACGTTAGTAAAGATTCAACACAAACACAATTGCCAATTCTCTCTGGCGAGTGATTCACCTTTTGAAATAGTTAATGCTGGCGACCACTGAGATCTTAATATATCGAGGCAAATCGATCCATTGCTGTTAATGTTTGGATGGTATATGCGTGTTGTAAAGGCCACTTTAGGTGGCTTGAAAGGATAGTCTGTTGGAAAATGTATAGTTAAGAAAAAAACACCTCCTTGGTAAGGGCTGTCCGGCTGTAGTGATCAAAGAAAACAGATTAGTAAATTACGAAGTACATTTTAAAACAACTGAGACTGCAATTTGTGGATGTGTTCAGGCCGAGAACAAATTGCAGTAAATACTGAAGGTACATTGACAAAACATTTCCAAAGAAATCAAATTAAAATTATTAATTATTCTGGCGTAGTTTAGAAGTATCAGATTACACAGAAGTTGAAGCTTCCATTCACTATGAACTCAATAAACTCCCTAAACATATCCACTCTCGCAGCTGCTATCATCATCTTACCGGGCCCATTATTGTAGCTTGCCAGTGAAATACTGCAAAGAGAGAGTAAATAAATAATATTTAATTTGGATAATTTAATGAATCATTGTGAAAAAACAAAAGTATTTCGGCAGCCCTTAGGGACAACTCCCACGACTCCTCTTTCCCTAGTTTGGGCCAATTCAGAACTCGCCTCTCTCAGCCCTTACGGTGGCTTACGGCTTCAAGCTTGCTATGCAAACTCATTATCAAATACAAATGCATCGAGTGAGTGCTCATTCTATGCTCGTTCTCAACGTAGACTCGCGCCTCGCCTCCCTCGCCTTGCTGTGCCCGCCCTTCGCTCTTTCTCTCGAGTTACCCGAAAAGAACAAAAACAAACAATCGACAAAGAGCCTTGGCACCGACTGCCGGCAGCGACGCTGACAGCACTTGCTGCCTAGACCAGCGTGCCGTCTCGCTTTGCCGCATTGTCTCGGCGGCGGAGCTACTGTTGGTAGCTCTGCTCTACTTGCTCAATGTCACACGGCAGAGCATCAGCAGCAGAGAAGCTCTTGGACTGAGAACTGGGCCGCACTCTGCCAGCTGCTCAGGGGGAAGTCCAAGGGGGTGCTCCCTCTTTTCTCTCTTCCTTCACATATATGTGTGTGTATGTAATACAATTATTGAAATTCGTTTGTGGCACGCGTTGGAGTTTATGCACAAGGCTACTCCATCGAAACCGCACCAATAACTGCAGTTATCGATAACAATTGCGTAGAGAAATTGATTTGAATTACAGTCATCCTACACCACTCTCCACCACAGCCCCACCCAGGGCTGTGTTCCTTTGTTTTAGTTTTTGGAAATGCGGGGCAGGCTGGGGGAAAGGGGATGAGCCACCACTGCTGCAATTGCATTGTTATCAGAAATGTAATTTCGTACATTAACTTTTGCAGCTGATAATGGCAAAGCCCTGATAAGAACGACGGAAACGTAACGCGAGTCATTGTTTGGTATATGAATAGTTCCATTGTGAGATAAAGAGAGTAAACGGATTATCTAATTATCTGCAGATTCATTTGCAACAAAAATTGATGGTACAAGCTAAACTACTACGATTAAATAGAATATTATAAAACAATTTGGATATCTGATACCAATTGACGAATTCCAATTTAAATCCCTTAATGTTGAACTATTCTATCCACAACAGCATTAACATTTCATGTTGAAATTGATGACTCCAAGTTCTAGACAATTCTTTGCGATTTATGACTCATTGGATGAAGTGAAATCCACATAAATATATTAATATTAGCTTCTTATGATCATTCACAGATTAAACAAGCTTAAATCTAAATCCTAGTACCTTTGATGATTTGTATTTTATGTTTGTAGATCTATTCAAATATTTTAATATTAAATCGAACGTATGTATTACTCACACGTACGCCGACTTACGGTGGAGGCCGCAACACGGACTTTAATTGCACGATTTCACTTTTCCGTGACGTCATTGAGGTGACCTCCTTAGCACTCGAATCTTTAAAGCAACACACACACATGAAATAACTGCTCATTTGTGTGTGTGTTAACAGTTTAACAGACACGTAACCATGTCGCAGCAGTATCTGCCAAATGCAAGATTAGAAGCGAGCCCCCATTAAGAGAGATTCAATTCTCGCCAATACGTAAATGAGAATGGGAAGTCGTAACACAATGAAAGAAATGTGTCAAGTCATGCCCTGCATCTGTGACGTGACAATCGAAAGAGCGGCAGAAGGTGATGCCTCAAATCATAAGCTAGCTAACTTCTCTATAGAGACACAGGCTAACTATTTATAGACCACTCTGGGCGAGGGAGACAGTGCGCGATGCAGATCGCGGTTGCGAGAACGAGAGCACTTCTTGCCGACGAGGCAGTTACATAACATAAAATAATGATTGATAGGATGACGACGACGACGAAACTGAGGGGCGTATCCAAAAGACTTTCGTGGGTACTCACAATCATCTCCAACTGGTCCAGCTGAACATTGTGCAGGTGGATCTCTGCCCAGATCTTGCAGTTCCTGTGCGGGGGGAAACAATGGAAAACGATTAGCAAGGTCGTAAAAAAGAGAAATTAAAGCATTTTGTAGCATTCATTTATTTATCGTAAATATTTCCTAGTCGCATTTCCCTGTTTTGATCGACTTGTCATTTCGCCACACACACACACACAGACTCTTCGTTGTGCACTCACATACACTGTAACACTCACATACATACATGTACTGCCAGCAATGCAAATTATGATGTTAATTTTAAATGCACAAATTAAACAGCATTTTAAAAGAGAAATATGAAAATACGTGTAAAGCAGTGAGAGGAGACGGGGGCAAGGCAGGGAGTGACGCGAAAATCAAGTTCGTTGGCCCGAACCAAAAGGCACAAGCTCGCCTCCTGCTCTCCCTACTTATTTCTCTCAGCCGTCTCACTCTCTGACTGGCCTCACTGTTTCTTTCGCTCTCATTCTGTCGCACCCCAACCAACATCAGCTACACGCACACAGCTGAGCGGCTGTTGTCCCCGTCCCCCTCTTTACCTCTCGCCCTTGCAGCTATCGCAGCACAGCTGCCAACTTGGGGCGCGCACACACATTGATGTAAAGTAAACCGGCAAAAAGAATGAGTAAAAAAATGAAGAAGAACGAGCAGAGAACGTACACACAAAGAAAAGAAGATGACCTATGCGCGGAAGGAAGGCTGTCGAACGAGAAGGGAAGGCGAGAGCCTTGGCACAGAATACGAAGGGTAAAAGAAACCAGATGAAAAGGTAGAAATATTTAAAGCGCAACTCAGCATCAGCTTTTCATCTCTTCTGCTCTTCTTCCTACTGTCGTTGTTGCAGTTGCTGTTGTGGTCTCTCTTTGTAACAAAGACCGTGAGAGGAAGAACAATTCATATGTGTCGCGACGAAGCAGCAGCGCAAAAGTAGGAAAAATATGCGCGACGTATTTCAAAAATAGCTGCGGAACAACAACAATAACAACTTGAGTAGCCATCCGCGATTGCTCTCTTTCATGTGCCACATGCCACGCACTTTCGTCTTGTACCTGTTGAGCAAAAAATAAATACAACAACAAAGGCAACATCAGACAAGAAGTAGAAGCAGAAGGAAATTGTTACAAAACGGAAAACGGCAAACTCAAACGCCAAGTTCGAGGGGACTTTCAATGCGGCCGGCGACGTCGCAGTCGCCGCCGTCGGATGAGTCATTCTCATGTTTGCCACAATGGCAAGTGATACATTTTGCTTTATAATTCAAATGAAAACAAACTAACGGTCACTTGCTACACACACACACACACGCATACGATGAATATGTGCACTTATGGCTAGATCATCGTCTAATAAGAGTGAGAGAGAGGGAAAGAGAGAGTGCTGAGGCCGGCTCAAAGAGCGTGTCTTTTCTTTTCTCTTTTTGGCAATTGGGGCTAAAGCGACAAGCCAAGACAACAATAAAATAGCGCACTGAGCGAAACCTTGGCTATGCTAAGCCATAACTTAAAGCGTACATTGAGAACGGGGTGGCGGGAGAAGAAGGGTAGGATAAGGGAAAAGCAAAACAGTTGCCTGCGCTGCTTGCCTTGCTAATTGCGTGTTCGAGCATTACATAAAGATGCAGAAAACACAAGAAGAAATTAGCATTAAATCATTTGGCAGTAGTGCGGGCTTCCTCATTTTCACTAGCATTTCGTTTTCATTTCATTTATATACGAATATACATTTATAATAAACAGCGGGAAAGGAAAAATTCAATGGCCATGACGCTTCGTGACGCGTTGCTTTGTTGCCGCCGCTGCCGCTGCCACTGTTGGCGTCGCTGCTCTTGTTGCTCAAGCGACGAGACAGACAGCCGACCCCAAACATACAACTTAACTCTTATATAAATGTGGGTGTGTGTGTGTGTGTGCCGTTTTAGGCTTATTCACAATTTACATATTTAGGCGCATATGCCAGTAAATTATGTTAAATTATAATTTTTAACTAATTATTGGTTCCCTTTGCATACACGAGCAGCGCTTTCCAACACTGAAAGCTCAGTTGCCATCGCACACTGGCACGCACACAAACACACCCTCTTAGCACTGCCCCATTCGCTTTACATTTGCGCGCAAGAAAGAGCCAAATACAGTGTTGCCCAGTCGACCTAGCAGCTGCCGCCGATTTTTGCCATTACTCTTTGGGCGTCTCATGGGGTTGTCTGAGCGAGACGGCGAGTGCGTTATGTGCTGCTGAGTGTGTTGACTGTGTGAAAATACTTCGCATGCACGTACATGTGTGTTGATGGAGCCTATGACGGTGTGAACCGGCCACACTGAAATCGAACTGTAATTCCTCTCGTTGTCCGTATGTATGTATGTCCGCCAATTGTAACTCCAATAATGTAAATATAATATCCACCATTAATGTTAAGTAAGTGGAACCGTTTAGCGGTAAAATAGTTGGACAACCCAAGGTAACGACTAATCGGGAATGAATCAAAAGTACATTCCAATAAAAATTAACACGCGACTGCAACGCAGTCTCATTTGTTTCGGCTCTCAACCAAACTCGAAGGAGCTACGCGACGAAGAGAGCGGGACTTTGTTTCTACAATGTTTTTCAGCTCGTCATCATAAGGCACTTAAGAAATAATTAACGAAATTCACACACACTAGCGCACACAGTAATGCAATGTGCATATATGTAAGCATATGTATGTGCATGCCGATTTGAGGTATATGTGTGTGCGTGCTATATAGATGTACACGTATATCGCAAGGTATCGCTGTGTATATATGTAATGGGCAGCACTATTTCTAAATTATCAGCGCAAAAAGTAAGGTTAGGTTAATTTTATACGCTTTTTCTTGTATTCGCCGCCGTGTTTTATTTTTGCTGGATCTTTCTGCGGCGCTGGCAGCGAACACCAACAAAACTCACACACACATATAAACATACAATCGCATAAGCTGAGTGGAGTGAGCGAGTGTGTGTAAGTGCTCTGCGCCATACACTCACACATCCACAGCCAGGCACGCATACATATATACAACAAACAGCAGCGTGTATTGGGTAACACACAGCGGAGCCAGGCCAGAGAGCGCACTATGCGAGTACCCGACTGGACTGGACTGTGTCCAGATGACGACCAGGTGCCCATGGAGCCCGGCATGCATTCACACACACATTCACCCGCCCGCACAATGCACACACACTCGCACGCATCGACTACCAATGCAAGTGTAACGGAAACAACGACCAATACTAATGCAAATGGCCGTGCACGTTGCCCAAGGCACACACGGACAGGACGGAGGGACATCCTATTCCTAGTTCTAATTAGAATCCCGTTTTTGGCCTTATCGGGCAACTAGACTAGGGCTAAACTTGTTTTTACTAAGTTTTAGTTGTAATTAATGCACGTCGTCATCGCCCATTTTTCATAGCTTCTTTTGCTTTTTGCACGTTTTCTTTCGCACACATATTCGGTTCGGTTTTTTTTCTTTCTTTTTTTGTCTCTCTTTTCTTTGTACATTGCCGTTGTCGTTCCTACGTTTCACATTTCTTGCATAAATTTTTTTTGGTCACAAGAAATTTCTTCACCGTTTTCGAAGAGTCGAGACGAAACATTTTCACATAATTAATTCATGCTAACCAAAATGCTTTTGTAGAATTTCATTTCATTATTTTTTCACATACCTTATTGATTCTTTTTAACGCCATTTTCTGATTGAAATTTGATTTTCTTGTGTTTGTGTGTGTGTTGGTGTTGGTGAGTGTGTATTAGTTGTTGTACGTTTCTTTGCTTGTCGATTACTTTTTGTTCTTTGTCGATTTGCACGAAACGAGAGAAATTGGTTGTAAATTATTGAAATGCTATAGAAAAACCAAACGAAACACAAAAGCTGCGGTAAGCTTTATACTTTTCTGTGTATTCTGGCTATTTTCTGCTCAGCTTTTCTCCGAATTACAGTCCCTTGTCTAGAAATATTGCAGCACTGCGAGTAGAACGGCGCCCCGACGACAACTACGACGACGATGTATTTTCTGTGCAAAGCGCCGAACGGAAGTGAGAGAGACCGACACGATTATGGAACAGCGGACAAAACCACTAACAATTGAAGTGCAAAAGTGCGAAAGAGATGTATTTAGTGTTCAGATGTAATGGAGTGTTGTAAAGCGCGCGAGTTTTTCCAACACTAATCAATAGAGCAGCACGGCTATATATGATGAAGTTCGTACAGACTGGCCAGATCGATATACCTGCAAAAGACGACGGCGACAATTAAAAAAGTCTGGCAACACTGGCACGTGCATATTATTTTATTTTAAAACAAAAAATAAATAACTCACTTACCCTGAGAAACAACAGCAGCAAATTAGCGTTAACACAAATTGGGAAAAGTATCTTAACGAGGTCTGCTCGTATTATGTGTCTGTAAGCGTATGCAAATTTTGTAATCGAAAGTTACCGTCAACTTTTGGGCGAGAATGCACAGCGAAAATGACAGCCAACACGAACTGTTTAAACCGGCGGCGATGCAATTGTGTATGGTCCGCTGCGAACGCTTCTGTCTGCGCGAACTATATGCTGTAATTGTTTTTATGAGCACACTAGGTGTAGCTTGCTGCCGGAAAGTTTTTACTAATCAATTTTGAAGGAGTTTTCCTGTGTTTATGATTGTGTTCAAACAGCCACTCTGTTTCAAAATTCCATGTGAATGTAAACTTCAGAGGAATATTGGTTGTTGTTTTGAGTATATTTTGGTATTATAGTCGGCCACTTCAGTGTGTTTCTGCGGCAAGGATGCCAGACTGTTTTTTGTGTCAATTTTCTTATTTGGTATTTTGTGCTGCAAAATGTTTGCGTTTTGTTCTCATCGATACTCAGCCACACTCAAACGTCTGCAAATTTAAACAAAAAGGAAATTAGCAAGCAAAATTTTTAAAGGATTAAGCATTCTTGCTAGGCAATATAATAAACCCAACGCGTCCGTCTTGCACGTGTCAAGCTCGACAATCCGTTTCACATTTAATAAATTATCGAGGCGCTGTCCAAGTGCTAGTTTTCAGTATTGTTGCTGCGATTTGCGAGGCGACAAAGTGCTCGTTTGTGTCTGTGTACGTGTGTATGTGACTGTGACTGTTTCTGTGTCTGTAGTGCGAGTGTGTGCGTGGTGAAGATAATTTGGTTAGAGGTCACATCTATGCATAAGTATTTGCAACATGCGGCAGTCAGTCAATGATAGCGGGACCATTGTCTGCCACAATAACAGAGGACGCTTCCAGCTGCACGCCCACGTCCACCACGCCCACTGCAAAGCGTCCAGAAGCAGTGACTGCAGCAGCAGACGCAACACAAGCTTCGTTTTATAGTACGCGCAGTCATGCCACAAACAACAACAACAACAGCAGCAGCAACAATAACCAAACCCACAACAGAAGAAGAAAATTGCGATACGCTAATGGCGTCCTCAGAAACAGCAAAGTCAACTGAATCGCCAATAACTGAGGAACCACCACCACTATCACCAACAACAACAAGAACAACAACAACAACACCAGGATCAACAACAACATCAACACCACCACAAGCAGCGTTGCCGTCTAATGCAGTTGGAAACGTAGCTGCAGCGTCGGCAGCGCGGCCGACGCCGACGACGACGCCAACGCCCACACCAACGCTGCTGCCCTTACTGGTCTCGGCAGCTGCATGCAACAAACAGTTGCTCTTCTGCCGGCGTTTTAAGGACGCCTCGGCTGGCGTTGTAGACGGCGCTGGCTTCTTGCGCAACTTCAACTCGCTGCCGTTGTTCGTCTACGCTACGTCGCCGTCGACGCACGCAAGCTCTGCCGATGGCGTCGGCGTTGCCAGGGAAGCTGCTGCCGCAGCTGCGTCGGCTTTTAGTCAGAAGGTAAGCGATGTTCTCTCTCTCTCTCTCTCTCTTGAATTGCGTAATTGATCATTTCCGTTGCACTTTTTCAAGTTTGTTGTGTGACATGAGAAGAGGGTGAAAGGTTTGGAACGATGCTTCAGTTGGTAGGGGGAGGGGTAGGGTAATTGTGGTCGATTGTGTTTTAAATGTACGAGGGAGGTCCGATATGTTTCTGATGATTCCTTACCATGAAGGTGATCTCTGACTTTAATCACACTGTGGTATTTTGATAAGGCATCTTTAAACAGACACCCGCCAAAATGTTAGTCACATTGATATTATCGTTATGGTAGAACAATCGATTAGCTAAGTCGTTGACCCCACAAACTGGATGTATTCTGAATCAGCATCAACAGTCGATCGATGTATCCATGTCTGTCTGTCTTTCCGTATGATAGACTAGATCGGAGTTCATATACTAGATCCTAGATTAGACCCTTTAAGAGTTAGGACTACTAAATTTGGTGTCAATATGTGTTTTTACTGCACACAGATCAAGTCCTCGTTATTGTCAAAATTCTAATCTGCGCTAGATTAGAAATCTAGACTTTGATACATCGCTTGGAGAAGTGCATTGACTTGAAAGCAAATATTGTTAAAAAAACTAAAACATTGAAAATTGTTTGAAATTGTTATAATAGAGTCAGGTCCGAAATAGATCTGACCACCCTCGTATGATTATCTGTTTTCTGCTGGTTGTTCTGCTCGGCTGGCAAAGCTCTGCCGTCGCGTATCGCCACTTGTCGAGCCCACCCTTATCTCTCTCCCCCTTTCTCTTTCTCTCCCTCTCTTCCTCTGTATTTTCCTCTCGCGGTATTCTACGCGCGGAAATCGTTCTGCTGCTGTTGATGTTGTTGTGCGATATTTAACCGCTGCAACGGCAACAACAACAACAAACACAGCAGCAACAAAAACAACTTGCCTACAACTTGATCGCGCTCCATTTTCATTTTATGTTCAATTCGTGGCTTAAGCGGCCAACGAAATATGCGTTTTTAATGTTAATAATAAAAATGTTTTCATTTTTCTTGTTGTTGTGCTTTCAATGTTGTTGTTTTGTCGGTGGTGATCGCTCAAACGTGTCGAGCCGTCGTCATTAATGAACCCAGCAGCAGCAACAGCAGCCGCAGTCGTAACTGTGCTTTTGTCTCGTGTGTGTCTGTGTGCGTGTGTTTGCGTGCGAGGGAGGGCAGTGATTGAGTGGGGGGAGGGAAGAGGGGGAAACGTGCAATATGCCTTGTACAAGTCTGGTGGTTACAGGTGCAGCCATTGACTGGAGTCCGTGTTCTCCTATTGTTGTTGCTGCTGCTGCTGTTGCGGTTCGTTCTCCCGCTCTCCGCTTGTGCAACGCTTCACTTATGCTGTGTTTGTTGTTGCTGCTGCTGCTGCAGCTCACTCACTTGTGACGTGCGCGCGCTGCTGCTCATAAGCTTCATTAACAGACAAAAAAAAGAGTAGACCAGAAGCCGCAAAGGCTTTTGCCGAAAGCCGCCGCCATTTTGCGCCCGTCTCTCTTTCATCCGCTGTCTCTCTCTCTTCCTAAAAGACTACTTGCAGCTTACCAACAAGTCTTGAGGCTTTTTGACACTTTCTACAGCGTCATAATTGATTGTGTTGTGGGAGGAAGAAACTAACCCTGGGGTTGCCTTGACTCCCTGCATACACTTGGAGAAACGCTGGGAAGAAGAGTAGTTCTTTTATACAACGTATATTATATATATTATATTAGGTATATTATATAAATACACCTATTTTGCTTTAAACAAATCAACTAACCGATTTTTAGTCCATGAAATATATACTACTATCCAGTATGCAGTGAAAATAAAGTAATTTTCAAATTTTGCTTACACTCTTGCAGAGGGTGTATTAATTTTGGCCAGACGCTTGCAACGCACCTTAGGACACATCTCCAACACCATAAAGTATATATGTATATTCTGAATCAGCATCAACAGGGCAGTCGATCTAGCCGATCTGCAGTCTGTCTGTCCGTCCGTTTGTCTCTCAGTTTCAGACTTTGTGACTACTTAAAAAAACTACTTTTCATACACTTTTGGATACCATTTTAGAATAGTTCGAGAAGTAATTAAGCCAGTTTCACACTTTGTTACTACTTAAAAAAATTACTTTTCATACATTTTTGGATACCATTTTAGAAGAGTTGGAGATGTAATTGAGCCAATGAAAATATTATCTTCTAACTTGTATTTCCTCTTAAAGTCATCGCCTAATTTTTCCCAGTGTGTGTTATAAAATATATATTGCGCCTCCGTGCTTGCCCCTAGGGGGCGTTGTTTACAATTCAAATTGAAATCAATTTTGATTCTGATTGCAATTTAAGTGGCAGTTTACAAGCGTTTGCCCAGCGTCGGGTCCAACCCTTGTCAAACGATGTTTCCCTCTTTTGTTTATGTTTTTATCGAGCATAAGTAGATGCATCTGTATGCGTTTGTCTATGTGTGTGTGTGCGCTTAAATAATTTTACTTTCCATATTGTGAAACTTTATCAATTGCTGTAGGCACTTTCGTCTTCAAGTTCCATGTTTAGTACAGTTGACACGCTCTACAATAGAGTTTGGGTTGAGTTGCAATAGAAACTCTCTTGATGGACACTGCACTGACATATGTAGTATAGTCAAAGCAAATATAGTATGATTGACTAAAGAGTTTCTTTCTTGGTCTAACTTACACTTTTTTAAGGTAAGTTTTAAGGAAAATAAATTTAAAATTTACAGAATTTTAATTATAATTTTGAAGTGACCCCGTTTTTGTGCGCAGAGCTTTAAGGAAGTCACCTTTTTGAAGCCGTTAACATGAGTTCCAAAAATATTCTTATTTTGTTTTAAGTCTCATAATTATCTCTCAAAACCTTTAGATCGTATTTCTTTTTAAGTCTCTTAACAATAGTTTTTAAAAATCTGGACTATTTAGGTCTTAATCCAAGTAAACCTTGGTTAGAAGCCAACCGAAAATTTAAGTTTCAGGCAAAAGGAGGCGTGGTAAACTATATACATATATAATCTAATCAGTATCAACAGCCAAGTCGATATAGCCATGTCCGTCTGTTTGTTTGTTCTCAAAGACAATGAGACAATGACAAGACAATCCTTTACCAAAAAAAAAAAGGAAAATATGGTCTAATTCTGCGCGCAGATAATGTTTATTTTAGATTTCGCTGACTTCCGCCCTCGTTCATTGATAAAAACCAAATTCCAGGCGTACTTTTATTGCAGGAGAGTTCGTATTTAAAAAACACAATAATAATCAAGGCCCAAATGATTTCAGAGAATTTCGCTGCGATCGGATAATTAACAGAATTTTTAAAAAAATCTAAATAGATAGAGGTACTGCTTTCCAAGCCTCTCCCTGTAAAGTATGCCACACAACACATTCTAAATATAAAAGTTATGTATCCTATATATTTAAGAACTCGCTTTTGCTAGGTGTTTAGTGGGTATATCATAGGCGACAGTAGCTGTCCTATTTGTGTATCTCTATTTTTGCAGGCATACTTTGTTTTCTTCTCTTATATCCGTACCCCTTGCCTAACAAAGATAAGAAAACATGCAGTAAAACCATATCAAATGCTACCTGCTAGAGTTCTTTTCTTGATTATATTGATTAAAGTGTTCAGCTTATGGTTTTCACTTGGTTTGGTATTTTTTGTTGCTGATAATTAAAAACCCTATGCAAATATAATGCAATAATAGGCTGTTTTATTGTTTGATAGAGGGCTTTACTTATCAAATTTCCATAAATATCAAACAAATGCGTGTTATGGGTTGAATGCCAGAAGTAACTTGCCCCTCCTGCCCTGTGGCAACCCTCACCCCAGAACAGGTCATTGATTAAACGTTCCCGAGCTTTGCCATCAGCGTCATGGCAACATTTTGTTGTGTGTGTTGTGAGTTGTGCGTGGTGCGTTATTTGTCTTGTGCCCTTCAGTTACTCTCTATCTCTCTTTCTCTGTCGCCTCTGTCTTGTTGTCTTAGCGCGCAATTAAGCAGCGCAGCGCGATAAGAACCCAAGTGGACAGTGGGTCATTTGTGCGTCTCTCCTCCTCTCCTCGTCTTTCTCCGTCTAGACGAGGCGTCGCTCTGTGCTGCACTTGGTACCACAACAAAAACTAATGAGTTACTTGGCCAGTTTGTTTTGTTTTCTGTGTTCTGTTGTGGCTCCTCGTCGTGGTGCAGCTCTAGTGCATTACCCTTTGCCACACTTTGTGGCGGCTCCTCTGATATTCTTAGTGTCTGTGGATACGTGTGTGTGGATCACTTAATTACCTGTAAATTGATTGGCTTGTGCCGCGTTAATGTTTTGTCTATTTGGCATTTGTTTACCTACGAATTGAAAGCGAAGCTGCACAAACAATAAAACAATAACAAATACGTTGTCAGTTCAAGCGTTATAAGAATGCTTTTTATGCAGCCCAAAAGATACAAATGTATCTTATGCAGTCAACAACAACAACCAGCTGCCATTTCCAGTGTTCTCCGCATTCAGCGTACTCAGCTTGCTGAATGCAAGACACCGTGCTCAATTTTAGACTCAAACTCAGACCTTGCTAAGCCAAACAACTCAAGTGCTCTCTAGCCCTAGCGGGGTTAGTCGCCTTCGTGCAGCATGAGTCATGTATTGCCTAGTGCTAGCCAGATAGCCTCGGTTCCACTCAACACTCGCACTCTCTCGCGATCTCTCTCTTCCTCTCTCTCTCTGTCTCTGTTGTGCTGCGTGCGCGCTAACAGCGAGTGAGTTAACATTTGAGTTAACAGAAAACGTTGTCAGCGAGTGACTGACTAAGAGAGTGTGCAGTGCGAGCGTGAGTGAGGGTATAATTTAACAGCTGTTGTTGTTTGTATTGTATTTGCCGTTGAAGCGTGCGGTCGGTTTCGTAGCGAACGCGCATCGTTGAGTCGATTGCTCTAAAAGTATCTGACAGATACACGCGTTTTGTTTGGCCTCTCTGTGTGCGTGTGTGTGTGTAAAAGTGCCTTAAACAGTTGTTTTTTTTATCTATATATCGACTGGGTATTTTCAACAAGTTGAATCACCAACAACGCGTCGTTGGCGTTACCTTCGGTCTCGTCATACGTATCGTATCATATCGGTTAGTTTCGAAGTCAAGCTTCAATCGTGTTCTAAATATTCTCAGATGAAATACTGCAACATTGTACTTAGATACACAATTGTAGAATATGCACGTGCACGATCGCTATCGTAACTAAGTCTCCACTTTGTGTGCTCTTTCTCTAACCAAAGGTCTCCCAAAAGTCTGTTTAGTTCCAAAATATACAAATCTATTGGGCATATTACGAAATGCCAACCGTAAACCGGTAAAAGTGAAATTTTTGTGAATTGGTTATGCAAATCTAAAGCGAAATATTCGCAAGTGTCGAAGTGACCAACTTGTGTCCACATCTCAGTTACTACAGTGAGATACAAGATACCAGATACCTGATACGACTAGAGAAATAACTAAACGAAGCCACAGCGTTAAAGCATTCATTTGGATTAGTTGATTTTGTGCTTTTTTTTCGGAGGAACCTCTGCAGTTATGCGGACAACGCTCCGATTTCAACAATCTACTGAGACCCGTTTTAAATGAGATTAACTAGATAAATGGTGCGTATCTTAAACTGAATTAAACCGATTTAAAGCCCAGCCACACTCAGACACCCGACATATTCACCTGTTCTCTTTTCGCTCGTTTATCGTCTCTGAAACGATAATAAATTGAAATTTTTTCACGTAAATTATGACGTTGCAGCGGAAGTCTAAAACGATTTCTTGATAAATGCGAATGGAAATCAGAATAAATATTAAATGATGTGGTATAAAAGGCTTGCATTTTTGGTAGACAGACGAATCGATACACAAAATGTAGATCAATTGTTGAGGATTAATTCAACATTTCTGCAGTTGAATCACCTCTTCGCACATTTCATTTCCAGTTCTCCAAGGGGTTGCATTTTAGCTAATTACTCTGCTGACATGCAAACCATCAAATGACCGAGTCGACAACACGTTTGTCTCCTACACTCCCTCTCTCTTGCTATCCATCCCTCTCTATCTCGTTGTCTATCTATGACATTGGTGAGCTTTGTTTATCTTGTTAATTAAGCAAAAACTAACTACTGCTTAATTTTTAATTGTTACCACACCATAATTTGTGTTTAGCTTGGTCATTTATCATCGTATTCTTCCTCCTCTCTCTCACACACACTCTCTCTCTCTTATTCTCTCTCATTCGCTTTGTTTTCTTTGTGTCACTTATTCCTCGATTCTCCATTGGGTCTGATTATGCACACTCTTAGCTCGATGCATGTCATTTCCATGAGGGTCTCGAGTTTCGAAAGCGGACGAAACGAGAGAAAAAACCAACTGAAAACTGCCCTCTCCGGCTCCGGGTCTGACTCTGACTCCTCCTCTGTGCGCTACATGGCAATTAATGTATAAATACGAATACGAGTGCGAGTGCGAGTGCGAGTATCTATGAATACTCGCTCTCTTTGTGGAGTGTGTGCACATTGTTGGCATATTTAACAACAACAAAATTGTTGTACGAGTATCTTCTTTTTGTTGTTCTTGTTGTTGTAGTTTTTTGTTCGACGTCTTTGTTTGACTTTTGCACTGCTCTGTTGGCATTTTTAATTGTTGTTGCTGTTGTTTTCAGTTCGCTCTTCTCTTCTTTTGTTTCCCTTGCATGATTGTTTAATAATTCAGCATATTTATTTTTTTTCGTCGCTTTTCTGGCATTATTCAATTGTCGCTCTGGTTGGTTGTCCGAGTACGCTCTCCCCGATATACCCAATCTCCTCTAGCAACAGCTTCCCGTCTTGCTCCCTCATCAATTTATTACCTAATTAAGCAGTCCGCCTTTCGATTTTGTTTTGTGGAGTTTGCTGTGCTCCGAATGAGTTTTCTGCTAATTACTCAAATATCTGAAAGCAAAATTGAGAGCAAAACTAATTGCACATTGCTGTATCTACGAGATACGAGATTGGTTGGAAGGAGGTAAAGAGCGGGAGGAGCACACGCAGTTGGGTGTTTCCTTTGATACAAGACATTCGTATTTGTTTCAAATCGGTTTTCAGTTAGGTAATGAAAGACCTTTGGGAGTGTTTTTCTCCTCTTTAAATTTTATCAAATTTTGTTTGCTTTTGTTGTAAGACAATATACTCTGTTAACACACATGTTTGTACAGACTTTCTAGTGAATTCCTGCTGATCAGCTGTTTTTGCGCTACGCTCTGATTCATTCGATTTGCACAAATGGCAGTGTACTAACAACATAATGATTTCTCATTCGCATTAAACTAATCTGCATGCAAACAGATTCATAAAGCTAGAAACAAACCCAGATGCAAGGGAGCCAATGTTTTAGTAGTTGCGGGTCTGTGTGTATGTGTGTGTGTGTGTATGTTAAGACGACTATATTGCTTGAAGACGTCCATGTCCAAATAAGTTTGAGTTACGACATACGATGTGGAATGATCGCTTTAAAAGTCAACCTACTACTTCTGATATATCAAGATATATGTAAATATTTATAGTATGTATATAAATTACAATTTCTTAAATAGTGGATATGTTAGATACACAAAACTTTGCGTCATTTCAAATAGTTTTAAAGTGTATTTATTATTCCGTCTGTTGGTTTTCTTTACTTCAAATTAAACTTGCGAAATTTCACACATTTTCAATGCGTTCACTACTGTCACCGCCCCCGCCCCCCGGCTGGGCCGCTGTGAACTGGAACACTTGGCAAATATAATGCACATTTCATATGATTGCTTTAATTTATTTTGATTTATTTGCAAATTCAGTTTTTCGAGTGTTTTTTTTTTTGCATTATTATTATATTATTATTATAATAATAATTTCAATTGTCATGTGATTTAGGTTCGTTTTTTATCAGTTGACTTTTGTTTGTTCAGCGACTCACCCATTGTTACAGTTAGTGTTGTTGTGTCAGTGCGACGCAATTGTTGCCCCCCAGTTGTTCTACGAGCCCCAACCACTATTAATTCGAACAGCATGTGTTTTTGGCAGTGTGCAATGTTCAACACACGATATTTTTAATACTATTACAGATAACGTTTGTCAGTGAATTTTGTCTAAAAGAGAATTTTATTCTCTTTACGATGACAAAAAAAAATTTCTTATATTTCCAACAACAACAAAAATATGATTTATTTATTCAAAAGGTAGACTTAAGAGATACGAAAAAAATGACCACTATTAATTCGAACACTTCGCATGTTTACTGTTATCTCAAAAGAAGAACAAATCAAAAGCATCCAATGTAAAGGAATCACTATCTAGTTATAATCTTAATATAAAAACACATTACAGAATGCAAAAAAAATTAAATAACTGCAAAAAAATTAAAGTTTAGTAACGATGCAACGTGGTAAGCCTATTTGCACAGAAATCAGAGTATTGATTAGAGATTATTATAAATCTGGGAAGACAATTACTGAAATAAGCAAACAATTAAATTTGTCTAAATCGTCCGTGAATGGGGTGATCCAATTGTTTAAGAAAACTGCGAACATTAAAAATAATATTGCAAATAGAGGCAATAACACCACAGCAATAACACCACATGACGAAAGGCAACTGGCCAAAACTGTAAGGGCTGATCGTCGCCAATCATTAAGAAATTTGGCTTCAGAGTGGTCGCAGAAAATTGGCAAAACTGTCAAGCGAAAGTGGACGCGACTGCAGGTAAAAAATATTGGATATGGTTTCTATAAAGTATGTATTGTTATTAATTATGTACCATACCCAATAACGTAACTGACTCGTAGGCCAAGGAAAAACCCTTGCTGACGCTTGTCAAAAATAAAAAGCATTTCCAATGGGCTCAGGAAAGGATGTCTTGGACTCAAAGGTAATAGGACAGCATCATATTTAGCGATGAAGCTAAATTTGATGTTAGTGTCGGTGATACGAGAAAACGCGTCATCCGTACAAAGACAGAAACATACCATAAAGACTGCCTTAAAAGGACAGTAAAGTTTCCTGCAAGCACTATGGTATGAGGATATATGACTGCCAAAGGATTAAGAAAACTGCATTTTATTGAAGGGACGGATAATGCTGAAAAATAAATTAATATTTTGAAAGAAAGTGTATAGTACTGCCATCAATACCAAAACTGACAGATTGTGGTGAATTCACTTTTCAGCAGGACGGAGCATCATCGCCCACAGCCAAAACAACCAAAAATTGGCTGCAATATAAGCATATGGTTTTAGATTGGCCATCAAATAGTCCAGATCTAAGTCCCATAGAACATTTTTGGTGGCTAATGAAAAAAAGCTTCGAAATGAGCCACAAAGGAGCATTTCTGACCTCAAAATTAAGTTGCAAGAGATACAGGACTCAATTTCCCGAGAACATTGCCAATATTTTTTAAAAACAATGCCAAAACGTGTTAAATGTGTAATACAGGCCAGAGGTGAGGTTACACAATTCTAATATTAATTAATTTGTTATATTACGCAGCGTTCGAATTAATAGTGGTCATTTTTTTCTTATCTCTTAAGTCTACCTTTTGAATAAATAAATCATATTTTTGTTGTTGTTGGAAATACAAGAAATTTTTTTTGTCATCGTAAAGAGAATAAAATTCTCTTTTAGACAAAATTCACTGACATACGTTATCTGTAATAGTATTGAAAATATCGTGTGTTGAACATTGCACACTGCCAAAAACACATGCTGTTCGAATTAATAGTGGTTGGGGCTCGTACTTTCTACTGTGGGCGAGTGAGCTGGGCGCGGGCGTGGGTAGTTCAAAGAGTTCGCGAACAAATCACCATAATTTTGTAACAATTTCATTTACACGAGCATAATTGGCATAAATTGCAATTGTCTAAAATCATAATCAAAACACGCGCACATGGCACGAGCCACGGCAATTGCCAATTGGCAATAGTTTGTGGCCAAGTCGGGGTATACTATAAATTGCGCTATAAAGCGCACAATTAAAGTTGCAGTCAGTCAACAATGGCAACGGCGACGGCGACGGCAACTCAGCAAATTGGTAACACTTTCCAATTGAAACGACAAGGAAAAGTGGTCTAGTTGGGGTGTGCACAACGTCCAGACACCCTGCAAGCAGGAGACTTGAGAAACTCCTGCTTTATTGTTAGTAAGGGTACCGATACTCTGATATCGATAGTATAACGATATAGTTTTATAGATAATTTTATCGATTGTATCATTATATATATTATATATATGTATATAATACTTCTACGATATATAACATTTAATGCAATGTATTCTATATTTACAACTATATGTATATAGAATATTCTCCAATATAATATTGTTATTTTCTTATCGATACTTTAGGGTATACCCTCTATAGTCTCTCTCCCTACATAGTGGGGCAAAACTAGTTGAAACTCTTTTGATTTTAATCGCGATCATTCATGATCATGATTTTGCAATATTCGCCAGTAAATTTTGGGTTATCGCCCCGTCTCTTTCTCCCTTCACCTCTATCGCTGCATTGGTGTTCGAATTTGTCAAATGAGTTTGGCGCTCTG
The DNA here is from genome assembly GCA_018903675.1 of Zaprionus capensis. Classification (NCBI taxonomy): domain Eukaryota; kingdom Metazoa; phylum Arthropoda; class Insecta; order Diptera; family Drosophilidae; genus Zaprionus; species Zaprionus capensis. The sequence continues at coordinate 7,653,188 of JAEIFN010000011.1, forward strand.
CTCGCTCAGGGAATGCGGAAATATTGTTTGCCTTTTGTTGTTGCTGTTATTGTCGCTTCTGCTATCTGTTGTTGCAGTTTCATTGTTGTTGCTTCTGCTGCTACGTGCGCAATTTTAGCTTTTCTTCTCCATTTTGTTTTTGCCTCTTCTGCTTTGCGCCGACTTCGCTTTGCTTTTCAGCAGCTCATAGATACGTCGGCATTTTCTATGGTGCATGACATTAAAGTTTTAAATTTAACTGCAAGTCCCTCTCCCCCCTGCCCTCCTCCTTCTTTCTGTCTCCTCACCCTACTCGATGTCTGCCCTGCAGTCGCTCAATTGCACTTAACCCTTGTGCGCACAATTGAACTTTGCCCAAGTGCGTTGAATTGTTTGCAAAAGTCGCGCCCTACTTTCCAAAGCATTTTGAGATGATGATGAACTCGCACACACAGCGAGACAGTGGGTACTCAATAAAATGCACATATAGTAGGAAAATACATTTAGAAAAGGTTTAATTGAGTTTCCTTTTGTTGAGTAATTAAAGTTATGCGTATGTATCTTGAAGATATCAAACACATGTGCATGTTTGGCATATTACGTGATCACTGTACCTGGACCCAGTCCAGTTGCTCCTTTCTGTAGCACCTCTACCACCCACTCGAGTGTTAAAAGTGCGCATACGCCGCGTGATACCGGAAAAAAGTTGAATTGCATTTCGCGCCATTTCGTTGTTTCGCCTGCGGCAAGTTGCGTTTTGGGCGATCGCGTGTGGCACTCTCTTCTCTCCCATTCTCTTTGTCTTTGTCTCTTTCTATCTATCTTTGACAGCTGCAACGCCAACACCAACACCAACGGAAAAGGCAACGGTAATCACAACAGAAACAGTGACAACAGCAACTACAACAACATTAACAAACGACGCAACTGTTGCAACTGACAGAGAGGTTTTTATACCCTACAGTCAATAGAAATCAATTGACATTAAAAGGCAAACTTATCACGAAAATGGGAAACATTTCATATATATAACTCTGAGATATATTTGCCCATATGTCGAATACTTAAAAGTGAATACATCCATTAATATATCGTATGTGTTTTCATTAAAATATATTCATTATAGGGATTTGTGAATATAGGAGAAACTTGTGTATGAATCGTAATATATGCATAATAGAAATTATGTCGACAAATTTAGGTATAGATTTATTCCCATTGCAACGATATCTTGATAATTTCGGTTTGTTTGCTTTCGCGCAAATTGTACATTGACATGATACTTCATTGAGGAGCCAGGGATAGCAGTAACGTCACCTGGTTGTTCTGTTGTGCATCTAGCGATCTGCGAGACACAGCAACTTCTTTTATTATTTGGCCTTTTGCTGCTGCACTTTAACATTAGTTTTCTTTTCCATTTCAAAGTCTTGGTTCCTCTGCTGTTTAGTTCTTTGCTTCGTGCACGACTTTTCTGTTCATATTCAGCTTTAAACTTGAAAATCTTTGCTGTTCTATGAGTTGTTCCAGCAATCAACCTGCTGTGCTACGTGGGAAGTTAGGAAAACTCTCCGAGCGGATTTCACATGCTGTTGTTATTGTTGCTGCTGAAGTTGCAGTTGAGGTTGAAGTTGTTAGCAGCTAGGAAATTGTTTGTAGCCTTGAAAACGACAACTAGTTGTTGCTGTATCTGTTGCTGCTGCTGCTATTGCTGTTGTTGTTAGCTTGTTTGATTGATTGTTCGCTTAAGCTTCAATTTAGCACTTAACTCGCTGAATTAAGGAAGCAGCGCTTATCTTGTGCTTGTTTGTTTTGCCATAGACACACACACATACACACACCGAAAGAAGTAACTGCTCAGATATTTCGATCGCTTGTTCAGTTACAAATCGTATGATCCATCTACAAGCTTAGCCACCCTGCATCGTCGGCTTGTTGACCAACTGAAAACAAGCCCAAAACGGGCGAATCAACTGAAAAAAAAAAGAAAACCACCTTGCGCACAGTTAGTCATTCATGGCGCGCAGATACTCCCAATACACACACACACACTTGCACACACTTGCGCACATTATACGGATATCTGGCCAGCAGACAAAACAGTTAACCAACACAAACAACAACAACAACAACTGCCAATTGTTAACCCAAATGTGCTGCCAAGTGAGTTACGAGTAAGATGAGAGGGAATAGCGGATTTAAACCATGTGGCGGGGGAGGAGAGGGAAGCGATGGCGCGCCTGCGCAGCGCGTTGCCAACTGATTTGTTGCGCATTGATTGAAGGGTAAATTACACGTTGCCACATGCGATTCGATGCGAATTGAGAACCGAATGGAAGCCGAACTGACGCCGCTGGCTTTTCACTCTGCCGCAGACATGTATCTGCAAGATACAGCGCACGTCTTAGCTACTTTAGTGTATATAAATATGTATATTTGTAGAATATTTCAAGCTGAAATTCGCAACTGTCTGTAAATTGCGTCACCTGCTACTGCTGGCTTAAGCCGAGTTTAGGCAAACTCCAACTATGTCTCTAACGCTGTCGCTGTGCGTGTGTGTGTATCTGTGTCAGGTGCGTGTGTGTGTGTGTGTGCTAATAACTGCATATTTAATTCGATTCCAATGCTGTGTCACCGCGCTTCAAGTGGGCTGTCACGTAATTAAAGTCACATAAGCATACGAAATGTTATTATTATTGTTTTTATTTTGGGAACACACATTCCGCTATACGCATTGGCATGTCAATCATTCTCGAAGCCGTTCAGGTAGTTGCCGGCCTTAACTAGATGCCACTGTAGAAATCTAAGTCTCAGCCATGACGCACTTTGTCGCGAACTGTGGCAACTTAACTGGTTCATGAAAAGCTCCTTCCAATAATTATTTAACAAAGTGCAGAGAACTTGGGATCATAGTTGTATAACAATCTCAGCGGATCTTTGGCTTTTGACTGCATATACATACATACATATTACATATGCATATATCTTAAAAAAGTGATTTATTTGACAATAATGATAATAATGATGGAACGTAATATTTTGGGTAGAGGGTAAGTTACTGTCAAGCAATATTCTGTTTCTGTTTTAAACAGAGAAAATAGAGGCAATGTTTTTATCAAAATCGATATTAAGTTTACGATCTTTCCTAATTTTGTGGTTTCCACAACAACAGGAGCCAAGCCAAGCCTAAAGGAAAAGCACAACTGCGAGCGCTTCCTTTTAATTAGTTGGTAAATATCTGGTTGTAGGTTTAGATCACGCATAAAGACTTTGGCGGATAGACGAAAACAAAGAGTTTATGGCACTCTTGGTGTGGTTCATCATAAAATATTAAAAACACGAGTACATAAAAAACCAACTAGAGACCACATCGCGGATATGATGACCTCATTTGGGGAATACAAGCGAAGAAACAAAAACCTCACCGACAGGCAGCCAACTAATTGGAAAGAGAAGTTGAGATAGTCAGTCATCGCTGTGTCTTGGTTAGTTGTATTCTAAGAGGGGCCCCACTTGCCACTTCCCTCCGATTATATATAATACGCTCGTTAAGAAAATTAAACCCCAAACACACAACAGCACTTTCCGCTTGTGGTGTCATTTTGGCCAACACATTTGCCATTGTTGTCGATTGGCTGAGTAATTTTTTTTCAGTTTTGGTTTCTGTTTTCGGGTTGATTTTTTATTTTTAAATAATTGTTGCAATCAAGTGTAATTACAAATGCATTGAAGTTGTCCATTTGTGTTTCCTTTTTGCATAGCAATTACATAAAAACAACACACCAACACACACAGACGCGCACACACACACTGAAAGCACAACAAAAAGTGCTCAATTATTGTTGCAACTTGGTGCAACAGACAAACGAAACGAAACTGAAAAAAACAAACGAAAATATTCATGTCTACTGCGTCGTCTCTCTGCGATGCGGTAACATGCCTCAATTTCGGTTGCTGAACATTATGATTATTACGAGTATTTCGCCTATTTTTCTGTCTTGTTTCACACACACTCGCTCAACAGACAAAAACAACAGTCACAGCAGCAATTGATCATTTTTCTGTGGGGGCCAGAGAAACGTTGAAAAAAGTGCAGCTATTCGAATACTCTGCGAATGCCTCGATCTATATTGATTGTATGTGAAAAGAAGACCCTTACCCAAGTCCGGCAAGGGCGAATGTTCTATACTCTTTCGCTGATGTTCCTTCTCAAATACATATGTAACAATATCAATTATCAACTTATTTATTCTTGGAAAAATCCGTCTTCAAGTTTGCTTTCTAATGTGCCCTTAGGCAAACTGTTCAAACCTCTGCAGTCATCTACCCTTTTTTGGATTGGCTCTACCATCTCCCGTCTACAGCTGCAATCAGGCCAATTGTGCAGCGTGCTAGTTGCAGCTGAAGTTGCAGCACCTCATTGTCTAGTCAGAGAGTTGCCGACTTGCCGAACGACTGACTGACTGACTGGGTGACTGTTTAAACAGCCAATGGACGCTGTGCCGTCTGAACTAACTGCAATGTCGTCAGCAAATCGGTGGGGAGGGATTGGGGACTGTGGGGCACTGTTTGACTGTTTGTCGACGTCATTATGAAACTGCAGTAGGCGGCTTAAAAGAAGTTAAAACAGATGCAAAGTTTGTTTTGCTTGTCTCTCGGCGACTTTTCACCTGCCATGCAAATAGGGAGGCACCCACAACAGCAGCAACGGAGCTGTAACCCTCTTGCCTCTTACCACCTTCGCCCTGCTGACACGCTGACAGCGCAGCCTACTGCAATCTGGCACGGCGACTGTCGTCTGGGAGGCAATCGTCGCCCAGCTGTTGCCACCCGTGTTGACTGTTTGCACTTTCGGCTATAAATTGCTGCCTGAACTCGGTTGCTTTTGGCTTTGCTTTTCGCTTTTCCAATTTGAATGTGAGTTTTGTTTTTCGAATTTCAATTTCGATTTTCCAATGTGTGCACGCGGGCAATAATTGTGAAATTAAGATGTTTACTTCACTTGTTTGTTTTATTTGCTATTTGCTATATGCTATTTGGCTCTTTGAAGTAATATCGCTATGTGGCAAGATAAAAGTTCAAGTCGCGTATCCGATTAACTTTCTACGAAAAAAATGACTCGCCATTGTGATGTGCTTCAATTTTAATTCTCCTTCTCTCTCTCTATCACTCTCTCGATGTGTGTGTGTGTGAATTATTTGCCATGATAAGATATGAGAGTGTGAGCTAATTATGGCTAGAAATTTTCAAGTTTTCAACGCTGCGCTGACACACAAAAACCGCTGCCGACTGCGGCTCAGCTAAAGCTGTCACTTTTCCCGTGCGGCACGCCTGAAGAAAAATCTGTAACAAATGCACAACTGCTCCGACGGCAGCTGCGGCGGTTGTAGAACAAACTTTCACCCGAAAAAGCGACAAGCCGGCAACAGACAGCAGGCGGCTTGCAGCTTGCAGCATGCAGCAGGCAACTGGCAGGCAAGGCAGCAAAAATCACCGTCGTCGTCGTCGTGTTGCAACTGCTTGCTGGCTTGGAAATTCACACTCTTAATTGCCAAGCTGAGACCTAAAAGCGCCGATGTGCACGGACGGAGTGCGTGTATCTTACAGATGCACGTGAAGTATCTACTTGCAACACAAACACACAGTCAAAGGGGGGGAACCGGCACTGGTCTAAGCATGGGTACCCCCGAGGGGTATGATTGCCAGCACTCGTTATAGAACGATTATTTCAGATCTGGCCAAGAGTGAAAGAGAAAATTAATAGCCAGATGCAGTCGCAGTAGTCGCTGGCAATGAGGCTTGCAGGTTAATTAAGCACATTAGCAGCCCATCAGCGCAATCTCAATGGATTGTGGAGAATGCAGCTGCGCAACGAACGCGAAGGCGAATCTCAACTGCATGTGCAACCAAGACTAAGTCTTCTGTTTTCAGCACGTAAATTGGCATTATGTGTACATGATTGGGATGTCAACTTGGGTCATAAGTTGATGTGGTTTGCTGGAGATATTTTTAAAAAGGGCAAATGTTCTGGCCAGCTACATACATATGTGCGACTGTCTGTATACACCCTTCATAAGGCTTTATTCATTTTGGCCAAGAGTTTGCAACGAAGACACCTCCGAAAAGTATATATCTACCAAATAAAATCTGAATCTGGAGTTGAACTAACTTTGTCTGTCTGCCCGTGTGTCCGTCTCCAGCAACGCAAATTTGCTTCTCGGTTTTTCACTTTCTTGAAGAAACTTGGCACACGTGCTAATGAAAGTGGCTGCGGCTGTAAATAAAGCGGAAAGAGTCGGATCAGACCAGCTGCAGCAGATCAGCTACCATAGAACCTATCGAGATATTACAACCAAATTAAATACATCAGTTTTTATGTAAGAAGTACTTCTCATGTTTTCCTTATCTATCTATGCGTGTATGTACTTAAACATACATATCATAAAAATCGGCCAACTATATCCTATAAGACTATTTGTCCCTATAAACAATCAGTCAGGAATGAATATTTTCATAATGTGATTGTACATGGTCCAATGATAAGAAAAATAATGGAAAATGTTAGAAGATTTATTTTCATTATATGTATATACGAGTACTCGTATAAATAGGAACAGTCTGTCGTCTTATTGACATAAGACTGCAAGAATATTAAACTTTGGCCAACCCGAAGGTAGCCTTTTTTATGTTTATACCCTACGACCATTGAAAATAGTCAAAAAGGGTATATTAACTTTGTGCAAAAGTATGTAACAGGCATAAAGAGGCGTGGCAGACCCCAAGAAGTATATATATTCACACTCATGATCACTAGCCGAATCGATTGAGCCAAGTACGTCTGTCTGTCTGTCTAGGTAGATCTAGATCTCCGAGACTATATGAATTAGAACTACGACAAAATGTATGTATGCATTATGTATACAAATTGTATATAAGCATAGCATATCAACATTGTATATAAACATTGTGCTTAAGTTGTTGTTCGCTTTGGGTAGGCATTTCTACGTTTCGCAACGTCGGATCACTCGTAAGGATTTTGATATGTTAGTTATTTTATTTTAATCTGTTTTTACAGACTTAGTTCTGTTGGTAATTTTAATTGCGGATAGCATTAATATAATCTCGAATGTGGTTTCCAGTGCGTTTCTTCTATTCGTCATCTGTTTTGGGTTTTGCGGTCGCCTCGATGCCGCGTTTGTTCTCTCAATGCAATTGTTACAGTTCGCAATTGGAGCTGCAACAAGACGAACAACAATGAGCGACAACAAGAACAACAACTGGCAACTACAACACCCACTTGCGGTTGTCATCCACGCAAGAAGTAGAAGATAATTTTCTAGCTTTTACGCTTAAGTAGGAAAAGCGCTCGCGAGTGTAAATTGTGTTAAGTTCTTTTTGGCTTTCTCGCTCTACTCCGCTCTTGGCTGCTGGCTTTCTATTTTCCCGCTAACGTTGTTGCTTTTTCTTCTGCCTCAGATCTAACTAATGACGCTTTAACCTGCCCCCTTCCCCCCTCCCTCTGGCTTGCCTGCCGGGATTGCCATTTTGTAGGAGGAAGTCGCCCAATGCTTTGCAGCTTATTTCATTTGTACACAGTTTCTTCTTCACTCTCCTCTCTTCCCTCTTCTCGCTGCTTTTCTTCTTGACTTGGATATTTGTTTGACTTTGTCCGGCAGTTTCTCTTACAAATTCTGGAACATCACAGTGTTTTTCTTTCCATTTAAAAACTCACACACACACACACATACTAATGATAATTAGCGGCATTATTTTCCCATTATTCTTTTGAAAGTTTTCACATCAACTTTGGCCCAGTCCGAGCCGAGTGGGTTCAGTTAGTGCAATTAAAGCGTCATTTAACGGGGCGTGGGAGCTAGACACCTCCCACTTCCTCCCCCCCACCATTCTCTTTTGATATAGTAAACGTTTTATCAGTGGGCAGACTCAACCGTGTCCTAACGGTCACAGCCTTCTCGACACATAACAAGATATTTGTTTTTCAACCATTCAGTTAAATTGGAACAAAGTTTTAATTAATATCAACAAAAAAATGATAAAGTAACGAACAAAGTTGGCAAGTTTTAAAGGGGTAAGTCGTGTTCAGTCCAGTTCGATGGCTTATTACGTGAAATGGAAGACCGAATTGAAATTAAAATCCTAAACAATCCGACTGGCAATCTGGGTATCATCGCTACATGCTCCAGTTTGGAAGCGCGACGGGATGATGGCCAAGATTAGCGCAATGATTGTTGGCCTCCGTCTATTTGCTTGCGCTTTCTTGCTGCTCTGATGAAGTCGGCAGCAGCACCAACCACAGCAACAACAACAGCAATAAGCCACAGTCGCAGCTGGGCAGGCCAACAGACTCGACTTGAATCGGTTGCTTCTTCAGCTGCTGCGGCTTACGTGTGACGGCGGCACGCTTCCGACTTTCTCCAGACGTACACACACACACTCATACACATACAATACATATATACCCATACAATACCCATACACACACAGGCAGGCAGGCGTGCTATAACAAATTCAGTCTGCTTCAGCTTCAGCTTCGACGCTGGCTTTGGCTTTGGCCTGCCTAATGATCCATTCGTGAGTGTGTCTGAATTTCATATGCAAACCGGCCTCATGTGCTCTTGCCAAATTGAAATGTGCACAGCGCATGCTGCTTTTGTTTAACACCCCCTGCCTCTTCGGCCTTTTCTTGGCCACTTGCCAATATGTTGCCCGTACACGGCAGGGTTGAAGATGTTTTCTATAGTTTGATATATCTGCTAGCAACTGTTGTCGTCGTGTTGTTGATGCTTCTGTTGCTGCTGCTCATGTTGGTTCGGCCCTCAGCGATGTCTTTAGTTTTTTAGTATACACAATGTGTAAACTTTTCATGGAGCACTGCAGGCATTAAAGGTTTTACAGTAATTGTCCGAAAATGAAGGCAACGTGAGGCAATTACATATGTGCATTTGTGCATGAATATCGTATAAGATACAAGTACAGTGCACACTGCGATCATCAGTTACAAATCATTTTTCTAATATACAAAGAACTTTTCGAGTGTGAACTGAACTAGCGGAATATGCTCGTTGAGTCTATTGAATTAGTATCTGTTCCCTTATAAAGATCTTCATCATCCTCGAGCAGTTGATCTTGTAAAGAACTCGTCTTGAATATGCATACTTTGAATTCATTTAATATATTAATTTCATCATTAAATTAAATAAATTTAGTTACAATCTGCTCTGTCAACTTACGTAATATTTCTCTCTATTTCTATTGCCATTTCAGGTGAGTTCTCAGTGCTAACTTGTTACCTCTTAATGATCATCTCGAAGGTAAGCTTCAGAAACTCCGACTTACCCAGAACAGCATTGAATTGGGCAACGTTGCGAGACGACACGGACAGGCAGACATGGTTGGACATGGCCGACATCGAGTCGAGTCGCGTTGAGTAGAGTGGAGTCGAGGTTTGGCCTGGCTTGTCTTGTGAGTTTACGATTCATGCGAATTGTAAAATATGTGCAATTATAATAAATTATATTCGCGTGGATTAACGAGTTAATGACGGTGTTGGGGCAGAAAACCATAAGAGCGCGTGTTTTTAATTGTTAAATTGCTCAAAAGAAAGAAAACGACGCAGCAGCAGCAGCTACAGCAGCAGTAGACAACAACAACAACAAGTACAGCAACAACAACTAAAGCTAACCACGTCTGTGAGAGACGCTTACCAAATTTGTGTCATGCCCCAAATAAGACAAATCCGCACAATCCGGCTGAGGCGGCACTTCCCAACGGATGTGGCTGGCTAGCTGGTTGGCTGTTTGCCTGGCTAGCAAGTTGGCTCGCTGTCCGTCTGCCTGCCTGCCTTCCTGCCGGTCAGCCAGGCCAATGCGACGTATGAGCAATGAGAGAAAAGATGCGGCAACGGAAAGTGCCGACAAAATGCGGTTGTAAAATTGAAGAAAAAGAAAAATATTGCAAAAATATTACAAATGTTGGCAGCTCGGTAGAGGGTGGGGGGGAGGAGTAGGATGCTAATGCTGGGGCCAGGAAACTGCTGCATAAGGCATTGACAACTTGTCGCATGGCTATATTTAGCCAACTTATTGGCGTTGCCATGTTAACAAGTTGCAGTCAGACGACCTAAATTAACCGTAAAATGCATGAGAAAACTGCTGCGAACCAAAGATATTATGGAAATGTCTAAGGCGGGGGGTGGGCGACATCAGACGGACGATTTCTATACGTGGCAAGTGCTGGTGCCGTCTCGGGGATCGGGTCTCTGTTCTTGCCAGTCTTGAGTTTGAGCGAGTCTCGGGTGTCTACCTGCTGTGCAGCTGTCGCTGGCAGATGCAACAAGTTGCCAGCTAACGTCGCCAAGGTCATCGTCGTTCAACGTGGACAGCAGCAGCAACAACCTCAACAAGCAGCAGCAGCATCCACAGCCAGCGACAACGTTGCCTTTAAAACTGTTTTTGGTAACAGCTTTGCTTTTTGCCTTCTTTGTTTTTGTCTTTTTTTCTTTTTTTTTGCCAGTCTGGCCAGTTTGGCGAGTTTTTTTTCGCATGTTGCTCATTGCTTGGGCTTCTTTCTTTCTTCGTCATCTCGTCGCCGTGTTCGGCAGTTGCTGCTGTTGTTCTTGTGCTCGTATTTCATTCTTGGCTCACCGAGTTGCCCATATGGCGCCGCTGAGAGAACTATTGCTGTATCGTCGCCGCCACACTTGAAGTGGGAAATTTATGAAAGAAACAGGCGTGCTCCTCCGTCAGCCCAAAATAATCACTAAGTATACAATTTCCCCATAAATTATGCAAGTGCAAGTAACCTTTAAACAAGTCAACGAACCTCACACAATTAGACACTGCGATGGTCACACTCTCCCACTGTTCCGCACTGTCCGGCGATTGCTCTCTGAATCATCAAATGGAAACATTTTCCGTGACAGGCGAGGAGACAAGCCCAACGAATGAACTGAAAATGCGAACAGAGTTGGGGACTGGGAAAGTGAACACACGCACGCGAACACAAACATACACACCAGGTCTGCTTGCTACCACACATAGATCTGTCCTGACTGCTGCCTGACCTGATAGCCCTGGCAGACACTCACACACATACACATATGCAACCCAGTGAACCGTACAGAGATGTGTGTTTGTGTGTGGTGTGATGGTTTTGGTGTATACTCTGTCCGTTTGGAGCAAAACCTGTGGCCTGTCAACGCCGCGTATACTTAATATGTATTTCCAGTTATAGGCGGTCGAGGCGCTTATCGATTGGCATGAATATTAGACGATGTCCTCATTTTTACCACACGTACGCGCACAGTAGGCTAAGTGTGTGTGTGTGTGTGCGTGCTCCATCTGCTGCTGCTGCTCCTACTTCTCCTGCCGCTGTCTCAGCAACATGCAAACAAGTCTTTTATGGCGCTTTTCCAGTGACAGTGCATCACATGGCCATGTTTGGTTATCTTTTACTGTTTGTAAGCCAACGGAGTCTCGCCAAAGTTGCTTTTAAGCTGGCGCTGCAGTTGTTTTTGTTATCAATGACGCCGGCAGCTAAACGGGTTTTAAGCTGCCTTGCTATGCACACACACACACACACACACACACAACTAATTAGCCAACCGCATTTTTTAGTAGTCTTTGTGTATTGGCAGGCAATGAAATCAAATTTAATAAAATGCCTCGAGAATTTCGCTTAGTTTGGCAATTTGCTGAGAAGTGGGATGCAAGTTATAAGATTCAACAGCATGATTTCTTTGCATACCAAAGACCTGAAGAATTTTCATATATATTATTGGCCTGTACATAAAGTAAAAGAGTTTACTGGGATGGAGAATGAAGAATCTTCACTGTTGAAATGAAAGTTAAGTTTAAATGGGTATCTCTTGTGGAATATTTGCAAAATGGAGTGATATCTAAGTGATTTCATCGCATGAGAATACATATATGAAAGAGATCTTCCACTGGAAAACAAATGTACGTACAAAGAATGGTATTAATCCTTCGCATATACGCAAAAATGTATGTTTGTTGTACACAGCTGAATTTATATACCCTATGATTGAGCTAAAAAGCATCTGCAGAGCGTGCTTGGGTTGCCTTTCGATTGCGTGCCAGTTGCACAAAGTAAACCAATTTATTGAATTGTTATGCCGTAGGCAGTTTGAAAAAGGAGACCTTCAACTGGCTGTGAATTCATTTTGCTACTGTCGGCACAATTAACTAAGCCTGTGTAGACTGCTCGCTCGCTCCCCGTTCAATTGAGTCGGCAACAAATGCAAATGCCGCTGCCACTGACAGTGCCACTGCCGCAGCGCGCCTCTAATGGTCTTGGGCTTGGTCGCTGGCACTGTCGTCGTCATCATCATCATCGTCATCATCATCAGGTACAACAAGGCCTTCTGCCTGGCGTTCTCCGGCGAAGGTAAACGTCGCTCTGGCGTCGATTACATAAACGAAACTAATGAAAATGCCACTGCCTCATTAGCCTGCGCCTTATGAATACAATTACAGCTGCAACTAAGCGGGCTAAAGTAGCTGCAATTCATGTCGAGATGGAAGTAGCCAAGCCAATCCAAGCCGAGTCGAGCGTCAAATTATGACAGAGATGCGATGCGGAAGCGTGTTGTAATTACCCAGAGATACCTCAGATTGTGCACTTATGGGGAATGGGCAGTTAGCTTTATTGGCCACCATCAGCTGTTGGCCGAAATCTCTTGCAGTAAGTCATCAAGTGGCAATTGATTTACAATGGATATGCCTCACTTTAGTTGAGTGTATGTTAGACTACTCGATATACATGAGTACATGTATTGAGTATCTCGAATCAGTTGTCTGTCCACTGGAAGATCACTTTTCAACTTTTGACTGCTCAAGTTATAATATTTTGGGCTTACCATATCGATTATATTGTATTCTTGTACATTCCAATAAAGAATTTAAATGCTTTGAGTTAGGCTTTCATATAGAAGTAGTTACCTTGCCTTGTAGCCTTGTTGCCCACTCTTGATAGACCAGATTCCAAGCGCCATTGGGCGGCCACGCCCCTCCTTCTCCCCCCATTGGTCAGTTTAATTAGTCGTAGCGAGCGGTTAGTTGCCTCACAGACTTTGATGTTAGTCAACTTTCTAAAAAAATTCTTTGCCACACGAAGTTTTTCTTTGTTTTGTTTTGTGGCTAAACGCTACGTGATTTATGGCTAACATGGATTGATGCTTAGAGTCGTAAACAACTCGAATTTAGCTGCTGCTAGGTAACTCTGCGCTGACTACTGGGGAGGCACATGGAAACCCTGTAAGTATCTGGCCAAAGCGATGGGTAGCACGATAGGTTCTATGCCAAAGCCAGAGAAGCTCGCAATGTTCAATTGTTGTTTGATTTCTGTGCTTTGAGTGTGGCGCTAAATTGGCTTAATTTCCGAAAGGCAGAGGCAATGGCAAAGGCAAATGGTAAATGGTAAATCGAAATACAAATCCAAAGAGAAGCGTCGGGCTGGTCGAAAACCCGCGAAGCGACTTACAAATTTGCTGCGCTTTCGGTGTTAATGGCCAAGCAGCAAGGGTCACAGCTGGAAGTCGGCAACAGTAACAACAACAACGACAACAGCAGCAGCATAATGAGACGCCCCTTTGCCTTCCAGCCCAGCAACTGGCGTCGTGTGGCAAAAGCAATTTAATAAAGCCATGAACCTTGAGCCAAGTACGAGCACTGTGGAAAAACTATGCACAAACAACAATTCGCTGGTCATTATTCGTCTTATTTGTTGTTGTTGCCATTATAATTTTGTTGTTTTCGGCGCTGCCGGGCGTTGAGCTTGCCAAAAAGTACAAAGTACCTGAAACATACAGAAAATAGCTACGTATATTTGCATACCAACTACAGCTGACAACTGCCAAGCCTCGCGACGGCAGCGCATGCAAATCGAGTGAAAAACATGTTAGGGAAACAAACAAATATAGAGATAATCAGACAAACATACTGCTGGTAGTACAAACAGTGTCAAGTTTAAATACTTCGGGGACCTACGAATTACAACAAAGTTCGTGAAGTCTCTTAAAGCCTTTAAGCCGCCTTCGGATTGAGAGTGTTAGGCAGTCGGACGATCGATCGATCGATTTTGTTTTTATCAAAGTGTTCACTAGATTGCAATGCAGGTAATCGCAGCTATTTATATTTATTATCACACATGGCTGGAATTTTAAGTTGTTATCGACTCGCATTAACTACGTGTTTGATTAAAATGCTATGTTTGTTTGCACTTGGAATGCCTATGTCAATGGAAGCTTCCTAATTGAACTAACTTAAAGCGAATTCTTGATGACCAAAAAGATCAACAAGCAGAGAAATGTTTTAAAGGATTCAAAATAAATGAAATCAATAACTGATTGGTTTAATGTAGGAAGACTTTGATTAAGCAGCAAATCTTTTGTTTAGGCACTCGAAAAACCTGCAAAGTGCGATTACCTATCAAAACAAAATCACTACAAAGCATTACAGTATATAACAGACTAATTGGCTCAAGGGGGTGATTTGATTTGGGGACAGTCATGGTTATTCGTCGCCTAATCGCCTTTGCATTGCTTTTCAAGTGTTGTCGGACCAAAGAACCAGGCTAACAGGTGCAAATCTCATTTGTGACATACGATATGGGGAAAGGGTCAGCTGCTGTTGGACGGGCTCTGCGATGAGTGTACTCATGCACTCTTCCAGTCTCTCTTTCTTTTGCTCTCACTGCTCCAACTGAGCCAATTAGAGCAGCAGCTCTTGTGTCCTAATGAACCACACGAAAAACACTTCACCTTCACCTCAACCTTTTTCAGCCACTTCCCTTGGCCGATTGCTGAGTCTCTGGTGTCAATGTGTGCGTTGGTTTTTGATACCACCTACCCCCGCTCCGATGACAGTTTCAGAAACAATTGAAGTTTTTCCAGCGATTGTGCATCTGGCAGAAACGGGCAAAGATAGTGCATTTACAGGCTTCCGCCGCGCAGTTTGCTTGACTTTCGCGTCCATAAGTGCTGCAATTTCGATTTCAATTTTACCATGACCTTTTTAAGCTCTTTCGCTCTGTGTGCTTTGTGCTGGCCAATTGCGCCTGTTTGCCTATTTGCGCCATTAGCCGTAGTGGAAAGCAAACACAAATTGGTGCTAAATTATGCCGGAACTGAATCGAGTCGTATCGAAACTATCGACGCCAATGACGGTGCCATATGCGAGGAGCTTCGGTTTCAGTTTCAAATTCGCATTCGAATTCGACTTTAACTTTGTATCCCCCCTTGCCTCCTCACTGCGTGATCTCTAAGCGGCTTACGTCATGAGGCTACTGCAACTGCTCTCGATTGTGTAAGAAAGATCATCGTTGCCAAATCAGCTGTTTCCATCTTCTTGTTGTTGCCTCTGTTGCTTTAGTTATTATTGAGTGTGCAATCTTAGATCACAAGTCGAACACACTCAATGTGAGCAAACAATTAAAATGCAACAAGCTGCTGCTCAGATCCGTCGTAAGATCCTTTCCTTTTGCCGGTCAGTCTCTATCCACACTTTCATCGTGGCAATTTCGACTGGAGGCTCACAATTAAATCATAATGCGTCGACGATGTAGTCGGCTGTCACAGCAATGTTGTGTGCCCGAGAGGGACGTTGCCTATCGCCGACAACGGATCAGAAAGTCGACTAATGAAAATACTACAACTTAATGAAATTAATATATTTTTAGCTGCTTTTCAGCTGCCTTAAAAGAAAGAAAGAAAGAAATGAAATGGCAAGCGAAAGTGTTGGCCAACTTAATTTCCACTACGCATTTGGCCGTGCTGTGCGACGCGTCAATCACTTTGACTTTGACTTTGACTATGACTCGCTGCATTCGCACTCGACTGGGCACTTTCGAAAGTCATTTAGCATGTCTTAATGAAACTTAAATAGTGCTCCGCATAAGCAAATGCCAGTCGAAACTTATTAGATGAGTACATAGTATAAAGCCATTTAACTCTTTAATGACTTTGCGTCACGTAGCAGCTCCTTCTGTGCACGCGCCACACCCCCTACATGCCAAGAGAAGGGGATTATTCTTCACATATAAATAGATATCTTGAGGCAGTAACAACATGCGGTTTTTTGCGCCCTTCAATCGCAGCTGCCTCAGGTCCGACTGACTGACAGCTAACTGTGGCTGTGCCTGCGGTTGTTGCTCATTCGCCTGTTTATAATGTAACCACAGTCATGTTGTTGTTGTTGTTGTTGTTTGCCTGATATGTAATTTTACTTGTTTGTTTGGCATAGGTAAGATTATACTTAATGCTAACAGTAGGTGTTGTAGCTGTAATAATGGTTAACAGATGGTGAGGTTATCTCAAAGTCAAGTTAAGATAAGAGATGTATTAGTATCTCTGTGAAATGAAAATGTATAGAGTATTAACAAGTGCACTTGAGAAGAATGCTTTGCATATACTAATATCTTAGAGTTATCATTCATGCACTGCACCATTATATAGTATATTAAATGTAAAGGAATAATCAGAGGAGATAAAAACCTGCAAAGGTATTGAACCCATGGCGTGCCGAAGGTAGTCTTTCTTTCTGGTTTATATTTCATTCAACCGGCCAAATACAATATATCTATCCAAATAAATAATAAAATAATTGTATATTTCCATCGATATAGAGTTATTATAGCTGCAGTCGAATATGTGAACGATGTTATACAGATCTGTGTCATAGTATATAACAAGTAAAGGAACAATCGGAGAAGATTGAAGCCAAAATCTGCAATGATTTTGACCCTTTTTTCTCTTTTTATACTTGTTCAAACTGTGCAATCGGCAAACTTTTTACATGAATGGGTTCAAAAAGTACAATCCTGTAATTGTTTGACTTCCACTTGATTTGATCCTAGCTGGGATCTGTTGCTGCAGCTGCCTTTCGAAGTGAGGCGACAGCTGTTATGTGGCATCGGTTTTCTGGACGGTACCAGTTGTGTGTTGTGGTTAGTTGCCCTGATGACTTACACTTCGTTTCTCCCCGCTGATGGGACACGTCAGCATGTCATGCGTTCCCTTTGCTTTTGCCTTCAAGCGGAACAGTTAAAGGGACCAGGGGAGCAGTAAAAGGGGGACCACAATTACAATTACAACTACAATTGCATTTGCCATTGTCTTCTGTGTATGTGTGTGTGTTTCCTGTGAACAGAGTGCGATTGGGGGCCCTTCCGTTGTTGTTGTTGGTGTTGCCCGGAGTGTGGATAAAAGTTGCAGGTGAAGTCGGAGTCCGGACCGAAAGCAAAGCCAAAGCCAAAGTCAAACCGTTCGATGCAGCACCGATAATAAATTTACCTTATTGTTGCCTGCCCACGTTGTTGTTGGCTTATGCACACAACATCATTAAAATAAATTTCGCTTGATGTACAACGTTGCTGCTGTTGTTGCCGTTGTACTTTAATAAGCAAAGTGCTTGGGCTGGCCGCTTGGCTGGCCATAGCCGTGCGCGATTCCCGTCTGGCCAATGGCCACTGTATTGTCTACTTGGCCGCGCAACCTGCCAGGTTTATTGAACCTCGTCATCATCATTATCGTCATCATCATCATCGTCATCATCATCATGGTTATCATTGTTATCATCAGCGAGAGCAGTAGCAGCGGCACTGGCAGCGTCATCAGTTGAGTTAAGTGTTAGTTGCCGGCTATTTATTTTTACTTTTGCTTTATTTATTAACTTTACACGCGTCGGGTGTAGCCTCTGTTGTTGTTGGTGGTGCTGCCTCTGCTGCAGCACTGTCTGTGGCCAAGGCAGCCACATTACTCAGATGTTCATTTGCATGCGTCAACAAAGTCTTTGTGACTAACCAAGCTGAAAACTGCAAGCTGCATTGCCGCCTTCGTATCGACCGGCACATACCCACTGTGTGCGCATCGGCTTTAATTAAAGCCTGCAGCAGGTGTTAATTACCTGGGCCGCACGCTCGGCATGTCTAATAACTGGGCTAATAATGTCTAGAGCACCCGGGGCAACAAGGCGTCAGCTTTGATTTCCTTTCCTTTCTTTGTTGTTGACTCTTTTTCCTAACGTATTTTTGTCAATGTGTCACACGAGAGTTTGGAGCCATTGTGATGGCATCTGATTAGCAATGCATTAATCACATAATTATAATTTTAAATGATGGAAAACGTGTCACCCGTCACGACATTTTCACAATAATATCTCTCGAATTCGAAGTCATATGTTGGGAAATGTACAGTGGAAAATAATTAATTTTTAGCCTGGTAACTTTCTGCTGAGAACCGCATGACGTCATCGGTCAACTTGGGGCATTTTCACTTTCATTGGGGAAAAGCGTGTCGAGCAGGCGGAGAGAGCGAGGGACTGAGGCAGAGTAAGGGAACAGGAGAAAAAGAAATGCAAAGTTCACTGATCTTCGCTGCTCTTTGCGGTTATTATTGCTATTGTTGTTGTTGTTGTGGAAGTTGCTTATTAGCCACAGTTGCAGTGGCAGTTACATTTTTTGTTTAATTTTATTGTTTTTCTTGCATTCGGCATGCAAATTACGCGGCAAACTGCAACAACAGCAGCAACAACAATAAGGCGAATATAAACATTGTTGAAATATTTTCACTATGTAAACTTGTGTGTTATTTTCACTGCTTCCAAATGCAACGCTGTAATAATAACTTTATTTTGTGGTCAGGTTTACAAGCTGATGGGTATGATGAAAGTTGCAGTGCAGAAAGTTGCAAGTATCTACAAAATATCGCCAAAGTGTATTTTAATTTTGGAGCATTTTATTTTATTATTATTTACTTTATTTGTATGTTGATTTTATTTTTCTTGTTTTGTTTTATTGTAATTTATTTTTTGTTTATTTCATTTTTACTTCAATTCGATTTCAATTTGATTTGGCTCTTTGTATGTACCATACGTATTTCTTAAAGTACATTTAGTTTGTTATTTATGAGGTTATCTAAAGACTGCACTCCTTATGAGTAACTTAAAGGGTACCTAAGTTGTCTCCCTTCTCTGTCTTTTGTGAGCTTAGGCCTTTGTGCAGTTGTTTATTACGCTTGCCGATGCTCTTGTTGGCAATATTGTTGATGCGCTTGTTGCAGTTTCTGCTGTTGTGCCATTGTTGTGCATACGCTCCGTTGTCGCGCTCTTGCTTGAACTCATTTGGTTTCAGTGTTTTTTTTTTTTTTTTTTCATTTTTATGCGCCGCCGGTTGCCGGCTGCCTCAACGTTGCCTTGGGCAGCAAACGCAAGTCGCAGCTCGCTTGGGGCTGCCTCGGGATACGTGGAGCAGAATTAGCACGCCATCGTGTCTATAAATAAGAGAGTAGCCAACCAACATAAATAGCATTGAGTTGGCTCGCCGCTGCTGCTGTTGCTGGTGCAAAATGTCAGGCAGCTAATCAGCGGACAGGCATCGCATTTGCTGGTAATCATTATTAATAGCCGGGCAATTACAACACCCAGCGGCGGCGGGGGATGGGAGACTGACGAACGGATGCGTCCAAGGCGGCGACTCACCTGCCTGATAAAACTGCAGTGAAAAATGCAACAAAAAAAGACATTTGAAAAAAATGGTAGTAAAAACTGATTGCATGTTGTCTAATCGAACAAACAAAAGCTTATGAAAAAAGCGCCTACAAAAGGCAAAACAACAACAATCGAGTCGAAACTAATAATAAACAGCGGCAGCTGCTCAATTAATTCGCCAGCTTTGTTTGCTTGGTCAGAAATTATTGTATAAATTAAAACAGAAAAAAAAAAACAGAAAAAAAGAAATATTGCTACCGCAAATCACGACACAGAAATCATGCAAAACGAACTAGCTGAAAACAAATTGCGCAAAATGCATTTTAAATTGAATATTCACAACGTAGTGCGAATACTTACAGCGCTCAGAGTCGGATTTCTGTGTGTGCGAGTAAGAAATACTCGATACTCGATTGAATGAGCAGTGAAACAGCATGTTAGCCATGTAAAAAGGTCATTGTCTGCTGCCACTCGAACAGCAGCCACAAAGCGAAATCCCGAGCGGAATATCAGATTATTAAACAATACAAAACAATGAGAAGAAACAAAACCAAACGAAAAATGATCTTGGCCAACAGCTGTGCTTGGGTTTTTATACCCTTCGACCATTGGAAATGGTAAAAAAAGGTTATATTAATTTTATGTAATTATATATATTCTTTCTCGGGAACACTGGCCGAGTTGATTGAGCCATGTCCGTCTTGATGAACGCTGCAATGTTCACTATCATAGAAGCTAGGGAGACTATGGTTTGAAAGCGACTTGTTCACTTTTATACAATATACTTAGCTGACTATAATATTTACCTTTCCTCCAAATTTCAATCCGATCGAATAGTAAGCACAGAAGTAATTAAAAAGAGAGGGAGCCAATGACTTACAGAATTTCCACATAGCTCGAAGAGTAGTTTACTGTCGAGTTCGCTCGACTGTTGTTCTCGTTTGCCTTATGTTAGTTTTTTGTGGTTTTTATATCGCGTTGCCGCCTTTGAAAACATTTTTTTAATTAATAATTTTTTTTTTTTTATTTGAAAGGTGCAAAACCCCTGTGTACCTATGTGTGTGTACGAGTGTTAATGGGGCTTCCCTTTCAAAATTTTCTGATTGCAATTCTATACATATTTGCTGGGGCTCTTTGGTATTATTTTTCGGGCGATATTTTATTTTGTTGATGAATATGGTACCATGATGCTGATTATTCTATCTTTTTGTTGTCAAAATAAAACATAATTTTTGAATGAACGTCAAAACCTTGTTATAAATTTATCAAAAAAAAATCAATAAATAAGTAAATCATATTCTTTAAACATATTATAATTAGAAATTCGATTCTTGGCGAAAGCCAGGTTACTTAACTTCTTATTAAGTAAAGTATAACAACATTTTATGAATTCATATTTTTATTGCGAGCATTTAAAAGTTATAGACTATGATAGAGTAAGGGTATATTCTGTTTCGTTACGAGGATTAAGTTCGCTGTTTCTTGATGTGGTACTCTTGTATAAAATCGGTCTCTTAATAACTGGTAATTATTTAAGTGAAATATACCTCGCTTTTTTGTCTAGCTTTAGCTGCATTTAACTACAATTTAGACCGAAGCAATGATAGTTGTTGTTTTGTATGAGAGTGAGTGTCCAAGGCCTTGGGAAAAATATACTCAAGACACAATGGCACATTCAAATCCAAGGCGTTACCGGCAGTTCCCCCATCCCGAGGCGGCTTTAAACACTTTTCTGTCTGCCTGTCAGTCTGTCTCACTGTGTTTCGGTCTGTCTGTCTGTCAGTCTGCCTGCCTGTTTAATGCAGCTGAGCTCGGCTTATCGAGCAATTCGCTGTCAAGACGCAGTTTCACTTTGCGCTGAATTTGAGTGTCAACAGGCGTCGCTTTTACACATGTCGGCTTACATCTCCCGATATACATAAATATGTATGCGATATATGCAATGTCTGCAAAAAAGTTGACTAATGTGAAGTGTGAATTTGGTACTTGGTTCTTGTACTTTCATTGGACTTGCAGCGATATGTATTTGATTTTTTTCTGTTTCTTCAGTTTTTTATTTCATTTTCACTTTGCCGCTGACAGCGTAGAATAATTTCACTTTCACACATCACACACATGTTTGGCGGGCCTATGATTAATATTTATTAATGAAAATACCAACGAACCTATCTGAACATTAAACTCGCGACAGGCCCGACGTCGGTGCTGCAGCGCTGTCATTAATTTTGATATCTTACTGCTCTATTCATTATCCTTCGGCTTTTGAGACTGTTCGAGACTGTCGATGGAAAATTGTTTGGTCGATACTTTGGCAGTTTCAGCTGGAACGTTTTCCTTTGACTTTGAGTGACACTTTCCGTTGCGAAAAGTGAAAAGTTGTTATTAATATTTGCACGATTCAAAATGTTGTTGCAAATTGCTGCTGACCGGTTCAAATCGATAGTTTCGTGCGATTTAATATTTTATACTATGTTAGTAAATGCACAAGTCCTCAAACAAATGTTTATAATTGTATGATGTTGTTGCTGTTGACTCTTATGCAAATCACTCACATAGTTTTAGTCAAACTATCCGTTGGGTTTTAACCTTCATACACTTACAAAAAGTATATTAGTTTTGATCAACAATCGTTGAAAATTGAAGCAGTGGTGCAAGATATTCTTCTTTTCTGTTGTGCTTGTTTATTCTACTCGTTAGTTTTAAGATTAATAATTAGTTAAGCGTCGTCTACATCTAACAATTAACAAAATTTTTTCAACCGGAAGCAGATATCTTCAATTAAACACATTTTATTTGAAGTGTTATTTTATTTGAATATGTTTAAAGCACACTTGGGAACACTCGTGCAACGAGCTGAGCAAAAACCTTTCGCATAATTAAATTAAATTGTTGCCATTAATTATTGTCAGTCAGTCCAACTGCTTCGGGGAGTCAGCTCCTCCATTTGGTGGCGGTGGCGGCCCATATATGTCGGCCCAAATGTCAGCAAAACAATAGGAAAACATAATAATCCATGTGACAATCAAACATACGGCCATCAGACCATTTATGAAACACACAAAATGCCAGACGAAGCCACACAAAACGTAGACCCCTCACCCTCAACCTCCGCCCCTGGAACTGGCCACTCCTTCTTTTCCCTGCCCGGCAATTCAATTGAATTCGCATTGAATGGAAATTTGATTGGAAACATAGCGTAAAATGAACGAGGCTAGTGCCAAATGTGGGCAGCCCTCGTACGTTAAAAGTTTACACGACTGGCGCATACCCTATGTACAACTGGGACGTATCCAATTGAATAAATAATATACAACGTCTGGCATACCCGGCGAATACTTGCTGCAAAAATCGCGTCAGTCAAACATGAATGATGCAAATTGTTCCCGTTTTTCCCGAAAATGAAATTCGCGTAGTACCACAAAAAGACAGACAGTTAAATTGATTGTAAACTACATAAATACACATGTAAAGATAAGTTGGAAATATATTTATAAAAAATTGCCCGCGTCTGCGACTTGTCATTTTACCAAATTTGGTAACTTGCTACGATTGGTCGTTGGCATCAGCATTTACCCTAATCACATAAATGCGTTAATAAATTTGCCTAAAATCATTTCAAGTCACTCCATCTGCACTTACGATTTGAAAAGCTATACCAAGTGGAGGCAGTCGCGTGGCTCTTGTCGGGGATTTCGTTTTATATATCATTCAAGCTGCAATTGAATGGAGCCAAAAAGAGCTTAGTACATGAGACTTTGAGTTCCATGGATCGATTTGTGACTTTTTCTGTTCCAATATTCAATCTCACTTAAGTCGAATTTCATGTTCTCTCTCTCTCTCTTTCTCTCTCTCACTCGATTCTTGCACAAGTGAACTTTTAACCTTGTTCGCATCGATCTGATCTGCTTTCACCAGCAATTCGCTTTTTTGCTAGTTTGCTCTGAATTGGCAAGTTGCTGTGCGGGGCAAGCTTTTCTTAAGTTCAATGAAGATATCGATAATTTGTTAGTAAATGTGTAAACTGTGGGTAGAGGAGCCATCAAAACTAGACTTTGTTCTAAGAATTATGAAGCATATTGTACATAATTGTGCCATTCTATTCTTAAGATCATTTGACTTCTCTAGTGTTAGTTCCTTAAACTAGTTTTCCTCAACTCTTTTCAGCTCTAAATTGCTCTTGATCTTGTTCGTAGCCAAGTGGGCTGAAATCGTACGTTGTCGTTTACTTTTGTTTATTGAATTCCGTTTGAAACCAGTTTTGTTTGTCTTTTGTTTTTTGAGGGGATTCTATTGTGCCGTTCTGTGGCTGAGACTGTCGAATGTTACATGTCTACATTCATCTCGCTGCCAGCCAGCCCAAGGCAAATGTCGTAACACAAAGCTTGTCTAATGATCTTCGGGTTTTACACAGCTGCAAGCCAGAAATCAACCCACTCACAGTCGAATCTTCTCTGGCTTTCATGCAAATGCCTCACGCATTTTCAAGCCAATTGCCAACTGTTGCACATTGTTTTTGTACGGATTTGTTGTTGTTATTGTGCTTCGGTTGTTAGTGCCAATTGTGATGGATCCAGCCAAGAAATAAAAATCATTTTGATTATTTTTTGGGCTGAGAGTTGGCAGGCAGACAATGGAAGTCCACTCTTAATAGCTCAGGGACTATAAAAGCGTCATGGATCATAATTCATCGTTGTCGTTGTCGCTGTCTGTGTCGCTGTTGTTGTTGTTGTGTTATCTCTGCGGGGCAGCATTGCCATTTCACACCAGCGAAGCCTGCGTCGTCGTTTATCGGTGCATTGATTCGCCGGCGCAGCGTTGATTGTCCAATAGATATGCCAATCGGGCAAAACGCCAATTGGTAATAGCTGGAATGGCCTTTTGTTGCCACCGCCGCCGCCGACGCTGCAGCGCGCATTTGCAAAAAGGGGCAGGACAGCGGGCTATCTTCCGCTAAGCGTGGCACAATTTGTGGCATGCCACGAGCTTCGTTTTCGCTGTCACAGCCGCTACTCCATTTGCATGTGGCCAGCGGCAGAGCTCGTAAAATTTTCTAAGCTCATTATTTGCTCATATTTCCAGCTGTCCAAAGGCAGTTCAAAAAGCAGAAGTAGAAGGGGAGTTGGAGGGGAAAAAAAGCAACGTAAAAAATTGAAATAAAATTTTTAACGCTTTTTTTTTTTGCTGCTTCGGCGATGACAAACAAAGTGAAAGTTTTTTTTCGTTCCTTTTTGTTTTGTCTGGCGGTTTTGTCTTTGTGGCAGCAAAACGTAACAACTAAACAAAGCTGGGGGCCATATAGGGTTGTGTGTACTATACTACGTATGCCTTTGCCCCATGTACTACACAGATGCTTGTTCGAGTCCCCCTTTCCGCCTTTGGCTGCTGCGGTCTGCGCTGGAATCTTAGCCATGTCAGAGATCACACGTAGGCCGGCTTGGCCAACTTACGACGGGCAATACAAATTTGTCACATGTTGTTAAGAGCCAAGAGGCATGTGAGAGTTTTATTGGCTGTACACACCCAAAAACACACACAAACACTCGCACAAACACTTTGTCAACCATCAGGCTGACTACGTGGCGTATACGCAATTCGTGTTGTCGTTCTCGTCTGCAGGAATTCATCGCGTTCTTGGCACAACTTGTGGTTGAAAACGATTTCATTAGTCAGCCCAAGTGTGTAAAAAGTGTTGCCAATTGTTGTGTAATGTCAATAGAACACTTAAACAAAAGGCTTCATTATATTGAAAAAGCGGAAAGAATTGAGAGAAAAAGAAGTGGAAAGCGACAACAGCAACAGCAACTGCAACTAAAGCCCGATCGGAAGCTCTAAACTGATTATAATTGGATGAGTTACCACGACTCATTTGATCAGCAGAAGTAATCAGATGTTGCTGCTGTGATTCACGCGCTTATCGCGTATCAGATAATTCAGACCGTTGTCGCAGCTGGCCAAGTTAAAAGCGGAACGTTTCCAGGCAACTTTATCAGCCAATTGCGCTAAATGATAAGTCAAGTTAGCAAAGTAAACACACACACCGAGTGCGCTTTGAAATTGCGTTGCCATTTTTGGCCGCACACACTAAACGAATGCAGAATGTGTGTGCGGCAGGTGGGCGCAGCTCCGATACGATCATATCGTATCGTATCGTATCGGGTATCGCAGCCGCTCGCTGACAAACTGTACATAATAAATAAGTGTAATATGCACTCGTAGTCGTATTTTGTATAAAATATATCAGTCTCTAAAAGTGAAACGTACCGGATGTTGGCAGATTGACAAAACGACGCAGCGCTGCGACAAGCCGAACCAAACTGTGATTATATAGATAGGTAGATAGCTAGATAGATTAATCGCTTCGCTGGCTGCCAGTCCAACTGTCTGTCGCTTTGTCGGGTTGTCTCTCTCTCTGTCTCTCTCTGGTTGGATGCATTGAAAGATTGTTGTTTAGCTGGATGCATAATCGCACTGTAATGCAGTCATTGGCACATTAAAGGCGACGGCACGTACAACAGCCAACTTGGCTATTTTGTTGCTCTTTGCCATTGTCCCGTGCTGCTGTTGCCATTGTAAAAGTGCAATGAACAGCAAAATTAAATGCAAGCCGAGCAATGCGGAAAAGGGCGTGTTGTCTATTTGGAACAGACTTACCAGGGGCAGGCCGGCACAAACTGTTTCAAAATTCTATCGGTTGGGCAGTGCTAGACTGGGTAGGGCAGGGTATAACTAGGGCTGGGCAGAGTATGGATAGCTCGACGATCTGAACAGAACTGTAATTAAAGACGTGCAAAGTTGTCAATAGCTGGGCAACTTCCGGTAGGAGCTGCAATCAAAGTGCTGGCCTGTTGCCCAACTAAATTATGGTCAATGCTAATTGGCAGAACGAACAGTGTGAACATTTGCGAGAAAGTCCAAGGGGACGGCCAGCAGCAAACAACGGCAACAACAAATTGTTGCAACAATGAAATATTGACAAAATTTAACAGCGACACAGAAAGCGGCACAACAAAAGTGGTTGCTTTAGGCTGCGATATCATGTGAAGCACACACAGGCACACTAACTATACACACTCGTGTGCATGTGTGTGTGCATGTCTATAGTTTAGTTAGTTAAGTCGATTGCTGGGGCTGTGCGCGTTGCTGGCGGCCATTTTGGCATGTTTGCTGGCAGCGCCGGAAAATCGATTAGAAACCGCTGGCAAATGGAGAGCAAGAGGTGTGCCCGTTGGCCATAACAGACAGTGGCAGCGGCAGCTACAACTACAACTACCACTGTCAAGAGTGGGCAAGTTTTGAGCAGTGTACTCCCCAAAGGATACGGATATACCTAGAGCCGATGTTGACAGAGGAGCAGAGGGAGCGAGTGAGTGAGGGAGGGTGGGAGTGCTAGCCGGACAACCGGTGAATTGATTCCAGGCAATTTATAAACGTTTATCAAAACGCAAGCGAAAGTGAAACCGAAACAGAGAAAGAAAGAGAGAGGAAGACTTGGATGAGAAATATGATGCGATACAAAATGAAACAAAATTAAAATGCCTGCAGACTGCAATTAAAACTATAAAACAGTTAATTCATTTAATGTTTACTACCAACTGGTCCAACTAACTATTGCTGTAAATAGCTGCAGTAGCAGCAATAACAGTAACAACAGTAACAACAACAGCAGCAGTCCCGGTAACTGACCACTGGCGCCTTATGATGTGTTAACCAAGTTGTTAATAACTTTGGCCAGAGTCTTGGCTCTCTGCATAATTGATGTGTTTAATTAATTTTTATTTTTACTCTTTAATTTCCTTTATTTTGGGGAACTTTTTGTTGCCCGGCGGTTACATAATGCTGCCTTGCAATATCTTTAATGGAGCTTGCATTCAAGTTGGCTTTGGCATAAAGTGCAACATTGATTTATTGCCAAACGGAACAGGGACAGAGAGAGAGAGGAGAGGGAGAGAGAGAAAAGTGATCGAACTAAATATTTGATAGAATTACGTTCGTTAATTGAGGTGAACTAAAGTATCTGATTATCGGTATTTTTTTTTTTGAGAGTAATTGAACATTCAAGGATCCCAACTCAACCCTGACTAACGCACTAACAATATCACTGAAGTGAAGTCATTTAAACAATTGCAATTAAATAACTTGGGTAATTACAAAAAGAGTTAGAAAGATATAAGACAAATTAAAAACAAATCTTGAACAGGCCAAGGAAACAGAAACAATCACAGCAAGAACAACAACAACAGTAATAACGAAAACAAAGACAACAACAAAAATAACATAAGGTGCAAATGTGACAGGCGAACAGAGGCTTCGTCACATGGGCAACATCTGATGATTTGAGCATTGCAACAGCTGCTGTTGTTGTTGTCTTTTAAGTAATTTGTTGTAATTTGCCGCTGCTGTAACTGCTCAACAATTTAGTGTACATGTATGTGTGTGTGTCGCGTCTGTTTTGGGGCGCTTTTGTTAAAGTGTCGAAAAATTGTTAATTTAATTACAACACTTGCGTCGCTTGAGTGCGACGATTACCAACAAAACAAAGACTGACTCTAACTCCAAGAGACGCCAAGAGGCAGCGTACATTTTAGACAATTGTTGGCTCTGTTGTTGTTGTTGTTGCTGTTATTACTGGTCTGTTGGTCTTTTCGGCGATTGCCACATGTGCAGCATGTTGCAAGCTGCACATTCAAAATTGTGTTTTACCTTTTGTTTTGTTTCTTTTTTTGGTTTTTGCTTATTCAAGAATTATAAAAATGAAAACTTGAAAAAATAAATAATAATATGCGATGTCTATTAATGGCAACTAATGGGGCGCTGTCTCTTTGGGGGGAGGCCCTTGACGTGGCTTGGCTTATGCAGTCGTTGCGATGCTGCGATTGCAGCTCGGCGACAGCCCCCGCCTGCAATTGTCTTTTTAATGTGGCCTACACCAAAGTAGTCGCTTTGAACGCACAATGGCCCAGCCCCAACTCCGGCTTCGACTCTTACTCCGAGTACGACTCCGATGGCCCCGCCCGAGTACGTCGACGACGACGTTGGCTGGCAAAGTGTGGCCTCAGCTCGTGTTGCGTCAGAGTCGGCCGAACCCAACAGCGGCCAGCCAGCAAAACGCCAACATGGCAGTATGGCAACTGGCAATATGGCAGCTGGTAACTGCCAACTGGCAACTGCATTCAAATTGAATTTGAATTGAAAATAAAAACGAAAACGAGCACGAACGAAAAATAGGAAAATTACTCATATCGGCCTAGTCCATGTGCAATGACTCTTCAAAATGCTATACATAACCAATGTGTGCGGCAGTCAGTGCAATTAATAAGCGCTCCCAAATGCATTATAAGACACCAACTTTGGCTTAATTACACTCATGTGTGTGTGTGCGAGTGTGTTATGCAAAGGCAAAATTAATTGAATGGAGCCAGCCTGCACTTCAAAACTAGGTTTTCTAGGCCCCTTAGGTGGATATCATCGAACAAACAAACTACAGCAACAACAGCAACAACAACAACACCAACAACACCAACACCCCAAAGAGAGTAGAAATTTCTTGAGACCACACGAAAAGCGGTTGCAAAGCAAATCATACCCGGTGAACAATGAGGGGCAAAAGAAAACCAAATTAGAAATTTTACAGAAGCGCAGTGAAAATTTTTTGCCAGTTGAAGCGTGGCAGACACGACGTTACGTATACGACGTGGTGGGCAGAAGAAAACCCGTAAGAAAGAAACGTGGAGAAACTGACGCCGCTGCCGCCTCCAAAAAATCGATCAAACTAACAGTCTGGTTGAGGGTGATAGCAAGGGGGGTGCGAGCTGCAAAGGGGTGGGAAGAGAGGTGCTCAGTACTTTGGCGTGCCAAAACAAAAAGAAATCAATTGTCACAGTTAAATGTGAAAAACGAACTCTGCTTTGTCTTGCCTTACCATTCATGTGGTCTATCGATTTAAGAGACCTTAAAGATGAGTTGCATGTGTGGGATATATATAAGGTATATATATATTATATCTACATACCTAACGCATCTTATGAAAGTTTTCCATGGCTAAAGTCACTTTTACAATAATCTATTTTAATTATGTGCAGTCGATTGTTTATGATCTTTTGTTTACTTTTCGCCGTTTACTGTGCGCTGTTTTATTAATGGCTCTGGTGTCAGGCACAACAGTACAGGAACAAAACCGGGGGTATTAACGAGTATTTCTATAAATAATCACTTAAACGGCTCGGCTCAGTTCGCTCGCATGTCTTGTCAGCATGAAAAGACGTGGCCGGGAACGTTGGCAAAGTTGAGAACTTTTCATGCGTTGGCTGCAATGATTTCTAATCTAACAGCATAACTGACTCATGTGGCAAGTTACACAGCACGCAGCAGCTTGTGGCAACTGCCGTGAGTGGTGGGCAGCTTAATTGAGCGGCTTGAACGGCATCGTCTCCAGAGCTCAGCGAGTATACATCTCTGTTTCTGTTTCGTTTTTGCCTGTCATGGCCCGCAACGATGATGGTGATCATAATGACGATGATCAACCCAATTGGGCTGCTGGCAAGTAATAAAAAACTTGGAGATTCAGCAATGTGTGGCAGCCGACAGACGACAGTTTGTGTCGCCCACGACAAAGCAGATGATGATGATGACGATGACGTCGCCTCGCATGGAGCTCTCAGAAGGCGCAGCTCGGAGAGATACGAGTACCAGGCGACGCCTCGCAGTGACAAAAAAACACTTGTGTCTGTAGCTACACGCAGTTGATACACACACGCACACCCATACACTTTTCTCAGTGTGCTTAGATAATTAGCCAACGCATCCAGTGGCTGCCTCGTTGTCCAGCTCAAGTGGTAGTCGTGGGGCCAAAGGCCAACTCCGGCGGCTAATAAAGAAAAAAAACTCGAAAGAGAGAGATAGCAGGAAAAAGGCTAAAATAGAAATCATATGGCGGCAAAATATGAGACTAGCTCGACTTGGATTGTCACATCTGGCGACATTGAGCCGTTTTCGACTGACTGACAGACGACGTTTCAATTGTTCGGTCTCAATTTCGTGTGGTTGACAATGGAGTTTGCTATATAATTACACGATCTTCAATCACGGCGGCTACTTCCCATGGCTCTTCGCATTCGCTACGCTCCGCAACCAAAGCCGTCACATCTGACAGGGCTAAAACACTGAGGGAAGAGGCTTGGAGGGGGGAGGGAGTAATAAAAGTGCATTGTGCTTATGCAATGAAAATTATGAGCTTTGCTTCCTGGCCCCGACTCGGTGAGGCTTGGCCTCTCCACTCGCTAATTAGCTGTTAAATAATGGCCCAGTCGATGTGGCCAGAGATGTTGTGAATGTGGGCCATTTGTCATGCTTCATTTGCAATCATTTTTGCCATTAAACTGACCAACTTTTCGAGGCAATCAAGCATCAGGCAGTCAGTCAATCAAGTCTTAGTCAATCAAGAGTTGCATGCAATGTTTTCTATTTTTAGTTTGTTTTAGAACGATTCGCAAAGCAGTTGCGCCATGTACCTGTATCTGCATCTGTATCTGCACTGTATTAATAGCACTTGTGTTTGATCAATACCTAGTGCTGTATTCATAAAGTATTCACATTGCATGTGAAAGTATTCGCGGAGAGAAACATTCTCGGCTAGTGAAAGCTGCCGCCAGTTGACATTTACTTAGCACAGATTGCTCGACAGATTGTTCCATTCTCCCAGTGAGAAATACTTTTACTTGCACGATATGACACGAAAGCAACACACAATCGTTGTGATTGTCTTCGTTTGTTGTTGTTGCTGTCGCTGCTGTTACTGTTGCTGTTGCAGCTGTTGTTGCACTTTTGCTACAGTTTTCACTGCGGGTCACCGTTCGGGCCGTCGCTCGAGCTGTTCATTAATCACAATTTGTATGTCACTCACTAATCGATTTGCGCTGCTCCTGAACTGCATCGATTGCCACACAATGATGAATTGAATTTACCATGATTTTCCAATAGAGTCTCGGCTTTTTTCACTAAAGTAATTAACAGGCCAGTCCGTTGTTGCCAACGGGGTAATGGGAGTTCATCTGCAGACACGGGGATATCGTATGACTTAATCTGAACAGCATATAACGTACTTAAGATATAACATAGGTTATGTATATTAGTATCTTACACGTATTTATTTATTACTGTGGTTATACGAAGCTTTATTGTGTGGCATTGTTCATAAAAAGGCTAACATACGAAAGTGAACTGCAGCCTCAATGCATTAAATAATGAGCGACAACCAACTTAACTGGGTATGATCCCATAAGATGTGAACACCATTAAATCATAGAAATGGAAATGGATGTCCTCAGTTGTTCGAACAATACTTATCAATAACTAGCTGTCTTCAAGCAGTGTGACCCAATTGACAGGTGGATTCTCTGCTTATATCACTGCATAAATTTGTCTCTATCGCATATTCTTTAATCAATTCCATGTTTTTTAAAGGTTGTGAAATGCTGAAATATCTGTCAAAATGCAAAATAATAATTTCAACACAAACAGATCTTCATTAAATACTTCTATTACAAATATTTTATTACAGAATTACGGTTTTGAAATACCAGCAACGCATGGCACCTGTAAAACTGACGGCAGTTGCCTTAGCCAACACAGTAAAAACAACGGCAGCAACGGCGGCAACAGCAATAACAACGGCAGCAACGACAGCAGCAGTGGCCTCTCACGCGTCATAGAACTGGCGAACGGCGCCATGGAGTGCCTGCCAATGAACAGCGTCGGCGTCGGTAGCGTTGTCAGTCACCATCCGCATCTGATGGCAACTGGGGGTGCAGGCGGCACTGTGGTAACCTCGCCTACAGCAACTGTTGTGGTTGGCGCCTCATATCCCCACCACTTGCACCATCACCACCACCATCACTTGAGCCACCATGCACCGTATAGCAACAGCTATGGCAGTCACCCACATCATCCCATACACAGTGAACAGACCAAGTCGCTGCAGGAGCTGCAGCACGAGGTGGGCGCTCTGTTGGAATTCCGAGATCTGGTCATTGAAACGTTTCCCGATCTTAAGCATAAAATGGCCTCAATGTCTGCGACGCCATCCACGCCCAATTCCGTCGGCGCTATGGGCGGCAGTCACTCGGTGGGCGGCGTTGGAGGCAGCTCCTCGTTAGCAACCAGGTGAGTACACACACTCCCAGAGTGGTGATGTTACATGATTTGACTTGAGTAATAACTTGACCGTTTCGCAGACGCGAATGGGAGCCGGGCATACGCATGAAACGCAAACTATCGCACAAAGATCCGTCCACGACGACAGCAACGGCAACAGCATCTTCTGGAGCTGGTGCCGAGCCAACGTCCTCATCGCTGACGCGCAGCAGGAGCAATTCGCACAGCGGCAAGAAAGAGCCAAAGAGCGGAGAGAACAACAACGGCAGCGTTGTACAGGACTCCGGTTTCTCAACGGAGACCAGTTCCTCCAAGGAAGGTCACAGTGCCTCCTCCACCAATGGTGCTATGACGGTAAGTAGGACTTAAGCTTGGGAAATTTCCCAAGGAAAATTACAACTGATGTTATTCTTTGCTTCTCCGCTTCACATTCACAGGTGGCCATAACGTCAAATCGCCTGAGTTGCGCCGAGTCGGATGATGAGCTTCTCAACCTGCTGGATGTCATACATCGCAAGTCAAATCGCTTACGCGACGAGGTCGAGCATCTGCAGAGCTACGAACGCCAGCAAGGGGATTCGGGGGCCAAAGGCCAGAAGACTGCGAGTGCAATGACACCGCAACAGTTCCGTGAGCAGGTCGAACGACTGAATCGCGAGGACATCAAGCAATTGCGCAAGGAGCGTGATCGGCTGCTAGACAAGCTGGCCGAAATGGAGGCCGAGACGCTGACGGGTCGCATTAAGGCGGCCAAGATGAACGATCAAGTGGAGGGGCTAATAACCGTGAAAAAAGATCTCGAAGAGCAGTTGAAGTTGGCCATGGCCCAAAAGTTGGAGCTGAGCTCGCGTGTGCAACAGCTGCAACTGCAACAGCAGCAGCAACAGCAGAGCAAGAGTTCATCTAGGTAAGTATCTGTAGCTACGCTAGAGAGGATCTCTGATAACCAATTTTACTCCACCTGCAGCACCAGCCAATCGGATTTCTCCAGTCAACGCAATTTTTTATCCTCCGCCACAACGGTGCTCTCTAACAGTAGTCGCCCAAGCCTCAGCAGCACCAACAACAACAACAACACATTCCAGCCAGTTGTGCTCGAGCAGCAACAGCAGCCACAGCAACAGCAGTCAGCGCCGGAGGCATTCCATCAAAGCTCAGACAGTGATACAGCGAGAAGACACCAGTCCCTGGGACGTTTAGATGGTGTGGTGAGCACGCCTGGCGCCCGCAATACCAAGTGCCGCATTACGGACTCTAAGCGCTTCTCGGCCATTCTGCTTGAGACGAATGTCCTCGAACTGCAGCGGCATTTGCTCACGTTGACTGTGCAGAACCAGGTGCTGGCTCAGAAGCTCGATTCTTCCAGTAAGTCAAAGACGGTGCTGGCCAAACGACTGGACAAGAGCCAAGAGGACACGGAGGAGTTGCGGTTTCAGCTGGAGGAGAAGAACATCGAACTGGAGGGCACCAAGGCGCAGTTGCGTGTGCTGGAATCACGTTTGCATGCCAGCAGCAGCACCAACTCGTATCTGAATTCCTCACAGCATGATTATGAGACGAATCGTTCGTCAGCTTCCACTACGCTGATGCTCAGTCGTCGTGGTGTACCCGATTCGGTAGACTTGATGTCAACAACGGCATCGGCAATGGCAGCGACATCAGCAATGGCGACCACAATGGCAACGGCAACAACAAACATACCCAGATCTGATCAAATTAGTACGCCCAGCATGAAGGCTATGGTGCCGCTGGCCATGGATGAGCTGCAACAACATAGCAGCAGCACCGAGTCCGCGCACGAGCATGAACCGGAACGCACGTCCAATGATTCACAGAGCAAGACGATGGTCAATATCGGTCCCAGTCCACTGGGCAGCAGCACGCCCACCGCAGCCAGATGCAGTAGCATTGCCGCTCGTGTCATGAGCTCTAGCGTGGGTGGTAGCGTCGTCAGTACGTACGAGCAGACACCGCTACGTAATTACGCGTTCCGCAAGTTCAGCAGCGCCAGCAAACCGAGCAAGATTCCCCTTCCGGGCAGCAAAGCGGCCGCTTACTTTGCCGGCAAGCCGCCCACAGGACGCCCCTCCACGGCCGGTCGCTCACCGCCATCAGTGCACAACTCCAGCAGTGTCTCGTACGGAAGCAGCAGCAAGTCCTCGCTGAGTCGCAGCACTGGCAATCTCAGTCAGAGCTTGAAACGTGCCGACTCGGCATCCAATCATTCGCTAAGCACCAACACAAGTCGCAGCTCAACATCGTCATCGATACCGCTGGCAACGACACCCTACTCATCCAGCTCGGCTGGCGGCAATCGCAGCAACAGCCAAACGGCCACAACGACTCCGTCCCCGCGTGTGCTTCAAAACTCGCCGTTGCCCAAGCTAAAGCGCGAGACGCTTAGCTCCCGTGTACGGCATCTTGATTCACTTTCACGTGCCCAACAGTCGCCAGACCAGCAGCAACAGTCGCAGCAACATCAGCAGCAGCAGCAGTCGCATATCTTGAACAGCAGCAATAGCAGCGCCTCGTACAAGGGCAGCCAGTCGAACATCAGCGGCAGTTCCAGTTCCATTGCGGCACAGCTGAGCACACCACAGCGCAAGGATCTGCTGTTGAGTTCCTCATCGGGGCCATCGTATCATCGGCGTGGCGCTGCCGCTGGCAGCACAACGGGGGGCGGTGTTGGGGTGGCGCGACGCTTCAGCAGCGCCTCTGTGGCCGGTGCAAGGATGTCACGGGAGACGCAGAAGAGCAGCAGTCACGATCCTACGACGGCCACGCCCACTTCCAGTTATGGCGACAGTGATAGTGGCAAGGTACGCACTTTAAAGTCAACACTTTGGGGTTGGTTCAAATGAATAATAATAATATTAGCTACGATACTGATACTGATATTGATAATAATGATACATAAACATACATCTCTATATATATACCTATATATATGCCTATTGATAACTGATTACTGTTTTAATACGCCAACAACAACAACAACAACATCATCAACAACAACAACATCAACAATAATCAAGAATAGCAGCAGCAAGAATAGAATCAGATAAAGATAGGTCAACTGGCAGCATACCTAATTTATACAATATAAATCATGTACGTTATGCCCTCGCCCAATGCCCATCCGCCATGAAAGAAACCCCATTACGAACAATTTTGAAAATGATTGGAGCTTTGTAGTGTTTCCATTTTTGAAACTGCCAAAATTCTCATAGCGAATTTTGAGCCTCGTTTTAATCAAATTGATTAAAAGGTGGAAAATGTTATTGAATCATATTCGAATCTCTTCAAGAGATTCAACAATTTTCTCGCACGTGAGGTTCGTTTCATGGTGCCTTTATTTATTAAAACATAAAAATACATACATACACAGCAATTAACATAACAAACTAACCATCGATACATACATTTACCAATACTTAATTATGTATACATACTATCTGCATATCTGTCCAACTATCGATGGGAGCCACTGATTAAATGGTTGTGTTTACTCTCGTCGATTGTGCCTATGCCTGATCACAAAGGTAGTCTCGTCTTGATATAATTAAGAACAACGCATTGTGCCTAATCCTGCCTAAAGAAAGAAGACCTAAAAACATCCCACAGTCCCCGTCGCTATCAGTTTTCCGGTCATTGGTCGAGGGAAAGGTGCCAACGCTATACCCACATAGGGCTATGCCTTGGTGCAGCTGCAGCTTATGCAAATTAGTCGCGGAACTGTCGAAACAACAACTGCAATTATGCTTGCACGTGCAACAACAGTAACAATGTTTTCGCTATCCCATATATACACATAATCTATACGTATGTCTAGTTTTATTTTTTGTACATACTCTTAAAACTCAATGCCTATGTGCGCGTATGTGCAACATCATCTATCATTTATGTATGTATGTATCTACCACATACCATTATATATACTATATACCATATGTCATTTACCATTTACCATTTAACTCTCGTGTACTCGTACATTATGCATACCATGTAAATTGTTTATCATTACATATCGTTATTATTATTAGTTATTATTTCGCCGATTGATTGTCCCCTGGCACGCCCCTGCCCTGCCCCGCGAAGAAATTGTTAGCAGGCAGTTTCCTATTGTATACAGTCGAGCTGCAACTTATGCATTATTATCATAATGCGATTAGCTTGCGTGTAATTAATAAACCATTATTGTTATCTTTATAAGTTGATGTATGTACGTAGCACTTACTTATCAGTTTTGCCTAATTTAAATTGCTAATTAATCATTAATTACGAACGTAAACATATATACTGCATATGCATATAAACAACACAAAAAAACAAAGTGAAAAATATTTTGGATTTAATTTGTGAAAGGTTGTTTAAGCCAGTGTTTTGGGGACCGCCAATCAAACTGGCCACAATTGCTTGACCATCATCGTATTATATGCCATGTTATATGTCACAATCAGCATAATCATCGTCATCAACTCATGCCATCTATGCTTTACCAGTAGCTTGGTCGAAGTATAAAAACTAACCGAAATGGAAAACAGAAATAAACACACTCTCCACACACACTCATGGCCAAACAGGCTGTATCACACACTAAATATTCGTATCTAATGCTGTAATTTCTTTTTACTTTTACTTTTTCTTTCTACGCCCTATGTATGTCTACTCCACATGTAAAACCCAAAAAAAAAAAAAAATTGTTCATATCTGTCTGTTGTCTTGAACTCACGTATTTCAATTTTTGTATATTCAAAAACAACCCGTACCAAAACTGCCCTCATAAACAATATAAAATAATAATACAAATATTATTATATCCATTAAACTACAACAACAACGAACCAATCCAATCTAAACCAAACCCGTACAAAACCATCCAACAACAGCCTATTGAAAAAAAGTAACTAAACTATTGTGAAAACTGTCCTTAACGATTGTAAACCTACAAAAACAACAAACAAACAAAAATGCCACATACCTAATCGTTGGATCCGTTGGATAACCGTGTACATTTATATATGGACTGTGGTGGTGATTGATTGACTGACGTTGGTGGTGAACATATAAGATGCATGCGGCAAATGAAAATGCTAACACAAAATCGACATTCAAAGTGCGAGTCTCGGGAGGTATTTTTGGTATTGGACAGCAGCACATGCAAACACAGCGAAGACAGCGACACAGGAGGCACGTGTGCTCAAATAGCTCCAC
Organism: Zaprionus capensis; assembly: GCA_018903675.1. Classification (NCBI taxonomy): domain Eukaryota; kingdom Metazoa; phylum Arthropoda; class Insecta; order Diptera; family Drosophilidae; genus Zaprionus; species Zaprionus capensis. Next base: position 7,691,050 of record JAEIFN010000011.1, read on the forward strand.
TTCACCTTGGCTCAGCGCAGCTCACTTCAGCTCATCCCAGCCAAAAGCTCAACTCAGCTCAGAAAGCCCAACTAAACCAATGGCAAGAGAAGAGTGTTGAGCTTGTTGTGTTGTGTAGATCGGTTGTCTATTTTGTTTTAGCCAAAGCAAAAACAAAGAACTACGACACTCTGCCGCCATGTGTTATACGCGTAAGTCTCTCTCCCTTTATGTTGTCACATGATTTGTAGGTTAAGCTACCCCACAACCCCGCACAACACTGCTTTATTTGCTTACCAACACTGAACCAACGTACAGCGCGCGATTGGCTTTCATTTTGTTTTGTCATTATAGTTTCGTAGTATTTTATCCACTTTCTTTCAAAACACACAACTTACAGCGACACAGTTACACATCCACACGGGACACGTTTCTCTAATTTCCAATGTAGGCAAGCAGAAATCCTACCATCCGGTCATATGTAAGAGCCTCTCTTTTTCTATTCCTCCCTCTCCTATTAAAAAGAACTGAAGTTTCCATTTACTTATTGAGTTACTGTAAATATCCTATATGACACTCTTTGCTAACTGTTAACTCTAGCCAGTGGATGAGGTTCCTAATACTTTTGCTATATTGTTAAAAACTAATCTGGATTGTGTTTGTGTTTATCTAACTTTGGTGTCTTTAGTAGCAATGTACCTTTCCTGTTTCCCTAAACCCACCAAACTACTTCTTTATATACCGTCTTTTAACGCATACCTTGTTTCTGTGTGATTTTGTACTTTCTCGTTCTCTGGCATGCTCTGAATCATATAAAAAAGCTAAAATCTTGTTATATTCTTATATTTCTATTCCACTTTGTGCTCTCCGCTGCTCAGAATTTGGCAGATTCCATTCGCAAGCCAAGTTTCTGTTTCAATAACACCAATTGGCAATTGTGGCAAACCAATACCAACAACAACAACAGCAACAACATCACTGGCAGCAACAGCAACTACAACAAAAACGACACTATTCTGGAAGAGCCAGACTATTTGAGTGAGCTGTCGGACGAGGCTGCCGATGTGTCCGAGGAGACGGCTTACGATTCGTATTATACGCAATACACCACGCCTGACTCCATGGACTGCGGCAGCGACAACCTGCTGGTGACCTTCGACTATGGTTACAGCGATTCCATTGAGCCGACCCCTTTAGTGCCGTGTACTCAGGATAACTATTGGCCGGAAGCTGAGAACGGCGAAATATGGTTTGGCACTCCTCCGGGTGAAGCGCAGGCGTTCAAGGTGCACCATGTGCAACACAAGGCGAGCCTTCAGTCCTTGATATCATACAACTTAGACGAGTTTGAAGAGCAATCAGAGCCAGCATCAGAACTAGACAACGAACAAGGGATGGTTGATGAGGAGGTGTTTTATGATAGCATTGAATGTTGAAAATACACTTAAACAATTTGCATGTCGCTTAGTTCCCCATTCGCTGACAGCTACTAATGCATTGTATATTCATAACACAATGTCAGGTGTTACTATTCTACAATTTTTATTTTAATTACATATTTAACTAGTCTACCCATTGATCAAGAATCACACAGTAAATTTTAATGTAGGTTCATCCACATTTATGAAATGCGTATAGGTAATGATGTTGTTTGTTATGTACATATTTGATAAATGTTCGTATGACATAGGCATAAATCAATATTTTATAGATAAAGATCCTTGCTGTGTATGTATGTAGAATCTTAACTCCTCTACTATTTATTTACCAATATCATTATCAATAAGCTCCATTAGTATGCAGGTCCATGCATATGAATGAGTATAGTTTATATTATCGAGTTGATTTAATGTATCTATGGATAATTTTAATATTATGTACTATGCTTACTTATTTGTACTCTCAAACTAATTTAATGTACCCGTATTAGATCGCAGCTATATTATATATATACAATATATTGTTTAGTTGTTATGAAATTTAGTTACCACATTAAGCATGTACATATGATGCTCGCGTGTGTATACACATATGTACATGTGTGTGTGTACAGTTAATTATGTGTATACCGAGTATGGATCTAATAAAGCCAGCAATGATGATTATCTACACAAGGAACTTATCATACCCTGTTATCAAAATGCGTTTACTACATTTATAAATCAAATAAAAACTATAATGAAACCGCAAGTTGAACCACAAATAGAGCTGTTAGGAACGCAATAAAAAAAAACAATAAATACTAAAACTATCACTAAAGTGTATTCAAAAAGACGACAATTGTAAGCGTACACGTATATATGTATATTCATTTAAATAGCAATTGTAATTGAAGACAGCATACTTATTATAAAATCAGCAAACAAAAATAAAATTTAAAAAAAATACAGAAAATCAACTGTTTTGTTTTGGTTTTTTAGCTCGGAAATCAACGCAATCAATAAAGTTGCAGACGATTTCGATTAATTGAAATTTGACTCACGCGACAAGTGCCGCAAAAAGGCCTACTGGTTGGCGAAAGTATATTGCACAGACCGGCAAATTCGTTCGATAGTACTAACGATAGTTTCCTCCTTCATAAGCAATTACTCAATTGAACATGATTAACCAATCAAATCGCCATGTGTTTTCAAGATTGAATTTGAATGGAAAGTTAACATATACATTCATAACATTCACGTCCACAATTATTGGCAAAGTTGACATACTCTTTGCGCTAGGGTGCAAAACAATTGGCAAAGACGCCGATTACTTCCCTCTTTATTCGTACTCTCGCCTACGCCGTTTCTGCTGTGCTCTAAGAGAGCGGATCTGGCTCTCTTTTTATGGTCTGCCTTGCACACTTACGATCAGCGGTTGCCGTTCGATCTCCAGAAGCGCGTACTCTCTTCTAGTCGACGGCTAGCAGCCAGTTCGCGGACAACTCTCAGCGCGATATTAACATTACAACGCGACCGGAACGGGTTTATTCGAATATGCTTTGCAATACAACGCATTGGAGATTAAAACATTGCGCAAGTACCGCGATTAGTGTCATTAAGGCCATTTGAAATTATTCACATAGCCGAGCAAATATTAGTATACATCTGTGTGAAGTGAATACGCGATTATCCATAGTCCGGAAAGTCCTTTAAATACCTCACACACGCAACCATACAAATATGGATTTCGATCAGATTTTAGCCAAATGCGGTAATAGTCATCGGTATCAATATCTGCTGCTGGGACTCTACGGTTTCCTTATGGTTGTCGTATCCATGCACTACTTCTCACAGAACGTGATCAGCTTTGTTCCCCCTCACTGGTGCTACCACCAGCAACTGGAGAATCTCAGCTTCGCACAGATCGACGATATTTACAAACAGTTCGATAAACCATCGTGTACTCGGCTGGCGACCATCGATCCGGATTGGTCGAATGCGACTGTCAGTACAGAACGTTGTGATCGCTGGATTTACAACTACGATTTCGGATTTAGGAGCATGAATACCGAGGTGGGTAGAAAGATTAATTCAAGATTCAGTTTAATTCAAATTTCAAATTTAGTTGAACTGGGTCTGTGATGCAGCCTACAAGGCACGTGTTGGTCAGTCGTTCTTCTTTGTGGGTTCCATGTGCGGAACGCTTATCTTTGGCTTGCTGGGCGATAAGATCGGACGTATTAAGGCCTTAATTTTGGCTAATTGGTGCGCATGTCTTGGCGACTTCTCTACCATTTTCACGGAAAATGTTACGGCCTTTTCAGTGACTCGCTTCATATCTGGCCTAGCTTGCGATGGCAACTCGTATCTGATGTATATTCTTGGTGAGTGTATTTGATCTGTGTTTGAGACGGTGCACCTTATTCAACCTATCTTACCTTAAACAGTTCTCGAATATGTCTCACCTTCATTGCGGAATATGGGACTAAACACGGTGTTGGGTCTGTTCTGGGCGCTGGGGCTCATTATCGCTTCTTTGTTGGCCATTTCGGTGGGGCATTGGAAAATATATCTGGCCTGCTCTTCGCTGCCGCTACTTCTGGTGACTTTGTTCTACTTTCTCGTACAGGAGAGTGCCCAGTGGCTAGTCACACGCAACGATATCGATGGAGCAATCGAGCGATTGCAGCGTGTTGCCAAGATTAACCGGCGTGTGGTTACCGACGACGACTTCAAAGAATTTAGGAGCTATTGCAAGAGACAGTATCACCAGACGGCTGAGGGAGGAGAATCTCAGTCAAGTCTGATTGATTTGATGCGGAAACCTCGCGTGCGTAGCTTCGCCTTTAAAATGCTGCTCTTATGGTAAGCGGTATTGAGTGTTATTCACTCGCGTTGACTCACCAATATAATCGAAATTATTCTGTCTGCAGCATGATCTGCTCTCCTTGTTACAACACTATTGCACGCAACGTGGAGGGCGTGGGCATATCGCCCTTTATTATGTTCGTGCTGAACGCATTGATGCTGCCACCTTCAGGATACTTGCAGGGCCTGCTGCAGGATGTTATTGGACGCAAGGCAACGGCAGTCAGTTGGATGCTTATCACGGGCCTGTTCGCTCTAGGTGGTGGCCTTGTGATTTCACTGGGAACACAGAATAATGTCGTCTTGCTGGTTGGTTTCACGTTGGCCGCTCGGTTTGGTATCTCAATAGCCGACGGTTCCAGCTTGCAGCTTTGCACTGAGCTTATTCCAACCTGTGTTCGGGGACGTGTTGTCGCTGTGGCGCATGTCGCCGGGTCTGCGGCCGCATTTTGGTCACCCTACATTATTCATTTGAGCATGTACTTTAAGCCCGCAACTGCTATAATACTGGTTTTCCTCTTCTTATCTGGGGCATATGTTTGTCTGCTTCTGCCTGAAACCCGAAACAAGAAACTGCCAATGTCTTTGGCCGAAGGTGAGCAGTTCGGCGCTGGTGAGCGAATGTTTGACTTTTTACATCTACTACGAAAGGAGGACCCTCCAGAAGTAGAACTGCAAGCTGAGTTGAAACCAAAACAAATTGAATCGTAATCGGAGTACTCGAGAATTTAAGTAACATTAATTTTGTATTGCGTTTGAATTAAAAAGTCATTTGAGTCTAAATTAAGCTTGTGTTTTGAATTTCATTTAATTTTGGCCACAAATTTGCAACGCACCTTAGGGGACATTGGTCTAACCAATTGGAGGGATGCGCAAGAAGCAGAGGCTCCTGGCGCGAGAAGTTGAAGTCGGCCATAATCCGATGACGGGTTGTAATGGCTACCCAAGAAGAAGAAGATATATTTTAGAAATCTTTTTGGTCAGGCGGGTAGCGGGTGTATCACACGCGAGCACATTTGACTATAGTTTTCGTGCTTGTTAATACACGATTCCCCTGTATTATCTGAAAGTGTCTTTAGGATACCAAAAATCTTTTTATAATCCTAATAAATAATGTAAGAAACTATTATTAGTCAATGATTTTAGAATACAAGTTATATCATTTGGGTGTTCATTAAGTAGTTTCATTTTAACAAAATACATGTAAGTTTAATAATTTCCAAACTTCAATTTAAAACCAACTAGAAGCTTCCGAGTCATAATTCTTTTATCTAAATTAATTTTAATAATTCCGATATGTGGACACAAATTTAACCTTTACCATTTAATTTTGTAAACCACCCAAAAATAAACTACTCTTCTTCAATAAGAAAGAAGAACTGAACTCTTTATTGCGTTTTTGCTTCCTTTCTCTGCCTGCTCACCAGGGCTACAATTTCGAATAAAGCCACTCATAATGCAGGGCTGCGCAATAACCAAGCGATATCAATATCGATATATTTCGCGCATATGCAATTCGGATCGCTGCTGTAGGGGGAAAAATGTGAGCTGGATTGGTAACTCTTCTTTTCCCAAAACGAAGCGATGGCCAGTACCAAAATCTGGTAGAGACGTCAAGTAGGATCGGGTCCGTATAAAATATTAAGAGTATAAAACGGAGTAGTACATATGTATATAATAAATCTTAATTGATATCTTAAAATTAGGGTAAAGGTTATTTATATGCCCACATAACCGATTTTTTAAAATTCTTTTATATTCTTGAATCTTTGAACTTCTCGAATCTCCGCGAAACGATTCAAGTACTGCCGCCGTGAACAGCTCGAATACAATTGATTGTCGGACGAAACTGAGTGGAAACTTGTTGGCGTCCGTCACTCGACCCAATGCTGCTCTCTCCTGAATTCATCCAGCCGAAGAGAGAGAGTGAACCGAATTAGGAGAGAATGAGAGAGAGAGAGACAGATGGCGACAGAGAGAGGGCAAAGCGTTGAGTTGGCAACCCGATTTCTGCAGACAGCTGAGGCTTATCGTTCGCCTCTTGTGGCTACACTTGACTACAAAAGTGTTGGAAATATAAAAGGCAGCGGCAAATGTAATAAATATTAAAAGCCTACTCCTTTTTTTAAAATATATTATACTATTATATTTGAACAGTATTGTGAATTGAATAACCACGTATCAATTGTGCAATCAGTTTATACTTATGATATTTACTTAATTATAAACTATTTACTATAATTTTATATAATATTTTCCAAGAATCGTTTTTGAATATCAAACTTCAAATTATAAAAAATAACTGGAGTGTTCTTCTGTGGATCTTATTCAGAATTCAATAGCCACTTATTTACATCATTTGTAATGGAATATTTATGCAAAACCGAAATTGTGTGTATGTAGATATGTTGGGGAGAGAACTGGGTTTAAAATCGTGTTTTCGTTCCCGAAAGAAAATTTGCATGTACAGCAATTACCGGGACGAACGCGTGTTCAGGCCACTCAGCGACTACTTTCGTTGAAGTTTCGTTTATTAGATTCGACTTCAAGTGGAATTTGCGCATATCGTTATGGCACACTGTCCCGAGTGACGGCAGATATGCAGGAAAGGCCTCACATAAAATGCAGGTATGTAAGCGCAACAGGTCGCTGTTTACGATCTCATCAGTACTATGGCACAGTGGGCGAAAATGACTAAATACTCCGTTTTCAATTGTTTACTTTACACACTCATATCAGCAGTCGAGCTATTTATACTATTTCAAATTTCAATTAATTTTTAGTATCTTCAAAAAATAAACTCTAATTGACTTACTCTACCCACTGTACCTGGCTTGCTCAAGGGAGTGGACGGTGCCGGTTATAAGGCACAAGTCGCAGAGCATGTCGAATCAGTTGTGTGTTGGCCTTGCCCTTGCCGGGCCGTAAACTGGGTTCCGCTCTCGCCAGGAAGATAATTGCATCGCCTGCCTGCCTTTCTACAGAGATGAAGACGAAGCAGCAGTTGAGTTGCGGTGGCCTGCTGCGCTGGATGCTACAGCTGCTAAGGACTCTGCTGTTGCGTATCGTGTCGCAGTTCAGAACGGAGTTGCAGGTGGGCCAGCCATGTCTGCATAGCCTGCAGATTGTTCCCAAATATGTTCCCATACCGCGCGTCAAGGGATTACCTCTGGTAGGCACGCTCTTCGATCTGATAAACGCGGGCGGAGCTCCACAGTGAGTTCAAGACATAGTGGTGATAAAAGTACAGTTCAACTAGAGCCAGTATCTTATAGATTGCACAAGTATGTGGATGCCAGGCACCAACAGCACGGTCCTATCTTCCGCGAGCGCTTGGGCGGCACACAGGATGCTGTGTTTGTCAGCTCGGCCAATCTAATGCGCAGTGTCTTCCTCCAAGAGGGTCACTATCCGCAGCATCCGCTGCCAGATGCCTGGACCTTCTACAATCGCAGACACGCCTGTCAACGGGGACTCTTCTTTATGTAAGTGGCGCAGAAAATGAATTGCAAATCGTTTCTCATCGATGCGGAATACCTAATCGCAGGGAGGGTGCGGAGTGGCTGCACAACAGACGTATACTTCATCGGCTGCTGTTGAATGGAAATTTGAATTGGATGGACGTGCATATTGAGAACTGTACCCGAAATCTGTGTGATCGTTGGCAGGCCGAGGCGGAGCAGTCTAATAAAGATATGTACGAGCTGCCGAAGCTGGAGCATCAGTTATACCGTTGGTCTATAGAAGGTAGAAAGAAAGAATCCGTAAACGATTCGATTGATTTATTTATCTGTTTTACAGTACTTTGTGCCATCATGTTCGGATCAGATGTTCTAACTCGCTTCGAAATGAAATCGGCACTCGACGAGTTTACACAGAACGTGCACAAGGTCTTCGAGCATAGCTCCAGATTGATGAACTTCCCACCAAGGCTGGCACATTTGTTGCGTTTGCGTATTTGGCAAGATTTTGAGGCGAACGTCACTCAGGTGCTGCAGCAAGGGGGCGATATTATAGAGCTCTGTATACGCTTGCAGCAGGATCAGGATCAACCGACGTCGGAACAAAAAGAGGCGCTTTACCACAAGCTAAAGGCTACGGAAGTACCAGAGCAGATGATACGACGGATATTTGTGGATCTGGTCATAGCAGCAGGAGACACGGTCTGGCAAATAACTTAACTAATCTTGATTCTGCTCAGCTTAAATTGCGAATTACCAATCCTTACAGACTGCCTTCAGTAGTCAATGGGCTCTATATGTCCTGTCGCAGAATTTGGAATTGCAATGTCGCATTGCCAAGGAACATGCTGCGGGAGGATCGCAGCTGCTGCAGGGACTGATCAAGGAGACCTTGCGGCTGTACCCAGTTGCTCCGTTTATAGGACGCTACCTGCCTCAGGACGCACAGATTGGCGAACATTTTGTGGAAAAGAACGTCAGTTCCGGGAGTCTCTTCCGCATTTCTCTCTCGCTAAACGTTTACCCTTCTCTTTGCAGACCCTTGTACTAATTTCACTGTATACCGCCGGGCGGGATCCATCGCATTTCGAACACCCTCTGCGTGTACTGCCCGAACGCTGGGTTGTCGGTGAGACCGAGCAAGTGCACAAAGCTCATGGTAGTCTCCCCTTCGGCATTGGACAGCGCTCCTGCATCGGTCGACGCGTGGCTCTCAAGCAGCTGCATTCCCTGCTGGCCAAATGCTCCACCCAGTTCAGTATGAGGTGTCTAAACGAACACCCCGTGGATTGTATCCTGCGCATGGTCACAGTACCCAATCAAAGCCTGCGACTGGCCGTTGATCTTAAGCACAAAGTGGAACCCATCTAATCTAACTTGCAAACCAAGAATAAATAATTATAAATTAATAAATAGAAATTCGCTATAACAACAAAACTACGTTTAAACAAAACACAAAAATTAAGGACAATACTGAATGACAACATTTAGTTTTGATTAGAGCTACTACAGCAGTTTTGGATACTTATGTTATCATGTGTTTGGTCGAGAGTTTTTGTCTATAAGCATTCCAGTGCTGCGTTCAATTAGATGAAGCAACTGGTTGGCATTTGGACCTCTTTTCTGTGGAGCCAGCTGCATTCTCCTAAAAGACTCACTGGCCAGCTTCTTAAGAGTTTCGGCCTCGCCGCCAGTGGCCTCCACCATATGTTTAAGTACACTCTGTGAATTCTGTAGCAATACATGGGGTATATCGAACTCAACCGCATTGCCCGCATTCATCACAATGATCCGATCTGAATCCATAACCGTGTGGAGTCTGTGGGCTACGGTGAGTACAGTGCAGTGTTCAAACTTCTCTCGTATGGTGCGCTGAATTAGGAAATCAGTTCTGATGAGAAAAATAAGTAAGCTATTACATATGCCAGCTCTATAATCTGAAAGGATGCTTACTGTAGGTCTACATTGGCTGTCGCCTCATCTAGGACAAGCACTTTGTTGTTTCGGAGGATCGCGCGAGCCAAGCAGAGCAGTTGTCGTTGACCAACACTGAAATTGCTGCCTCTCTCGGTAACCATGAAGTCGAGACCGGGAATGGCTGACCGTAGCTCGACATCTTCCAGAGATTGCCAGAGCTCTGCATCGCTGTAGAGGTCGAAGGGATCCAGGTTGTAGCGAATTGTGGCCGAGAAGAGAACAGGATCCTGTGGTATGATGGATATGCGGGTACGCAATGTCTCCAGCGAGATGCTGCCAGTCTCGACTTCATCTATATAAATTCCCCCATCGATATAGGCCAGACGGAAAAGAGCACCAATCAGCGAGGATTTTCCAGCTCCTGTGCGACCTACAATTCCCACCTTCCAGCCCGGTTTGATAGTCAGGCTGAGATTGCCGATGACAGCTGCGGAGTTGGGATCATATCGCAAGCTCATGTTACGGAACTCCAATTGCCCATATAGTGGCCAGTCTTTGGGGACTACCTTGTTGTCTGATTCTTGTTCCAGTTCAGTGTACTGCAGTACACGCTCTACACTCGTCATTTGCTGCAGGGACTCAGCCACCTGCCTGACGCAGTATTGGACCATTCCCGTAAGCAAAATGGCCTGCGAGATGGCCAGGCCTACGTTGCCACTATAAGTAACTAAGGGAACATTGAGAATTGACTGTTTATCCCACAGACTTCTTCGTTTGTTGAACTTACCCTCTGTGGTGTCAATGAAACTGAAAGTGACGGCCATCAGGAAAACGCAGTTGATGGCATCAATCCAAAGACCGAGAGCCGTGTTGGTCGATTCGGCTAGTTGCCAAACGCCGCTGTGCACGTCCTGAAGCAAGTCGAACTCCTTGGACGCGACTTTCTGCATTTGGCGAGATCGTATGACTGATATTCCAGTCAGAGTGGAGGTAAGGTACGAGAATACTGGACTACGATTGATGCTCTCCATCCGCTTCAGATCCTGGGAAGGTCGCAGATAAAGCTTGAGGACAAGCACATCAATGATAGCAACCACGATGACAGCGGGAAACAGCACGGGATTCACTACAAGAATGACTGCCAATATGCCTAATATGACAAGACCGTGTTGTACAAATTCCAGCATGTTTCTGGGAAGCCATTCGTCCATGGTTCCGATATCCTTAGAAAAACGATTTAGAATCCGACCAGATGTGTTGTTGTGGAAGAACTGCATTGTCGCATGCAGGACGCAGTTGAACATGCGATCGTGTAATACCTTGGAGGCGTGCATGCATGTCTTGAGGAAAAGGAAGCCTCGCAGGATAGTGATCACAACTACACCGATAATGAGAGCTCCATAGATATACATACACTCATATGTGGTGAAACTTGTGGCTTTTCTTTGGTATCTCAGCTGCTCCTGCTGTGTCCAGAAGTTCGAGAAGTAGTCGGAGCTGCTGCACACTACCTGTGAGAGCACCATGATGCACACCATGAAGCTGAAACTGAGGTAGGTGCTGCCCGCATGGAAGTATTCATACCACACCCGGGCTGAGATTCCTCCTGAGGCCTGCTCCTCTGCTACACCGTTTTCTTTCTGTCCGATCTTTAGCTGAACATCTGTTTTGATCTGTGGATGGAAGGGATGTGGTATTTAATTGGCTTATCAATCTGCGATAATTACCTTTTTATTGTCATCAGTAGCAGAACTAAGCTTTCGCAATAGCAGTGAACCGTCGGAGGGTTCTTCCTTGTCATCTTCAGCTGCATCCGTGTTCTCCTGTGGAGACTCCGCCTGAACTGAATCATTTTCAAGTTGATCAGCATTGGGAAAGTTTAATAATTTGGCAAAATCCATATCGTTGTTGATGATCTCCTGGTATGTGCCCTGCATCCGTATCTGTCCTTGGTCAACGATGACAATCCAATCAGCCTCAGTGAGGAAGTGCACTTGGTGAGTGACCAAGATACGAGTTGCCTTCTGCCTGGCCAGTCTTCCACGTGGTCCAATGACCTCGTCAAACAGATGTCGACCCACATGGGCATCCACGGCGCTGAGGGGATCGTCCAGTAGATAAATGGATGCATGTTTGTAAACAGCCCGGGCCAAGCTTATCCTTGCCCTTTGACCTCCCGATAGCGATGCTCCACGCTCCACGAGGAACGTGTTGTCACCATGAGACAACTGACGGAAATCAGTGGTTAGCGCACAAGCTCTAGTTACTTCCTGATAACGCTTGTGCTCGTAATCTTCTCCAAAGAGAATGTTGTTTCGAACGCTGCTGTTGAAGAGCCACGGCTCTTGAGAAGCATAGGAAATCTCGTCCCGCATCACAACTTTACCGTCAATTATGGGCAGTTCACCGAGGAGCAACTGCAACAGCGAGCTCTTGCCAGATCCTACAGGACCGATGACTGCACAGAGTTGACCCCTTTTTATCTGCAGATTGAAATTTTGAAGCGTGCGTTGTGGCTTCTCCTTCTCCCAGCTGGCCTCGATATCCTTAAGTACAATAGCACAATCCTCTTCGCCGCCTTGCTGCGGCTCTAGTATTTTTTCAGCGCGTTCCTCTTGTAGTAAGAACTTCTGTATACGGCCCAGGGAAACCAGAGCCTCAGCACCCAAGTTGACAGCCAGGGGATAATAAACGGCAGCCACCAGCTGCAGTATGTTATAGTAGATGACCACGGAGAACACGAAGTCCGCTGTGATGGCTTGACCCATGAGCACAGCAGCTGCCAAGGTTATAAACAATGTGCTGCGCTGAATGAAGAATCTGGTGGTGCGCTGGAACCCGTAAAGATAGTTTGCATACCGCAGCTGCTGTATTTCATTACGCCTCGCATCGGACACGACGGACATGAAAGAGTTTTCCCACGCATACATCTTGATCACCTGAATACCCTGCATCAGCTCATTCATGATACCCACTCGTACATCCGTCCGCTGAGCAATGCGCTTGCGCAGTACCGAAGTCAGTTTGCTCAATGCCGTCTGCACAGGCACCGTCTTCAGCAGAAGTCCGAGCACACCTACCAGAGCCGGCAATCCAATTTGTTGCCAGATAATGATGCAGGTCACCACGGAATGAATGGGCAGTATCCAGATGTAGTGTGTGAACACCAAGGCATAGTCCAGGCGGCTAACGTCGTTCGAGATCAGATTAATCAAATGTCCCGCCGGTGTGCCACCCACTGTTAACATGGAGAGACGCAGAGTCTTGCGATAGACCAGAGAGCAACAAGCGATCCGCATGCGTGCGCCCATCATACGCTGGCGCAGGTACAGATGATGCCATAGAAAGCAAGCCACAAAGTTTACACCCACCAGGAGGCCTCCCAGCCAGAACATATCGTTCCACACATATGCAACTGAAGATGTCCAGGTGCTGCTATTTGTTGACATATCCGGCAAGGCGGCTAGGATAGTTCCATTCATACCATAAAGAAATTTACGCTTGTTTTATTGTAGTCACATTAAGATTATCTGAGTATCTTATCTCAGGGTTTTTACTTACGTATCTGGGGATTAACTCGTGCCATGTCATTTTCATTGGCAGAAGTATTATTGGAATTCGCTGCGATAGCAAGTGATGCCACATGCTGTAGCTGCTGCAGTAGTTGGGCCAGAATCGCTCCAATTAACACTCTGGAAGGAACATTTACAAAAGCGGGGACTGAGAAGTTCTTGAGATGTTTAAGTACTCACTTGAGAGCAATGTAGATAAAACACAAGACGCCATTGATAAGAAAGGGACTCCAGAAGCAATTGAGAAGGGAGTTGCGCAGTTGCGGCTTTCTTGACTTGCGCTGAGCAGTTTTCAGCTCCTTGAACCATTCCCTGCAGACAAAAAATGGTATTATCATATGAGTATTTTTATCTAAACAATCTACTCACCTCTCCAACCGATCTCCCAGCTGCTGCGACTGATCCTCCTTGAGACACTTGGTAAGATCATTTGAGTTCAGACCCTTTCGCGATCCATGGAACAAGAGAGGCACTGCCCATGCAAATGTCAAACGAGAGAGGAAGTTCGCCTCCTGGCACAGATTTTTGCGCTGCGGTTTGCTGCTACTATCCATTTTATCCGATCTTTGCGATCGTCCGAACTTACCTCTGACCACTTCAAGCGCTTTGAGCAGAATGCCGTCTCACTTTAATACAATTACGCTCTCTACTAATCTTATCTGGTTCCCAGTGGAGTGTGAAAATCTACTTATACACACAATTTGCTACAATTTTAGCGCACATTCGCAGAGCGCGATTCTGCAATACCCTATATTTTCCAAAACTACTATTTTCCCCATACATATATGTATGCGCTTATCAACGGCTTTTATTGCCCGGCTAGCGCGATTGTTGATACGTTATCAGTGCCAGTGTAATGTGTGAACAAAATTTAAAAATCTTGGTAATCATCTGTTAATGAATGTTTTTATTTATTTTATTATAACCTTTAATAAACATTGAATTATACTCCCTGTCTGCATTATGAATACCGTAAATTGTAGATGTGATACAAATGTCAGCGCAGTAAAATTGTTCGTATGATATAAATAATACAAATACACGCAGATTTGTTATAACAGTCAATTCTTAAGATAGAAGGGCCATCAGCATGAAGTAAGCGACGAACAAGGCACCCATTATCAGTGGCCCAGCAAAAGCGGCACCGCACCACAAGTTGCCGCATATCAGGGAAAACGCCAGTAGACAAAGAGCAGGCACGGAGCCAAGTGGACGAAGGTTAATGCGGGCTGACAACTGCTTCTCATATATTTCTACATTGCCGTAGCTTTTCTCAAACCACTGCTCAGTCATGGGAGCGCTTAGAAATTGTCGAGAGAGTTTGCCGCAGTAATCATTACGAGCGTAAAACTCTTCTATGCGACTGCCATACTAGAAGAGATAATACGCGGAAATTAGTAGAGATCTACCTAGAAACGACTCTACTTACTTTCGTATTAATTGTTTCCGAGATGAGGTGCAGAAATCTAACCACGAAACCTATCTCGTTTGACTGAATGGGCAGCAAAGCGGGATCGACTGTAGGCTGGAAGTGCGATGCATTCGTCGACATTTGCTGAGGCGTCAGCTTAGACGTATCGAGGCAACCGTGCGAATCGAAAAAGCTGAAATTCTGCGTTGTAGGCGATGCAGGCGGACTGGTCTCCACAGGCAACGATTCATACATTGACAAGTTACTAACATCAACCTGTAAATAAGCAATCATTGTAAGAAATCAGCTAAAGAAAAGCCTAGTGAAACTTACATTAAAACTGCGACTGAATGCATTGATGCACTGACAAAGCACTTCGGGAATTGCTTTAAGTTCGGTCAGCGTTAGTTTTTCTTGTGAGCATTCGCCGAACCAATTTTTGATTAGGTTCTTAAAGTATCCTTCCGAACGTTGTCGTTCTTTTATCTCCCGTTCCATCGCTTTTATATCTTGTAGAACAGAATTGCGCGCCAAGCTGATGACAAACAGAAAGTTTTCAATCTGGGAGTGCATGTGATCGCTAAAGAGCTTCGGTATATTGTTACTGACAAGTGGATTCCAATGCGCGTTAAAAGAGTTGTTTTGTGACTTGCTGTGAAAGGTCAAACTGTTATTAGAAAATCGATGTATATATGTGTAATTGAATGCAAACTCACTTTAGCATGCTGGCCTGGCGCTGTGGGGAATCAAATCCGTATGCATTACCCGAGTGTAGTCCCTCAAAACGCTGCAGGCGCTGTACCAAATCCTGCTGAGCAAAGGTCTTGGCCAGTCTGTGCAGCATGTGGGCGTTACGATAAACGGAGTAGTCCAGACGTTCAAATCGGGGCAGTATTTGCATGAATATATGTGTGTAAACGATGATATTGTCGATGATAAATCCGTCGAACGAGCTGTTGACCTGTGGCTCGCACTTCATTCCCACGCTATAACATAAAATCTCTGTTAAGTAAGGGTATAATATAAATGTGATCACACTTACAGTGCATTGTTGTTGCTGGTGGCCAAGGTGTATCGCCAGGGCTGAATGTAACTCAGCCACAGCTCCAGGACGACTCCCAGAGAGCTGTCAAGTGGCCACCGATCAATCAGACTGCATAGAAAGGCATAAATACGCGCCTTAACCATGCCATGTGACAACTTGCGCAGAGCACATAGCGAACTATGATCGTGAATCGCTGCATTGGCAAAGAAATGTATCTGTTTAATGAGCGTGCGAACGCCTCGAACGAATTCACTGCTGGGCAGATGATGCTCCGACTCTATGTCGTACCTCAGCCAGATATCAACAAAGAAGTACAGCACAGACTCTGAACGCCAAGCATACGCACGTCCACCGCTGCCGTCTGCTGACTGTTGTGCCAAGTTGCCACTGTTCCCACCAGCTGCAGTGCTCGTTTGGTTATTACCATTTCGATAGGTGCTTGGCAATTTCAGGTACCGTAACTGGCGCTGCGGCTGCAGGGACTGGACCGGCATCTGTTGCGGGGCCTTGACACTGCTGCAGAAATTCGACGGCTCGATGCGGGTGTCTGGACGCTGAGGTAAAAAGTTATCAAGGTACTCCGCAGCTAAAAGTTGATAAACAGTCTTTGTACGTTCGTTGTGGATTTGCATGGCAATCGGATTAATTGTGTGCAACGGCTGCAGTGCGTACAGCACAAAGTGAAAGATGTAAAAGTCAAAGGTGTTCAGCGATAGCGTGCTCACTTGATGCTTTAGCGGATCGATGTTAATCAGATCTGCATAGAACATGGGACCTGCCTGCAGCATACTTATGAATTTGCGCTGTGTACGAAGATATATATAATAAGTATGTGGGGTGATGTGGTGACACCTACCGGTAACAGATTAATGCCAATCTCAAACTTGGTTGTCTCGTTCAGGAGCCTGTGGCAGATGTGCATCCAGATGCCGTTGACACCCAGAAAGTGCTGCAACCTGTTGAAATAATGCGACGCATTCTCCATTGTCGTTGTTCGCAGACCCCAGCCAAGCGGATTGCCATTGATTCCGAAAATTGAATGTACAATAACCGGAAAGATTTCTTGGATTTGCCTGATCGTGCAACGCTCGAACAATATCTCCAGCTGCTGCAGTTTGTCAAGCAACGGTAGGCTAAGCACTGCCAGGATATGACTCTGGAAAATATGTATCGTTTATATTATAATTTACATACTTTAATTAATTAATATTTACATTTATGTTTTCTGGCGGCATCGGCTGGGCCATGTTGTCGGCGTTTTGTAGGAAATCTGAAACTGTCCAATGCAACTAAAACTTTTGTTGGCACGGCGTTGCCACCCCTAGTTTTGTATCGATTAATATTATCGATCATAAGTAATATTTTGAATGCAATTTACTTTGAATCCGAGTTAATCAGCGTTTTTTTATATTTTGTAATCAAAACTAAAATAACTTGTTTATAAGACCATTCGGTCAGTGACAAATTGACAGAAATAGTGCTGTAAGAAGATGAACAGCTCAATTATGCGGTATTGGTGTTTGGTATTTTTACTATTTCCACATACGGTCACACTGACCGCGAAGCAGCCGGCGTTTATTTTGGTCTTTTATTTGGTAAATTTCGAATCAATTTACCTCATTTACTATACTTTAAAATGAAACGAAGAAGTCAAACACAAGCACAGAGGGCCAGGGAACCCGAAAAGAAGGCAAAGGAAAAGACTGGGGCGCTTACCGTGGCCCAATTAAGCTCAGATGTTATTTGGCAGGTGAGTGATGCTCTTAATAAACGTTTACGACGTGTAAATAAAATATATTTCCGCTTTCTAGCTGGCATCGCAATACTGGTCACCGGAATCAAAGGAGCAGCATTTGCCGTTCAATGCAGAAATCATTGAGCGCATTTACGCCGAAGAAATGAGTGGAAAGGACAGTGCACGCCGGATCAACATGCTCGAGTTCAGCCAGTACCTGGAGCAGTATTTGTGGCCACACTATCAGCGGGACAAAGCCACCCACGCCCACCTTATGTCCATTGTCATAATGACAAATGAGAAGTTTCGCGAACGCGTTGAAGTGTGGAACGTGTTCGAGCAGTTGCCGGAGCAGTATCCTGTATTCTTTCGCCATGTGCTCGAGTCCTGCCTCCCTGATAAGGCAAAGAATGGATGTAAAAGCACACTGCGTGAACGCACTGCACTGCTGATGTTCCTCAACCATTGTTTCAACAGTATGGAGATCGAGTTATGTCGCGAGCAAGCCAAGCGCTTGGTATCCCTCTCCATGTGGCACTGCCTTCAGCCACGTGAGTAGCAAGTACCCGTAAAGTAAACACCAGGAGTAATTAATTCCCTTTTCTATACTGTAGGTCGGCGAGATCAGGAACTGCGCGATGTGCCCGAATGGCGCAAATACTGGAAGCGCTTGCAGAAGAAAGAGAAAGAAGCAAGCAATTCCGATGTCATGTGGGAGCGTCATTTTATGCAGAATCTCATCATTGACTTCCTACGCATACTGGAGACAGTTCCCGCAGAGGGCGCAGTCAACAACAATGTGGTCCACTACTGCGAACGTTTCCTGGAGTTCATAATCGACTTGGAAGCTTTACTGCCCACACGGCGATTCTTCAACACGGTCCTGGATGATTGTCACTTAATTGTGCGCGCTCTCATGAGTCAGTTAGTACGGCGAGAGGAGGGAAAACTGTTTGGCCAGGTATGTGTGTCAGACTTTCTTGTTTAATTAGTATAAATTAATTACGAATTAAGTACAAATCTCAATGTTTAACATTGTTAAACCACAAAAACACTTAAGGCTACAGCTATAATTAATTCTGGGACTGATCTCAGTAGTCGTTGCCATTCATGTAGTGCATCTCATCGCCCCAGTCGCTTGCCGAGGGCGGCTCGTTGTAGCAGCATGATTTCTTTAGCAGAAATGTAACGTGTCGCTGTCGCAGCACGCAGATGTAGAGAAGGAGCGGAGCTTGAAAGGCATTCACCACAATGTGCGCATAGGTTAGGCCGACCATGTTTAGCCATGAGAAGATAAAGAAGACCCAAGCAAACGACATCACCAGCAGCATCAGGGAAAACATGATGAAGCTCAAAAGAAGAAGGGAAAAGAAGTTCAAAATATGTTTCACTCATTTTACCAAAACTCGCATCTTACTTAGCCTTTAGTTTGTGGGCTATGCGCCCGTAAACAGTGCGTCGATTTATCAGCTTCCGCGTGGTCACATAGAAAAATATATTTATAAGGATAGTGCAGGCAATCGGGGCAAAGAATATGCATATCCCTAGCCAGCCAATTGTCTGCTGTCCGCCACGCATATTCTCCTTCTTGTACGAATCAACGTCCAGAAAGAAGTGCGCGAAGATAGCCAGTCCCGCCATGGTGCCCGTACAGCCCCAGACATAGGCTGAGTAATAGCAATACTTTCGTCCATCGGTAACGCGTAGAAACACATTACGCGAGCGAAACGTTTTCCAAATGTAATAGCCAAAACTATTCAGCCAGAAAAAGGCTGCCAACAGACTGAAGCACACGATAATGTCAGCCACAATGAAGCTCACGTGGTAGGTGAAGTCTGTGAATATGCACACCATATCTGCCGCCTGACTGACCATCAGACACATAGCAATGGTTGTCACTATATTTCCGACTAGATCTCTGCTGAAAAATACGCAAATTGAGCAGACAATTAAAGGAATATCCCCATCGTCTCAGTTTATAATTGAACTCACCTCAGTGTGGGTAAAATGAAGTATATTATTGCTATAATTAGCAAAATGATCATGGAAATGACGTGGAAAACGGGATTGAGTATTTTGGTTAGTAAAAAATTAGAATCGTTCCAACTGTTTTCCTTTTTGGCTAAGCAAATGTGCGCGAAAAGACTATTTTTGTGTTCGGGGGAAACGGCCTGAAAATATAATCAATTTGTAGAGATTTAATAAAGATTATGATGGTAAGGTAAAGGTTACTTGCCTTATCAAGGCAATATTGTCCCTGTTCGTAGTCGTAGTAGTGTGGTTTGTGCTCCTCCATTGTATCCTCGTCGTAATCTGACTTTACTCCCTGCTGCTCATCGATATCCTCCTCAGTATTCGTATAATGCCTCAGTTTACCATCGTCCAGCAGCACCAGTTTGTCGTAACTCTGGAAAGTGTATTTAATTAAATGATAAAGATTCATAAAGAGATTACATATACTGTTGCTGCTTACCCCCGCATAATGCAACACAGGCCACATTTGCTTGGAACCACAGTTCGGCACACCGATGACGAACTTAAAGTGCTCCACAGGTCTATTCTGATCTCCACTGTAGCTGGTGAACATGGGCTCGAAATAGTCTGCAATTGAAGAAAATAAAAATGTACAATGAACAAAGGAAAATAATGCGAGCGAGAAATAAATCAACAGTAGCAAAGAAGGGTATGAAAGCACTTCAACTCCATTAACACTATCTGCAAACAAGGGAATGCCCACTCAATCAGGCCATTCTACCCTGATTCAGTTTTAATTCATAAACATATTATTTTTTCTTAAGAGGGAGTGGGACTTTTTCTTCTTCCGAAAATTGCACATTAAATCTTGAGACAATGCCACCAATAAAAACATGTTGCATGCAACAAGAGGCCAAAAAATCTATAAAATCCAAGTTGAATGACCACGCCAGTGACCGAGTTCCGGCCCGTTGCCTATGGCAACCTTTGCTACACAAATTGTTTATCTTGTTGGACGCGAGTCAATCACTCTATCAAAGGGAGTACCCTGGCAGTCTTCACTTACCCGTTTCATTAACCTGCTGACAGCTGTTGTTCACATGAATCTCGAACTTCTCGCAGCATTTGTTGACTAGCACCAGATTGGGGTCGCTGCTGCTGGCCAGGGGCAAGGGCACACTGGAAATGCTCGAGTTCGACTTGTTGGCCACATGGCCGCAGACGAGAGCGGCCAGCAATGGTAGCAGAGACAGCGGAAGACTGCAACAGCAGCCGCCACCTCTGGCTCGGTAAGGTAAGAATTGCGCGCCAAGCAGCATCTCGAACGGATTCACAAACAGTTACAACTACAAACACACACACACACTCATGCAGTACCACATATAAAAGTCGTACTCGTAATCGAATGCGTCATCAAGTCTGCGGTTCGAGCCAAGATCATGTCATGATTCTCATGCCAAAACTAAAGCAGCACCCAAGGGCAAGCGACACTTTTTTGTTGTATTTTGTGTATGACGTTGTATTCCGTAGACTTCCCGGAGAGACAGAGATAGATAGAGAGAGAAATAGAGAGTTGCTGAGAGTATTTTGCACTTTGGTCGTTTCACATAAAATATACTTTATGCACATTTATAAATCGCTCAATATTATTTTGTAATTTTATGCAGCTAGCGCAAAAATTCCTAAAGACTGCGAACACAGCGCGCCGAACGACTGAACTGACTGAACGAACGACTTTGACTCTGACGGGACTGGAGAGAAGCAAACGACAATGTACTGTGCTCTCTTAACTTCTAGTTACTAACACAAAGAGAGAGAGAGAGCTGTAGTGCAGCCCATTGGCATTGGGCTGAGTGTAGAGTTCCATCTCACGTTCCCGTTTCCCTTCTCTCCTTTGTTGTTGTTCTGTTTCTCTTCACGCAGCTGCAACCACCAAACATTCAAAAACATTGAAGCAGGGCTTTGAAAGTCGCACTCCATCTCCCTTGCTTTGCCCTCTCTTTCTTGCTCTCTCGCGCTCAGAACAAGCATTGCTTTGTCGTTGTTCAATTTAAACAAAAAACGGAAATTATCAATTGCAGAGAAGACGAAGGCATCTTAAAGAAAGAACCGGCAAATATTGTATGTGTGTGTGTGTTTGTGTGCGTGTATATGTGTGTGTTTGTGTGAAAGTGAGTTTGTGCTTCGTTTTGTTTATTGTTTGTCGTGTCTGGCCGTGCGATGATTGTACAAGATACAGAAGGCACTTCATCTAGCAGGAAACCGCAACTGCAACAGCAACCCTAGCAGACCTGGCAGCAGTTGAAGATGCTCCACTTGCCATCATCTCCTGACAATGAGAATACCCTTTCTACTACCCAAATGTGTATACTTTGTAGATATTGTTAATCGTTACGCATCATTTCCCATGAGGACTTTTTTGACTAGATATAAATAAACTACTTTTATTCCCGAGCATATTTTATGTTCTCTTACTCTCCCAATGCCAAGTTAAGGTTGAGCGCTTTGTAGACTTATCGCATACGACTAGTCGTATTGTCCAAAAATGATGACGTATAGACCTTAACCGGCAGTTGAAGTCTCCGAGACCGGTAATGCTAGCTGGCATTAAGCGACCTGTGCTGCAGCTCGAAAGAGAGAATGTGTGTAAGGTTGCTTAATGTGTGTGCGTGTGTATGAATGCGCGTGTGAGCGTGAGTGTTGTTATTCTAGACAGGTAGAAGTGCGTTGTAGTAAAAAATACTCGTGCGTTCCATTCAACGCGGAAAAACACAGGAGCGGTTTAGTATACTACAGTAAACTTTAGGCGCTCAAATAAATGAATGGTAAAGGTTAAATATCTGCCCTCGGCACAGATTTTCTAATTTATTTTTACAGGTAGGACTATGTTTATGATGAATTTAGGTGAAAGAATTATGTCTCGGACTCGTCAAGTTTTTTTTAATTAAATTTTGAAAAGAATTAAATTTACATGTATTTTGTTGTTGCATTTTTATTTGGTATAAATATTTAATAATCAAATATAAGTGAATTTCTTAATTAAACTCAATACATTTAAAAATTTTAAATAGCTCTTACGTATAAAATTTAATAATAAGAACTACATATTATATTTTTTAAAGAAATTCTTATCAATTTGTTTTCTTTATCCCTATGCGTAGTTGTTGGACATGTTGAAATTCTACACCCGCTTCGAAATCAACGATGTGACAGGAAACTCGCTGACAGATCACGATATGACCCAACTGCATTATAAGAAGATAACATCACTGCAGCGGGCCGTGTTCGCCAAGTTTTCGTCGCTGCGCGTGTTTGCCCTCTCCAATGTGGCAAGCGTTGACAATCGCGAGTCACTGGAGAAACATTTTGGGGCCTTGGACGCAGATGGACTTAAGCAGATCGCCTCGTTTCTGAATCTGGTGCCCGATGAGGCAGTGGAACCCTTTCAGTGGCATCGGTTGGACGAACAGTTTCTGCGGGAGTTGCTTATCACGCGTCATGAGAAACGCTGTTCGCAGCTGGAGGCGCTCAATGAGATGCCACTGTATCCTACAGAGCAAATCATTTGGGATGAGAACGTGGTGCCCTCAGAGTATTATACAGGTGACACATGTCTGGCTCTGCCCAAACTGAATCTGCAGTTCCTAACTCTGCACGACTATTTGCTGAGAAATTTCAATCTGTTTCGACTGGAGTCCACGTACGAGATTCGTCAGGACATCGAAGATGCAGTTAGCCGCATGTTACCTTGGCAGTCGGAGGACGGCGACGTTGTCTTTGGCGGATGGGCACGCATGGCTTTGCCCATTGCCAGTTTCGCCGTTGTCGAAGTGGCCAAGCCTCATCTGGGAGAGAAGAAGCCATCACGAGTTCGTGCCGATGTGGGCGTTACTTTATCTGTGCGTCGCGAGATTAAAGAAGAGTGGGAGAATCTTCGCAAGCACGACGTTTGTTTCTTAATCACAGTCAAGCCAACGCAGCCTTACGGCACAAAGTACAACCCACGGGAGCCCTTTATACCACAAGTTGGCCTGGTCAGCGTGCGAGGCTGTGAGGTTGAGGGCATGCTGGATCCCAATGGGCGTGTCATCGAAGATGGTCCAGAGCCGCGTCCTCAGCTACCAGGCGAGCAACGCAGTTATCGTGTCTGGCTGGACTCCAATCAGTACCGCCAGGATATGGATGATCTTCAAGAGGTGCAGTTAAACATTGAGAATCTGAACGCCATATACTAATTATTTTTTTTTAATTTTGTACAGGGTGCCGATGATGTTTACGAGAGTTTCAACATTCTAATGCGTCGCAAACCAAAGGAGAATAACTTCAAGGCCGTGCTGGAGACAATACGTCATCTGATGAACACAGAGTGTGTAGTGCCGCCTTGGCTGCACGACATACTTCTTGGTTATGGCGATCCGGGTGCAGCGCACTATAGTAATATGCCAAATCAAGAACGCAAGTTGGAATTCAACGACACCTTCTTGGATTACGCACATCTTCAGGCCAGTTTCCCCGGCTACAAACTTAAGTGCGAAGCCACAGATGAAAGAAGAGAACCTCCTTATCGTTTAATCTTTGAAGATGTCGCTGATGACAAGAGTAATGATGCAGAGGAAGGAGATCAGAAAGAAGAGAATGCAGATAAGCAGAGTAAATCCATTATAGTCGAGCCTTACAAGTACGAGGCACGGGGACCGTATCCCAGCGATAAGCCCAAGCAGTGAGTAGCCCGTTAAACATTTAAGATATTTAACGTTTAAAAATTGTTATTTATTTTGTATTTTTAGAAATTGCATTCGATTTACACCCACACAGATCGAGGCTATTCGTGCAGGAATGCAGCCAGGACTTACCCTTGTAGTAGGTCCGCCAGGTACAGGAAAAACTGATGTTGCCGTACAAATTATATCGAATATTTACCACAATCACCCAAACCAACGGACATTAATTGTGACGCACTCGAATCAGGCACTTAATCAGTTGTTCGAGAAGATTATGGCATTAGATATTGACGAACGGCATTTATTGCGCCTGGGTCATGGTGAGGAGGCGCTGGAGACAGAGAAGGACTACAGTCGCTATGGCCGAGTGAACTATGTGCTAGCAAAGCGCATGGACCTTCTTAATCAGGTGCAGCGACTGCAAGAGGCACTGGGCGTAAGCGGAGATAATGCCTACACCTGTGAGACGGCAGGATACTTTTATCTTTATAATGTGATGGCACGTTGGGAGAAATTCCAGAGTCAAATGGAGGCCCACAAAGAAAATGCGGATGGAGATAAGCTGCGTGACGTTTTCGAAGTGGAGTTCCCATTTGCAAAATTTTTTGCCGATGCTCCGCAACCACTGTTCAAGGGAGATTCCTACGAAGATTTCATGTCCATTGCCGAAGCGAATTTCCGTTACATCTCCGATATATTTACTGAACTAGAAGAGTTCCGTGCTTTCGAATTACTTCGCACGGGATTGGATCGTTCGAAATATCTGTTGGTAAAGGAGGCAAAAATAATTGCGATGACCTGCACACATGCAGCCCTTAAGCGTAAAGAGTTGGTGAATTTGGGTTTCCGGTACGACAACATTCTAATGGAAGAATCGGCTCAAATCCTGGAGATTGAGACCTTTATACCTCTGCTATTGCAAAATCCACTTGATGGCCTCAATCGTCTTAAGCGCTGGATAATGATTGGAGATCATCATCAGCTGCCGCCCGTCATCAAAAACATGGCCTTCCAGAAGTACTCGAATATGGAGCAGAGTCTGTTTACGCGTCTAGTGCGTTTAGGCGTGCCCACGGTGGATCTTGATGGTCAGGGTCGTGCTCGCTCCAGCATTTGCTCCCTCTACAGGTGGCGCTACAAGAAACTGTCAGACTTGCAGCATATCTTTAAGCAGGACGAGTACAAGAGAGCAAACACAGGTATGGTCTATGACTATCAACTTATTAATGTGGAGGATTTCAAAGGTGTGGGAGAAAGTGAACCCAACCCGTTCTTTTACCAGGTAAGAGGTGTTTATCAAGCTACAGTTTTATGGGATATTAATCGATCGCTTTATTTTTATTAGAATCTTGCCGAAGCGGAATACATTGTTGCGTTATATATGTACATGCGTCTGCAGGGCTATCCTGCTGCTAAGATATCGATACTGACTACTTACAATGGACAAAAGCATCTCATACGGGATGTCATCAATGCACGTTGTGGCAGCAATCCTCTCATTGGTTGGCCACACAAGATTACAACTGTAGATAAGTATCAGGGTCAGCAAAATGACTACATACTCATCTCGCTGGTGCGCACCAAAGCTGTGGGTCATTTGCGAGATGTTCGCCGTCTGGTGGTTGCCATGAGTCGTGCCCGTCTTGGGTTGTATATCTTTGGACGAGCTTCGCTGTTTAAGAATTGCTTGGAACTGCAACAAACGTTCAAATTGGTGAGAACGCACTAGCTAATAAAGAAATTAATTAAGACTAATCAATTATCTCTTTCCGCCACAGCTTATGCAGCGCCCGCAGAATCTTCGCATATTGCCACAAGAAGTTTATCCAACAGAGCGCCTAACAAGCAACAAAGTGGATGATAATGACATAAAATCGGTGGAAAATATGTCAGAAATGGCAGAATTTGTGTATAACCTATACATGGGCAAAATAGAAGAGATGAAGGGAACGCTGCCAACAGAAGAAGAGCTTCGTGTCATGCATAAACAATTGCCGAATGAGGATGACGACGACGATGTCGAGCAAGTCGATGCCTTATCTGAAGCCAACGAAGAGCCGCCGCAAAAACGTGCAGCAAAAGAATCAACTTCAAAGACGCCTGAAGGATTTAAACCCACGCCTATAGTCAATGAGATCTATGTCGAAGATGCCGAAATGGAACAACAGACGGAAGAAAAGACGGAAAAGGAGGCGGAGGAATCTGCGGTGGAACCTGCGGTGGAAGAATCCCCAAAAACATCAGAGTCGTAGCTTCTGTTCTGCTCAGTATGATTAATTCCAATAATACACAAAAATACAATAATAATAATACACGAAACATATGCCTATTTTTTGGGAGCCGTAATACCCTCGAGCTGTGCCTTCAGTTGAGCGTTGGTCTTTTTTAGGAACGCAATCTCCTCGGTAAACTTCTTTTCCTCTGAGGCACGCAGTTCTGCGTTGCGTCTTTCAGCCTGCTCCTGTTTCATCTTCGTGTCAGAGATGATCTCTTCCAATGCCTCTTTATCAGTTTCCAAAGTTTTCACTTTATCGCGCAGCATTTCCTTCTCTTCGTGAGCTTGCAAAGCCTTGCGCATGCCAAAGGCCACAGAGCTACAGTAGAGCGTCTCGTAGGCCTCCATGGACATAGCCATTTCATCGCGGATGCGAAGTAGCAGCAGACCGCGTTCCGAGCAATTAATAGTTACCTGACGTATTATTTCATCTGGAATATAAGCACGTCAATGAAGTAAATTCAGATAATATGTGGCAGCCTAAGTTTACCAAAGCACTGAGAGTAGAGTTCACGGCGCACCGGACAGATGCCCGTCTCACGGGCCTGTGTTTGTTGTAGGCGAGTGTCCAGCATTTCCTGCAAATTGATAACATCTTGGCGAGTTGCCGGCGTGCTGGATACAGATTGCTGCCACAGCTGGCCATCCTCTTCCCAGCAACGTGGTGGCAGTATTGTGTTCAATATCTCCTCGGTCTCTTTCTTGGTATCAAGTAGAGCTCCTGCAGTTTGAGGGCGTTT
Organism: Zaprionus capensis; assembly: GCA_018903675.1. Lineage (NCBI taxonomy): Eukaryota > Metazoa > Arthropoda > Insecta > Diptera > Drosophilidae > Zaprionus > Zaprionus capensis. The sequence continues at coordinate 7,718,169 of JAEIFN010000011.1, forward strand.
CATTTCCAGTTCCGTCAGTGGCGCACCCTTCTTATCCGGGTGCTTTACCACCAGCACCGGATTGTTGTAGCGCACCAGGGTCTGGAACTGTCCCACAGTAGCGATCTCCACATCTTCCATTTTGCCGATTTAGTTCTAACGTTGAATTAAAATTATATATATCTGTATTAAACTGTTTCAAGTGTGTATATTCTGACGTGTTCAACAATTTTTCTCGATTCATAAGCAGAAATGCCTTTATTATGGGAAAACCAAGTTTAGTTTGTTATTATCCAATAGCAACGGGTAAAAAATGACAAATATCAACAGGTTTGAAAATATGTTTACTTGTTTTCCCGTCCAAACAAATAGTTCAATGCACTCCGCAACTATGTGTCATACAACCAAAGAAACAAGTTTATGTTATATGTATGTATGTATATAATCCTTTATTATATCGTATATATATTTGTATGGTTTAAATGCAAACAAATGAGTTCTGACTTTGTTGTTCTAAATGATGCATAGCTTCACAAACTTATCCATTCTATTCATAACATAAATGATATATTTAACTAAACTTACAACATAGGTTTTATATGAGCAAGTGCGGCTAATTAAACTAAAGATTAACTTAGGATCGATTAGAAATCAACGTAATACGAATTGGAAGAGCAAATAATTTAGTCTTTTTCATTGTTTCTGTTAGAAATTAATGAGTGGCATTTTAGCTTTTATATAGCGACGTTATTCGAGTCGAGCGAGAATTGCAATCTTCGTCCAGTCCGACATTTTTCGGTGTATATATATTTTGTTTATATGTATGTATATTGGTAACTCTTACATTTTAAACTAGACATTGTAATCTGTATAATATATATGTATGTATTTATATACATATATGTTTTATATAATTCGCATATTATTATTGTCATAATTGATGTGGGAGAAACTCCACTATGGGGTTATTGTTTGTTTACACAATATAATACGGGAGTTTCTTGTTCAATTTCTGTTTATATTTTCGTTGGCATACTACTACGTTTACATATATATGTTCTAAGTTGATATTAAAAATACCATGAGAACTCAGAAAACGCTAAATATCAGATCTGATGAACTAAAACTAAGCACGGCGCGGGATTGAATTGGCATTGTCTGCAATGTTTACTTTTCGCAGACTGCTGCGGCGATGATGCAAATTAAAAATCAAAGCAGATATATTAGATACAGATATAGGCGCTATAATTTACAATTTAGCTAATAAGTCCCCGCTTAAATAAGCTCAGCCACTGCATCGTCACCATCTCGTATGGGCGCCTGGAATGTGGACCCCGTAAACTCGTACATCTGAAAGAAGATCACAAGTTTATTTCCACAAATACTTTTTCAAAAGAGATGCTCGCTTACAGAGGGTGCTCGATTATTGCGCAGTGTTGCATAGTCCGCAAAATCGTTTCCATGCGGATCTATGCGGGTTAGAAGCAGCCCAGCACCGCCAATGCCGCCGGCACTTGTTGGGCCAGCACCACTACGCATGGAGATGGAGCCACCGCCATTACTACCAGAACCTGCAGTTAGACGATTCTGATTGTTGCGCGGCTGTATGGTAGCATAGGTATTATCCACTGACTGGCCGTGATGCACCTGCTCCAGCGAGCTGCGATGATCCAGGTGGCCTGGTGCATCAGAATTAGATATATGATCGGGCTCCGAAAATACCTGCATGGTAAGCTCTTGCTCCTCATACAGCTTCAGTTTCCTGCAAGGGATTTTAATAAAACATCAGAAGGAAACGAGTATAAGAATGTAGTGTGGTACATACTGCTCAATCCACAGTGGATTTTCAGTGGTATTCAGATCCTCAATAAATTGCTTCTTGATCAACGCATCCTTGCGACGCGTCTCAACAGGGACCGAAAGATTCCAATGCTTAAGACAGCAACACAGAACAATAAAGCTTATAACACCAACAAAGAGTACGATGACCAAAGCTACCAGACCAGCAACGGCTAAATCAAACTCATCCTGAACAATGGCTATGTAGGCAGGCACAACGTTCTCTATAGCGAAGCCAGCGTAGTAGTCCTGCAAAAGATTCGATAATTAAGATGATATTCCAAACAATGATTAACAAATAACACATACCTTAAGGTAGTCGTAGTTTCTGTCAATGTTCTTAAGGATTTCATCGACTGCCGCTATCTGATGTGTCTGCGGATCAACGGCATGGAAATAAAGATCACACCAGTCCATACGAATGCGTCCAATTGAGTCCAAATGAAAACGTATTTCGTCGACAATTATACGATGCTGTGTCGCATTGCGGAGCTCTGCAATAATCTCCTCCTGCTCCTGGTAAACTTCCTCCGGCGGACGGGAGAGTATCATGCGAACCAACTGAGTGCCATCAAAGACCCAGATCTACATAGGAAAAGAAAGCTTAGTACACATTCAAAATCATTGTCTATATACTGATAATTACAAAGACTTTGGTGTTGGCTGAACGTTGAGGTTGTTCCAATTCCCGGGCCACAATCTCCAGCTCAAAGCGATCCTGGTTGTACTCGGCCATAATGGTGTTGGCGGTAATGCGTCCATCTTGCGAGATGGCGAAAGGACTGGGCACAATGGAGCCCGTTGATTTACTGGCTCCAAACTTATACAGATTCGAAGCAACTATCATGTACTCGATTTTTGCATTATTGCCCTGATCCGCATCTGTGGCATTCACCAATGTAATAGCCGCATTCATCTTGGCATTTGCATTGACTCCAGCATAGTACACAGACTTCTCAAAGATCGGCGCATTGTCATTTACGTCCAGCACGGTGACGGCTACCTTGGCCACCGTGTTGTCACGACTCAGCGTCTTGATTGAGAACGAGGCACGTTCCTCTTCGGATATATGCAAGTCTGACTTGATACTAGCCAGAATGTAAAGGGTATACGAGTCAGTCTCTTCCCTGTCGAGATTCTTATTGGTGTAAATGTCGCCTGTCATCTTATCCACATAGAAGGCGCCATCCTCGTTACCCAGCAGCATGTAGTAGAATATATCCCTATTGTGCTTGCTCCGCGAGGCAGCCTGAATGTGTCCCACCTTCACATCGCGTCCACTGTTCTCATTGATCGACACCTTGTACGGATTGGCCGCGTCTGGGAACTCTGGACGATTCTCGTTGGCATCCACAATACTGACAGTGAGTAGACGCAGCGACTCGAAGGGCGGATTGCCGGCATCGCGTGCCACCAAGATGATGTCGTAGCTATGAGTAGATAGAAAATCTCGTTAATATTTGTCATAAGATTAGTCTGTCTTAATCGTTATCCTTACTTGGATCGGTTTTTGCGATTGAGCTGCTGGCGGGAGCGTAGTTCACCGCTGGCTTCGTCGATCTTAAATTCCGTTGTCTCCTGAACATTCTGGTTGTTCACCTGCAGGTGATAGCTGATCTTTCCGCTGGCATCCGTGTCGTTATCCAGCGCCTTTACGGTGAGCAACAGGTAATCCGGTTGCACAATATCGCCAGGAATTTCAATTGTCGCATTTGATAGTGCAGGAATGATAAATTCAGGACGATGGCGGTTCACTCGCAGCACAGTTATGATTGCCGTAGCTGTACTCTCCATTGTGCCCGATCCCTGTGTGTCCCGTGCCGAAATCAGTAGTTCATAGACACCATCCTTGCCCGACAAGCTTTGAGCCGGATAAATAATGCCTGACTGTGCATCCAATTTGAATAGCGCCTGATCATTGCCACCTGTAATAATGTAGCGCACATCTCCATATAGTCCCTCGTCAAGATCTATGGCCTGCACTTGCAACAGCGCAGCTGGCGGCTGATATGCTGCATTCTCCGATACTGTCGAGTTGTAGACGGCACGCGTAAAAACGGGTGCGTTGTCGTTCACATCCAGAATGTTTATATGAATCTGCACACGGAGAGAAATGGTAAATAACATGTCAACCTTATGAAAACTTCACTCACCGTTGCCGTTGCCGATTTTTGCACAGTGGCAGGTGCCTTATCCTGCGCAACAACCGAAAGTGTCAATTCTTTGATCTGCTCGCGATCCAAAATGGAAGCTTTGGCCACCATCACGTTGCCCGTGTAGGCATCTATGCTGAAATACTTGTTGTTTTCGCCAATGAGGCTGTAAGTCAATTCACCGAAGGCGCCCACATCGCCATCATGAGCCTCAACCTTGCCTGCTACGGTGCCTTGGGGAGAGTTCTCTGTTATGTTGAAATAGTACTCGGGTTGGCTGAAGTGCGGTTCATTGTCGTTCAGATTAATGATGTCCACAATGATGTCTGCTGTGGCCGTCAATGCTGGAACGCCAGTATCGCTAACAGTAGCCATGAACTTGACCTCCTTAACTGCCTCATAATCCAGTCGAGCGATTGTGTAGATCACTCCCGTGGTCTGATTAATGGCAAAGTAATCGTTTGCGGTGATATTGAACTCTCCAATGCTCGAGTCCTCGTCCGAGGCCTGCAAAGTGGTCAGCACTGTGCCCACGGCTTGCTCCTCGACCATTTGCAGCTTAATCACAGGTTGATCGGGTGTCCAGGGTGCACTGAATCTCTGTGGGGAAGCCATGAAATTGGTGTCAGAAATAGTGTTGATAATTTACACATATTTTGAATTTGGATTCGAATTGAGAGCTTAAAATGGGGCATGAAATGTCCTTTGGCAAGCTGAAAATTCTCTTCATTAACATCTTTGCAATTTTGTACAAAGCGACCGCGCTGAATGTTCATCGCCTCCACTCAAATTTACGTGAGGTGAAGGTGGTGGTCAACAAATCTAGCACTGAGGAACTCTGGTCTAGTGAAGTATTCTCCACTCTCATCTCTGGATTGATCGTGATGCGTTTCATTTTGTGTTTTATTGGACTCGCCTCAAATATTGTTGCCATGTTAGTAGGAAGAGTTCGTACAAGCTTCAGAATCAAACCTACAAATATCCCCTTTTTGTTTGTAGCTATCCCCTGCTGACAAACTCTCAACCAGAACTCCTTATGCCCACAATTATCGTACAGATTATTGATAATATCATGCTGAATATTTACGAGATTGTTCTGGGCTATGCATGCATCAAGTACCTGCACCCCGAGAGCTATGCTGTCTTTGTTATATTCCTAACCAAGATGATGATAAAGACAATCTGCTGTGTATCTATGCTGTGAGTACAGATAGTTATTAATCAAGATTCCCAACCTAATATCCCATCCCCACTATTTTTTTCTCTGGTTCTATCTCTTCAGCAACCTCTACTCGGATAAGCATCGACAACTTGCAACAGAAGACACTGGTATCGACTCTGTACCCAGTGTATTAAGCTCCGAAGCCAGCTTCGAATTCGAAATCCGAAATCAAAATTTTCGACCAATTTTCTAATGATAAATATAACATATAAAATCCCAAATGCTTAGTAATTAAAAGTGCGAGTAAAAATAATAGACTGAGAACTTACAGGGGGCACTTTGTTGACGTCAATGATCTGAATGATGAGAAGTCCACGACCTTGTTGCACATTGGGCGCCGTGCTGTCTGTTACGAGCACATTCAGACGCATGACGGCAAAGAGATTGCGATCCAGTTGACGATTGACCAAGACTCGTCCGTTGCGAGAGATGGCAAAGTACTCCTTAAACTGTTCACTGTGAGGCAACTCCTTGCCTTCCTTATCGATGGCCGTGATGTCATCAGTAGCTGCAAACTCCAGGGCATTGTGTGTGGCCACATCGGGATCGAGGGCAATTAGAGTGTAGACCAGATGACCCACCGCAGCATCCGCTCGCACTTCAGCGTGTTGTGTGGCGGGCACAAAGTAGGGATCCTTGTCGTTGCTGTTTTGCACATTGATGGTCAGCGTGGTGGTGCCCGTCAGACTGGGCGTGCCCAGATCCGCAGCCTGTACCTGCAGCCGATAGGTATTCCGTCTATCGTAGTCAAGCTTGCGGGACACAAAGACTTCTCCAGTGTGTTCATCGATGCCAAAGTCATCGAAGCTGCCCTGCTGAATGCGATATCTCAGCTCTGCATTCTTACCGGTGTCCAGATCCGTGGCAGACAACTTCTCCACACTGGTGCCAATCTCCGAGTTCTCTTCGACAACCGCGCTATAACTCTGCTGCAGAAAGCTGGGAACATGATTATTCACGTCTCTCACGGTAATATTGATGCCACAATTGGCCGTGAAGAGTCCATCGTTTGCCTCTACCACAAAGATAAGCTGTTCACTCTTCAGGCTTGTGACATCCAAACTTGCGTTGGGTCGTATGCTTATCTGTCCACTCTGCTTGTCAATCTCAAAGATTCCATCGATCTGGGGTGAGCCTATAATCCTATAGCTTATACTAGACATGGTGTCTGCATCGCGTGCCTTCACAACCAGCGGAGAGTCAAAGAGCAAGGCACCCTCGTCTACACTGGCACGATACAGAGGACTCTCGCACACGGGAGGCGAATCGTTGGCATCGCTAACCGAGATCTTCAGCGATACCACAGAGGTCTGACCCTGTCCATTGTCATCGGTGGCCTGAAACATAGACCGAAGCAAAGTTAAAATCATTAGATAGCGCTCAGAAGAAAGTTCGAGGCACACAACACTATTCAGTTATCGTCCTTGCTAGGACTTACACATAGTCTAACTTTTGTACAAACTTCTCTCTCTTTTACTCCACCAGTTCTTAGATATCTTCCTAGCTAGGTAAGTCAAACCTTAGCATACAAAATCTTTGGTATATCTCTTCCACTCCAATTCACTGCACTCCTTTCCTCACTTACCTTGTATGACAAGAAGTACGTGGTCTCCGTTTCATAGTCAAGACACGTCTGCGGCGCCTGCCTGTTGTCGGCTTTGTTGTCATTAGCAGCTGGTGGAGCTGGTGGGGCAGATGCGGCTGCTTGTGGCGGAGTCTGCGTGATTAGCGTGTACTGCACAGTGGGCTCTGTGTTAATCTCTCGCAACTCGGAGAGCATTTCCAGTGCGTGGGAATCGCTTAGGTCATTCTCATGCCCATTTCTACTCCCGCTCTCGTTCTCATTCTCATTGTCTTGCAGGTCACGTCGCACAAGGCGCCTGTTGCGCTGCGGTTGACAATCAGCCAGGGTAATGACGCCCGTCTGCTCGTTGACATGAAAGAGCTCGGATCCTGTGCCAGAGAGGCTGTACCGAATACCAGCATCGCCGAAACTGCCCGAATCAACGTCCTTGGCGGTAATCGTTGTTATATACTGGCCAGGCAAGGCTGCCTCCGACACGGTGGCCGAGTAGCTCTCCTGCTCGAAGCTGGGCTTGTTGTCATTGGCATCCAGCACACTCACAGTTATTGTCGCGGTCGAGGATAACTTGGGCTGTGTGTCCGTCTCCTCGGCAACCAGCAGGACAATGAACTTCCGCTGATTGGGATTCTCGTAGTCGAGCGTGCCATTGGCCACGCGAATGTTAACCTGCGAGTAGCCTGTGACCAGCTTGGGCTCCACATCAAAGACACCCGACACATCCTCCAGGCGCAGCGCAAACTTTGAATTAATTCCCACATCCGCATCGCTCACGCTTATGTCCAGTGCCAGGGGAGTCCCCTCGGGCGTATTCTCCAGCAGCGCCACTTCGTATTCCTTCTTATTGAACGTTGGCGGAGAATCGTTTACGTCACGTATTGTCACTGTTGCCCTTGCCGTCGCACTAGTCAGCGGATCATCACTGGGTACACCATTGACCACCTCTCTTGCACGTATCACCAGTGGAATGAGTCCTGTGCTATCGGTCAACGCCTCGCGGTCCAAAGGCTTAGCTGTGCGCAGTTCACCGCTGTGTGGGTCCAGCAGGAAGTAATCGTTAGGATCTGAAAGAGAGAAGACATCTTAAAACTCAGAGATTGCCGGGCTTAAGTACTGATTTACTTACTGCTCAGCAGATCGTAGACTATCTTGCGGGGCTCCCCGGTGTCACCATCGCGTGCGTGAACTGTCAACACAAGCGTATTAATGGGACTGTCCTCATCGATGACTGTTGAGAGTGAACCTTGGAAAACTGGTGGCTTATCCTGCACATCTTTAACGCGTGCCTCGAATGTCGTCTGTGTTTTGTGCACGCCATCGCTTGCCTCGATCTGGAAATGATAGATCATTCGCTGGTTGTAGTTAAGTGTCTCGTTGAGCACTACGACTGCTTTCAGCACGGTTGCCTCGCGGGTCAGCAATTTCAGAGCGAATCTGTAAGGAATAAAGTTTAGTAATGAGCCTGGACTAGCTTTGATAGGCGCTTACTTGCTGCAGGCCTCGGGACTTTGCTGCTGAGGCAAGCATTTCAAGTCTAGACTGTCGCCGATAGTATCGCGATCTCTAACGAGTATTTTGTCGAAGATTGTCGTGCCCACCGCAGCATCCTCATTAACGTCCGCTTCGTATGGAGTCTACAAAGGAAACTCTGTCAGTAAAATATCTGTGTACGCTCTCCCCACTTGAATTACATTTTGAAACTCCGGCGGATTATCGTTCTCATCGAGTATAATGAATGTTATTGGCTGCTGCACAACATTGTCCTGTTCCGATTCACCAGCGGGATCCACTTGATCTCTGATCGATACCAAAAATGTTAAACTATCGGTCTCTTCGCGATCCAAGGGTTTAACAAGCGTTATGTTGCCCGAAACCGGATCCACACTGAAGTGATCCGAACCGATAGATCCGAAAGTCACATTGCTATCCTCTGGATCAGAACCCTCCAGACGGAACACAACTGTGCCCACCGGCACATTCTCATATAGCACAATATTATTGAGGGTCTGTGTAAACACGGGCGGCAAATTCGTTTCACCTGCAAACAATTTTCAGATAAGATTAACGATTTCAAAACAGAATATCGAAGTATTTTGATTTGCACTTAAACGAATACATCTGTTCGTGTGTTCATTCTGTGCTTCGTGAGTGCATTCATTATTCACACGTTAATACTCACAGCTGACAAGCTGCGATGCCAGGCCGATTAGCAGTAGCGTCGGCAGTGTCCTCCTCCAGTCCATTATCATATTTTGTTAGTTTACTGCAAAAGAAAGCAAAGTGACGAGGTTGTGCTTATTTTTGTTGTTTTGAGTTGTTGTTTTGTTTTTGTTTTGGCGTGATTAAACATGTAAGCAAACTAAGCCAAAATTACAAAATAAACTAAGAAGGCGCAAAAATGCTGTTAACTTGTTTCCACTTTCAGATTTGCATTTCATTTCGCTTTTCCATCTCTCCATTTTTTTTTGGCAATTTGTTGCGTAAACAAACAACAAAGATAAATTAAATTTCATGCTGAAAATTCAATTAGCTGACAACACACAAACAGCAAAAGGGCGTCAGGGAGGGGCGGGGATAAGCGACAACGCGCACGCCGGCAACAATAGCCATAACAATATAACGATGCTGATGACAAGCGATAAACAACAACAACAACAGCAACAGCAAAAACAACATCGTGGCAACATTGTGCCAAATTGTGAACTTCAACTGGAGTCGATATGGAGTCCACCCAAAGACGGCAACGTTTTTAATGCGTCCTGCACGCACGACCGGAGGCTGCCAACATGCGGGCCACGCTTCTGTAGTTACACCTAACACCACAGCCCCACAACACCACACCCCCACTACCCACTGACCCTTCCCTGTTCCTGGTTTATAATCCCACAGACGCCAGCCGGCATTATACACAGGAGACAAACCCAGGTTCAGCTCCGTCTCTCTCTCTCTCTCTCTCTCTGTATGCACAGCCAATTAGTTATGCATAAAATCCTGTCTAGAATGTTACACTTGCCCGCATTTTGTGTGTATCTCTGTCTGTGTGTGTTTGTTTATTTGTGCCCAGTCCGTGCTCTGACCAAGCCTAACGGCGGGCTTTGACCCACACCGTCCTCAGGCCTCTGTGGTCCATAAATATCCTATTTAACCGTCCATTGCCTCAACATAAACCGAACCGTTTTGAGATTCTTTGGCATTTCAGCTCAGTTCAGTTTGGTTTTAAGTCGTAGCTCGGTTAGGTTTTGTGCTCAGCTTAAACAGAGACACAACCAGTTAAATTGTTTTCCGTCTGTTGATACCCTTTAAATTGCAGCATTTTCTATTGCAATTGTGGAAAATTTCAATTTAATATATTTTTGCAGAATTTCTTTTGCTTTGTGATATCATGTTGAAAATTGCAAATGTTGTCAATGATATTTTTTACAATTTATTTTCAAACTGTTACTAGCTTAGGGGCAAATCTTAAATTCTCTTTTGCAAACTATTCAAGCGAACTGTAGGGCATAGATTGTGTAGGGGATAAATTAAATTCATATTCAACTGGTTGCTGTAGTAACACACACATAGTTACCAGTTGGCATTTGTAGATGTCCGTGTTGTTGTTGTTGTTGTTTTGCTGAGTCAACGTTTATGTGCAGCTAAATGGCATTTAGTACTGACATGAATAACTTCGACTCCCACCTAATGGACAGTTGATTACAGCAGTTCCCTGTAATTTATGTTCATTCGAATTGTGACTTGGGTGTGAGGTCGAGAACTCGTGTAAGACACCCTGGGAGGGAATTATCTATGCAGATTTCCTCGAGTTTACCCAACTAACTTTATTACTATTGCAATTACAAGAGTTGAAACTGCTACTGCTGTTAGTCTCCCTACAAACACAGGGGAAACTTGTGCGATAAACGAATATTTCCACTTGACTTTGGAGTACTCTGTGTAAATACAAAACGGGTATGCAATCCATCAAAAACATCAACTTTTAATCATAAAGTAAATTGATATCGTGTGTGCTTTGCTGTGGGTGCTTTTCTTTCACATGTATGTCAATACGGAACCTGTTGATGGATATTCCTAAGATTCCATACCTTCCCTTATGAAGGTTTTTCTTTCACGTTTTTTCGTTTTTCTTTCTTGTTTTCTTATTGTCGGTAGGTCTCGTTCGGCTTTTGCTTAAGTCATCACCATAAAACGCAAAGAGTACCCTAAGTTAAATTTGCTTTATGTTCGCTTCTGGGAGGCTTCAATGGGTGGCAATCTCGTGTTACCATTGCGCAGAGAAGTCATCCTCCTGTTCTTCGTCGCCTTCCTCGTCGTCGTCGTCGTCGTCGTCATCGTCGTCAACGTCCTCGTCGAGTGCTGTGCAAACTTGGCGTTTGTCGTGTAGCGTAATCCTTCACGGAGATTGCCCTTTCGTTCTGCGTTCTGCACATTCTGCGCGCGCTCTCTCAGTGCCAAACATAATAAATCATATTTATTTAAAATAAATCGTACTTCTTCTGTTTCCAAATCACTTCGCCGAGGTCTGCGGGCAATAATAATTGAATTATGTTCGCATCGGGAACTCCTTTCCATCTGCTTGTTGCAAATTCATTTTGCGCTTTTCCGTTGCATACTTCATGGCGAAGGGGGGAAAGGACAACGGTGATGCGGGGATAATCCGGCTGATGGGACTTGAAAGTTGCAAGTTAAACTACAACGCTCTCGCTCACTCCTTTACTTCCACTTCTACATCGCTGCCTCACTGCGACTTCTCCTCCCACTCGCCTTCTCTGCTATCTCGCTTGCGGCAACATAATAAAAATGTCAAACTCCTTATGCTGCTGTCGCTTGTAATACATCTTAGTCAAAATATGTTCTTTATGTCTTTTTGCCTAGCTTATTTCCTTATTTCCTTTGAACTCGTCGAGCGTCGTATGACAGTGACTACCTGACTACCTCTCTCCCTCTCTCTTTGCCTTACTTTTTAACGTTTCTACTTTTATTTTGTTCAACATTCGTTATGGGCCATGATGATGATGATATCGTGTCGTGTCGTGTGCGAGTTCACAAAGTGCTCCACTTAAATATGCTATGTAAATCACCTGTGCAAGCTACAGATACACCAATTCCTCATCCAAGCGCAGCCCGCCAGTAGACCGACCCCCTCTCCACTCTCCACCTCTTCCTATTCCCCCTTCCTGTTCACAAAATTCAAGGAACTGCGCTCAGCGCGTGTCGGTGCTGACATTCCCTTTATGTCCTACAGTTTGTTCGTCCCGAGTCGCCAGATTCTATTTAAATGGCATTATATTCTAGCTTGCCACCTTGTCTTATCTCACTGCAGTCGCCTCACTTTCGTTTTCTACAATCTATAGGCATAGCAAGATGGAGGATATAGTAGGTCCAAGCAAATTGAAGTTTATATGCTTCACTGGATTGTAGTAGATATCTGACTTATGGAAATTCAATTTGACGTGTTCAACTGTTGAAAGTTTGTGTTCATCACAAATGCTAAACGAATTCTTTATTTATTTATTCGTTTTAATTTCTTTCAATATTAATAAGTATTTAAATCCCATACTCCTTAGAACTTTGAGATTTATTTTAATAATTTATTATTTCAGAACTTAAAAAACAATTTTAGGCTTACAGGATATTTCAGCTGTTGTTCAGTCTCGAGATAAGCTGATTCCCACTCAAATTGCCCTTTTTTATATGCACCGTTTGTTTTATTTTCGCGACGCCTTCGCTAACCATCTCCCTCTTTGTCATGTTCTCCCTCTCGCACTCCATCTTCATTTCTCTCTGTCTCTTTTTTCAGTGGCCCCGTTCTCGACTCGGGAGGCCTTTTCTTAATTTATTCATAAGCCTGGTGGCAGCAGAACATATCTTGAGCAGGGCAGGGGGCGTCGGGGGTGATGGGGGCAACATCATTACTATTACTCATGTGGGGCACACTGTGCACCACCTCCAGCGTCAGCTCCAGCTGCCTACTGCCTACCTGCGCCTCCTTCCCCTGCTGCAGCAACTGTGGCAACCACGTGCGTGCGGCATCGTAATTCAACGCCGCTTGTTTGTTTAGCTCCGGCAAAGCCAGTTTGAAGCAATTTCCTTGGCCTGTGCCACCTGCAGCCAACTCCAGAGCAGCTTTTTCTTCGCCCCTCCCCTCATGCACAACACGCCTCCTACTCCGGCTTTCGCTTTTGCCGTACTCATATAATTATGCTTCACATGTTGCGAGCCTTGTGCTCATTTCGCATTCACAGCGTTTGTGACAGTTTAACAAATTTGGAATTTAAATTGTGCCTTGCCGTTCTCGAGGGAGCAAGGGAAACGAACAAAAAATGAAGATGAAGATGGAGAAACAGGGGAATAGAGATAGAGGAGCTATAGCCACTTGCACCCTCCTCATACAGAGGCGTTAATCGCTGTCTAGCACTCTTGCTTACTTCATTCCTCGAAAATCCATATAATTATGAGCCCTACGTGCCGCATCGGAAAACGTTGACTTTTCCGCGCGGGATGCGGCTTAAGAAAAGCCAAAAAGCAGTGTGCGTTAAGTACTATCAAGTTTGCGCGCCCATTGTTGTTTTTCCCACGCGCATTAAATCTCAGTCCCTGCACAGCTCTGTATCCGGCTCTGTTCCCGTCCCCGGGATGGAACCGTAGTCGTACCGTCAGGTGGGTAAGCCGAAAATAAACTTTAAAATGAAATTAAAATTGTTGTTCCTCTGATTTTATTCGCTTTTTATTTTTATTTTTTTATCACTCTCGCAGAGAAGTTTCCTGTCTTCATCTCTCCCTTCCTCTCTCGTACTGTCTGCATATTGAGGAACGTTAAACAGTTCTGGGAGAAGTTTAAATTGGTTTTATGTTAAGGCCAAATGAGTGACTTGACTTGGGCTGGCCACGTCTGGTTTGATCTGCAGTAGCCTCGCCCCATCCGCTTCCCCCTCACTTCGCCATCAATACATCTGCTGTTGAGGAATGGGGGTACGTAATGTCGCTGCAGCATCAGGAAATTAAATTTCTTGCGAATTCCTTTTTATTTCATATTTCTTGGCTCCTCTGCACAGAAAAGCTTAATGGAATGGTAACTTCTGCTACTGCTATGGGTAGAGTAGGATTCCGACCAGGACCTCGGACCGGGCGAAGACCGTGCGTGGGAAGCACCACAAGCTACTTGTGCCTCTTGCGACTTTCTTGACGAGTGACCCCTTAAGTTTGACTGCTTGTCAAACACAGTAAATGTTTTCAAATATTTCATACACTTGACAAGAGGCGAGTCCCTGTCCCGCCCCCTTTCTTAGATATTTACCCAATGTGCCATTGATTTACTGCCCTCTGGGGAGCTGCGAGTAAGGCGGCGTTTAAAATAAATCCCCATAATGTATCGGCCTGAATTTACTTTGACAAATCACCAGCAGTAGCTTAAACCTCAGTCGATGTTGACAATGGGATTTCCCTTGTATTTTCATCTGCTTATCGATGTGTTTATTAAACATTATTTGCATTAGTTTTACTGCTTTTTCAACCACAGTCAAGTTGACCTTTCCGGCACCGCTTAAGTGTTAAAACATTTTCTTGGCGGCGTAATATAAAAAGTTTAGAGTTCTCCACTCTCCCTCTTGAGTTTAGTCAGATACGCCTACTTCATGGGGAGGGGAGGAGCTGAAGGCGTCACAAGTTTTTTATGCGCTTATTGTTCTTATGCGCGGAAAACTTTTGCTCTCAGTTCTCGAGAGTTGCTGCAGAGATTTTCGCAGCTTAGCTCAACTTGGAACTGAGACAACTTAAACGAGAGAACGCTTATCAGTCTGGCTTAAATCGCAGTGCTCTATTATCAGTGCGACAACTAAGTGAAGTCCCCCAAACAATGCAACAATGCAGCAGTAGGCCACACTTCTGTAAGAGCTGCACGATCAGGACAGGGGAGAAGAGGTCACAAATTGCGGGATTTGGGGTTGATACGTGCGGTAGACCCTAATGCAATGGCAAGATAATACACATGCTTAGCATGCTGTGCGTGTGTTCATGTGTGCGTGTGTCTCCATGTGTCCATTAACAATGGCCGCCTGCAGCCTACGGTCGAAGCCGAACATGTTTGTACCTTCGTCAACACATAAAGTACACTGAAGAAAATTGAATTGAAGTCGGAGCAGGAATAAATGCAGTAATCGATTAATACCTACAGATGTATTACTTTTTCGAGCCCTCCTCGAAAATGCTTTTAGGTATTCATGTTTACAATCGCATTAACAATCGCAAATGAAGCATCCCTAACACATTTGTCATCCATGAGGCGTGAGGCACATAATGTTGCAAGTACAAATATTACAGGATGAATATTAAAAATGTTATCATAATGTAACAGCTGAAAATATGAAATTTTTCAGGCTTGACGGCACGCGCAGCTGACGTTGTCGTTGAATCAAATTACGCGATGCGATATCGCATCCTTCGTGTATCTGTTTCTGCGTGGTAACACCTGAGTGGCTAAGTAACCAAGTGTATGAGTGTATCTGCATATCTTCCCGTGTGCGAGGCACGTTCCAGGAAGCACTTAAAATATTTGCGCACGCATGACTGATGCGATGCCTCATACCACATAGAAACCCAGTTGCACCATTGTATCGGCAAAAATACACAACGATATTTAATGCACTCCTTCAAAACGTGCTCCAAATACCGCCCACATAATTATTGCGCCTCTTGCAGATTGCTCGACCTTATTACACAATTGATAGCAATAACATTGTATTGTACTAAGTGCTTCACACAAAGTGAGTCCTTAATACCGTCTTAAATACGACTTGCCAAACATCCTAGCAAACGTGCCTCGGGAAAAAGGAATTATATACGGCAAAGCTTGTCAGGAGTTTGGAGAATTATCTTCGAAATTTCACATAACGTATGCACAACGTATTTTAAATTGTTTGCGAAAGGCAAGAAGAAGGAAGCGTGTAAAAGACAGGGCATCTTTTGCAGAAGAGTATTTAATTTAGATAAACTAATTATGAATTGAAAGTAAACAAGTAGCGGAAGCTACAGCCGAGAGTGCCCAACAGCTAATTCTGCCAAAATTCTTTACCATTAATTGTAAGATAAACTGACACACTTATTACTTAGACAACTAAAATAATCAAAGTAGAACGAGAAAAAGATTTACAATTAAGTTTTTAGATTGGGTTAGGTCATAAGTCATGTGTATATATGTTATATGTATCTTCTGATTATAGCTGTGGAAAAGTGAAAGTAACACGTAGACTAATTATGCTACGTGATTGCGATATCTTTCATTCGTGTGAGAATAATAAAATACATGATAAGTAGACGACAGTCTGCAAACTAAGACCGCACAACAATTCCGTTCAGTTCTTTTCTTTAGTGTTTCTATACTTCTTGTCTTTTCATGTGTTTTTCTTTCAATTTTCGTACTTGCATCTTGCCCATCTAGTTTTCGTAGCATCAGTGAAGCGCATTTGATGACACAAGATAAAATAGAAGACAAGAAGAAAATAACGTGAATATTATGACGGTAAGAGAATTACGGCACACAGAGACCAGTCCAGAAGACATCTGACGACTCATGCGATAGCCTAGAGCAGAGGGGCAAGAGCGGAGAGAGAAGAGGGAAGAGCTTTGAGCTGAGAGTTGAAGAAGTGGTGCATAAAATACATATAGAAAGAAATAAGGGCTATTATCGTTATTACGTGAGCGAAATAGCCAACAAAACGAGCGACTGCAGCAACAACGACAACAGCAGCAGCAGCAGCAGCATGTGGAACTAAAGCTTATTTTAACAAACAATAACAACAACTAACGACGACGGCCAAGAAAAAGAAGACGACAACGATGACGACAAAGTCACCAAAGTGCAGACTCTCCCCTTTCATTTGTTCTCTTCCTCTATATTTCTCTCTCTTTCACGCACCGCTCCTGTTTTCTCTTTGGGGAGACAGGCGCCACAGCGGAAGTAAAAGGATGTGGCAGGCAGCAGGACAAGTAGCCTGGAAGTGATTTCAGTAAGCACCAACGGCGTAAGTATTTTGCTGCTTACACATATATACGTGTGTGTTTGTGTGTATGTATGCACACATAAAAATATCATATACTTTATAACATTTAACATAAATAGTTATTTTATATAAGAACGGACTGCACTGTTTCATTTAAGGAATCTGAATCTGAAATTTGGCATAACTTAGTGAGCAATAATACAACGGCATTTTAAGACAGGCACATGCATGTCTTAATGCCCCAATTACGTTTGGACAAACATGCAACTAATTAGTTGCATGTTTTCGAGGGATTCAACACTTTGCAACAAGAAATTTGATAAACAATTTTCGCAATTTATTCTCGATACACATACGAAACAATTCGAAGCAATCAATATATCTAAATATGTAAGTGCCTTAACTGGAACTCAGTTTCAAGGAGTATTAAAGTAGCTTGTTATAATTAAACTAGTATATATTGCTTTTACCGTCATGACTTTTTTGGATTGCGAAACTGTGTGTTTTAAGGTTATAAAAATTAAAATGAAGGGTAGAAGGAGAAGCCAAAGACCAGACAATTACAAATTCACATAAAAATATGTATACTCGTACTCTATTTTTTCTGTCTTTTATAAAAGCTGGAGACGCCAATCTATTGATTAACTAATGTTATTGCACTAATTTAATCATATATAATGATAACAAACAATTAACAACAAACACAAGTAATTCAAATAAACAATTTCCCATTATATAGTTGTGATTTTGTAGAAAAGAAAAGGAAAGTTGCCAAATAAGTTAGCAGGGTATATAAAAAATCCATTCCGTTGGCTGTGGCTCTGCTTACGATGAAGCACGCGGAGATTCTTTCGTTGTGGAAGACATGAAATGATGCCATTAAGAGGGTTCCCCAATATTGCAGGCCTTTTGCCGTATGTGAAAAGCGCTTCAATTTTATTTGCTGTTCAAATTCTATTCAAATTACGAGGGATTTGCTGACATTCAACATATGCTCGTTTGGTAAGCGTGGTCGCAGGAATTGTGGGCGTGGCAGAATCGGATTTAAGCTGCTTATTCGGGGATTTAGCTATAAATGCGCGATGGCGCAGGCCATTCCAGACCGGAGCTAAACAAAAGTAATCATGGTAAAAAAACCACCCATATTTGAATTGAAATTTAATGCAAATGTAAGTGCGTGAGCGGGGGAAGGGGTATCCCGGGAGAATGTGTGCGCGTATGTGTGTGGAAAAATATGTAGCATACTTGTGGACGCCATAAAAACCGGCATGTTGCGTGTAGGCGTGGCATTGCCATTAAATATCTGATTTTTGGCGGTTTTTTGCTTTTCGCTTTTGTTTCAATTTACAGCAAAACGGGCAACACCCTTTCAAAGTCAGCACCATCGAGATTGGCAGGCGCTCGATTGTTATTTTAAGCCCTTATATATTATTTCGGCGGCTGTGTGTGCAGTTGACACGCAAAAAACAAATAGACATATAATGACACATGCCACGACGTCGCAACGCGCGTCGGCCACCAAAAATCTGTTGCAATATTGTAATATTTTATAAAGGGCGAACCACCGTTGATATATGGAAGCTGCACTGTATTCCTCACTACACCCACGCTTCCTTCCCATACGTTCCCACGCACTGTTGAACTAACGAACGCAGTAGCAAAAGCTACTGCCACTCCCACAAAGTGATGCGGCCGTAACGCCTTTTTCGAACTATCGCTCATACAGTCGACTGAAACACAAACAAACAATGAACAGCATATGGGTGTATACGAGCGAAGCTTCTTTGCAAGGCTTATTTGCTGGGCTAGCAACCTCTGTGCAAGTGTAAACTTAAGCATACAGTACTATACTAACCTATCAATCATCTATTTCAAATTAAGCAAAAATACTTATCTTTGATAAAGTATAGAAACCTTCGACAGTCATATCGACTTTAATTTTCAAGTATTATTTAAAAAAGAAGCTCTTGACGGGCCATAAAATAACAAATGTATCTACCATTTTTCTTAAAAATTAATGCAACTCTACCTCGGGTTGGTAGCATGCCCGCAGTGCGCCTTTTAAAAGACATCATGAAGTTGCCTTTCTTTTCCTTTCTTACATTCTTTATAAAGTACTCAAACATTGATTTATTGATATGCACATGCGACACATTGTACATACATGAACGTCGCCAGGGCGGTGCAAATTAAATGACTGAATACTGACTGCATCGCGCTTGAAAGAGCTGCATGCTGCAGTAGCACGTTTTAAGACACTTCGGGGTTACCTCAAGTCGTCTGCCACTTTTATATTGAACAACATTTATGGCTACTCAACATTGACTTAAGTTGGTCGGTAGTAAGTTGTAGAAGTAGTGCAGCTAACTGATTTGTGGCAGCTTAGTGTGCAACTGAAGTGACGTAATGAAACCATTAGTTTTAAGTCTTAATAGGCTTACAGGCTACAGACACCATTTTTTGATAACATTGGAAACATGCAAGGAGTAACATTAAATGCATTATGTCATATTTAATTCAGGGAAAACTTATGAACCATTCTAGACTGTTATTAGATGTTGTTGGGACAAACAAATTGTTTATGAAAAGCTCTATTGGTGAACGATGATTACAATTTCATTGAAATTCAAACTGCACAGACAACTAAAATCATATAATTTGAGTTGTGAAAGAAATAAAGAAATGGAAGAGTTGTTAGCTCTGCGAATTTAAAGGGTTTTAATCCACAATGGCAAGTATTCTATTATAACTGCAACGTCGAGATTCGTCGTTTACATTCGACATTTCAACTATCATTGCATTGAAATTTGGTTCCTATCATTTAAGTTGACGCTCCCAAGTGAAATGGCTAACATATTGCGAGTTAGAGAGACCGCAGAGTATTTCGACCAAATTATTACACCACAAAACAAACCAACCGATTTCCACACTACCAAACAAGAACAAGAGTAACAGCAGCGTTCAGTGATCGCCCGGCGAGCATATATCATCCGCGCCTTGGCCCACACAATAGGTTTACTCAGGACCGAGTGGGGATGTGTGGAAAGGGTGGGCTATAAATTTGGCGCAAGGAGTGTGACTACAAATTGTCAAGGAGAAAGTGAGAAAGGAGCTGCTAGAGAGAGAGAGAGAGCTTGCAAACGGTCTGAATTTTATTGTCCGCGTAGGGAAGGAGAAGAAGAGTAAATTAAGCTTAATTTGAAATCACCAAGAAGTGAGTTTTGTTTCTTGCAGCTCAGCGCGCACTTAAGGGATTTTCTGATGAAGAAAAGACAGAAAATAAACCATATAAATGCAGATAAACACACACACACACACAGACCCACATATCTTGCTGGCAATGTAGTTAAGCAGGTTGTAAATGGCAAACAATTGACAGCTTTTAATGAGCAAAAAATACAAACAAACAGCGAGCGGAAATGGAAAAATTGAAATTGCAAATTGCGCATTTCGACTTTTATTGCATCGCACAGGACTGAACATTACAGAACAGGATACACCCAGGATAATGCGAGGACTAAGCTGCTTGGCTTACGCCTGCAAAATTGATGGCCTGCAAATTGTTCCGCATAATTGCAAACGAAAACCTAATTCCAGTCCATTCAGAAAGCCATTTGCCAGTCGTCCAGCTAATATCGCTAAGCACTTAGCACTTGTATTTGTAATTACACTGTGTAACTGCACTTGCAACTGCTTAGTTTAGAACTATAAGTCATTAGATTATTTGGTAGATATGGCAATCAAAAAAAGTAACTACAATATTATTTTTGAATTTTAATACTTTCTGCATTTTTTAGCAATTAAAACACTCCTTCAGTTATTGTTGTTATTAAAGTTAAACCAATTGCATTAACAAGTCTTTACCACTACTTGGACAGACGAAGAATACAGGCAAACTGCAACAAGCTGACAAAAGTGCATAATTCTATTAAAGACGAACAAATTGAAACACAAACAAAACAGCCTCAGGTCCCAAACAATCTCTCCTATGCTCTCTCTCTCTTTCTATCAAACAGTTCCTCTTTTCCCGCTCAGCCCTTTCCACATTTGCCTGCCCCTCTCCAGTTTTGGCACTGAGGTACAATGCCTCAGTGGCTGCAAATTTGCGAAGAGAAAACTTTTCGGGCGTCGTCGAGAGTTGGGAGTTTCTATTAAAAATATTGTCAACTCAACACAGAAGAACCAACTATGGCGGCACACCGACTACCCTACTGACTACAGAGAGGCTGCAGGTCGACAAAGACTGCGAGATGCAGACTACGAGTTGAAGCCGAGACTGAGGCTGAGCAGGCTGTGGATGGGCTGCACAAAGTTTTCATAAAGAATTTTTGCAATGGCACTAAAAACTGCCAGCTGACAAATTGGCATCCTCGGAAGCAACACAAGCTGCTGCGCCGTCCTTACCCTTCTTGCGACCTTCTGTGGAGTGTGGCAGCTTGCGCCGTTGTGGTTGTTGTTGCTGTTTCAGCTACTGCTACTGACTGCAGAACTAAAATCGCAGTAAATTTTGAAGAAGGCATAAAAAATAAATTGACAATTTTTTGTGCACGTTTTGCCACTGTACACACACATACATACATACATATGTATTTAAACATGTATATGTGCAACCGCAAATACTCATGCCCACACCTATACTAATACGCCGTGCTTTTCATGCTGAAAAGCTTTTGCTTTTAGTTTGCCTTCTGCAATTCGAGGAATGCAATGCCACACTACGCCCCCGCTCTCTTCTGCTCTCGTGGGCCCTTGGGTAACCCACAACGATGAATTCTGCGGTTAGCTCTACGCTTTCGCAAGGTGTTACCGCTTCAGGTACCCCCTTTTCCTATACTTCTTCTGCCTCTTTCTGCAGCAGGCTCTGCCACTAACTCTAGTTTTGGTTGCGGCAATGCCACAAATTAAAATGTGGCCAAATTTTCACAAAATTTATTGTTTGTCGCGGCTTGGCAATTGGACAAAACGACAAGTCAAGTCTCAGCGCTGGCAAATAGGGTAAATGGCTTTTATGGCCAAATATTTAAACGGCCAAATAACACAAATGAAACAGTCGCGAAAAAACCGAAATATGCATGCGCTTCAATTGAAATCAAATGAATAAATCTGAATATTTACTTTAGTGAAGCATATAAAAACTTTTTCAATATGATAAATAAACTTAAACAGACTAAAAAAGCGAAAGCGAGACAATGCAAATACAAATAGAATGTTCCATTTTTTATACATTTACATTGAGTTTGATTTTCGCAAAAATGTATTCCCTGTAGATACGATAATTTTAAAGCACTTTAAAGCACATTTTACAAACTTGCCAAACAAGTAGCAAAATTCTGAAAAAATAACGAAAGTTTACGCGAAGAATGCGCTGCATTGCCAACAACAAAAACAAGAAAGGTTCATGTAGGTCTTTAGGTTAGCTTGGTCTCAACGAAGCTTGCATGCTCTTGCATACTATACTATTGTATAATGAAATGTTTTACCGCTTGTTCCTTAATTAAATTATATAATACTTATTAGAAGTTTTATATTAAAGAAGTCAGCTGTATAGGACTAAGTAAACATTGGCTAGACCCGGAAATTGGTAAAAATAAAGATACTCCTTTTGAAAGGGTATCTTTAGGATAATGCGACAACTAGAGAGCGAGCCAAGGCGACCAAATGACCGTCATTTTTGTGTGCCAGACTCTGGCCAAGTTTGCGAGGCACAAAAGAGGAAGAGAAACAAAGTAAAAAGTTGGGCGCATTTAATGAGTTTATTGAGCCAATTGGGCAAGTTGTGAACTTGCGTCAGTGCAAATCCCAATGCAAGATGTTGCAAGCGTAGCAAGTTGCAGGCTGCAAATGATTACCGATTCTTTGGCCAAGGGACACAGTAAAAGTTCTCATCTATACTGGATAAAAGCAAGACGAATTTTTATTTACGCTTAAGCATTTTGTGATTTTTCTTAATAGTTAATTTAGCCCATGAGCGCCAACTTGCCAGATCTAGCTAAGGCTCTGGCTCAAGCTTTAGCGGTAATTCCTTCACAGTCTCGACTCTTTTAGCCTTTTTGCTGAATGTTTTCTGCGAGGTTAATGTTGCTGCTACTGCTGTAGCTGCTACTTCTACTGCCAGACAACGCGGCTGCAGAATTGCGGCAGACAGAAGTCATTTAAGGAGAATTTATGGGATTTTAACTGACATTTAAACAGTACACTGAAAGAGAGAAAGAAACCCAAAGAAAAATAGGAAGAGAAGGGGTAAGAGAGAAGATGCCAAGACTCGTTGGCCAAGATTAGCGAGGACTGTGAAACAAATGTTATGGACAGCCCCAGATAATGGATGCTGCTTAGCTCTTCAAGCAGCCCTCGACTAGGCAAAAGAACTGACAGAAAAATGAATTGTAATTACAGTTTCAAAATTGCGGATTGCAAGTTTAAGGATAGTTTCTAAGCATTCCGAAACTTCTTGGTAATTGCCCTAAATTAACTTATTACTACTCCAGACAGAAGCTGAAAAACTCTTGACAGAAGCAACTTCGACATAGATATTTGGCTTAGCCAATAGGGAAATAATAGCATATATGTAGTAACATTTATCTTAGGTTTCGATCTCCAGTTTGTTTATCAGAAATTCGTCTTCTAGCACTCATAAGTTCGTCATAATTCATAAGATAGTTACCTTATATTTTAGCTCTAAGCTGTATTGGATGGCTGAAAGTAGAAAAAAGAGAAATAATAAAGATTAGTTATGCTATAAAAGTTGAAGCTTGATAATAAATCACTTAAGTCTTCAGCTGGTATTATAGGAAACATTATTATTGGAATTCAAAACCAAAACGTGTAAGCCATTTAGCTACTAAACTGACAATTTGACAGCCTGCACAACTGGCAAAACTGATTTAAGGTTCTAAAGCTGTACTAACCACATTCGGGGCATGCAACAAGCAGGCTCCTGAATTGTTAATCACAGCACTCTCCACACACACAGATATACACAAGCACAAAAGTGTCAACAGAAGGCAAGTCATGCAAAGGCAACAAAGTCTCAGTCAGAGACCCAATTACTTCGCTTAAGCCTGCCCCCCACCAGCTGGGAATCTCATGCCGATAGGCCTTTTCGAAAATAAATTTCACAAGTTTGCAACTTTGCAAATTGCACTACTTGACTCTGTAAACATGTGTGTGAGTATGTATGTGTGTGAGAGTGTTGCTTCTAGCATATTTTCATAATTCTGCCGAGACTTTCTAGAAGTTCATTCGCATGCAGCAGGCAAACAATTTGCTTCTGAGCTGTTTTGCCACATCGATAGCTCGAAACATTTTCAAACTACACTTGAGAGTTATTTTTATGTTGCTGGTTCTGATGCTGGTGCTGGCGCTGTTGTTAGTGCTGAATTTGTTGTTGCTGCAACAGTAATCAAAAAGTTAATTCTCCGAAAAACAAGGTAATTAGTGTAGCCGTGCCCATAAAAAGCAAACGAATGTGCAAAAATAACGAGGAAAGTTTTGCAAGTGCACAGCGCGCGCACGGTAAGGAAAAGCGCAACAAGAAAACTGTGTGGCATTGTTGGTTGCAGCTAGGAAAAACATGTTGTAATAAATGGCTTCGCCGGGAGAAAGAACATTACAACAACAACTACAACATGCCAGTACAATAGCAACAGCAGTAGAATGCCCTGCGACAATGCCACAGGTAGAAACGTGGACCTGGCAACAGTCGAAAGAGAAAAAAACACAAGCAGGACATATCCAACTTTGCCAGGTTGCCAGAGTTGGTGGCAACTGAGCTAAGGATATTCGCAGCAGCAGTGCAGCAGTTAATTATGTATGAAACTTAATTTGGCATTTAATTAGCGACTTAATTGTTTGCAAGAACAAAATGTGTACAATTTTACTTAACAGAAACTAAAAACAAACAAGTCCACAAACCTTTTATGCAGTTCAAGTTAATTCAATCGAGCACAAAATAATTATGATTTATTATATCTGTTGTGCTAAGTCAAGCTGTTTATCCTTGAACATAACTGTTCTGCCTTACGTAGCCTTAATCCAATTAATTTGAGCCCTATTGAAGTCGCTGTTAACCCTCAAAGGCATGCGAATGCGAATCACATTCCACACACAAACACGCACTCGCAGGAGCCTTCAAATTAATTAATAAACAAAACTTTCAGTTGCTCTCGAGTGGCACAAATAATTTTGTCGATTTTCATTTATTACGCTAGCAACGGCAACAACAATTTGAGTCATTTTCACACATGTAAATAAAAGCACAACATGTGCCAGCAAAAACCCTTTTTCCTCTTGCTCCTTCTCACTCTTCTTCCTCCTCTGTGTTGCTTCCGCTCCCGCCTTGTTTGGTTTGCTTATGCGTAATGACAGCATAAAGTTTTTGCAACCACATCAATCAAAAGTTTTTCATCATCACGTCATCAGAGTTATCAACATTTTGGCCGCAGGCGGAAAAACTATAGCTACGAAACTAGGAATGTATCAACGCCTTGCCTCGGCTACATACACATTCTGGTCATGTTGATAAACAGCAGAGAGATAGAGAGAGAAAACAACAACAACAACGACAACAACATCGTCATCAACAACAATAGTTAGTGCAAAGTCAACTGTGTTAGTATGTCTCCAAGGAACGATGGGTGTGGGTCTGTTTACCCGTCGTATACGTAACGTGTAAAAGTCCAGTGTCAAGCGACACATAGCCAAGTGCAAACGGAGGCAGGGCACCCGCCCTGCCACGCTAGATGTCTGCATAATTTATTAATACAGCAAGCAAGAAGAGTCTCACATAAATGTGTTTTGCACCTTCGAGAAGAAAAATGGCATCGTAAAACCTTGAAATACCAACTTGAAAATATCATCAAGTCAAGTGCCGGTGTCGGTAGTCGACGGCCCAACTAAATAACTCGAAGGAAATGCCGCAAATGCCGCACAAATCTTTGTAAACAGCAGTAGCAGACGCGCACAGACAACGCTGCGTATACGTAACACGCTGTACGTAATATTGATAAACCAGCCGCAGTTCATCTTCATCTTCATAATGGCACACGGACAACATAATCGGCTTCATCATCAATTGCGTGAGGTGTGAGGCCACACCTTGGGGTCTCAGATAATCTATGGTATTTATATACCATACATATATAATATTATATAGCAGTATACACGGTCATGAGTCAGCGCTAAGGAGGCGGTAATCTGCTTGACAGCAGCGCGCCAGAGCGACAGGACATCTTCATCTTTGAAACGCGTTTAATTATATCAAAGCTGCATAGTGAAAACGTTTTTGCTCGACTCACTTTTGCACTGGCTCCTGGACATGATACAAGGACCGAGCAACGAGGACACAGGACACTCACAGACACTCTCAACGAGATTCCAACTGGCATTAAGCAGGGGAATAAGGTAAAAGCAAAGGATCCTTTGCTGCCTGTACACGGCATTTATTCGCATTCCTGCCCGTTCGTTCCCCACACCCCCTCTCTACAATTCTGATGCCATCACATTTTACATTTGTTTCATTTGTGCGCTGTTTCACGTTTAGCTCGACAGACGGCTTTTGTGCATAATCGTGATACAGTTAGCTGGGCTTTAGCTCTGCCACCACCTACCTACCTTCCCTCCCAACCTCCTACACTCTACAACTCCGACGCTCTGCTTCAGTCCCTTTTACCAACTGACTTTGACTGAGATGTTTGAATGAACGATTTGGCTAAAGAAATAAGCTACCAATTACTAAAGTGTTTTACTCTAAAGCTTGACTCGTTGTTGTTGTTGGTACTAGACAGAAGGACATCAGGCGGTTAAGTGAATGTCAGCAGGTTACTTTAGCTTGCCAAAACGAGCTTGGGGCATGTCACGTTCGCATAGAGGAATAAAATGGAAAATTCCACAGCAGATTAAGAAAATGCTCCCCACCTTTAACACTCTAGTTATACCGATTTGCAATAAGGTAAAGTTTAGAAATATAGTACCATATATTAAGTGCGAAGTTGACCTGATTATCAGCAATTGCCCCAGTTAAGTAAAGCAAAAAATGCGAACTTCTTTCTTCGCTGTGTCTTCCTGCTCTTCTTCTTTTACATACATTAGCGCGCAACATGGGGAAACTATTTGCGTCTTTACAAGCGTCAAATATTTATTTACATTACAAGCAAAGCAATTTGTATGTACGTATGTGTGCTATGTATGTGTGCCCATAGAGAGAAAGACCCAAAACTTTAATAGCTGTAATCAGTAACAAGATTGGGAAAGTAAAATAGGAAAACAAAGCACAGACAAACTAACGAACAGACAGTGAGACAGGCAGACAGACTGGCAGACACAGACAGACAAATTCAATTGGGTTAGTTAGTCAAGCACAAAAGTCCCGGCCGGCCGTGACCATCTTATTAGCATTTAAGATTTAATTTCGTCAAAGTGGAGAAGTCAACAGCAAAGGTCGCAGCTGCAGGCCGCCCTTTTGTGCTTTCAGCACCCAAAAGAAAGACACGTAACCAGGTAAAACTAAGGCTCAACACATGTAGAACGGAATGCTAATGACATTTACCATCCCACTGTCTGTTTGCCCCTCCGTCTGTCAGTTTGTCTCTTTGAGTAAGTCAAAGGGCAACACGGCAACTTCATTGCTTTTTCGGTTAGTTAACCGTACTCGACACGTTCCGCTCGGCTGGGTCAATATGCGGCGCTTTGCCCTGTAATTAAACATTTTTTTGCGCCTGCGAAATCAGGTAAAGCAAAAGGTGAATCTCTGTAGAAGATTTCTATCATCTGCTGCTGCCACAGTGCTCGTCTTTCTCTCTCTCTCTCTCACTCTGTGCTAGCTACGAAATTAATGAGTGTCGTCCGTTGCCTAGAGCCAGTTCATTCACTCAACGACGCATTCACTCAACCATTCCTCCTCCAGCTGCTCCCACTGTCGACTCTATTTCGAACAACTCTTCAATTAGACCTAACGCTAGTTTGCAGACCCAATTTTGCGGTCCATCGCCTAAACGGAAAATTCGAATTTAATTGGCAACTCTGAGTGGCCAACTAATTGATGAGTTAATTCATTCGAGGTACAGATCTTCTGCCAGGTACAAACAGAATAAAGAGAGAAAAAGAGAGAGAAAATAAGCTATTTATTTGGCACCACAAACAGAATAAGCAATGGCACATGAAAGCAACAATATTGCAGTGACCCTGTACTATGTCGATGCAAGAGACGGGTATATGCAGACAGGGTTAACGATAGTTATGAATATATTATACAGCTATCTATCTATGTACTACTATTGTATGTGTATGCAACGCCTACCCTGCACATGTGCAAGCCAAGCAGGCTCTTTTATCAAAATACTTTCGATTGGATTACAAAGTTTTGGCCAGCAAACTTTTGCGATAAATCAAATTTTGAAATACACAACAAAAAATACTAACTTTGCATATACATAGAAGAGTAGAAGTAGGTAGACCTAACGAACTATATATTCCATATACATACATAGATGTGTAAATATTCTTGATCAATATAATTCTTTATCAATACAATAAGCATCATAAGATTTGTTTTACTTTGTAATTTGTAGAAGTTAGTGTTAGATACCTTACTGGTTATTTATAAAAGGGTATTTTACTGGCCAGAGAGATATATTACTACAATTTCTGTTGTTTAAACTACTTAAAAAAACTATTTTGTTGTTCTGTCTTCCAATAATCCACTGCGAATTGCAATCCTGAATTTCGAGTCTCGTGTGTGTAATATATAAATTTCATAAATGCAATTTCAACAGAACATCACACACATGGAGAAAAATGGACGAAAAAAGAGCCCAGACGTGCTGCAATAACTGGACCAATGTGTTTCTGTTGTTTCAATGGATTTATACGAAATACTCGAGAGAGTGATAAAGTGTGAGAGGGAGGCAGAGTCAACAGAGACAAGACATCAGCGTCAATGTCAATGTCATTCACTTTTTGTGCTTGTCAACACACACACATACACACACCTAGACAGACAGAACCTGGTGTTATGCATTTTGAATATTTATGAAAAACTCTCAGCCCCCTTGTCGCCTGGCTTGACCGATATGCAATTCAGACAGGCAGACAGACAGATATATGTATGTATAAACAATTGAGTTTCCCTTGGCAAGCTGGCTGTAAACATTTCTCTGTCTATCACTCCCCTTCCCGTTTATGCTGATTACGCCCTGAAGTGCTGGCAAATCGAATGCAAATAATTATTCAACATGATCCACAAACACATATGTATGCAAAGTTATGACCAGTCCCTACCAGAGTCCTTAGGATAATTGCGTGAATATGAACATATTAACATATTACAAGACTGCAAGTATCTCTTGGGGCTCTTGCTTCATGGCTTCTCTCTTCATTTCACATTGTTCTGAGCAATTATGGAACTGTCCAATAAATAATTACAGCCTGTTCGCATTGCAGATGAAACTGATACGGCTGTGTGTTCCTGTTATAGCATGCTTTGTAGTCAAAACTAAATACAGCCCGGCCGACATTGAGAGTCGGGTTGTTCAATTCAATAAAAAACTGTGTGTGCAATGCCAAAACTCGAGTGTTTCGGACAGTTCGGCAACAGGACTGTTTGGATTAGTGCCTGCTGATTGGACACGAAACAAAGAGAATTCCAAATTAAATTAGAGCTAATTCATTGGCATGAACAAATGCACTTCATAATACATATACATGTATAACGAGCGTACACTGATATCAGCTCACTAAATGTGTTGAATATGTGATAAGTGATCGCTTTAAGTATGGAATATTTCCTGAATACCTTTAAATGTAACTAACATTTATATTATCTAGATTGCCTTTAAAATTCCAATTTGGCAGTTTATTTTTGGCATGCTGAAAGTATTCTGTCAATAAAAATCCCTATGAAGTTGACGCGCCATTACATTGAACAAAAGATTTATGCAGTGTACACAGCACACTGTATACCCAGCAATATTATATGCTTTTGACAGCAACCGACCAACACAGAACGACTGAAGTATGACATTTTTGTATGGCGACCCAAAACGAAAGAGAGTACAATCGAAGCACTTCACTCTATATGCGAATTGTGTCTCTATGTGTGTGTGTGTGTTTGACTAACAGAAAACGACAAACTAATTCAATCTCTGTCGCGCTTGTCCATTTTTATCACTCCACACATACTCTTCCTATGCTCCTTCTCCTCTACTGCCCCGTGGTTCTGCCCTATACAGACTCGAACAAAAAGTGCATTCGTGTGAATTACATTTTCATTTGTATAGAATTTTCATTGCCAGCAGGCCAAGTGAGATACTCTTCACACATGTCTCCCATATAGCACCAGCCCCGGAGTACGTTGGTTGGTTTGAGAGTTCAGGTCTATCGTGTTGCTCGTGTTGCTTTGACAGTTTCTGGCACACTGCCAGGCGACGGCCGATGGTGAGCAGCAGACCCGTTTCCTCTTCCTCCCTATCCCTCAGTTGCAGCGCCAGCCTGGCGAGGAATGGAAAATTTAGCACGCTCGACGGCAAATAAAAAATTGAAGTAAATTTGGCAACTGACTGCAGTCGTTAGGATGCCGAATCCAAATTCGAATCCTTGGCGTCAGCGCTCAGTGATGCCAAGGTTTCCCTGGGCATACGAAAAAAAAGAGGAAAAACTTCACATGCAGCATTGCGACAATGTAGTTAGACAGACAGGCAGACGCACATGCAGCCTCGCTGGCAGACAGAGCAAGTCAAACAGTTGGGCGGGCAGGGCAGACAGGGCAGGTCGAGGCTGACAGACGGCAAGCGACAAACGACAGGCGACTGTCTGTCTACATATTAAAATATTCGATGAAAATTCAAGACTTTTTTAAAGGTAACAAGCTACGCAATTAATTTCTATAAAGAGGGAGCGTATACGCAATTTTGGCACGCAACGCAGCGTGAAAATCAACCTGGCCTTGATCGCGCCGCTGCTGTGGCTTCTACCGGAGCCATTGCCGGCTTGGTTTGTGTCTGGCTCTGAGCCAGGAACAACACAAGCTACAGGGAATATTTACTATGTCAGCCGCTTCGTCCGAGGCAGGCCAGAAACAGAGAACAGGAAAGCAGAGTCAAGAGCAGCGCAGCTTATTAATATGCACATCAGTCGGGGCAGGTGTCTTTGCTGCCATTTTATGCCACAATTTGAGCCACGTGACGCAGAGTTGGCAGTGATTTGCTGCTGCCACAGCACAGCACAGCGTCGTGTCGCTGACAGGGCTTTAATAATGTGGGCATAATCGTTGGCACAGATTCGCATCTGCAGCTGAAAATTAACAAACTTCGTCCACGCCAAAGCCGACGCTAGATGGGCTGAGTTATTGGCAATAAGTTGGGCAAAAAAAGAGCAACAACAGCATTAGGCTTCCATCCAGGAAGTGAGAGTGAGAAGTAATTTCATTGCCGCACACACGCCCATCTACATCAACACACACTACTACGCCCACTCACACTCCCACACACACAGCCATATGAGCTGTTCATCAGCAGCTTGTTGGCCAGGCCAGAAAGACGCCCGTCAACGCAACGTTGCCAACAATAGACATCGACCCTTACTTAGCTTTCCATTCACCACTCTACTCTTCCCCATCCTTAATCCTTGGCACAGCACAATACATGCTGAACAGGACATTGGTCCTTGGCCAAGGACCTTGTTACATTCTGCACAGCCAGAGAACATATTGTAGTTGTAGAAGTTCAAGAACTCAGCTGCCAGTTGAGGATCTAATAGGGAACTAACTATGCACTCCAGCTGCAAAGTGATTGAGAACTTGACAGCACCCCCCCTCCTCACCCCCTTTGCAACTAGTCTCGTACAATGACTTGTCGTGTTTTCATTTTCTTGTTGCCATTTCATTTAATTATAGTCCCCATTCATCACATTGCAACTCTTTGTCGGGTTTGTCAATCCAAAATCACTGTGATAATTGCAGTCGATAGTGCTGCAACTTGTTAAGTTGCTCAGTTTCCCCTTATTACTCTATTAAGCTTGCAGAACGCAATTCTGGATTTAAAAGGTGGTTAACCTTTTAAATCCAGAATTGCGTTCTTCATTATATTAAGAGGATATTTTGTGGTGGTTAAGCCCGATTTCCGCTATCTCTTTATTTTCATGCAGTCATCAACATATTTTCTTTTTTTGTAGATTTTTTTACTTTTTCCCCATGCAAAACGGTTGCTGGCAGACCGCTTGCATTACGCTTCATCCCATGTGATGCCACAAGTCCTGTGTGCAACATATGCATACATTAATACCTGTACCAACATTGCCAACATTACAAACATTACAATATTACATTTGCAACTTGAGTTTTTCGTTACTCCTTCTCTTTCCTTCCCCTTCTTACTCTCTCTCTCTCTCCCTATTTGTCTCTCACCCGTACTTTCCTGTCCTGGCTTCGTCTTACGTTACTGAAACCCTGCGAATTCTGTGCGGGCTCTAGCTTTGAGCTTCTGTTTTCAATACAGCATTAAAGAGGGTATATTCATTTGCCCAGAATCTTACTACGCAATAAGGGAGATTTCTATACCGCTATAGAGAATATATTTTCTAGACCATATTACCCATATATCCCTTTATCTTTATAAAATGGTTAAGTATAATTCGCACAGGAATAAGAGGCCAAGGGTATCAAAGCTTCCACGTGACCAAGGTCAGCAACGTTATTTTCGTTGAATTTTGAGCATTAGTTTTGGTTTTTTTGCCAACGTTTACACTCTTGTCTCTCTGTCGCACTCCCTATCGCCGGCTGTCTCTGTTTCTATCTCTGTCTACCTGTCTGCCCGTGTGACTTGCTTGCTCTACCCTGCTTCACCCGACAGCTGTTCCAGCTGCTCCTTCTGCTTCTTGGATCGCGCATAAAAACTGCTCCAATTACTGGTTGGCATAGTGGGTTGAGTGTCGTCTGCGGAAATTTGTTTATTTCACGCGCGTTACGTTTGTCTTCCTGCCGTTTCGTTGTTTTTTTATTGGCAACGAAACTGAGTGGAAATGGTAGAAAGAAATGGAGGTGCAAAGAGGAAAGAGGAGAAAGGAAGCACAACATGTATTGCCATGGCTCGCATATCCTTGCCGGCTTCGCCAAGACTAACTGACAGTTAAATGCGTCGCAGTCCTTGCAGATTTCATTTTCGAAAATATTTCAATGTATTTTGCATTTTACACCGATGACATTTTATCCACAAACAGCCACCTCCCCAGTTCGTCTCTTCCCACTGCCCACTACCTGTGCATGCCCAAGAAAACCACAAACGGGATTCAATGCGAGAGCCCTGACAGCAACTAGCACGACTATAACTACAGCCCCAACACACTCAGCGAAATCAAATCGTTCGGAGCTGTAAAACTTATTTTAAAGACTCAATTTTGCTCACATTAAATGTATGCTACATTTTAATAATTTCTTGCAAGTATTTGCATACACTGTTTCTTTTTGTGTTGCAGCTCAAAGCGAAAAAACAACAAAAAAACAAAATAAGTTTGAAATTGAGAGCAT
The DNA here is from genome assembly GCA_018903675.1 of Zaprionus capensis. NCBI lineage: Eukaryota > Metazoa > Arthropoda > Insecta > Diptera > Drosophilidae > Zaprionus > Zaprionus capensis. The sequence goes on from JAEIFN010000011.1 coordinate 7,751,452, forward strand.
ACCAGAAGACTTGGTGAGTCGCAATAGTCTTACAATGCAATAACAAAGTAACCATTCTTTAATACATTCAATTATAGATATAGTACATTCGTTTGTGCAACATTGTTAGAAGTAATTGCAATATCCTTAATTGTTTTTAATTATGTTTCCCTTAGTAACCAATTTAATATAATTTACAAAATCATTTAATTATTTTGTTAAGTGTGTATTTCTCTAATCAACGCGTGACAATCAAAAACATTTAAAAATAATTTAACTAGATGGCTTCCAAATCAATTAAGTATAATTAAAAGCCAATTGTGAACTAATTTACATGAACAATAGATTCAGAGCCAATTCTTCTATTCTACCAATCAAATACTTTCAACCTAGGATAGTAATTATACATTTATAATTCTCATTTCAACTGAAAAGGGTATTAAGCCCTTAGGAAGTGTTCTTTGGTAAGGGCCACATGCAAACAACTCAGCTACGGCGTAGGAAAAGTTTGTGAGGGAAACAGTTAACTATGGTAATAGATAAACAAATGGCGAACAGCAACCTAGAGAAGAAGCGAAGATATTTTACTTCAAAATTAATTTAATTTGGCAGACAGTAAGATGGGCAAACAAACGTACAACATGAGAGAACCATCAAAACCAACACGAGCACAAGAACAGCAACAGCAAAATAATAGGCGTCTCACACCTGCATCTACTTCTCTGGCAACAGTTGGCAACAAAGCGAATCACGCACACATACACACACACATGACTGGTACACATGTGTCTCATCTAAACATTTGCAGGCGTCTCTCTGCTGCTGCTCTGCTGTAATTAATAATAATTTGCATTCGCAGTTTGCAGTTCAGCGGCCGTGTGAGATTACGTTTTAATTAAATTATATGCGACCATGTTGTGCTTCTGGGGCAGGCGTGTTTTGTGGGCGTGGCTAATCATGGCTGCTATCTATGCAATGGGCGTGCAATGTGTGCCTGGGTGTGTGTCTATGTATGCAGTGTGAGTGAGCAGCTACTTAGTTGCAACGCAGCATGCATAAATGATTAGCGCTATCTGGCGCCATTTTGGGTTCAGTTAGCGGCTTTGTGGCAACACGACACAATTGCCAAATAACAACAAAGAGAGGTATTAAAGAGCATTATCAAACTAGTCTCAATTCAATAAGCAAATCGACAAATCTGTTTGGATATAAAATAGTTTACCAAGTTGAACTTGTAAGAGCTCCTTAATAAATGGCACTCTTAAATAAATGACGAAAACAACACACTAAAAACTTCATGCGATTCGCATTTATCAGCCTATCAAAGGGGCGAATGGGTGATGTTACGTATACGAGCCGTTGACCATAAACAAACCCATTTGGGGCAGCTAAACAAGCCAGCCACACCAACAACAACAACACAAGTACAGAGGGCACAGCAGTTGCAAATACCTCTCGGGGCAAGGATTCCGGCAACGGCAACGGCAGCGGCAGCCAAAGCGAAGGCTATTAAGAGCTTTTGAGCGAAACTCGCCGTAAATCAAGTTATTTTAATTCAATATCAAGTTACGGCCCTGCTGTGCCCCACTGTGCCCCGCAGTGGCCCACTTGTACCCCACAGTTACCGCAGCGAGTGGCCCACAGCGAGTAGCTACAACAATGGCTAGCGCAGATGTTGCCGTTTTGGACAAGTTAGTTCCTGTGGCCATCGGTTGACAGACTGTGTGTGGGGTAGAAGAAGGCATTGATTTCGTTTATCTACGATGGCAAATTATTCATTTGTTGGCTGGCCCACACAGCACAAACAGTAACAGAAGCAGAAACAGAAACCGACACAAGGATCGAGACCGACACCGTGACCGAGGCAAAGTTTGCAGTGCGCCTCGTGAATCGGCCCTAATTTGGCAATTTGATTTCGGCTAAGAAGCAGAGAACTCTGTGCACAATGTACAGCGGTACTGCGTTGTAGAACCATTGCTTCAGTGGCGCTAAGATGTTCATTTGTACAGTGGATGGAAGAGGACACAGTGATTACTTTTGCATTTCGTTATTTTCAATATTTCTATTTCAATACATTACTATTGGATTGGTGAATATGTGCATATCGGCTATGGACCGATATCTACTTATACATCAACTGAAATAATCACTTAAAATGAGAATTTCCGTATAAAAACTAAAATTTAATGAATTAAAACTATAATTATTGTGTTAAACGTTTGTCCCCAAGAGATCTGATTCGAATAACCTTCAATTGAAGACTTTTAAACTCTATTAAAACTGTTTGCTACTATCATATATAATTGGCAATTGCGAAATTAACCTATATTGCTATTTAATTGGAAACATCGGCTACCACTGTGCTCTGTGAACGGAGGGAGCGCAAAGCTTAAAGCTAAGGGAGCTATCTGCTGTTTGTTGTTTAATTTCCCTTCAAATTGCCAACACAATAAATACGAAACTCATTCAGCCTTGAATATTTGAACATTTGCACAATGGAAATTGTGTATTATATTATGCCAGAAAGTTTGCTGCCAAACTCTCAAGTCTCTCGCCCAAGCAATTGCCAAATTTATGTGCAGCATAAGTAGTACATTTGCCTCAATTGTTATGCAAAGCTGCTGCAAACACACACACTCACACAAACACCGACAATTATATTACTTCAGTAACGATTACATTTATATTTACATTTCCATTAATGTGACCATTACGATTCATTGATGAAGTAGAAAATCGTCGCCTGATTTCGATTTGGATTGCGATAAAAAAGATGCATAAATTATGAGAGAATGTTGAAATTTTCATCCGCTCAAAGCAGTTACTCAATCAGATAAACAACAAATTGATACAAATTATTTTTAAATACAAATAAATTGTAATCAATTTATTGAAGCTCAAAAATGATTTATATGCCTTCGCAGAACATTTAATCCATGACAATAGAATGTGGGCGCGCATGGAAAATAATTTCGAAATAAATTCTTAAAAATAAAAATATATTTACTTAAAATTACCAGAGCTTCCTTCTTCTGTTTTATAATCGCTTCACATATTCTTCTTATTTTGAAATCTAATCATTTATGCCTTTGTTTAAAAAGGACCTTTCCGAACTCATAAAAGTTGCAATAACAATTAAAAATTCAGTTTTAATATTGATTTGAACAGCATTTGGTAGCAGATTAAATCTGTTCAATCAAAATACTCCGCTGTACTTAATCCCAAACAGATCTGCTATAATCTATTCCGAATGGGGAATGCAGAAAAAAGTCAAAAATATATTTTTGTGTAAATTAACTGGGGGTAAAGGAAAAGATGGCAAACTATGCAACAGCCACTACATGCAACAACGGCAGCAAAAAGAAACAACAACAACACCAACAACTGGCATAACAAACAAGCCACAAATACGCACACACACACGCAAACATGCATGCACAAACACATACATAACATTCATATACTGCTTGCAGAGTCTGAGCGCAGAATTTTGCTATGAAATAATCCGCAACGACAAATATGCGCGATTTTTACCACCGGTTCAGCCCGCCCGCTTACCCTTCCGCACGTCCGACCGTCTGTCCTTCCTTTACGGCATCTCTCTCTCTCTCTCGATGTGTCCATGTTTATTTGTGTGGCTTGGCCAGTTGGTTAGCCAAGCCCCAAGCACACACACACACACTCTCACACACATACGAGTATTTTGGTGGAGCCAGTTACCAGACGCCAGTCAACAGCAACAATGGAAACAACAGCAACAGCAGCGGCAGCAGCAGCAACAATGGCAACAACAACTGCAAACCACATACATAAACCGGTTCAACGAAATTCCAGTCAAGCCAAACAGCCAACAGCCGGGCCAAGTCAGAGCCGTCTCTATGTCGAAGATTTGGCTCGAAGCGGCAGCAGCAGCCAGCGACAGAGCCCCAGCAGCAGCATCAGGGGCAGCAACAGCAACAGCAGCGCGTAGTAAATGTCAGGCGAGTGAACGGTTTCTAAGCGAGGGAGTTGCTGATGGTGGAACTGGGAGCTGCGAACTGGAGAGGGCAATGGAACAGGCAGATAGAACATTGCAAAAAGTAAAGAAATCTCTGCGTGCTTAGAAACTCACAGAAAAGCAATGCGAACTGTAAAACTAGGACTGGCAACGGATTGTGAAGACCGATGTAATGGTTTCGTGAACTGGAGGTTCACAAGTCGAAAGTACTCAGCGATCGGAATCCTCTTGTTCCCTAAGCTCGTTCGGGGCGGGGTGGGTTGTTGCTGATCCTCGACTCCAGTACATAAACTTTATTTAGGATTCCTCGGAAACTATTTCAATGGAGCTAGACTCCCAAAATTTTAAATCAACAAAGACCAAAAGTACACAACAAAATAGGAAGGCTTTTACAAATAGACATCTGATGAAGAGCGGCGTCTAAGGTGATGTTCGACGCTCGCAGTCTGTACCCTACCCAACCATGATACTCAGCGCGAGGCAGTAAGAGAGTATCCCAATAACAGAATTGTTTATCTATTCATTATGCCATGTCTTCAGGAATTAAGTAAACACTTAAGGATTCATTATAACTTATATTTTATTTCTTAATTGATAACAGAGTTCTTCAGCATATGGCATTAAGTACGTTAAGCAAACAATAATCTATCATTATCGGAAACTACCAGCAGAAGGCTAGACTATTGATATTTTTCCAAAACTGTACTTATTTTGTTGTCCACTATGGTAACAAAAGAAGGCTAATAATTCTAATTAATAACAAAATCTATTTTTATTTAATCTATCAGCGTACAATATGCAATCGCAGGAATATTTAATCTAAATGTGCTAAGTTTTTGTAGGCTAGTGTAGTGTAAGTCGAACATTGCGCCAGCGCGACAGCTGATCATGCTTGCGTGAGCTTTCGTTGTTTATATGTATGTATGTAGGCATGTGCAGTAATATGTATGTAGGTATTCTTGTTGTTCGCAAACATTGATGTTATTATTGCAGAGATTTAGCACTGATAATGTTTAAGGAATATTATTGTAAATATTTTGTAGGCAATGTATTATTCATACATATATAAATCTATACTTCCCCATATGCACACATATACATAATTAATTATATATAATTATATATACTGGGTAGATATAGGTATATATACATAGGCATAGAGAAAAGTGAATTTTAGTCGGTTTTAATATTGTTTGTTGTTTTCATTAAATTATTTAAAATGGAATTAACAAAAAAACTATTGATTTTAATTTCTTAGCAAAGTAGACAATTCAATGTCAGTATGTATATACGGCTCGAGTTTCAGTATGTATGTATGTCTGTATGTATATTAGCATAGACTACAGCATAACTATACACATACGCACTCATCATCACTGAGCCGGCGGTAAAGCTTTGCCGCTGCACATGCGTGTATGCATATACATACATATACGTACATACAAATTGTATACTTGGAAAAGAAATCAAAACATTAAAACGAAATGGTCATTGCAGAACATTGAAATTTAAGCAATAAATAAATAATTGTTTATGTTTCGCACTTACATGACTCTCCACGATGAAAGGCCTTCCAACGATGTAGATGTGTGTGTGTATGTTGGTGTGTTTGTAGGTGTATTTGTTGTATTTAGCACTTTTAATTATTAATTAAATTGTCTTTGTTACTGCATATGAGTTCGTTTTGAGGGGCATGAAGTTATTTAAGAGACTGGCAGTAATTTAGATAATTATTAATAATTGAACTACTGATCGGTGATCAGTTAAAATTTAACATTGGCGAATTCACAATTTTACATACACAGCCAGCATATACATAGCATTTTTCCCAATGAAATTGGCAATTATAAACATTCAATGATCGGATTTACACTATTTAACACTATTCACTGCTGGGGCAATATTTTGCAAAGAGGATCTAAATCCGAAAAAAAATATAAAAAATATACACTCGAATTCACTGACCGAGTGCAAGCAAAGAAGATTAATAACTAAACTATTGTAGATAAGCCGACGCTAGAAAGCTTCTAGTGGCTGCGCAGCTGCACTGGCTCTGTAAGGGGGGGTGAGGCACGATAAAGCTCGATCCCAGTGTAGGGAGAGGCGATGCACACGTCGAAAGAGATCCAACTGTGGTTGTTTCTGCCGCAACAGACTTCCAGAGTGGGAATTTCGAATTCCAAACTCAACCAATGTTTGGTAGAACGCAATGTGGCGACAGGGCTGAACGCTCCCGGCAAACTTATGATTTTCCAAATTTCCAATTACTAGATTCGTCAGCCCACACCAATGCCTAGCAGAAGTCTCTGCATAAAGGTGGGCTACTAAAGTCGTCGATTGGTGCAGGCTGGGTCACTGGGACTTGCGTCAACCAGGTTAGCTAGGGGCAAAAATGATGACTTTAGTAAGAAAATCAAATTTAGCAAAAATGCGAGGGGGGTGACTTACTTTTTCTTGTGCTGAGCACAAAGAAAGCAATTATAGGCTCTTAGCCTGATCGGGAAGGCTGATGTCTTCGGATTTCTGGTCCAGAAAAGTGGGCGTGGCAAATGGGGTTATGTCTTCGGATTTTGGTTTTTTTCGCATTTAAATGCACCGACACGGAATTAATTTAGCTGCGTATACGTGCACTATAGGCAGCTGTAAATTTTTATTCCACAGACTTATCGAATATTAACGCACGAATATAGACTCAACACGTGTAGCAAACGCAGCGCTAACCGACGTGGAGTGGACACTTGTAGTTTCAACCGATCAGAAAAGAGGGCAAATAGAGAAGGGTAGCAGCATTTATAGATCAGGCTCTCCGCAAAGAAGAGCTTTTTCTATGATTCAGCACCTACAAAGATGCATCTGAGCGCAACATGACCCTTAAGCCTATGCTTGCAAGCTTTGACATGCAGTTTGAATTAGCGGATGCTGGTTTGAAACTAGGGGATCACTATGCACGGCAACAGCAAACATCATCGAACATGTTCGAAGCAACAAGTTTGATGCGATCTTGCTCGTGTGTTGTGTTGACCTAATGATGTTGCTAAGCTAGGTTGGGGACTTAGCTAAATCAAATCAGCAATATTTTTATCGCTACCAAATCACTGCGATAAAACGACAAATTTTGATATTCGTTTCAATGGGGCAACGGCGACCATTACACCACCCGATAATCTGACACCGTCAGACGGAAAGATTAGCGGGAATCAGCTACGAAGATCTTTAGCGTGATAAGTACCGATATCTTTTCCTTGCAAGTCTTCTAATTGGTAATAACAGCTACCAAGCTTTCTTGCAATGCGACATTTTACAAATTGTGGGCCAAGTTTCTTTAAAGCGTTGGGAAACAAGTCTTTAACAACAGCGAGCTGATGAAGCTGCTGGGGGCTCAATGGATAAGAATTCGGATCGGGCGAGTCTAACGAAGCGGAGGGTGAATCAAGGGCGCCAATGATATTGGGAGCAAGCTGAAATATTTTCCAAAAATCGTGACCCAAGATAAGTTTTTGTTTTAGTGACGGAATAACATACAGTTTTATTGGTTTAACCAAATTATTATATGATACTTCAACGTCCAAAACTCCGATAATATTTTGTTTTTCTCCCCCTGCTGTGTTGACATGCGACTTCAATGGTTTATATTGTGCAATCGCTGAGAAGTCTTTAGCAGCAAGAGTGGAACCTATGCAACTGATATTCGCTCCAGTATCTAACAGACCAAGTTCTGTGAAGTCTAGAAACGAAACTTCTGCATAGCTACGTAAATCTTTATTATTATTAAAGATAGTTGATATTATGAGTTTATTGTTTTGTTTAATTTTAGCATAATAAGTTTTTAATCGGCGAACGCGATTACTAAGGCGAATAGGTTGACTAAAGATACGATTCTTAACTTCTAAATAGTTTTTCAGTCTCTCATCATACGAGCGATGATAAAGAGGAACGGTAGTAGACGATAGAGAGGGTTGCTCAACCGAAAGAAAAACGGGATCAGACGAATCTGATGTTGTACTCGTTTCGGGCTTAGTAATATTCAAATTTATGCTTTCGGGGGCATCCGGGTGTTGTTGGGTGCTCCCTGTCGACGGTTTTCCGACAGTTTTTGCAAGCAATTTTTACATTGTGGCTTGTAAACATTAAGTTTGCCACAACCATAGCAAAAGATACGTCGAGATGCAAGGCAATTCTCCCAAATGTGACCAAGCTCATCGCAGTTCCAGCACGTAAGTTTTGCATGCGCGTTACGAAGAGCAGCAAGTTCGTGATCATGTTGCACATCTTCTTCTTCTGAACATGATGCTTCAAGGGCGTGAATTTGTCTTGGAGGAGTAAACGGCTTTGACTTTCGTACTTGCTCAGCTCGACAGTTGAGTTCGTACGATAAATTCTCACTCATCTGTACAAGGCGACGCAAATGTCCCACAGAATGTACAGGTTGATACAGTAATTTCTGACGTGTATCAGGCAACAAATTATTTTTAAGAATTTCGACTAATTCTTCTTCTGCAACTTTTATGGAGGATTTATCGATTAGCGAAGCCACGCTTTCATAAAAAGCTGAGAAAGGTTCTCCAAACTTTTGCTTACGCGATCTTATTAACTCCATAGACATAAAAACTGAGCGATAATCTTTGTAGTGTTGGCGAAGAGCAGAGCAGAAATCAGACCAGACTATGCGGTTGACTTGCTTGTGGTATCTCCAATACCAATCTCGGGCTTTGCCAGCAAATAGCACATGCATATGTTTGCACATGGCCGTAAAATCGCTATCCAAAGTTTCATCTGTTAGTGATTTTACCCTATATATGAATTCTTCCACCCCTAAACCTTCTGGGGATCCATCGAAATGTAAATTCCACTTCTGCATAATATCTGCAGTCTTGCGGGTGAACAGGGATGAAGTTACGGGAGACGGAGTTTCTCGCACGGGAACAGACGGGACTTGAACATCAACTGGATTTGTTTGGGTGTTCAAAGACGACATTAATCGAGATACAGTTTGTTCAATCATCTTCTGAATAACTGTATAATCAAACTCGTTGTTGCGGTGGGCAGTTGGAGGGCGAAAAGGCCTTCCTCGTTGTCTACCACGAGTGGATCTAACTGGAGCTACTTGAGGAGGACTGTTACTGACGTCCAAAACTGATGAAGCAGCAGCGCTTTGATTCAAAGAGCAAGGCTCTTGATCATGCGAGGTGCTTGGGCCTTGAACTTGCTCTAAAGCTTTTGTCAAATTACGAGTCATAACTCTCGAGGTGTTTTGTGCAGTCGGTGCGATCGGCTGTGCTCTAGGAGGTGAACAATTGCCGACGACCAGCTTAGGATCGTTAGGTTGAATGGCGGCATTACAAGAATAGCAACAAGAATGACTGACCATCCAATTTTCTAGGCAAAGTTTATGAAAGACATGCAAACATGCTAAAGAGTAGCATGGGTGCGTGTTGTACATTAACTGATTACAGATAGCACATTTACTATCTGCACTGGCCAAAAGAGTTGGCGTGTTCCGAGGGCTGTTTGTAACAGGCATTTTCATAACAAAAGGTTTCCTGAATGACATATATTGGCAAATGAATAGATAGTACAATTAAAATACAAAAGATGCAGTTTGTAAAAAGCAGGTGTTTATTATATAGGGCTATTGAAATTAACGAAAGGTTTTAATTTCTTGATTTGCGCCATCTATCTAGTGAAGCTATTCGGCAAGTGTATGCAAAAGCAGCATGATCACGAGTTCCATGACAACAACTAAACTAAACTTCTAACGAAAACAAAATAACTAAATAATCCAATCAATTGTTATGGTACTAGGGTCCACACTTATTTAATTAGAAGCGAAAGAAAAATATGTCAAACTAGCAATCAGTATTGGTAGGCAATAATGCTCTGACATCAATATTCTGGAATTGGGTATAACAGTATTTCACAACGATAGCTAATCAAACAATAGTATTTCCTAGACCTAACGAAGAAAAGAAAGCGAGCAATAATGTGAGAGAAGGAAATCATATATATAAATATATATATATGTATAGCTGATGTTCATTGCTATATTTTCCAAATCGAAAAAGAAAAGTCAATGGTTTCTCGGAAGGTAATCCTAATACAGAATTATCCAACAATCGTAGTCCGTAAAACAATTCTAACCGAATGTATCTGTACCAGCGGAAGCTAGACAAGACTATCTTAGCAACGTCAGCTGGCAAGACATGCATGGAACTTTTCAACTCTACACAAAAGGTGTGTGTGGGGAAATCTACTTTAGCTGTAAACCAACCAAACTTTATTTGACATAAGATGACTCACACGTTTGGAAGCCAAAATTTTATGGAAGCGTCCAAACGGGGCAAACAAAAATTTGGAAAGGTGTTGTTTAATCCTTTTAAAGGCTACAGAGGCTAGAGAGGATAGAGAGGGCCCCACGTTGGGCGCCAAAAATTTATGTGAAGACCGATGTAATGGTTTCGTGAACTGGAGGTTCACAAGTCGAAAGTACTCAGCGATCGGAATCCTCTTGTTCCCTAAGCTCGTTCGGGGCGGGGTGGGTTGTTGCTGATCCTCGACTCCAGTACATAAACTTTATTTAGGATTCCTCGGAAACTATTTCAATGGAGCTAGACTCCCAAAATTTTAAATCAACAAAGACCAAAAGTACACAACAAAATAGGAAGGCTTTTACAAATAGACATCTGATGAAGAGCGGCGTCTAAGGTGATGTTCGACGCTCGCAGTCTGTACCCTACCCAACCATGATACTCAGCGCGAGGCAGTAAAAGAGTATCCCAATAACAGAATTGTTTATCTATTCATTATGCCATGTCTTCAGGAATTAAGTAAACACTTAAGGATTCATTATAACTTATATTTTATTTCTTAATTGATAACAGAGTTCTTCAGCATATGGCATTAAGTACGTTAAGCAAACAATAATCTATCATTATCGGAAACTACCAGCAGAAGGCTAGACTATTGATATTTTTCCAAAACTGTACTTATTTTGTTGTCCACTATGGTAACAAAAGAAGGCTAATAATTCTAATTAATAACAAAATCTATTTTTATTTAATCTATCAGCGTACAATATGCAATCGCAGGAATATTTAATCTAAATGTGCTAAGTTTTTGTAGGCTAGTGTAGTGTAAGTCGAACATTGCGCCAGCGCGACAGCTGATCATGCTTGCGTGAGCTTTCGTTGTTTATATGTATGTATGTAGGCATGTGCAGTAATATGTATGTAGGTATTCTTGTTGTTCGCAAACATTGATGTTATTATTGCAGAGATTTAGCACTGATAATGTTTAAGGAATATTATTGTAAATATTTTGTAGGCAATGTATTATTCATACATATATAAATCTATACTTCCCCATATGCACACATATACATAATTAATTATATATAATTATATATACTGGGTAGATATAGGTATATATACATAGGCATAGAGAAAAGTGAATTTTAGTCGGTTTTAATATTGTTTGTTGTTTTCATTAAATTATTTAAAATGGAATTAACAAAAAAACTATTGATTTTAATTTCTTAGCAAAGTAGACAATTCAATGTCAGTATGTATATACGGCTCGAGTTTCAGTATGTATGTATGTCTGTATGTATATTAGCATAGACTACAGCATAACTATACACATACGCACTCATCATCACTGAGCCGGCGGTAAAGCTTTGCCGCTGCACATGCGTGTATGCATATACATACATATACGTACATACAAATTGTATACTTGGAAAAGAAATCAAAACATTAAAACGAAATGGTCATTGCAGAACATTGAAATTTAAGCAATAAATAAATAATTGTTTATGTTTCGCACTTACATGACTCTCCACGATGAAAGGCCTTCCAACGATGTAGATGTGTGTGTGTATGTTGGTGTGTTTGTAGGTGTATTTGTTGTATTTAGCACTTTTAATTATTAATTAAATTGTCTTTGTTACTGCATATGAGTTCGTTTTGAGGGGCATGAAGTTATTTAAGAGACTGGCAGTAATTTAGATAATTATTAATAATTGAACTACTGATCGGTGATCAGTTAAAATTTAACATTGGCGAATTCACAATTTTACATACACAGCCAGCATATACATAGCATTTTTCCCAATGAAATTGGCAATTATAAACATTCAATGATCGGATTTACACTATTTAACACTATTCACTGCTGGGGCAATATTTTGCAAAGAGGATCTAAATCCGAAAAAAAATATAAAAAATATACACTCGAATTCACTGACCGAGTGCAAGCAAAGAAGATTAATAACTAAACTATTGTAGATAAGCCGACGCTAGAAAGCTTCTAGTGGCTGCGCAGCTGCACTGGCTCTGTAAGGGGGGGGTGAGGCACGATAAAGCTCGATCCCAGTGTAGGGAGAGGCGATGCACACGTCGAAAGAGATCCAACTGTGGTTGTTTCTGCCGCAACAGACTTCCAGAGTGGGAATTTCGAATTCCAAACTCAACCAATGTTTGGTAGAACGCAATGTGGCGACAGGGCTGAACGCTCCCGGCAAACTTATGATTTTCCAAATTTCCAATTACTAGATTCGTCAGCCCACACCAATGCCTAGCAGAAGTCTCTGCATAAAGGTGGGCTACTAAAGTCGTCGATTGGTGCAGGCTGGGTCACTGGGACTTGCGTCAACCAGGTTAGCTAGGGGCAAAAATGATGACTTTAGTAAGAAAATCAAATTTAGCAAAAATGCGAGGGGGGTGACTTACTTTTTCTTGTGCTGAGCACAAAGAAAGCAATTATAGGCTCTTAGCCTGATCGGGAAGGCTGATGTCTTCGGATTTCTGGTCCAGAAAAGTGGGCGTGGCAAATGGGGTTATGTCTTCGGATTTTGGTTTTTTTCGCATTTAAATGCACCGACACGGAATTAATTTAGCTGCGTATACGTGCACTATAGGCAGCTGTAAATTTTTATTCCACAGACTTATCGAATATTAACGCACGAATATAGACTCAACACGTGTAGCAAACGCAGCGCTAACCGACGTGGAGTGGACACTTGTAGTTTCAACCGATCAGAAAAGAGGGCAAATAGAGAAGGGTAGCAGCATTTATAGATCAGGCTCTCCGCAAAGAAGAGCTTTTTCTATGATTCAGCACCTACAAAGATGCATCTGAGCGCAACATGACCCTTAAGCCTATGCTTGCAAGCTTTGACATGCAGTTTGAATTAGCGGATGCTGGTTTGAAACTAGGGGATCACTATGCACGGCAACAGCAAACATCATCGAACATGTTCGAAGCAACAAGTTTGATGCGATCTTGCTCGTGTGTTGTGTTGACCTAATGATGTTGCTAAGCTAGGTTGGGGACTTAGCTAAATCAAATCAGCAATATTTTTATCGCTACCAAATCACTGCGATAAAACGACAAATTTTGATATTCGTTTCAATGGGGCAACGGCGACCATTACAGGATATCGATTAGAGATGGCAACGTGAGCAGCAACAAATTGCAAGTGAAGCAAAACAGATGGGAAGGAATTCACAGTAAGCAAGGGAACTCAATACTGATGATCGTTATTTTCAAGTGTAAACTTATGCTACATGCGTTAGTAATGCACTTATTGTTCATATACCTTTTTAATTGTCAGAAAAATCGAAAAGAAGAAATGCCTGCAGATTCACTCGACTTTTCTTGTTATTCATTTTTCAAATGCAGAGTCGGGTTATACCCTAGAATACCTAAACTAGTAAGTAAAAACATCTACGACAACGACGACTGCAAATACAACTACAACAACTAGAACAACGAGAACAAGTGAACGACAAAACGGCGACGAGAAATTTGTTGTAATCAATATGAACTGGCGACAGGCGGCTGCCTCGAATAGCTTCACACACAGGCGATACATCTCTGCCTCCTCCTCCTTGTATGCGTGTGCGTGTGTGCGTATGCGTACCATATATAGCTATGCATGTGTATGTCTGGTTAAAAGAGATTTGTGAAAAATGCGGAAAATGGCAAAAATGAATTCGATGGATTCACAGAGATGGCGATGCGATGGCGCTGACGACTATTGCGAAATATAAGTATAAATGCACATTGGGATGCTGGGAATTGCTGTAAATCGAATCGAGGCGGCTTGGGACCTGCTTATGCCCCCATTCACTCAGTTGTTCACCCACTGCCTCCTCCCTCTCCCCCTCCTTCTGCCCTCTGCCATTATGATAAATCGCACCTTTTATTGCAGCATCAGCGCCTTGGTGACTGATTTATAAAAGTCTCCTCTTCCCTCCGCCCGGCGGGTTAAAGAAATAGACAAAAAACAACAACTGACAGTAATGCAGGAAGACACCAAAGAGGGCGAGGAAAAAGTGGGGACGGGGGAGAAAAAAGCGAGAGAGAAAAATAGACAGAGACAGACATTGAGCGAACATGACATCACTCGACAGTTACGACAACGACAACGACGAATACGTTGTCGCTTTTCCTCAGATTGCGTTCGGCTGTGAAAAAATAAGAGAGAACAAGTGGTAAAGGCAACACTAAAGAGCCCTCGACTATCAGATACCCAACATCAGTTACAAATAAGGGATTCAAAGTGAACCAACCGACTATCGTTAGATATAGTTTACTAATTTAGCAGGATTCTATCAATATCATTTTATTTTCAGAGCTAAAGATTCAAGCCTAATTTGGAATTGAGAACATAGTAGAGAGGTTATTAAGGTCACTGAATCCATTTCAATTTCTTCAAAACTATAACACCCTGTTGAGCTTCACTACTGAGTACAAACCCCACTTTAAACACATCCATGCGCTATTAACAGGCGCTCAATGAAGTTCGCATACGCAGCCTGAAGCCGTGTAGCCATGTGTGTATGTGTATGTGTGGCACAATCATGGACGAATATCTATGATGGATGGAAAGTAAATTCTTTAACACACACACACACACACACACATATGTTTGCAAGTGTAAGCTTTTGAATGTAGCATGTAGGTCCTTGGGCGCTGAATGAAAGTGTTAAGCCGTTAATCACTAGATAAATATATTTGTATTTATGATTTTGAAGTGTTGCGCAACAAACTTTTATAAATGCGATTTTAATGATGACTTGAAATACTTTGGATAATCAGCTCTAAGTTCTTGCAATTCATTTCCAATTGACACAAATAGATTAACTCGCTTATCTCAGATCAAAGATTCTGCTAACAGTGTTCAAAGTAATTTAATTACTACAAAATATTCTAAGATAGTTATCTAATCTGATAATTATTATAATGCTTCGTCTCCTGTCGTAAACCTTCATTAAATACGCAAGAAATGATAATGCAATGAAAAGTCGTTATACATAAATCATAATAAAACTTCGAGCAAAAACGTCACATTCAGTAATTCGTTATTTTGTTGAATTGAGATGTGCAGACACCAATACACCAACACAAGCACACACACGCAAATGGTGTTATATTATGAACGGCAACCGCCGCTGCTGTCCGTTGCCCGGACCCATTTATCCCGCAACATGTTCCCTGTCCCATTTGCCCCATTAAACATTCATCATTTTCCGTGGTCATTCGTCATCGATGTGTGCAACATTTCGCGCTACGAATGGTAAAACATGTGCAAAACTACGAGATAACCTGTAAGGGGATTAAGAAACAAAGTGTTACCAACAGCAAACAAATTTGAATAAAGTATGAGTCATGGCCTTCAAATTGATGTGCTCGGTAGTTTGGTTTACAGGGTATTTATTCAAACAGATGCCCAGTCACTTCCTTGCCCCCCGTTGATGGTGTTTACCCATGTACATGAGACGTATGTTAATACGTTACGACAGTTTCACATAAAATATATGTGTGTGTGTGTGTGTATTTTGGATGGGCAAACCACTTTGCTGTCTCTTCCACATACGCATATCTAAATATTTTGGATGCACTGAGCTGAGGTAAGAGAAAAATGCAAGAGGTCAGCAATCGAACTAAAAGCCATGAGTGTGTGAAGGGTTCTACACAAAAAAAAAAAAGAAGAACCTATCTCATATACTATATAGATATATGGTAAAGACTGCAAGCTGTGGCCGCGAATAGGAATGTGGCCAAAGAACGTGCAGATACAAGCGAATAAGGTCAATTGAAATGCGAGAGAGAGAGAAAGACGAAAGTGCAGAGAGAAAGAGACTGATGATAGCCCAAAGTCAGTCGACAGTCGACAGTTTTATTTGCTCTTGTGGTTAACAGCTGGGGCAGTAATCAAATGCTTCTTCTGCTGCTGCTGCTCATTAGCATAAAAGCAACAAGCGGACGAAAGAAAGCGAGAGATCTAAAAAAATAAAAAACAGCACTGAGACAGCGATGCCGATAGACTGTCAAGCAGTCACCAAAGCCAGCCTCGAAACGGGTTTCTCGCCAAGCATCTCAGTAGCTGTGACACTGACGCTGATGCTTATTCAGAACAAGAATGAGTAGTATGAGGTATGAGTGTGTGAGTGTATTCATGGGGACATCCAGCGAAAGTGCTGCTATAGAAAGTTGTGCGAATGGGGTCTCCTCGCCTCGCCTCACCTGCTGTACAGTGTCCAGCCAGGGCTCTTTGTCCGTCAAACGCGTCGAAACAACTTTTAATTAGACCCTAAAATGCAACAGACATCGCTGGCAAGCCCACAGGACGAACCCGAGACCCCTTGGCTGTTAACGACAAAGGCAATATTATCCTGCTGCTGATTAACAGAGCAAAGATGACAAAAAAAAGGGTAAGAGCGACCATAGCCCGTTAGATGGTTAGTACGATACAATTTTCAGCGGTTCAAATTTCAGGCTTCTATTATCTTTTTCGTTATTTTATTTTACTCCCACTTAAAGTATGATATAAATTAGGTAAAGCCATCGACTGCTCTTTCGAGTTCGATGTGCCAGTAATATGCGGAATCAGAGCATCTACGATCAGGTAACTCTGGTAACTGGTAACTGGAAGCTGGAGCCGTTCGACAACTGAAAACTGCCCGACAGGCAAATGAGAGCAACACTGGAGAAACAACACAGAAAAACAGTGTAAAACTGCTGAGCAAAGGAAAAATTAACGATTTTGTGCTGAGCATGCAGGAAAAAAAGCTACTAAAAACCAGTAATAAAAACTAATGTGCGCTGCACTCTACTGTTATATACCCTGCAATCAATTTACAAGCATTCTAACGCATTCACCAACACTGAATATTGAATGGAATGAGGAAAAGGCGTAAAGGATTACCGCTTTTATTTGCAAGAGTCTAAGAATTGCTAAGTTTTAGCTTTATATTGCAATTAGCTGATTCAAATCAAATTCTAACTTTGAAACTTTGCCTAGTTATCGTGGCATTCATCATCAATATGTGCATTGCATAAAGGAGTCTACGACCCAAATTTATTCTACGTTCATTCGTTTGCACAAACTTAATATACCGTTTCATCACCTTTCATATTCAAAAGGGGCAAAAAGGGCACGGAAAATTGTGAGCCGTCAAAATAAAAGGGAAGAGCGTAAGGAAAGGGGACGGTGGGTGAACAACTGTGCCTGTTAGCCTTCATTCAAGTTGAGCGACTGAATGGGATCAAACAATTTGCTAGTTTACACCTTGGACGCTTTTAATTATACACATTGTGCCAGGACGACGCGGTATGCTCATTAGTCGCCTCCACTCGAGAGTGCCGAGGATGCTCCAAACCCCACACAGCTAGACAGGAAACTTCAACTACAAGAACAAGAAGTTGATGTCGGGGCAGCGCAAACTTTGAAAATTTCCTCGAGCAAGTGACCCAGTGCTTACCAACCTGACAACACCAACAACAACAGGTTGATGATGTGCTGCTTGTGCTTGTTTGTGCACCGCCCGCGTAATGAATTTGCTGCCCCACGGGTATCTCCCCGGTTCCCTCCTGCCTGGCTCAGCGGCATTTACTTAACAAAGTCGACTCGACCATTTTAGCTTGTCCATGGATCTAATTGCTTTGTTAGACACCCTCGAGGGTACAAATATGACGCTGTTTAGCGCAGAGCCCCCACTCTAATTGACCATACCCAGAGGGACTTCATATAACATAAGTTACTATCGAAATATTCAGCTAACAATTTTCATCTTGATGAAGCAAGTTCAGTGAAAACTTTTGACATAAAGTCACGATTAAGCTCACACATAAGCATATTGCCAACCTTTAAATTACCATCAAATTAAGATGCTACTTATGTATACGGGTATGTATAATGTGTATATTAGTTTAGTTAAGTTTAAAATAAAGAAAATCCTGAGCCATAAACTGAAATTCTACAGAGCATTCGGCAAACAATAACACCCCGTCAGTTCAAAGCACTACGCCCCCTGGAAGGCAATTATAAATACTTTGCAACAGTGTTTAGCAGTAAAACATCACAGAACACTTAAAATTGCTTCAGTGCAGAGCTACAGTTCTTATAACGAACACCGTTTTATAGCCGACCCTATTCCTGTTTCTGACGCCCAGCTATGTCACGCCCTTGTTAACAGCAATCTAACTTCCAAAGCGACTTCATTTGACAAGTTTAATGCAGTCGAACAACAATTTAAAAACAAAAACAAACTGAGAAAAAATACATTGTTTATTGCATTACTGCTCGCCAGTTAAAAGTTTCCAGCAAAAGTCAAAGCCAAAGCCAGCGGTCAGTTGTCACCTCTCTCACTCTCTCTCTCTCTCTTTCCCTCAATCTCTGCAGAGCACACCCGTCTCAAGCCTTATTTGAAACTTTGCGCAGGGCACGTTCCCACTTATATAAAAGAGTGAACCTACAACAACAGGCAGATTTCAATTTTTCTTTGATTTCGTGCTGTCGTAAAAAATATGATAAACAAGCAATTATAACTTGCTAATGATGTTTGCTGGGAAGACAAAAGATAAGAAGAAAAAAGTTAAGTTTACTGCGAGAAATATTAAATTAAAAACTGTGAAATTGTCACTTAGCCAGCCAGCGAACATGGGAGTTGGTATTAATCTTTGAAATATGAAGTATATGTGTATACCAGCTTAATCTTAAAGTTGTATTCCATTATATTCTACTCTGTCAATAATCAAGCACATTGTGGCTGTAGGTCCTAGAAATTCCTTGCCATTCAGTATTTTGTGAATTTTTCAACAGGAAACTCGTTTAAAAACTTGTTGTTCCCATGTGAGGGCGTGGCAGCAGGAGTGGGGAAAGTATAATGGAGGATGGAGGAATCTCTTCCAACTGATGCGACATGATGGCGAACCACTAAGTGAAATTAGCGGTTGTTACTAATGAAAAGTGGTTTTAGGACGACGCACAACTTTTGCAATTTTCGGGCATAAGCACGACGATAATGGTAGCTCTCCGTCTCGTGTGGCAATGCGGCACAATGAACTTTTCTCATACCCTGTAAATGCTGGGTAAATAAAGGGTCTTCTTTCCTACTTCAACAAGAAACCACATCAAGTTCACTAACAACGTACAGGGCTATTTGAAAGTAGAAGTTAATTTAGGGAAGCTTGTAGTCGAGCATGCTTAACTTGGTACTATGGCACTTATTGCCAGCGTTCCGAGTTATTCGACAGTAACTGGCAATGGATTTGATGTTATTCCTTTGCCTTTTTCTGTCGCTACTCTGAGTGGAATTAATGCGTTCAGCAGGAAGCAGCTTTTATGGCAATCCAAATGGATTTTTTTAGACAATAGAAGGACACTGGATGCGAGTCCTAGAATCAGCCAATAATCGCATTAGTCTAGTCCGGATTTAACTTTGCTCACGTTATGCGCATAATTAAAAATTACTTGAGCCAGACTTCCCCTTTCACTGACCATCTGCCACGCCCAAGTTCGTCGTCACCCTCTCCCTCCATCTTAATCTCTTATCGACCTCCATCTTCTTCCTACTTTTTCTTCTCTTCCTGCAGCGAATCGCATTTTCTTCGACGAGAAGTGAAATTAATGGCTTTTCTATTATTTTGCGCAAAGTTTCGAAGCGCATTTGACGTTGATTGCATTTTTTGCGCTTCCATCTCTGGAAAGCCCCTACGGCGGAGTTACAGCCACTGCTGCAGACCCAGACACGGACCCAGATACGGGGAGTAGATGCGGGCACGGATACGGGCGCAGATACGGCCACAGCTAGTGGTAGATGCTGCTAGATGCTTGATTAAAAATTTAGTATGTGCAGCTGATGCGCTGCCGGAAATTTGCACAGCAGCCTTTTCATCATCCCCCTGCCCCCTTCTCCATTCGCTCTCAGTTTCGGCCACTAAACAGTTGAAAACGACGACGAATCTTGCCAAACAATTTCCAAAAATCAGTGGACACAGCATTGAGGCAAAACACAATCTGAGAAAAGTGCAGATCTGTGTTTATAGCTAGCCATGTGTGCAGTTTGCAATTTGTTTATTTGTCTGCCAGCGGCATCAGGACACTTGCATAAGAAAAAGAATCAAGTTCGCAGAGAACTAAGTGAGCTATGTGATTCCTCATAAAAAAGATTACAACACTTCAGCTATTTATCTTACAAAGACAAGCGAAATGCGTTCAATAGGCCCAAATTGTTTTTGCTTTCAACCTGTTTTTTAATACAGTGAGACTTGAAGTTGAAAACCAGATACACGTCTGGCGTAAAGAAAAGCGTTAAGTTGCACAAACTCAACTTCCTTCCTGCGCGCGCTTCCTTCTTCCTGGCACGACTGAATGGCCGCGTATCCGCCTGGCCGATTGGACGCTCAGCTCCTTTCATTGGGGAGGTGTGGGGTAGCCCGAGAACTTTTCAGTAATCCCAGACGGCGGAACGAGGGAATTGGGGGAACGGGGGCAGAACTGTTTAAGCGCATTTCGGCTTTTTACATAAATTTGTCTGTTGGCGCCATTGAACAATACAAAATGAATGGGAGAAGGTGAGAAAGGGAGAAGGAGAAAGACGATAAGGGGTATGGGTGAGGCCACCCTCTAGAGTCCGCAGCTGACAAGCAAAGCAACCAGTTAATTTTCAAACTGTGCAAAAGTACCCAAAAAGTGGTGATCGAGAGAGAGAGTGCCATGGGCAGGGGGCAGGTGAAACGAGTTTGAGGGTCGGTGGTTCGTGGCTTAACTTGAATACACACGCCGCAACTAGTTCAAAACTACACAGAAAAAAACGTGCATTGCAAGTTGTCTGGGAACTAGACTGAGCCACCCAGTCAGACTTTGTAAAAACTGGCGATGACGTGGGGGATTTAAGAGTTTGTAATGGAAGTTACTACAATAAAGCGAATATGCTAATGATATTCCCCAGATAACCTCTTAAATATGTCTCTTAGTTTCCTAAACAAATTCTATAAGCAATTGCATTGTAGCTTTCTATATATTCCCCTATATTATTCTACTATTCTTAAATTTCCCAGCAGCCAGTCCTACTGGGTTCCATGTAATCGCACTACAGGCGCAGCTGCTTGTGTCCAATGGACTTGACCAGCGTTAGCGTAAAAAACAGAACTCTAAAACTTGTTTCTGTCTAAACATGGAGGCACCATCGGAACCATCGTCTACTGCCCCCTTCGTCTTTGTTTTCTCTGTCTGCAAGCAAGTCTGAAATATCTTCCGGCTAGCACCAACAACAACAACATGACCAACAACTGTGTGCAACGCAGTTCCGTCAACAGCTTTTCCAGCTCTTCTATTGTTCAGAAGACAGTTCCAAAAAAACCGCCGACGACGTCGCCGCGGCCACCGCCACACCATTTTCTATTGTAGTTGTTGCCGCTGCACTTTTCCATTGTTTGTTGTTGTTGGTGAAAATTACGAAATTCTTTGGCGCGGGAAACAGAACAAGCTCCCAATGGGTTACCAACAACAACAACTACAGGGATATCTCACAGTAGTCTATCGTTTGCAGTTTTGTAATAAATTATATTAAAGAAAGTCGAGCGAGTACTTAACTCTCAGATACTGTGTAAGTCCTGCGAATGTTTTTAAGTGATATAGTATGAAGAGATAATTACAAATTAATTCAGTTTATATGCAAATAAAGTTAGTTTATTTCTGACCCTGGTCTATTTTTTAATTCACATTAATCAAAAGAGTTGCAACGCAGAGTTGCCACCCTGCGATCACTTTATATATCGTATGTGATTATCGATTACAAATATTCTATGTATAAGTTATCGGACCCAAATGCCTGACTTCAACTAAGAACTGAAGAGGCTGATTAAGTGTTTATGTATATTTCATAGGTAGTAAACTTTATATAAAAGTACCTTGGCAAAGGGCATACTAAATTGAAGAGTTTCTTCGAAGGCTCTTGTGTGCTCTCAGGCGGAATATTTATAGCCGAAATTGCCCTGCAAATTAGTGTGTACTTGCCAATTTCCAATTATGTATGCGTCCCATGTGTGTCGATTGCCTTGGCAACCAGCAAATGGGTTACTTCTCCGCAGCTACGCTCCCCTTACTACAGCGCCTACTTCATACACCCTTTCATGGTAACCTTCTATAACCCATAAATACATATATACATACATACATGGGTATGTGTAGCTGTCTAAGCTATGCGCTTGATTACATTTGACCCAAAAGAAATTCATAATTAACATAATTAAGCTGCTGCTTTAATGATTGACACCCTTCGCACTGATTTGATCTGAACCGGGAAATGGTGATCGGGATGAAGAGGGGAGAAGGAGACCAATAAACAGACGCTGCAAAAACGAAACAATGAATAGGAGGGAACGTGTAATTTCTACGCAAAAATCTTTACAGCTGACCTGGCAGAGGCGTAACCCAATAACAACAACAATATGTGAAGTAAATAACTCAAAAAAGAGAAGTTAAAGATGAGGAAGACGTGGCAGAGAAGTTAAGGTAGCCGACTTACCCACTGCTGATGCTGTTGCTGATGCTGCCCGCCGTCGCTGCAGTTGCGAGTGCGAGCGAGACGGCTGCTGTGACCTGAGCTTTGAAGGCCCGCGCTGTCGCTCGGAATGTGCCCGCTGCGTGTTGCGTTTTTCTTCCCAGTGTCGATGTTGTTGTTTTTTGTTTATGTTGTTTCTGCGTTTTTGCCGTTTTTACAGTTATTTGGCTGTGGGGGGAAAAGGTGACGTCGCTTGTTTTACTGTCTCTGTCGTCTCTCCCTACATTCGTTTAGCTGTTGCTTTTGCCGTTGCTCACTGACTGAAGGGCAAAGCAAGCACACAGACACACACTGACACACACACACGCACGCACACGAAGGCAACCACAGAAATTTCAGCAATTAAATCATTCATTTATTTTATTTTATATTTCTTTTCTTATTTGCGCTTTTGCACGTACATTTCATTTCTCTCCACTGTTTGTATATTAATGAAACTTAATAAAAACACATAAATGGTAAAATAAATAAATATATTTCACTTGACATTGCGCGACGCACCACATAAAAAGCATAACAACAACAATCAAAAATCATACAAGCACGCGACGCACGTATGCAGCGACAGCAGCAACAACAACAGCGGCAGCGGCGACGCTTTGGTCTCTCTGCTACCTCAATGTCAACTTCGCTGTCGCAGTCGCAGTCACTGTCGCCGTCGGCATCCACAGATCCCACAGCAAGCGGTCAAATTAAATTTGTGGACTGCAAATTGCGCTTTTAATTAAATCATTTAAAAAGAGGGCAAAAAGATTACGATTACGCCATTTATGCTGCCCTGCCTGCGCCTCTGCCCCCTCTGCCAACTTTCTGTTGTAATTATTGCGATCGCCTGTAGGTGTGTAACTTAACACACACATGACGTTGCCCGTCTGTCTGTCTGTATGTGCATGTGTGTTTCTGAGTATTTGTTTGATTGAGTTCAATTGCATTTGCCAGTTGAAGAATTTAATTATGTACCCAATCGCAAATGCAATTCAAATCAAACTACATATTTGCAATTTTGTGTAATTGAACCGTTTTAGTACACAATTTAATTGTTGCTTCACATAAACACACACACAAACACTTACACACAAACACACACGCATACGCACACGGCCGCAGGCAGAGACGCAGCCTCATCCACAAACAAAAACAAAAACCAGCCAAACAACTATTTTTACAGCCTACGCCGCCGCCTGCTGCTGCTGCTGGTGCTGCCTCTGCAGAACTTAAACTTGTCTACTTCTTGTTCTGGTTTGTACTTTTTGCCTTTTACCTTTGCTCACTTGGCGAGGTTGTTCTCAATATTCATGATTTTCTAATTATCTGTAATTAGACTTAGCGGCATTTCAAAATACACTAACACATGCACACGCGAAGGCTTCTCGGCGAGAAGTTTGTTGTTGGTTCAGGTTGTTGCCGCCGACGCAATTCACACCGACTGCAACCGCTACACACCCGCACGCGACCAAAGAGGGAAGCAAACTAATGACTGCTGCTCAACAGGTGACCGAGCGTGATTGTATTTTCAAGCTGGCAATACTGTGCCAACAGTGCCATTTTGAGCTGCTGTTAAGAAAAATTAAAATACCAAATGTTGGCACAACAGAGCGTTAGTTTCAACAGACTGTGTTAAAAAAACCCTGCTGTTAATAAAATAAAAGTACCAAATGTTAGCTCTAGCCTGTATTCCAACCAATCTAAAAGCTATAAAGTACCTTAGCTGAGTTACAAACCAATCGAAAACTGTGCAATAGCTGGCGCCACAACAACTCAATTATTTAAAAATTTGGACACTAGACGACGCCACTTATGTCCGACTCAACAGTAGAGGGCGCAAAAGTGAAAATTTCTGAATTCCAAAATCTTGAGAGTGGCGCCATCTAGCTTTTTTAGTTACAAAAGTTCACACATAGATGGCGCGTTGCTCAAAGCTCTCCCACCCAAGACACGATCCCATTTGTGTCGAGCCACGATCCCATTTTAGCCAAGACACAATTATATTTTTCTTCCTAATGTGTCTCCGCTATCTTAATTACGTTATTTAATTTATTTTTATTAGAAAGCGGCGTGCCCCCCTGATTTTTCGACCATAAGAAAATAAACACAGATTTTGTAATTTTTTTAAACAAATTCTTTAAATTTGTTTGCGTTTTGTATTTGTTTTTTTTTCTTTTTCAAATATTTTTTTAAAACTTTGTTTTAAGTTATTTTCTCATTTATCTGTTTTTTGTTTGTTGGTTTTTCATTTTTTCTTTTCTGTATATAAATAATAATACTTATGGCTACAATATAGTAAACGTTTTTCGATTCTACTTTGCTTTCGCCAAGTTTTGTGTAGTTAAGGTTTTATCTTGTCTGCATAATTGATCTTGATCTTTTTGTTGTTGTGTTGTTGTTGTCGGAAATCGAAAAACTGCAACAATTGCAACTAACAAAGCTAAAGTTACATGGTGTCGTACGCACTAATATAGATACATTTATGTTATAATTCCGTTTAATATACAATATGCATTTTGTTTTTATGTTTTTTCTCGAACTTACGCTGCTAAAAGTTGTTCTTCTGATTCATTTTACAGTATTTACACTTAAAAATTTGCTAATAGTTTTCTGTTTTCTTTTTACGTTTTTATGTTTCTTTTACTTTTTTGTCATCATCAATTGCAATTGGTTTCGGTGTGTAGCGCCCCTGGCAGGCTGCAAACCAAGTGGGGGGGGTGGAGGGTCATGGGACGGGACGGGGGCAACATGCACGTTCACAACCTGAGCGTAATTTGAACACTTCACACACATCACACATGCACACTTTGAATACTGCTTGGAGAGTTGGCAGCGCGCGTGACCCGCACGCGACTGCGGCGCGAGCCTAAGCCCGGCGGACCTGTCCGTCGAAGAAGTCGCATCCCTACAACTGATACTAACTGCCGACCATGATGTGCGCAGGCTGTTCCAGCTCGTTGTCGTGCAGCCTGGAGCTGGCCACGGGTCCACTCAATGCGCCGAGGCCGCTCTTGAACAGCTCGTCGGAGCTGAGCTTGCAACTCGGAACCAGCTCGGTGAACTCCGATCCCAGGCCGAACTCCATGTCTAGGAAACCATATTCCCACGTGTTTGCCCCTGCAGAGACATTGGAGCTGATGCTGCTCACGTAGGATGAGGTGAGTGAGTGCGTCGCCGACGAGATCGTGGACAGGGTGGTGAACGTGGCCGTCGTCGATGAGGAGGGCGATGTGGAGCAGATGGAGGATGAGCCAGTAGAGCCGCTCGCACCGGAGGAGTTGCCGCAGGAGGAGCCACTGTGACTCTGGCTGCCACTTGCTTGCACCGTGGTGAAGCTGCCACTGAACGCCAGCGTGGAACCACTTGAGTTGGAGGACGCTGAGCTGCTCGCTATGCACACGGGCACTGCGGCAGGGGGAGTGGCAGCGGCAGGCAGTATGTTGAACAGATCGTTGTTGTTCAGCGGATCCAGCGCCGACTGCGAGCTGAGGCTGAGCACCGAACTCCAGTTGATCGAGCGCGTCGAGTCGTCGTCCGCGTAGCCAGAGTCACTTGAGTCGCAGCTGCTGTTGGCGGCGGAGCTGGCAGCGGTAGGGGATGGGCTGGTATTGCTGCTGACACTGACATTGGCAACGGCGCTGGGTGCAGAGCTGGCGGGGATTGTGTTGGCGGCATTGCTCACAGCTGGCTGCACTGGTGCCGCTGCTACGCTGACTCCTGCTGCTGGGGGTGCAGCTGCTGGCGCGACTGTTGTCGTCTGCTGTGGGGCGGCGGGGAAGGGCGTGGCACGTCCCGACTGTGACTCCCGGAACGGATAGTGATCGTAGGGATGCAGCGTCGTGCCTGCTGCTGATGCATCACAGTTGCCGTTCGTCGTCGGCGCCGTCGTCACGTTGCCTGCACCGGCCACCAACTGCGGCTGGAAGCGGTAGGCGGCGGCGGCGGGTGGCGGTGTCTCCAGGCGCTCGTGGTAGCCCAAAGGAGGCGGCGCTGGCTGTGGCTGGAAGCTTGGCGCCTGCGCCAGCTGCTGATAGTGATCCATGTTGGCCAGTCGCGCGCAGTTCAGCACGGGCGCGTATTCCTGCTGCTGCTGCGGGTGATGCAATGAAGCTGGCGGGGACTGCTGCTGTTGCTGCTGCTGTTGTTGCTGGTAGGCAGGATGATACTGAGCAGCCTGAGCAGCAGCTTGTGCCGCCGCTGCGGCCGCTGCCTGCTGATGATGCGCCTGCGCCGCCTGATGCAGCTCCTTGGCCTCCAGTTCGATCTCGCGATCGATGCGCTTCAGCGTGTTGCAGATGAGCACGGAACGGTAGAGCGACTGCTCCGACACCTGCCGGAAGCGGGACAGCTTGAACATGGATAGATTGCGAATCTTCAGACGTGTGTCCTTGTAGCAGCTGCGATTGGCGCTGCACCAACCGCCGCGTCCATCGCAGCAGCGCTTCAGGGGCAGACCGTGCACCAGTTGCGGCACAGGCACAAACGGCGAACCGGAGGAGGCGGCAACTGCTGCTGCTGCTGCTGCATTGGGCGCCACAATGGTCTGTGGCGGAGCGGGGCTGGGCTGCTGCTGCTGCTGCGTGGGAGCGTTGGCGGGCGCGCTGCTTATCGCCGCCGCTGAGGAACCCAGATCCAGGTAGGATTTGCCATTCTCCGCGCAACGTATCGTCTGCTGGGGCGCTGCTGCGGGCGCATAGACAACGCCGCCATTGTCGCCATAGGTCGCTCCCGCTGGTGGTGGTGGCGGAGGCGCCGCTGCTCCATTCGCTGCTGCTGCTGCCGCTGCTGCTGCGGCGGCGTTCGCTGCTGTGGCTGCTGCGGCTGCGGCAGCTGCTGCCGAGTTTGTCCATTGCGGCGGCGGAGCAAAGCCTCGCGGCGGCGGTGGTGGTCCCACGTGCTGTGGTCCGCCAGTGCGTGAGCAGTTCTGCTGTGGGAAGGGCTCCGAGTAGTAGGCGGGCTGCCGACTGCCGTAGGCGGGTGCGTAGCTGCGCTGCTGCTGTGCTGCGGCAGCGGCTGCCGCCTGCTGTTGATGTTGCTGCTGATGCTGCTGCTGCTGCTGTTGCTGCTGCTGTTGTTGCTGCTGCTGCTGCTGCTGTTGTTGCTGGGCGAAGGGATGATAGCGCATGGGACAGTAGGTGGGAATGATGCTGTCCTCCTCCTCGTAGTCATCCTCGAAGTCATCGTCGTCGTCGTCCAACTCATCTGCGCTCAGCAGCGTCGTCGCCAGCGTGGAGCGTGTGGCAATGCTGCCCCAGGGATCGCTGGGCACTGCAACTGCCTGCAGCTTGGAGATGCAGTCCACAGGCTGCTCACTGGCGACACCATTGGCCACTGGTGACACCACGCCGGGTGCCGATGCAGTCGACCACGGCTCGCAGGGCACTGCGGCAACCACCTCCAGCTTGGCGATGTTGTCCTCGGGTATTGCCGCACTCGCTGTCGGCGGCAGTGGCACCTCTGCAGGGCTCTTACTGGGATTGGGATGGGGATTGCTGCTGGAACTTAAGCTGGAGCTGGAGCTGGAGCTGGTAGTAACTTCTTCACCGTTGCTTATAATACTTTGCGCCGTCGTCTTTGTTGCGGGTTGTTGCTCCACATTGTTGTTGTTGGCTTCCGTCTGCTGCTGCTGTTGCTCCTTCAGCTGCTGCTGCTGCTGATCGTCGAGCGATTCCAGGTAGTTGTTGTTGTTCACTGCCCACTTGTTGGCCTTGACGGGGGGCGGGGCACAGTTGCCCGTGTAGGTGGTGTTCGCATCCTTGCTGTCGAAGGTCAGCTCGTGCTTCCGCTTCGTGGCGGCAGTTGCTTGTAGACCCATTGCTGAATTAACCTGCAGAGAGAAGAGGCAAGAAGGAAGGAGTTAAAAATCTGGTTGAGAATGGGAATATTTAGCATATGAGTAGAGTAGTCTGTGAATGATCTTAACTTGGGAGGTAAGCTGAGACTTTCTTTGGGATTTACTCAGGAGGAATTCTCATTATGATCCTATGAAGAAGGTCTTAAAGTTGCTGCTGATTGAAGAGGTCAATGGAAATAGAAGATTCAGAAGGAGTGGCAGGGAAATATTCGAGGCAGTTTCGGGGCAGTTTTAGGGAAAGATACTGGAGAATTTAGGAGCTCTTCATGGGTATTCAGGCAAGTTTCAGAGGGGGAATTCAATAGCAGCTGCCTCTGGTAGCGCTGTCTAAGCGAGAGTCGTTCCATAAATTGCCAAGCAGTTGCACAAAGCAGCAGCCAACCCAAGTAGCTAACCACCCACTCACCCGCACAACCACCCACTAGTTCCATCTAGCAGCGCCCTCCCACCTCCGCACAGGCAATGTCAGGCGCCTGTCTACGTGCCGCGTCCGGAACAAAGGGCACAGAAAACTTATCAAGAAAATGGAAGTCGGCAGACGAGCAGCAGCAACAACAACGAGGATGGAGGAGGAAAAGCCAGTTGAGCTCATCGCACAGCAGCAGCACCACCACCACCAACGCCCTCTGCAACAGCAGCAGCCTGGAGAGGCAGCGAGACAACCAAGTAGCCCCAGTCAATGTGGCGATGTGGCAGCCACCCTCGCATTGCTCATCAGCTTCTGCTGCTGCTCGAAATCTTAAAATAAAACGCAGGCAGCAAAGCAGAATGAAGCAGGGAACAGGGAACAGGGAACTGGGAAGCGGGGGCAGATGGCAACGTTGGTGAGCGTGAGCGTGAGACTGTCATCTGTCTTCCATCTCTCCCGTTGCTCCCATCTCCCTCTCACTCTCCATCTTCCGTCTTAGTCTTCTTCATTTCGTTCAGCACTTCCGCCATTTACGACTGGTCGCTGTGCTCGATGTTTTCGAAACTATTTTTGGGGGCACCGAGTTTTGGAAAACATTGAAAATGTTCCATGTAGTATCCGATATATAGCTAGATATAGTATTGGAAATATAGCTAGATACCGCTAGATATATTAAACCTTGGCATTGAGCTGCGAAAGTCTACAGAGATCTTATGCATAAAGTCTCTGATCAGCGAGGGTCGTTTATAATACTAAAACCCTGCATAGAGTTGCCACCCTCCCATGCATATTCTCTGCATTAACGAGGGTACTCAGCACAACTCTGCCGGAGCAGCCGCGTTGCACATTGAGTGCAGATGTTTGTGTGTGTGTGTGTGTGTGTGCGCCTTTGTTGTGTTGCTCACTCACAAGGGTTGCCATATGCTCGCATATTTCTGCACTTCCAAAGGGGGAATACGAATCGAGTCGAGTCGGGGTGAGTTTTCGTTTCGTATCGTTTCATTTTCGTTTTCGTTTGCGTTTCTTTTTTTTTTTTGTTGTCTGCCTTTTTTTTTGTTATCGTCATCGAGGTCGTCGCCGTTGCCGTTGCCGTCGCATGTGTTTCACATTTTCCTTGCCCTTTTCCCAACGCCGCCGTCGCCGCCGCCGTCTGCCATGAGCCCTTGCCCTCGCCCTCCTCCCCTGGCAGCGTCATCATGTTTCATCCCTCGAGTTGTTGTTGCTGCTGCAGCTGTAAATCGGGAGAGGTACTGGGACTGGAACTGGGACTGAGACTGAGCCCGGGACGAGCTCGAATTGCTTAGACCGGAAAGGTCTAGCCGAGACTCTTTGGACTCACGACAAGGCAGAACAATCCCAACTGATCGCCAGCAGTTCAATATATACAATACATACCCTGTACTTGGCTGCAAGATACCCTACAATCTAACTGGCATATGCTAAATACGCACCACAAAATAATCGCATTGATCAGCTTTGAATTTGAATTGAAAACGGGGATTTTTCCCCAGCTTTGTCACAGTTCTCTGAATGTTTCACTGTGTGCCTGCGTGTATTTGTGTGTGTGTTTGTGTGTGTGTTTGTGTTTCATGCGAGCAATTGTGAGTCACATATTGTGGCTTATCTGCACCTTCGGCTCGAGCACTCTCGTTGGCGATTGCTCACGAGGCGTGTGTGGAATGCTTTTAAAAGCGCATTGCGCATACGCCATGTGTGCTGCCTTTACACGGTGTCATTTGCAGTTTGCCGTGTAGTAAAAAAAGCTCCTCAGCTGCAAAGCTTCTTTGGCAAACGGAAATCAAAGCGTAGCCCCGAACAACTTTCTACGTTCATTTGCGTTCAAAAAGTTGTTACAGCAGAGAGAAATTGTCTGTGTGAGTAGAAAAGTGTTGCTATCATTATAAGCAACAACAGCAGCAGCAGCAGCAACAGCAACAAGCAAGCTGGCCAACAACCACAACAACAGCAAGAGACAATCAACGGCCGAAAGTCATCTTCAAAACAACGTCGAGAGCGAGCGCAGCATTTGATTCGACGAGCTGCGTTCACTGAGATTGCGACGGCTGCGGCGACTGTTGGCAGTTGAATTTTATTGCCACACCAGCAACAGTCAGTCAGACAGAGAGTCAGTCAGTGAGACAGCCAGTGAGCCAGTGTTCCGAGAGCCACAACAACGGGGCACACTCACACAAAAGCCAGTCCAGGCCAGGCCAGGCCGGGCCAGGCAGGCAGCCCCGTCAAGCGTTCGTTGCTTTTTACGCTTCGCCAGCGCAACTCGTTTCTGGCTCCAAATTGACGGCTGAGGCTGACACGAAAGCTCGCACGCAGAGCTGCAGTTGTTGCTGCTGCAGCAACGACAACGACAACATCGTCGTCGTCGTCGTCGGTCTACCTTCAAATTCCACAATATTCAAGTTTCAGGTTATGAGCCAAGCGAACGACGACGACGACGACGAAGCAGGCGAACTAAATGAACGACCGAACAAGCAACCAAGCGGCGACCAAGCGACCGACAGTCGTCTGTACGTCCGTCCGTCCGTCCGTCTCGCCAACCTGAGAGCCAATCATCGCCAGCAACAACAGCAACAGCAAAAGCAACAACACGAATTGTTTGCCCGAAAGCCAAAGCCAAGCAAAGCCGAGAGGCCCCAGAGCCGCAGAGTCGCAGTGTCGGGCCAAGCAGTTGAAACGTCGCGACGTTCGCTTGGCAGCACAGTGGGACAAGTAATGTAGTTTTTGTTTTTCTTTTGTGGGAATATACAACGAAGAGTGGTATAGCCATTTATATTCTTGTTTATAACAGGCAATTTTAGTATCTTAAAATTACCATCCTAATGAAGGGTTTATGGTGGTAATGAATAAATATATTTTATTAACAGTTTATATTTATCTGCATATTATATTGTTCTAAATATTCTATCGTGATGCATATCATTTTACTAGGGTTACTATACTTATTATACATGAACAGCAATGGTTAAATGTTTTATGTATGTAAATGTTATGTGTTATGTTAAATGTATTTATAAATGTCTAATTCCATTTTCCCTGATTTTACAATAATACACAAGAAGAAATTAACTAAGTTGTACTGTATACTGTCTTTATACTGTAAACTTGCAGTTCATACAGCAAACTGTTTGCTTGGGCCCACTGTGCGCCCCGGCCTCGCTTGGGCCAACCCGAAAGTCGACTTCAGCATTAAAGTTGGTTGCTTTGGCTGTGTCTGCCTGCCTGCCTCGACTGCCTGCCTCCGTTCAGGGGTCTGGGCCCTGGGTATGAGAGACTCGAGACTCAAGACTCCGAACCACTTCGAATTCTTCAGCTGAAACAACTCGCGATAGCAGCGACTACGAAACGAACGAAAAGAGTTTCAGCTTTCGACAAAAGGCAACTGCTGCGGCCCGAACATCGTTCGCGCGGGCAACGGCGCTGGCTGCGAGTCTGGCTTTAAGTCGCCGATCTCACAAGCAATTTAAATATACAAAGCACAAAGAGGAAGAAGAAAGAAGAGTGAGAGAGAGATAGAAGCAGAAGCGGCAGATACATTGGAGCAACATCATAAAAAACCAGATCCAAGTTTTTCGAGACTGCGACCGAGATGCGACTTCAACTGGAGATGGAGATGGCAATGGAGATGGAGCTGGAGATGATGGCGACTCATGCTCATCATAATGAAAATGAATTGAATTCAAGACGCAAAGTCCCGAGTTTGCTGCCTGTTCGACTGAATACACTGAGAGAAATTAGGAAACTAAGTCTAACAACATTACACTGAGAACAACTAAGTCCAAGTCTTATTCCAATCCTAAAACTACCTACATTCGAAGGACTAATTCGTTATTATTATTTCTTTAAATTATAATAAAAGAGAAAGAAACTCAAGTTAATCCCAGCGCGATAACATGGTCCCATTTCGGGGCAGATATAGATCTACGATATGATCTATAGAATATTCAATATATAACAACAAACACATCGATTATTCCAATGAATATTTTTACAATTTCACATGTCAATTCTTTCTATTCGAGTGTGGATTGTCGACGGTAGATGGTGGATGGTCTCTCTGGGCCCCGAGTCGAGTTGAGTCGAGTCGATGGGGAGGGTGTGCGTTAGAGATGACGGCGCTGATATGTGCGGCGATTGTTGCTGTTGTTGTTGCCTTTGCTTTGGCTGTTTCTCATGCTGGTTGTTGGCTTTGAGGCTGGGTGAAAACTTGGATGTACTTCGTACACCCACAACAAACAATAAGAGACACGAAGAGGGAAGGGGAGGCGCAGCGGGGGTACGCAGTTATTTGCTTATGTAGCGGCACATGACGTTGTGGGAAAGGAAAGGGTTTTGTTTTTCTTTTTAGTTTCCATAGGAAACTAGCCTAAATACTACGCTATGCATGGTAGCAATGATAATTGCGATGAAGATGACGATGATGATGATGTAGATGAGGATGATGAGGTTGGGGGACTGTTGCAAGGTTAATACGCCGCTTCGACGACTGGACGTATGAATGAGACTGGGAGATGAGTGAGTGCTTGATGGGTCTGCGAGAAGGGGAAACGGGAGGCGGGGCTGGATCATTTGGGTAGTTTGTTATATGCGCATATTTTGCGTCGGGCCTCACGAAGTGCGGCACACGAGGCCGACGACGACGACGCGGATGCTTCGTCGTGTTGTTGTTGTTGCTCGATTGGCACTGCAGGAAACGAAATCAGCTGTTTTTTTTTTGGCGAATTTAGAGCAATTTTCAATGCGGCCGCCGCTTTGGTGGTTTTTAAAGAGTACGGGGGAACTGGGGGCCTTTGGGAGACTTCGCTTGCTGCCTTTTTTGTCGCCGTGTCGAAGATTTATAAGCAGCGGCGTCGGCAGCGAAGTTGGCGTCGCGCAATTTGATGACATTGAAAATTTGCAAGGCACAGCTGATGTGGATTGGATAAGGGGTTGGTTGGCGAGGAATGTGGGGAATGTGCAATGTGGGGACACCACAGCTGAGCGAGGCACACACTCGTAGCACGCTTGCTCCAGTCATGTCTCTTGGTCAATGAACCGACGACGATTGTGTTTACTTTACTTTGCATATGGCTTGGGAACAATGGGATCGGGCAGCGGCAATCGCAGTCAGATGTTTGACCGAATTTCCTCTTAGGACAAGGACATTTCTTGTGAACTGAGACGCAGCACTAAGCCCGAGGGTTGAGCCTCGGTACCTAATCCTCACAAAGGATGCAGCGCATTAGACACGCTGTTCAGTACGGTTCGGGCTCAGGTTCGGTTCCCTCTAACAGGGATTTCTACCTGCCTTAACGATCGATCAACTACTTTCAACTATAACTGACATTTTTTAAGAAGAGATCGATGATGACGCAGGGCAGGAGGGACGTCATCGGAAAAGGGGCAGTGTGAACCTGTACAGCTAATAAGAAATTGATTAAAAGTTGACGAGGAGGATGATAAAGAATACGAAAATTAAAGATTTATACAGAGGGACTCTCAGACAGCATAAGTAAAGTATAAACTAATATAAGTATAGTATAAAAGTCTGAATAAAGAATGGAAATAATTCGATTGAAAATTTGAATTATATACCATCACAATTTAAAGATTTCTAAAGTGTGGCTCTTATACTATCTACCTAGTACTATCATTCTTTACTGCGCACACATTTCTTTGGCGTAGGCAACTCTTATCATCATTTATCGATAACAGTTCGTTCCTTGTGCTGTGATGATCGACGATCGCATGCAAATTTCGCTGGCAAGTAAAGGTAACGGCAGTTGCGACTGTTACTGTTACTGCTGCTGCTGTTGTTGTTATTGTTATGGGCATCGCTTATCACGCGCGACTGATAAGACTTACGGCGACGCGGCAGAGAATTGCGAACATCAACGAGCGAGCGAGGCAAGTGCGCTAATTGCTGCGAACCAGGGCTGGCAGCAGCACTGTCAAAAAGAACGACAATTGCCGTTAACAATCGTCATCGTCGTTTTCGGACACTGCGCAAATTGCACAGCGGCCATGCCAGAGTGCCACAAGCAACAACAACAATAGCGGCGGCGGCAACAACAACAGCAAAGGCTATCAAGGCGTGTATGTGTGTCCATGTGTGTGTGTGTGTGTGCACGTTCACCAAGCTGCGCCACGGCCCGCTTAGTAAACACAAAATTACAACAACGAAATACTATGAAAAAATGTCTGTATGCATGTCTGTGTATGTATGCAGGCAAGCGACTGTATATGAATGTGTGTGTGTAATATACAGCCAGGCCAGTCAGCAGCAACAACAACAACAGCAACAACGAAGCAACGTCGACGTCGCCTCTACACACAATTTCCACATCGCAGCCAGGCCGCGCCGCGCAATGCTGCTGACTCGGCGTCAATGTGAAATGAGAGAATGCCATATAAAAATACACACACACACACGCACACAGCAACATCGACAGCGACAGCTACAGCGAGAGCGAACGAGCGAGTACAGTCGCACAGTTAAAAATAAAGTGAGGGTCGTTGCGGAGAGAGAAAGAGGCGGTGGTGGTGGTTCGTTGAGTAGCGCATGTATGTAGCAATGTGTGTGCCTGTGTGTATGCGTGTGTGTGTGCGTGAGTGAGCGAGGGT
Organism: Zaprionus capensis; assembly: GCA_018903675.1. Taxonomy (NCBI): domain Eukaryota; kingdom Metazoa; phylum Arthropoda; class Insecta; order Diptera; family Drosophilidae; genus Zaprionus; species Zaprionus capensis. The sequence continues at coordinate 7,787,142 of JAEIFN010000011.1, forward strand.
AAAAACAACAAAGCAACGACAGCGACGCTGCTGCTGATGGTAAATAATGATGATGGAACAACAACACAGCTCTGGTGCTGCCTCTGTTCGTTTTACTGTGTGTATATGTATGTGTGTGCGAGTCTGCTATGTTGTTGTTGCTTTTGCTTGTGCTGTTGATAGCGAGGGACGTCGTAATATCGCAACGTTGCTCGTTCAAACGAGCGAACGCGAACGTTCGTTCGTTCCGAAACTCGAGTTTAATTTTGTAGTACGTAGCAGAAAAAGAGGCAACGGCAACGGTAGAAACAAAAACAACAACAACGACGAAAAATAAATGATGGCGGCGACGGGCAACAACGACTGCGACTGCGACTGACTTGGCAGTGTTGCGTTCCGATTTTTGTTTCAAATTGTTGTCGTTGTCGTTGCTGCTGCCGTTGTTGTTGCTGTAGCTTTTGGGTTTCGAAAAGTTTAAAGCGCATGAAGCAGAAGATGGAGAAGAAGAAGCAGCAGGGGCAGCAAACAGTAAACGATTTCTAGTGCATTTCGCTTAGAATGGCAAAAAACATTTGGTTGCCTGGTCAGACTTTTATTACGGCGAACTCGTTCACAGCGAGTGAGAGAACCTGAATGTGTGAGTGAGCACTCTCACATTGGCATTCGTAATCGCAATCAAAGGTTGTGGCGCCTTTTGCGGCGAATTATGCGAACTATTGAGCAGCGCGGCGCGCTTAAATTGACGTCGTTTTGAATGAACTAAATTCGCTCGAGTGATAACGGCGATTGATCTCGCATATGTATCGCAACTGTTTAATTGTTATCGACATGTGTATGTTAACGTTATGTTAATGTTTACTTCATTATATTAATGTTAATGTTTACTATATTAATGTTAATGGTTATTTTATTATATTATTCATAGTTTGTCATCATATAGTTTGTATAGATCACCAAAGAATATTATTATATCTTTCATTGATTTATGTATACATACATACATATGTATAGTGCATTTGTTATCGATAGAAAAGTCGATCTCATCTTCAACTTCAGCTGGAACCGTGTGTGTGTGTTGCCGTGTCATCGTCAAAGTGACGCTGCCTGTTCCCTTTTAACGGTACTATGCGACAGCAACTCAGCTCTGCTCTGCCCGCCCAGAGCGGAGTCTCTTCCACATCCAATAAAGTTAAGCACGGCAAAATCAACAACAACAACTACAACAACTACAACAGTGCGTTGCTTTAACCATAACCGCCCACTCGCAGCAGCGCGTCCGCCCAGCCATGACTGCCTCCCACACTCACACTCTTATACACACTACGAGTGCGAGCAAGAGAGGGATAGAGAGCTGCAGATAGACAAGCGCTGCCTCCCAACACTCTGAACTGTTTATAAAATAACCTTATTTCGCACATACAACACGTATATACGCTGTGCTAGTGTGTGTGTGTGTTAGCCGCCAGAGCTCCAACGCCCACGGGTTTGCCACTCCACTACCGCCTGCCGCCCCTGCTGCCTGCCGTATCCTGCTGCTGCCTCTGCCTTCTCGTACTTTATGCCTGACATTATTATAATATTATATCCTTATAATATAATGGGATGGCAACCAGAAGAAGGCGACCCCCCTGCCACCCACAATTCATGATCCTGCGCACAGAGTCGCTTTGTCTCGTGTCGTGTCGCCTCGTGTTGCCTCGTGTCGTGTCGAACCGGCTTTTACGCCCGACGCAAACCCACCCCCAATGCCGACGAGGTGGTGGATTGAGTATAAGTACGTTTGTGTGTGTGGTGAAATATGCCATGACGTATAAAAGCTAAAAACGTTGGGCAAATATAATGAAATTGGGTGAAATGCGCTCTCTCACCCGCTCTACACCCACTCTCCCCCTCACTTGCGTACTCTCTCTGCTACTTGTGTGTTTGTGTGTGTGTGGGGAAGGTGGTGGGGCTGACATAATAAAGCCTACCACTGCCAGGATCTCACTCTATGTGTGTCCGTGTGCTTGTCTGTGTGTGTGTGAGTGTGGTGGTGGTGGGCTACGAAAACCACTTTTCGAAATGCACGTTCTACGTGTGGGCAGAGGCAGAGGCAGAGAACGGGCGAGAGACGTCCTCGTTGATTGTCAAGCGTGGCACGGTCGGAAGGGGGTAGTGGGATTGAGGGGGCAACGCATGAGAAATGAAAATGGAAAAGCTTGGACAGCTGGCCGTGCAGGGGGAAGGGGGAACGAGTGTGCTGCGCTGTTACTGCGCTGCCGCCGTACGATAACTTTAATTTAGCTTAATGGAAATTTTTAGCAGAGAGCAAAAAGTTCACTCCGCGTTTGTTGTTGCTGAAGTTGTTGTTGCCACTGCTGTCTGTTATCCTTCACAGTGCAGCACTTGCCACACACACACACAGACACACACACGTCCTCAACGAGACGACGAGAGCTTGCAAGGCTGTGTGGCAGGCAGCGGCAGCGTGTGCGCTAAGTAGGTGACGCAACCGCAAATTTGAGACATGCGATTTAATAACGTTAATAGTCCGCGTGCAACTCTTGCTGCTGCTGGTTCCCAGTTCCCCAAGTTCTTTTGAGTCAGTTCATACGCATTATATGTATATAAGGTATATAGTATATAAAGTATCTTTATGTTCCTGGATTGATACGATATAGAAATGTCACTTTTAAGTTCATCTGAATTGGAACTGCTCATTCCTTGTGCACTCAAGTGAACCAGTTCATTTGAATAATTGCACAGCTGTAGCTGAAGCTTTAACTGCCTTTGTCGCTGTATCTGTTGTGTGTGTGTGAGTGTGTCTTGCATCTGCGAGTTGCATTGCCCGCGTCACGTCATCGTCGTTTCATCGAGCGAGCATCGCATCGCACCATTTACGTCGCGCCGTCGAATCCCCTGAAGTCTCTTGCCCCCACATGCTGCACAACACCGCAAACAAGTGCAAGTGATGCGCATTCATTGATAAGACTTTGTGCAACACACTGCAGCACACAGCTGCCTCAACTGCTTGTTGTTGTTTCAGCTGTTGTAGCGGTTTTGGGCATACATTAGCCGCAATACACATACTACAAACTACACATACTACACGGCATCTCGTAGTAAATCCGCCATAAAAAGAATGTGACGCGTTACGAGTTTGTAAATCTTTCTCAATCGGTCAGGCAAAAAAGAGACAACGTGAGGAAGACTGACAAAGACAGAGAGAGGTAGACCCCCAAGTTGATGATGGTCAATGTCTTGGGATAGTCAGTTGGTGTGCGGGACTTTGAAACGGATTAATAAGTAAACTTCCAACAGACAAGAGGAAAGGTTAAACTACAAGATAGATCTTAACAATCCTTGAACTCTATCTAAGGGGAAATTAATCTGTCTTCTTCTCATATCTCCCATATCCATGCTACTTAGTTGACATTCGGGCATAAGATTCAAGCAACTCATCAAATCAACATCTCATCATCATATTTTCTTAAGCTTTTCCCGACTAGCGACATTTGCAGACTCATCTAAGAGGTTTTTCGCGTACCCCGTCATGCCCCAGTTGCAATTTGGTCTAACTAAATGTGTAGACTGACATTTTGAGAATACCATCATATACCCCTTGACACTATAAAGAACTGTAGTTGGGTTTAACAAAGGAGTTTTTATTATTATTATTCTTGCTCTGTTCTAAACACAATTAGTTAACAGTTAGTATGGCCTGTATTCAGTTAATGTCTCTAGCAATTCGATTTATTTTGAGATCCATTTTAATACAAATAAACGAGTTAAACTTTCCGCGCTTCGTCTTGAGCTTCCATGAGCTACGCGGAGGCAACGACGACGCTGTGCTTCCTGTTCAAAGTCGTGACTATAGTCGATTACTCATGCGCGACAAGTTGCAACGCCCTGCCCCCTCTCTGCCTGCCTCACCTGTGTGTGTGTGTCAGTTGCCCAAATGGCCATGCGGCATTTTGTTTACATTTTTTTGCGCCAAGGCTGTGTGAAAAGGCGGAAAGGGGCAAGCTGCGCTGAGGGGAACGGCATGGAGGGAGGAAGAGTCTTGTCTCGTTTGGCGCGCAGCACCAGCTGAAGGACGAGCTAGTGGCACCGCAGGGAGAAGGATAGCGGGTCGCGGGTCAAGCAGCAACCCTTAAACGGGGCACTTTGCGCTTTTTTAATGTTATTTTGAACTTTATCTTTCGCGCTCGCTTCGCTTCGCTCGCTGAAGCAACAAGTTCAAGAAGCGCAGGCGAAATTAAAAACGCAGGATAATCATACCAAATGCGAATACCCAATCCACGCACACACACACACGCACACGCACACAGAGAGAGCAGCGAAGGCGAGGACAATAACGATGACGCAGCCAAGTTGGGGGGCCCCAAAGGCATTTGCATGGTGTACAGACATGTGCGAGACACTCTCTGTGTGTGTGTGTGTGCGTCTGAGTGTGCGTGTCCTGCTCGCCACATGCCACATATGCATGCAAATAAAGCAGTGCAGCAACAACCACAGCGAAAACTCAAACCAAACCAAACCGAACCAAGTCGCGTTTCCCCTTCGCGTTTTCATTCATAAAATCGAAGAGCACAAGAAAATGGCACAGAGGCTGCTCCCCCCTGCCTTCTTCGTTCTGCCTCCCCCACTGCCTCTGCCTCTGCCTCTTCCTCTCTCTTCTTTGCTCCTTTACTCACATACACCACACCACGTCCGCCCCTTTTTGTGCTACCAATAACTCAAAAGGCGCGCGCGTTTACTGCACTTGTGTGTTAATGTATCTGAAAGTGAAATCAAATGAATCAACAAAGAAGAAGGAGACGGAGAAGGTGAAGAAGCAGAGCAGGACGCGCTGGCAGAGGCTCGACCAAGTGCCGGCTCTGCTGGCCGCGGCGCCAACTGCGGCGAACTATTTGTGCGACGCTTCGTTGCTCTCAGTTCGCAGTTCGCTGTCAGCGTCGCGGCCGCCGTCTCAGTCGCTGTCGACGTCGCCGCTTGCTCAATTAAGTGAATTAAGTCTCGTGCCGGAATTTGCACCACCCTAAAATAAAAAGAGCAGCAAAAACAATAACAGAACACACACTCACGTACACACACACACAACAGACAGAAACACGCATTCAACACGCTGCTGCTGTTAAGAACGATTAAAACGGAGAAGCACAAGGCAAATGAAAATAATGATAACACACTTTCTGCTGACATTGTCGCAGAAGTGTCCTTCAAGTACAGTGGAATTGCGCTAAAGAAGAATTCGTTCTGTTTGACCTTTACTAACATAAATGTTTAGAATTTTGGTATTTATTCTATGCTATCGATATTGATATTTAATACAGCCTCTGGTATTAAGTCTTTACACTTTTATGTAATGTTAAATATGTAATCGATTTCTATTACAATTAATTCGATTAAAAGTAACTCGATTACCTGTCAACTCCTCTCTCTATTGCAGCTGCATAAGAAGTCCGCAATTAAAATTGAAGCTGACCGCGACGACGACGACGTCGACGAAAGAGAAAACTCGCAAGCAGTCGTCAGCACAACACCAAAAAAGTTTGTTGCTGTTTTTCCTCTATTATTGCTCCCCATCTTTATTTATTTACTTTTTTTTGTGCTGTGCTTTTTGTGTGTAATTAATTAAACGGCCCGAAGTCAGCTGGCGCTGCCCGTCTGGCGACTGCGACGCCAGCGGCAACGTCGCAACAGTTGTTGCATTAGACAATTACGATGGCGTTGGCGACGACGGCGACGACAGCAGCGCCAGCTTAGCCGGCGTCGACTGTTTAGCATATTGCGCTGTGCTATGTGTTGCGAATGTGTGCCAATAGATGGCGCTGCATACCGGCAAGGCAAGGCAGAGGGAGGCAGAGGCAGTGTCAGAGAGTGGCATAGGGACGGGGGGCAGTGTCAGAGCCGGCAGAGTAAGCACGTGCAACTTTTGCATTGTTTACATGACGAAGAGGCGCATTGTACTCGTTGCTGCTGCTGCTGTTGTTGTTGTTGTTATTGCAGTGCCCGTGCTGCTTGTGCCTCTGCTACCATTATCCTCCTTGCACACACACATGTGCCTCGTCATGCGCCACCCACACACACACTCACTCAGAGTGTGCCCCCCGTGCTCGCGCTGCCAATAAGCGTAGGCGGCGCAGCAAATTCCGTATTGAAACCACATGTTGAAGCCGCCTCTGCCACTGTCTCAGTCGACGCTTTACGCGCATTTCTAGCTAAAAGGTGCAACTCACAGATACAGATACAGTTACAGCTACATCTACAGATACATCTACAAAATATAACGGGGGCCACCTGAATGATTCACCCGAAATTGTCTGTTCGCGAATAGAAGGAGGGCAACGCGTCAGCGTCAGCTGCTTTCTAAGTTGGGCAACCTGCGCGCGCCAACGACGTAATCTCTTATCAGCGCATTGCGGCGCAACTGAACTTGAGCCAAGTTCACATTGCATTTGCTGCTGCTGATAAGCTTCGCTGATAAGTTGTGAGAACGAACGAACTATTATAAAACTTGGATTAGCTTAAAAGCTTTGGGTCAAAGCTTGCAGGTTCTGATTGTTAATAAATCTATGAATTTGAATCTATTGATATTTTATAATGAACATGATCTGGAATTAATCCAAAAAGTTAAGCAGAGGAAAATGAAGTGCCGTAAGGAAACTTATAACAAAATATATTGAAGTATCTGAATCTAATTTAAAGTCTAATATCTCTTGTAAAGAAACAAGTAACATTATCTGTATATTAATATGGTTTATAAACAACTTCTATACCAGTGTAAATTTTACAATTATTATCTTCAAGTTTTAGAGATTACTGCATAAAAAGAAGTCTTTTATATATAATACTTCTTTCTGATATACTTAAGGCATAGTAATATTTAAAGTAACTACAAGGATATTAAACGTTTGGACTACTAAAAACTTCGATTATTCAATCGAATCTAATTCTATATCTGTCATAGAAACGATCGTTATTTCTATATAATTTCTTCTTATATCTATATAATTCTGATAACTTTCCATGTACTCGTTATATGTAAATTATAATTACTGAATACCAGTAAATAGAAACAGTACACTATCAATGCATAAACTTCAAGGATAATATTTCATTCGTTTTTAGTTTGTTTTAAATATAAATTAATGTTACTTTTGAAACATTAACAACTGTTTAACTTTGTTTGTAAATTCGTACATTAATGTATTTCTATTCTAACTGGAGATATTCATAAAAAGAATATCTAAACCGGTGTACCGTTTATCTCTCCCATAACCAATGATCCTCCCCTACAAAAGATTGCCCTTTTGTGGCATTGTTTTGTTTCATTGTAGCTCACAAAAGTATCTCTTTGTTGGGAACTACCTAAACAATATACCACAGCACAGGTACACAGACAGATGCAGGTAGAGTTAGGTAGAGCTAGATAGCATTGGAGGCATTGGATCGTTAGAGTTGTACGTTCGTGAGTTGTTGAAGCCCGCCAAATAAGTTAAGCTGGTCCAATTGGCAGCCCCCGTTCGAAGTACGGATATGTTTTGACCCTTAGCTTTATCTTCAACTATACTTAGAATGTAGAACTGATCTATCTGGGAAAGTAACTCACCTCTGTGCACATTTTCGGCTGGGCCGTTAAGAGAGATGCGCGTTCACTGCGAGTATCCAATTTACCGAATAGCGGGAATAGATTTAAAACTAGCAGCAAGTTTTCAACACTTTGTGTATACTATTTATAACTCAGTCACTGGATTATGCATATGGTATGCTCTATATATTGTTTGCCTGGCTCACAGGATCGCTAGTGGCAGCGGCTTGAAGGCAGCCGCTTGGCCCGCCACATCACAATGAACAGATGACATTATGTTGTATGATATTTGTTATGAACAATTTGATAGAACACTTTCCTTTGCATACAGATTGTAAATTGCTTTGTTGTTGAAACGTTTTCTCACACACTTTTTTTTGTTTGTTAATGTTATTTTGAAATTGAATTATTTTTGTGATAACTTTGAATTACGCGCGCTGCTGCTGCTCAAGAAATTTACGTCAATTTTTGTCGTATTGGTTCGACACGAAGAGCGAGAGCGTCGTGTACCTCAGTCTGCCATGCTAAAATCACAAATAAACTGGCCAGCGCCAAAGAAGCAGCCAGCAGGCAGTCAGGCAGTCACACAGCACACAGTCGGAGCACACAATCACACAGATACACACACACACACGCAAGCAGGCAGGCACATACATATACATTTAGTAAATGCACCCCTCGCACACAAGCTAAAGGCAGAGCGAGAGAGCGCATGACGGTCGCCTCTGCTCGCACCAAGGCAAGCGAACGACGCGCACTTATGTAAAAAGCATTGAAATTGAACGAGTCGGAAAGAGAGTAAGAGAAGAGCGGAGAGTGAGCAGAGCGGGGTTGCGGCGACAGCACTTTAGCTGCTGTGGCAGCATTGCCAGCTGCATGCGAAGGCAAAGGCGTTGCCAGGCACAAGTTTTGCCGCTGCTGCTGTGAAATAAAGACAAGCCAAAGCAGCAATATTCATTCCCCCGGTCCCGTTCGACTGCTTGCCTTGCCGGTCGTAGGAGTGGCAGCAGCAGCAGCGGTTGTTATTTAAATACTGCCAGCGCTGCCAGATCAAGCAAATATTTGAAAGTCGTTCGATTGTATAATGCAATGTAACTAAAATGCATTCGATTCATTTGAAAACTATTTTTAGATTACACAAGAAACCAAAATAATCGTTGTATTTTAAATACAAATTCTTCAACTAGTAAATCATGTTTGAAATTCCGCATATTTCTGCCTATTAACCATATATAATATACTAATTATATTAATTTGTTGGAATAAATACATTTAAGCCTATAATAAATATTTTTAAAAGTTAAACGATTCGTGTCAATTAGATTAAAATCAAGAAAACGATCTAAATATAAGTTCCTATAGCATTGTGATTCTCAGTCTACAACAGTGTGGCAACGCTGTAGCAGTGCTGAGTAACTGTCTGCACACACGCTCTTTTATATATACGCATATACACATACACATAGATATATATAGGTACGAACATGTGTGTGTGTGTCTTGTCAGTTGGGATTTTGTGTAGTGTTGTGCTGGGTCGTCGTTTATATAAAGGTATATTTCCACAGCGCACACACTCAAACAGAGAAGAGTCTGACGCATGCATGTGTGTAGAGTGTGAGTACGAGTGTGTGTGTGTGTGTGCGAGTGGATTTCGTTGTGGTATGTATGTGCGAAGGCAACGACGCAAAGTGGAAGCAAAATGAAAACTGCCGCCGTTGTTGCCGTTGCCGTCGCTGTCGCTGCGAAAACTAAAACTGAACTCGAACTACGGCACGGCTCGGCTGGCTGTGGCTGTTGGGCGGCTGTGTGATGTTTTCTGCTGAGGCCGTCGCCGTCATCGTCACCGTCGCCGTCGCTGCTTTGTTCAACATTTTTGTTTATTTCAGCGGTGTACTCGTAGCTGTAGCTGTATCTGCGCTGCTGCTGTGAGTGCTTGCTTGGGCATTTGGGCACGTCGTCGTCGTCAACGTTATTTTGTTGTTGCCTCTGCTATCGTGTGTTTTTGTTGCTGCCTTAGCCGTGCCAGGTACTTTTTGGTTGTTGCTTTTAGCTCGTCGCCCGCTTCGTGTGCGCTCTGTGCTATTTTATGCGACGAACTGACTGACTGCCTGCCTGCCTGCCAGGCGAATGTTGTTGTTGTTATTGTTACCATGACGCAGCAACAGCAACGGCAACGACAACAGCAGCCTCAGCCGCAGCAGAGCAGCGACGCTGCGCTGTCGTTGTGCGAATTTCGCCTTGAAACATTTTTGCCGTTCGCTTCGCTGCTGCTGCTGCCTCTGCCTTTGCTGACTGCACTGTGGCTGTTATTTATTTATTTTCTGTTATGCCAGCTTATCTTTCTGGCCCCAAAAAAGCTGCATTTGCCCAATCGCAAAATCAAACAGCGCGCCAATTCTAATTCGCCAAGCGAATTCAAATTTTGATTGAAGGTCAGCAGCGGCAACGCTAACGCTAACGCCAACTTCAACGCCGACTCTGACTTCTTCTGCAGGCAGCGGACAAATGGCAACTGACGGCGACGCAGCGCACTCTAAACGGGGCGCCGCCTGAATCTGAACCTGAACCAATTTTTCGGCATTTGTGTGTTGCGCTTTGCTGTTTTTATTGCTTTTGTATTCAGCCAACGCCATCGATGCGTGCGTCGCGGCATCGTCATCGGCATCTTCTCATCGTCGTTCGCGTCCGTTCTCTGTGCCTCATATGATAACTTTATTTTGGCCAGAGAGGAAAGCGAACGGGATTTCAGAGGGCTTTTCCTGTGCAGGTGTTAACTGAACTTAAAACTCAATGGAAGTTAGAGGTGTGGCTTTTTCTACAGGGTATCAGATTCATAGTTTTATCACTGAAACAGTGTTCTATTGTCCTTTTATCCTCTAAATCATACTGTCTCTAAATCTGTCCGATTTCCCCCAATAAAATATTCCACTTCATTCGTATATATGAAAATCTTTGTTCCGGCTTATTCATTCTCATCTCGAGTCATTGTAATTTTGAAAACTTAACATTTTTTACAATTTTTAAAAAGCGCATCTAATAATATAATAAACAATGATGAACCAAAAAGCCATCATACTATTTCTTAGTCAGTTATCCTTATTTTGTATTACATTTTAGAAAAAGTAAATCATTTATATTATAACATTATGGATGCAGCTTTGAAAACTATATAAATATATAATCTCATGACTTTTTAGCCTTTTTTGAACCAATAAATCTTATATCCTATTTATAAGTTAATTATCCTTATTTTGACGAATTTGGTCTACATATTAGACAAAATAAATCTTTTTGTCCTGTTTTTATGTTAATTTTCACCCCTTTTCCTACACATCCTTTACTTTGTGTTATTATGTGAGTATCTGTCAGTCGAGCAACCTGCCGTGCTCCTTTTTTGTGCTGCTTACAGGTTTCGTTAATTTTTTTGCCCGTCGGGTGGTTGTGTTTAGTTTAATTCGTGACGGCGCTGCTGCCTGAGCAGCGCTAACTTTTCACGTGAGAGTAAAAGCATCGCTGCTGCTGCTGCCATCGTCGCTGTAACAGTGTCGCTGGTGTTGCGTCGCGTCGTCGCTAGATGCTGCGCAGTCGACGCTGGCGATTTGAATTTGTTATGATGTTGCGTGTTGCTAACTGGTTTGCTTATACTCTCGTATTATTCTCTATTGCGTCTACTTCCGAGTTCAATGCAGGCGTCAGCATCGGCTGCGGAATCGGCGTCGCTGCCGCCGCTACTGTTGCCGTGGTCTCGTCGTGGCTGCGGCTGTTGTTGACGTCGCGTTGGCAGCTGCGTTGCGCAACCGCCCACACGCGCTCCTTGTCTGTGTGCGTGTGTGTGTGTGAGAGGCTGCGTCGTGCAAATATTTTTGCATTGCTAGTACAATTCGCACCCACTTAGAGGCGTTGGCAACCCCAAACGTAGCCCCCTCTCACCTTCCCTCCTTCCCCTTATCGTCATCTGTGCTCATTGAGCGTTAGCCAAGCCGCTGCTCTGCCGGCAATTTCAAACACAACACACATGTTGCTTCGCTTTTAGATTTAGACGATGCAACAACAGCAGCACCACCAACAACAACAGTGTCAGCAGCCGCAACATAAAAAGTTGGGCACAAAAAGCGCGATCGTGTTGCAAAACAGGTGCCAAGGCAGTGTGGCTGCTGCTGCTTGCAACCAGGAACCATCCTGCGCAGCTTTTTATATTTTGTTTGCCGCACGACTTTGGCAACTGTTCGAACCTCCTTATTTAACTAAACATGAATGAAAGACAAAATTGAAAGGAACTAAAGTTCCAACTACAACTATAGCATTATAGTATTATAATGCATTTTTAGAGTATTTTATTTAATAAACTTGTGGGAATCTCGCTTAAAGTGGGGTACATGCATAAGTATATCTTAGGTGAATTTTAGGTTAAATCTAGGACATAATATTACAGTACACTCTACATGTTTTACATGGTGTAAGACAAATTATTGAAAAAATTCCTGTTTAGTTTTTAGTTTATGCCTAAGACTTAATTCCAACTGTACATATTGCAATGTCATTCAGTATTTATTTATACACCAGACAAAGGGAAGCCCGAAGTACATTTCAAATGAATCCTAGGTTATGTTTAGGACTTAAATTAGTTTGTCTTTGTCAGCGGAAGTGGCAGATATCTAAAATACGCAATATTATGCAACAAATCGAAAATAACGACGTTTACCGTAAGTTGCAGATCCATATTGCTACATAAGACACAACAACAGAGACTGATAAGAGACATTGGGCAGGAACAGGAAACCACAGGAACAAGTGCAGAGCGCAGGCAGCGCTGCAACAGCCTCTGCGCAGCCACGACAGAGAGAACACGCTCGCTTCAAGCGCGACATTCTGCACTTGTTCGACAGCGCAGCGAACGCCGGGCGCACTTGCAATCGATCGCCTGAAACGCCTCTCTTTGATCGGCCGAGGCACGATTCGCATCCTGCTCGCGTTCATTTCCGCTTTACTTGAAACAGCAACAACAAAAACGACAACAATGAAATGGTCTGGCATACATCGACGCACACACACACACATGAACAAAGATAAAATGCGCCCAATCGGAACCGAGAGCGGGACAGACAAAGTGGAAAATATACTGCACCTGATTGCCTTGAAAAACCGAAATCAAAACAAAGCAAAATCAAATATACGGCGAAAACGTATTTTGCGGCGACGGCAATGGCAGCAACAACAACAAGGCAAAGGCAACGGCGAAGCCGCAGCGGCAGTCAAACAGAAAACCGATCAGCCAACATGTTCTAGTTGCGTCGCCAACATCGTCGCTACGCCTCTGCTCTCTCTATCTCTCTGCCGCTGCTCTCGGTGCCTGCGATTCTGTCAGCAGTATTCACTTCCTACTTCATCTAGCAAAAGCTGCGCTCAGCTGTGCCAAAGACGACGGCGACAGCGACAGAGCAAGTTTTCAAAGCTCAATTGGTGTTGTTGTTGCTGTTATTATTATTGCTGTTTCTGCTGTTGTTGTTGCTGTAGTTGTAGCTGTTGTGTGTGGCGGCACAAAATTGCAGAGAAATTCCTTTGGCTTAATTAGCCTCTTTCGTTCGGGGCGAAAATATTTTCAACTGAGCGACGCAAGAAAGCGGCACAACAGCAACAGAAACAGAAACAACAACAAGAGCAGCAACATCAGCAACAGCAGCGCAGCGACAGTAAAAACGGGCTGCGAGCTGTTGGCACCGGGAGGGGGATCGGGCAGCGAACGCAGGCAGAGGAGGGTAAAAACAACTCAGAGCTGAGCTCAGCGCGGCTCAGCGCAGCAGCGCACAAATGAAACCAGTTTAGTTCATTTCGTTTCGTTTCGTTCATTAATTCAAAATTTTCATTTGAAACTTTTTTTGTGAGCCAGTGTGCGTGTGTGTGTGTGTGTACTTCGGCTCTGGCTCCGCACTGCCGCAGTCGTTGCTGCCAATGCTGCTGGCACCGCTCTTTCTCTTTCTCTTTCTGCCCGCCTCGCTGCCTGCCCATCGTCATATTCAGAGTTTTAACATTTTATGTACAGTGAGCCACAGTCAGCCCTCGTACAGTGCGACCAGATATACAGAAAATACAGATACGTAATGAGCTGACGTTGCCAGATAGATATCACTGTATATACGTACACAATCTTCATACCCTTGTCTGCCAACACATACACAAACTCGTTATGTATGTATATGTGTCTGTGTATATAGCAGCACACACTCGCACACAGAGAGCCGAAGCTTGTTTCGACGTTCCCTTGTTCGTCTGTTCGTTCGTTCCTCTGTTCGTTCGTTCGTTCATTCGTTTGCTCGGCTGCTTCTCCCACAATCGCAACGATTTTGACTCACACTGCGCTGTGCGCTGTTATATACACATAACCTACAAAAATATATACCAGCTACGGCTCTGGCTCTGGCTGCCGAGTAAATGCGATACGATATTTGTGCGGCGCATCGTGTGCGCTGTCAGGCGGTTGGAGATGCGATGGTGAGGGCGATTTCGGTGTCGGTGTGTCGGGGCTGTGTGGCTGGGGTCGGTGTATGGAGAGGGGTGAGTGGGAGCAGGGAGGGAGGCAGGCTGGCAGACAGGCGGCATAACATCAGCAGTGCCAGCAGTAACAACAACAGCAACGAAAGCAACAACAAGAATAGCAGCAACACAAGTGTACAGGGTTGTCAAACTTAAAAAATGCCAGAGGCATTGAACTCGCCGTGATGCGGGTGGATTATGTGTTCATAATAAAATAGTTTGCAAAATATATTCTTTTGTTATTATAAAACATATTAGGTAACAACTAAATTTTACCACAAAATTTAAAGTAAAATTATTACAGAAACCAAATAAAATCTTAAATGTTGTGATACATTTAGATTTGCTGGAATTTATTTGCTAAACTTGCTGAAATTTTATAATGTTTTAACAAAAAACTAAGCCGTGAACTAACTAGTAAATTATCCCGCACTAAAGTAACACTTTAACTTAGGGATGCTATATCTGAACTATCAGGTTTTGAACCATTTTAGTTATTTACGGATTTTGGAGAAAAGAGATTTATTCTTATACAAATTTATGAACATTTATTTAATTGTAATGTAAAAAATAAACGATATTAATTAATATTGCAATATAAGTCGACCCTATTCTAACTTCTGCCTTGAAAGAACGTTTATATAAACGTCTTTTTTGGGCACCTGACAACCCTGCTCTACTCGTACTATCGAGTTTTATATGTCTGTACATGCGCTGACGCTGTCACGGCCTCTGCCTCTGCCTCTGCCTCTGCTTCTGCCTTCGCCTTATGCCGCTGCCGTCGTTCGCCTGACTAACTGAACTGACGCTCGCCTCGCTCGGCGCGTATGTGGGAACGAAATAATACCTATAAAAAAAGAATTCTTTTCCCTCAGTTTTTGCTGCCACTGCTACGACAAGAAAAAGAGAAAGACTTGTGGGTAGAAAACCAACAAAGTAAGACTATAAAGTACAGCACAGAGGGCAGAGCGACAGAGAGTGAGAGAGAGAGAGAGAGGGGGAGGCAAACACAAATTTTAGATACGATTTTCGTTTGAACGGCGAGATCCGCTGCCAGCCGCGCTGCTCTGGACGAGGCTCAAGCTGGAGACGCAGTCGGAGCAGAGGCTAAGGCTGTTGGGAACATGTTGAAATGAAATTGGTGGCGATGCTGGTCGAGTGCCGGTTCGGGGGTGGCCAAACATTTGGCAGCACTTGGATATTACATGTACTGAGTGCATGGATGTGTGTGTGTATGTGTGTGTGTGTGTGTGTGTTGTCGTTGAACATGTTCGGCTGCGACATCGCTGTGTGCTAGTTACTCGAAAATATCACTAAAAATGCTGCAGGTTCGTCGAGACGCAGATGAATGTGGAACGCCAAGAGCGGACGAGACTCGAGACCCGAGACCAGAGACCAGAGCAGCTGTTCGCCTTGTGCTGTTAATGCCTTGTGCAGTATCTCTTTAGTTGTTTGGCATTATTTTTGGAGACCTCGCCGCCGTCGCGTCGCTGCCCTGCTGCTCTGATGTATGACTCGACGAGATTCGTTCGGTTCGATCGTATTCGGGGGATTCGACATCAAAACACAATGAAATTTTCTGTGTATGCCTTTGTCTGTGGCTATTTTTGTTTTGGTTGTTTCTTATGCGGTCCTATGATATTTCCAGTTGGAGGGTACTAGTTGGCAATCATTAACGAATTGGGAAGTCAGGTGCTTCGATTCGAAATGCGTGGAAGGAAGGTTTTTCAATGGCATATCTAAGGAATGCTATTGACAACAAGCTTGGGTAAGGAATAGGGATATGTTTTGGGAAACATTCCACGAAAGACTGGCAATGTATGCTAGATCAGGCAACATAAACTAGCAAAGAATACGTAATACTAATTTTCATGATTTTCTTATTTAAAGTAAAAAGATTACATTTTTATACTGTCTTTGGCAAAAATAATAGTACTTTATAAACTATGTATACTCATATCTTAAGATATTAGAAGAAATAAGACTTCTATATATATGAAGAAAAACAAATAAAGAATACAACAGGGAGATGTAGAGATGCAAAATCACTGCAGTTATTTTAAAAACACCGTTACTATATTAAGTATATGAGATGTTTGTGAACCACTTTTTGATGATTAAAAGCTTATGCTTTCTAAACTTGATCGAAGGATGGTTCCTCGACAAGATAAAATCATAATTTCTGGGCAATTAAAGCTGTATATAGCAAGTTTAGGAATTAGTTGAGTTCAAGAGAATTGTTATTTTAGACGTTCCTACTTGTTCGTGGTCTTTGAAGAAATTTTGCTAACATAATATGCATATACATATTATAGTATAAGGGAGATATGGTGAGTTTCATTGAGAAAATATGATACTTTAATGTATGTAATTATGTTGTATTCCGTACATCAAAAAAATATAGTACTTTTTCCTTTACACTTCTAGCGTTATCTTTCTAATGTATTACTTTTATTTTACTACATATTTACATTCCATCTGATCATCTCTGGCTCCTTTATAAACTTGGCCTCAAAGACAGCGTTTGCTGGCTCCTCCTTCCCCAGAAACTTTAAGCTCTGCGAGAATTGTTACTGCACTTCAATTCCCAATAAGCGAGCCTCCTCTTTCTCTTTCTCGTTCCCATTCTCATCCCCAGTCGGATTAGACTTGGCCAAAGCTGCTAACCAGAAACAACTTTACTGTGCTTTTGCTATTGTTGTTCCTGTTATTGTTGTTGTTGTTGTTGTGAGTAGTTTTGATGATTTTGCAGTTGCCATCCCAGAGCTCTAGTATACCGCTCTCTTGGTTCACACACACACATACAGACAGACAGTCACAGTCGTATGCATGTCCCATCTACAATCCTCTCTCTCTCTCTTACACTCTAGTTTTCTCGCTCGGTGTGGTTTATGTCCGTGGTGTGTTGCGCTCCACTCGAAGGAAGAAATGCGATTGCCGATTGAGGTTATAATGGATTTCGACAGTCCAAGTTGTGTGCCAACTACGACGACGCTGCGCTGCTGCTGCAGCCGACTGCTGCGCCGCTGCATTATGCCGTATACCTTATGCCGTTTCTTCTTTATGATTACATTCGTTGTTCCTTTTTGCGCTTATTAGTTTAATTTGTTTATGTTGGCGGCGGCTTGTGGATACTTTTGTTGTTGGTGTTGTTTCCTTTTCCATTTCTACTTTTGGCATGCAACATGCTGCCGTCTTTCGGTGCTGCCTTCCTTCTCCTTATTCCTTCTCTCTCTTGCTCTTTGTCGCAAAATGACTTCAAACAAGTTCGAATTCGCGACGCTGTCGTCGTCGTCGTTGTCGTGCAGGTGCATTCCAAATCCGATTACGTATGTTGTGTAAATGTGTGTGAGTGTGATGTGCGAGTGCTTGTGTGTGTGTGGGTCTGCATTTGCATATGCAAAATTTTTAGCGCTGCAGCGACGACGACTGCGACTGCAGCACGGCGCACAGCATCAGCCGAAAAATGGCAGACAGAGTCACATGTTGCATTTGCCTTTAATTTATTGATTGCTCTGCACTGCTCTCTCTCTCCCACTCTGACAATCTTGCTCTTTCTAGCCCTCTGCTGCATCTCTGCCTTGCATTGTGGCACTCTTTGGCGCTTTGTGCAAGTTAACAGTTGGAAGCTATCAATGTCAACACGCAGCGACGTTGACGCTGACGCCGATGCTGACAGCGACCGCGGCCGCGACGCTGACAGACAGGTAGCCATCGTCGTCGTCGTCGTCGCCGTCGTCATAGCTCAGCAGGGGTAGGAAGTTGAAGGTCGTTCGTTCTCATACGCACACACAACATACTCGCGCTCATATTTATTTATTACTTTTTATGTTGTTTTAATGATGACGACGACGACGTCGACAACGGCGTCTGCTGCCGCTCTACTTCATCAGCTCTCTGTGCATCTCTGTCTGGCAAATGTATGCTGCCTGCCGTCTGTTCCTCCTCCTCTCTGCACTGCTCGCATCGATTATTTCGGGTTATTAAACCAACCACAACAACAACGACAGCAACAACAACAATAAAAAAAAAATACAACGACGACGACAGCGCAGAGGCAGCGGGGCCGACAGCGACAGCCACTTGCAGTTTTTGAATTGCTGATTAATTTTATTGCCTTCGCCTTGTTGTAATTGTAATGATAAATTTGTTTTTTCGGTTTTGTTTTGATCACTTGATTCGCGTGCTCCTCTACCCATTTCACGTTTACTGTCGTCTCTCTCTCTTCCTCTCTCACTACACGTGACGCTGTGCTGTGCTGGGTGGCTGCTTGTGCTGCCTCTGCTCTGCCTTTTGGACAATTTCTGCCAGCGTCGTCGCTGCCGTCGCCAGCGCACGCCGTTTATAATTTATTAATTGTGTCCAGAACGCCGACGTCGACGCGGCAGCGACGTTTATGTTGTGTGCCGCCAGCGTCGCTGTCGCTATCGTCGTTGTCCTTTTTTGTTTTGATACCCGAGTTTGTGGGCCAAAAAGTATGAATGGTAATGTTGAGCCAGGGGCGTGTCACGGGGGGCGGATCTGATATCGAAACGAGTTGCAGTTGCGCTCACGTCGCCGTCGCTCCGTGCAACAACACGAGCAACCATGCAACAGCTGTTAGGCGAGACTTTGTCAGCATTGCACAAGGTGCACGTATTGACAATTTGAAGTTGCAAGTTGTAGGATTGTGTTATCTAGGAATGAAAGAGCAATCAGCTTCGATGTGGCAGCCACTAAAAGTGCTCCAAGTTCAAACAGAACAGTCGGTTATAAAGATCATTTTTGTAGTATGTATTATAGTCCAAATTTGTAATCATTTCTTTTATTTTCTTCAGCTGCAAATTGCAATTTCTTTTCATCAATATTCTTGGCGAAAGTGCTTTAATACGAACATAATAAATAAAGATGTTGCGGAACGCATCAAAAATATTGCTTTAAAATCATCGTTAAAACAATTTGAATAAGTTACCGATACGAATTCGATTTTATTGTTTGTCCATTTCTGATCATAGGCTTTTTGTAAAAACGTAACGACGCAGAAGACGCGCAAATTTAGTCAAATTTTAATAAATTATTATTAAAATAAAAGTGTTTTTGACAACTATTTAATGACGGTATGATAATATATAATATTGTCACCCGTCGGGTGATTGCCCCTGTGATATCGATAATAATTCATAGGGTGTTTCATCCCAATATTTATTAAATGCACAAAGTTAGCAATTTAGGTTAGAATAGAATCCTTTATAGAGTTTCGCAAGGTTAACGACTTTCATATGTCAATGGAAATCTCCTATCCAAAGTTCAACATGCTGGAATCTGTAGGCCATGGAAACGATAACGATCGAAATAAGTGTTTTAGATTTCGAACTTAAAGAAAGATTAAGTTATATTGAATACTGTCATTTAACTGTTTTACATTGATTTCATAAAACAAATTAGTAGAAACTTAAGAAAAGAAATGTAGAAGTATAATAGAATGTGATGAACTGCTTAAGTTCTTGAAGGGATTAATTAAATTTTTTATGAGATGAGTAAAATATTGATAACAATCTTAGGACTTGCACATAATACTCTTATTTTGGCCTATACATTGGTTCTATAGTAAAAATCGGTAGACTTATTCGTATTCTTTCATGGGAACAATCAGTCGAAATCTAAAATTTCATAATAAGAATTGTATGTCTCCAGTAAGCGCTTAAAAACTTGACCTACACAGAGCTTTTAAGTGCTCTAATAACGTAATACTTACGCACACAGACAGATAGACCGACAGACAGGTTGACAAACTTAGAGACCGACAGGTGTGTAAATGATTCTTTTTGATCACTTTATTTTCTATCTGCTTTTGTGTTCCCTTTGATTGTCATTTAATAGACAGAGATGGCGACGGCAATTACGTGGATTTGTGTGCCGTAGCCGGTGCCGGCGCTGTTTCAGTTCGATTCGGTTTCGTTTGACAATTTGAATGGTTTTTCTCACGCTAAGCAGCGCTGCTGCAGCGGCGTCAACGTCAACGTCAGCGTCGTCTGTGGCGCCCGCTTGTCTTTTATTCCATTCATGCCGCGCTCGTAGCCGATTGTCGTTTGCTTGTTGTTGTTGCTTTGCTTGCTTTGTTTTTTCTACTCATATTTATTTATTTAGCTAATAATATACATAAGTCGTCGATTTGAAATTATTTATGATACCGGCATCGTTATTGGCGTTGCCGTCGCAGTCGCAGTCACCGTTGCTGTCGCAGTCGTAGTAAGCAGCGTCGACCCGGTCACGGAACGGTGGATAGCTATGAAGGTGTGCGTGTGTTTGTTTACTTTTATTTTTTGTTTTGATCGCTATGTAAATTGCTGTGAGATGATTTTATTGTTTTATTGCTTTGGGTATTTCGTGCAGTTGTTGTTGCTGCTGTTGCTGGTGTCGCAGTAAGTTATCAGGGATTTTATTGCCTATGTATGTATGAGTGGGTTGTTGTTGTTTAGAACAGCTGATCGGATCGGTTTGTAGTATTTGTTATTCACGTCATATGTTCATAGTATTATATGGTGCATACAATGTCTAAATTGTATACTATGTTTACTAATATTCGAGTGGAATAGAGTGCACTGTCTACATTTCCACAGGAAGACAACAGAGTGGCTACATCTCTTATGTTAATTATTCTAGTGTTGCCAGATGTTAAGCATAGTTGAGTCTGTTATAAACAGCAACGAAATAGGAAATGCAATAACAAAATTCATTTTTATACAGTTCTTAAAATATAATATGTTCATATGTACATACATACATATGTAACAAGTTATGTACATACATATGTACGTTCACATATTAATACATTAGCCGATTAGTCGTAATCAAACAGTAAAAAAGTATTCACTGTGTTCCAATTGGCAACCCGCAAGGAGACAGGCATATTGAAGGAATTCCCTCACATACACATGCACACTTGCTACCACATCAATGGTAAAAGAATTAGCGAATGTGGAAGCAGAGCAACAACAACATCATAGCAGCAGAGGCCGCCGCGACGACAGCAGAAGCAGCTGACAGCGGCGCAAGCGGAGGCAGCAACAACAACGACAACAACAACAAAAAGCAATGCGAGTCATTCTCGGTTTTCTTCTTGATTAGAAACTGCAAAGCAAAACAAAAAACCGGAAAAAGGGTTATTTTTTACTGCTCACTTTTGGCCTACGTCGCCGTCGCCATGTCTCCCACTGAGTCTGTGTGTGTGTGTTTGTGTGTGTTGTATTTTCTTCTTAACTTTTGGCGATTCGCCTTTTTTATTATTATTGTCGCCGGCTGCTTGCGCTGCTGCTGCTGCTGCTACGTCGACGACGCAGACGCTGACGTTGACGCTGGCGTCGCTGCTGAGCTTTTAGCATTTTAAATTGACGTTTATTATGCGCACAGAGGCGCTGCTGTTGCTGTTCTAGTTGTTGTTGCTTTTTTCTTTTTGGTGTACTCAACATGCTGTGTTGAGTATCTGCCCTCCTCCCCCTTCTTCTGTTGTTATTGTCAGCGTCTCGCGTCACTGTTTGCGTCGCAGTCGTTGTCGCAGTCGACGGCAGCGTCGAAGTTGACGCAGCTCGTTTCTTTAGTTTGTTTTGGTTTTTAATTTAATCGTTTTTGTTCCCTCCTCCCCCCACCCCACGAGCCGGCACTGCCGACAACGCTGACGCTATCGTTTTTGCTCTTGTTATTGTTTCTGTCCTTTCTGTTGTTGCTGTTGTTGTTGTTGTTGTTTTTGTAGTTGTCGTTAAATGTGTTTAGCACGTGCTGTCTCTGACCGGCCTCTCTCTCTCTGGTGTCAGCTGTTGCTGTAGTAGTTGGCGCCGCTGCCGCCGCGACGCTGCTGTCGTTGTTGTTATTGCTGTGCTGCCTTTGCCCTTTTGTGTCTGCTCTTGATGCTTGCCCACTCGCGCTGCTAAGCGTGTGCATGTGAGGCCATCTATCTCTCCCTCTCCCTCTGCCTCTGCCTCTTCTCCTCCCCTCTCTCTGCATTCCCTGTGTTGCGGCAGGTTGCCTCTGCCACGCTACCACGCTGCTTAGGAACAAGTGGCCAATAAATTATGGCCAGCCGCAAAGAGCAGCCCCCATTATTATTGCCCATTGAAAGCCTAATGGTAAATACACATAAAACCGTTAAATGCGTTTGTGTACGTGTCCGTGTGTGTGTGTCGTATTTTTATGTATTTGTGCGCGCCTGGCAGAAAAGAAGGGTTCGCTTCGTGCGCTCTGCCACTGCCTCTGTTGGCGGCGACAGCGCTACTGTTGTTTTTTATGGCACGGAAACTGACCTTAGCTATGCGAAAGTCGAGCGGCATTTGCATGGCAGAGCTGCGAGCCGGCAAACGGCACCGATAATGCTAATGTTTGAGAGGGGTTGGAGTGAGGAGTGAGGGGTGCATGGGGTGTGAGAAATGACGACGCGTCGTCTCCATCGGTCGTTTTGGCTGTCGCTGCCGACGTCGCAGTCGCTGCCAAGCGCAAGTCATGCTTGTTACAAATACACGTACACACACACACTCACTCACACATATGAACACACATAAATATGTTTGTACTTTTGTTGTTGTCGCCTGTCACTGTGTCAAGGCCAAGTGGCATCTTTGTTTATGGCCGCTTTAGAAATCAGCCAAGTAAACTTCCTAATCAGCATTGCCCGCTCTGCGCTCACAGTGCGGTCTGTGGTGAGTTCATTCAACTCTCCACATATGCTGTATGCCAGTGTGTGTGGGCGTGTGTGTGTGTGTGTTTGTCAGGAAGTGCCCGTAAACTAGACACATATCTAGCACAAACAGTACAATTGCAAAATATAGTATCTCGCCAAAGGTGTTATCGATAGGTTTGACATGCGACGGCGATAAAGATTAGATAAACATTAGACAGAGTTCTGACTAACTTCTAGTCACAACGTGCCTGGAATGTGCCTTCACATGACATGCAATGGTCGAACTTTCAGCTTGTTTAAGTTATGACGTTTATAATTAGATTGTGTAGATTTGATAAAACAGTTGCAAATGGAAATAAATCCTTCAATAACTAAATTCAAATATCTAACCGGTTAATACTGCTATGCATATGTAAGTTGTTGAAAAGATTAAGTACAAGTGTTGTAATTACAATTCTTATAGCCTTCATGGGTCAAATCGAACACTCAGTTTATGCAAAAAAAACCCAGAGATACCAACTTTTGAAGTAAGGTTCCTATGTATCATATGCATTTATGTCCACTTGTGGATGCAATCCCACAGTCGATGTAAACCGATGATTTTAGTTTTTGTTTTCTATTTCGAATACTTACTATATGCACCTATATATTCTGAATCGGCATTACCAAGGGAATCGAACTTGCCCTGTATGTGTGTCCGTCTGTTGCAACGCAAACAAGTCTCACATTTTTATACCCTTCGACCATTGAAAATGGTCAAAAAGGGTATACTAACTTTGTGCAAATGTATGTAACAGGCAGAAGGAGGCGTGGGAGACCCCATAAAGTATATATATTCTTGCTCAGGATCACAAGCCGAGTCGATTGAGTCTGTCTGTCCGTCTGTCTGTGTGAACGCACAGATCTCAGCTATTATAAAAGCTAGAGTTTATAAATTTGGCAGGAAGACTTCTGTGTACTATAAGCTGATCACGTTTATTTCAAATGTTAGGTGCCACGCCCACCGCCTCCGTAAATCAATAATTTAATTTTGTAACTCAATTTGTAAGCGCTGTATAAAAGCTACAACTTTCTGACTTTAACATATACTAAGCTCAATGAATTATTTACGTATTCTCCAAATTGCAATCCGATCGGACAATAATCACAGAAGTTATTTGAGAAAGTATGAGCATAAAACCAAATGTTTCTGTCAGCTAACAAGAGAGGCGGGCGAGCGAGATGCGCGAGCGCCATCTGTTGGGAAAAATTGTAAAGCATGTGCATATGCATATGTGTATAAATTTAACAAATTAAACTACACGGGAACATAGGTCGAAGGGTATCCCACTGTCGCGTGCTGCGCGACTGTTGCTTTTCTTACTGGTTTAAGTTATCTTGTTGAAACTTGGTACACGTACTTCTTATTGCTGCACGCAGTATATAAATTAGAACGCGCCAGTTTGGACTGATATATCGTATAGCTGTCATACAAGTTATCGTTCGTTTCTGTTATTTGTCAAGATATTGCATCTAAATTTACTACATCAGATGTTCTCCATATACAAATATGATATGCATATAAAAATTCATCAATTCGAATAATTCTTCAACAAACAAACTAAGAAAATCAATGACCGAGCTCATGTGACTGAAATATACCTTTTTAAAAGTTTGACAACCAGTAAATAACGCACTGTTAAACAATAAATGACCAAAAACAAGAATTTCACTTTTACAGTAAGCTACAAGGACTCAAAATAAGTTAAGCAATCCAATCTTAATTATTTAATTTATTCAATATTTAAGCTTTGGAGAGGGACATTAATAGTTTTTAAAATCTATCTCAGATAGTGTACCCTGCCGATAACTCGATATCTACGATGAAATATAATTATACTGGAAGGATATCCAGAAAGAACTAACCAAAATCGTGTTCATATCAATAAACATATAGTTATGTATGTATACATACACATGTGTATACATATGTCTACTTATGTATGTATATGTAGTATCTTCATATGTACACAGCCTATTTCCCCATGACCCCGAACCACAATGGGAGGGTGGCAGGGGCAGGCTGCCCCCACTGCGACTCTGCTGCACGCTGCACTGCACACGCACACAATGTGCGACGTATGACATTTTTGCAGTTTTTGTTTTGCTCGCCGGCTTCTGCACTGTGCTGCCCAGGCCGCATCACCCCTCTCCCCAACCTCCCCCCGGCATGGCATGGTCGCACCTCATCGAAAAACTTTCATTTAATTGCCGCGAAGAACGGCAAAAACAAGTTGAAAGAGAAGGAAAACAACAAAATAAAAATTTGCCGTTGGCTTTTGTTTACAATTCTTCTTCGATTGTGCCACGAACGAAGGTGGGGAATGAGCACGGCAACTGACAGTGACGTCGACTGCGACTGCGACGCGTGCTATGCGTTGTGTGGCTACGTGATGCGTGCCCCGCCATCGCCCCAAATGGCTTTTCAATTGCCTCTACACGCCTTGCCTTGCCTTGAATTGGACAGGCACATGCACCTCCCGCAGCACCCCCTGCCACCATTCAACTCGACCGGTAAACACACGCCAAAGCAGAAGCGTACACAAAGAAGAATCGCGGTTGAAACTCAATAATCAAAACAAAGAACTCAAAAACTGAACTATCGCATTGCAATCATCGTCATCTTGCGTGTCACAAGCGGAGTGTGGGTAAATTGAGTTATTATCTATGCTAAGACTGCTTTGAGTGATGATCGTTGTAAGGTGAACTAAGTGACGTACTCAAGACCTATCGATATAACAATTATAAAGGATGGTTAAGGAATTAGTTCCGTATTGAATAGGATCGAAGTTAATTGATCTCTTTAAAAACAAAAGGATTTATAAAATAGTTTAATCAAATCAGCTCAGGAAAACTTAAATTACGGGAATGTCTTGGATATTTCACTAAGCAGTGTTAACTTAGTTACAAATGATAATATATTATTTAACTATTGATAAGTGAAATAATTTGTAGTAAGATCATATTATTTGCGTATAATTACCACAGATATTTAGATCACAGGTCATATATATCATATGAATATAAGTATATCATTCAAATATATTTAAGCTACAATACTATAGTATTCCCCCATGATTTAATTGTAGGTCATATATTACTAGAATAATGGTCTAAAAGATCTTAAGAATTAAGATTTGTACCTAAAATACTTGGGCATTACAATAGTAAATTCATGTTGGTATATCGATCATTTGATAATATAAAATTGAGAGTTTAAATAATGTTTATATAGAGCAAGGAATCGTACCTTTCCAATGCCAAAACAAACAAACAAATGTTTAAACAAATTTGATCAGTTATGGTACTCACGTTAGATTCGGTCCACATGTTATCGGTTATCGATTGTCGAGGAACAATTCCTTGGGAGAAAAAGGTCTTTGCTTTTGGCGCCTTTTTTTGCAGTGACAGGTTGTAGGATCAGGTGCCCGTGGGGCAATTCAGTTTACCATTTGGTGGCAAGCACAACAATAGCTGCACCACATGCTGCCGATAACAATGATAACAATAGTAACACGAAGTAAAACAATCAATTGATTTAATTCACTTAAGCACAATGTGCGCGAATTTACAACTATGTTTTCTTTTGCGAATCTCTTCGTTCTCGGTTGGAAAATTTACGTAGTTTCTGTCTTTGGCAGCGCACGCCGTTGGCGTCGTTGTCGTCGGCGTCGTCGTTGTGTGTTGTCTTGTTGTGCGAAGTGCAGAGTTCGTACTGAATGGCTTTGGACCAGGCCAACGAGCAATCAGCCAAGCAGCCAGCCAGCCATCCAACCAGCCAACCAGCCGGCCAGCCAGTCGACCAGTGTTGCCCTCGTGCCGAGCCGAACAAGCAAACGAGCTTCAACCAGCTCGTCGGCAACTCTGCCACATGCGCACTTTTCCTTCTGCTGCTGTGGCTGCGGCTGCGACTGTTGCTGTGTTGCTGTTGTTGCTTTTCGCCTCGCGTTTTCAGTTGCGCTGTGGAAAGCTGCCAGGCGGGCCACACCAGCACCAGCACCAGTACCAGCAGCAGCAGCAGCAACCCGGTGCGGCCTAACCTCAAACCCGAGTCCCCTATTCAGTCGTATTCGTCGCAGCTCCAGCTCCCCAACACCCCCGCAATCCTATTGACAGTTGAACTATTTTAGTGCATGACAAACAAAGGCGTCGTAGAGGCGTGTATAAGGGGGTGATGTAGTTCGATTTCCTGCTAACGGTAATAATCGTCTTATGATATGCATGACACGATTAACAGAGCTATCGATATCGATGGTAAGGAATCGAAACCAAATGTTATAACTATGTATGCATATGCGAGATGATGCCGTAGATTCGATGACAAGTTATCGATGTCGATAACTTGGAATACTGCATGTTATATCTGCATATGTGTGTATATATAATAGCGTTTATTGGATAACACGATTAACAAAGTTGTCAATATCGTTAGAAAGGTATCGCCTGCTATTTGAATAACTATTATGTACACAGAGATAATAACGTAGATTGCATGACACGATTAACAAAATTATCGATATCGAAAAAGATATGTCGCCTGCAAGATTGGTATAACTATTATATATACATCGATAATAACCTACAAAGGTTGCATGACACGATATACAGATTTATCGATATCCATAAAGGGTTATTGTCCGCTAGATTAGAATAACTAATTTATATAATGATGGTAAATTGGAGTAAATAGCAATATATGTATTATATAGATTCCTTTTTCGGCAAGTTAGCACTTGATATTACCAGTATAGATGTATAAACATTTATGTAGTTTTTTGAGATTAAAGTTATTCATATAATATATACATATGTATGTACAAATGGTACATCATATACTCATATACATTCAAATATAAAATTGTTAAAGTTATCGATTGTTATGATGTTAATTACATGTCAAGGTATTGGGATCATATTAAAAAAATGATCATATAACACACTCAGATCTTAGATAACGTCAGATAAGGGGACATAATACAAACCAAACTCAGCAGTTTATACTTATCTTTATTAAGTTAGAAATAAGTTAACAAATTAAGGAACAGCTTTAGGATATTTCTAAATAATTGCCTTTATACATACATACCACCTTAATACTACTATTCGAAATAAATATAATAATGAAATAAATAGTATGCACATTGTACAAATGATATTATACTTTCAACTGTGCAACAACTCCCGTACGATCGTTTCACAAGCTCAACTGATCTTGAGAAACAGCGTTGCGAGTCAGGTGCTTCAGGTGCTTAAGGCAGCTCGTCATCATCAGCATTATCTTCGTGCTTATCATTATCGTTGCGCTCATCATCATCGTCGTTCGCAGCAATCGTCTTTGCGCAGAGGCAACCTCATAGCCGAACGACCTTTTGCTGACTGATAAAAGTGGGTGGTTTGGCGGCGGTGTTTGGGGGCCCCTGTGGCTGTTGTTGCCTGCCAGTGGCTAAGCCGATGGCACACTAATATATACATACATATAAGTGTGTGTGTGCGTGTGTGTGTGTAAGCTCATACACAACAACAGCAATTCCCCATTCCCATTCCCTGACCCAACTGACTGCTGATTGCTTTGCTTGCTTCGTTGCCTGGCTGACGTGATGGCATTGCACACACACGCACAAACACAGACATACAGACACACACACTCTCACACTTTCTTACATGCACACTCACACTTGCTCTCTCTCTTTCTCTCACATACACACACACACACACACAGAGGCTGACGAGAGCTGCTCTCCGAAGCAGCTGCCGAACGTATTCGTGCAACTCGCCTCGTTCGCTTTAATATAAAATGGAGAATTGCTGTTGTTGTTGCTGTTGCTGTTGCTGCTGCTGTGTTATTGTTGCTGTTGCTGCTGCTGCTGCCAAGCCAAGGCAGAGTCTCGCAGGCAACGCAGACCTGGTCCAAGCCAGCCAAACAACCGTCAACGGATGACGACGTTTTCCGACTAACAACGGACGCGCATTTTCCACCGTTTCGAGGCGAGCTCCATTGAAAATGTGCGACGCAGCGCCAGCAATGCGATTGCTGAGGGGAGAGAGTTACAAAAGCGAAGCAAAGTGGATGCGAAGGGGACTGGCAGAGATGGGAGGGGGTGGTAGTGGGGGTAGCAGGAGCGGAGCGGGGGCTTTCGGGTAGCTGGTTTTAAGCCCTAACGATGTTGCTGCTGCTGCTGCTGTGGCATTCATTGTTCGCCTTCGAGCACGGAAAATGCCATTTGTTGTTGTTGTTGCCGCCGCTGCTGCTGTCGTATTTTTATTCCAGCTGTGTGTGTGTGTGTTAATGTGTGTCTGTGTATGTGTGTTCGTTGCTGATTTGTGCGCAAAACTTTTACAACATCGCCGCAGTGAACCGAGAGCAGCAGCAGCAGCAGCCACAGAAACAGCAACAGCAACAACGGTATCAGCAACATTAACGAGAAACAGCAGCAGCAGCAGCAACGACAGCAACAGCAGCAGTTGTTGTTGCCAGTACGGACTCTGCTTTGTCTACGAAAGGTCGAAGCCGGAGTCTGTGGTCTGCTCCAGTCTCTTCACCGTTCCTCTCTGTTCTCTTCCATTCTCTACTTCTATTCTGTTTCGTTCTGTTCAGGGTCTGAGCGAATAGTTCAAATTGACGATGTCCTCGTCGCTTTTTTTGGGCGGGAACTTTAAAAACGGATCCAGTCCAGGCAGGAGTTGCAGCATGCTCAGAGATCAGATATTGAACTAGTTGAAGGACACTTTAGTTAATAAATATAAGAGCAACTTATAAACAAGAAAATAAATACAAAACTATTTAAGATATAAATCTGACTTAGTATCTATAAACTATAGGGGATATTGGATATTATTATTATAATTGTTATAGTTGGAACTTACTTTAGAAGAGAGATCATTCCATTAGGGAGCGTTTCATGATAAATATTTAAAATATTATTATAAAATATGCGCTTTTAAAATAATTAATTAATAGTTACTTTATGTATTAAAAGAAAGATTAAAAACAATCGAAATCGGTGCATATTTCATATATATCAATAAAGTTTAAATTTGATTGAATTCCCGACATTCAGATTCTGGTAAGCATTATCCCGTTGATCTTATTGTCTTGTAGTGAAATCTCTATTGCCATACTCTCTTTCGTATCTGGTTCAAATGCCACATTGCCCGAATTCTGTTAAACATTAAATGATATTTCTGCAGCCTTCTATGCGCTTCTCATACCCCCGAAGAGACACCCAATCAGTTCGACTGTTTCACTCGGTTTGGGGTATTCGCTTTGATGATTTTGGTTTTAAGGCTTATCAACCCCCTCGAGGACAGTGAGCAGTCCCACTAAACAGCCAGGCATGCTACCCGCCTTGTCTACACCTTGGCTTCTTCGCCATTCATACGTCATGAGGAAAGCCTAAAGTCAGGTGTACGATCCATTATCGGTGCGAAGGATTTCACTTCACCAGACGACGTGCCATTAGTGAGAGCATTCACTGTATATGCAATCGTATGATATACTCAAGTACATGCGCATTTGTATCAACACACACTCACACACATTCACCACATACAAACACACACACACACACTCATCTATAAGTAAGCATATGAAAGCAAACAAAGCTGAAAATGCGGTAGAACCAAGGGCGTAGTGGGATATAGTAAATAATGCAGAGGCGTAAATGGGTTGATTCTTTGAAACAAAAAGGTTTTGAGCAACTTTAGAGCAAAGGGAGTTCTTACGGTATTATTCCAATTTTTGATATTAAAATTAAAGTAGCTGCACCTTATAATTGTTGATAAATTTTAAGATACATAAGAACAAACATAAGAGGTTCGAAAATTAAAGATTTGCCAGGACAGCGAATAATTATTTTGATATATGTAAGTATGTTTTATTGCAGAACGATTAAGAAAACTAAGAATTATATTATTTAGTATATTTCTAAACTAAAATTGTAAGTTCAAGTATGTATATATATTTGTTGGCTGGTTATCCTGATTAACACCTGATTGGAAACGAAAAAACTGTCGATGCTGCGGAGTCAACATCAGTTTCTGTTATTGTTACAAACTTAAGTTCAGTTTGTATAAAACAAATTCTATAATATAATACATATAATAAGATAGCGATTTTAAGAATCCCTCTTAGCTGTTCCGCCACTGCTGCTGCTGCTGTTGTGGCTGCTTTGTTGTTGTAGTTTGCCGCAGCAACAACAACAAGAAGAAGGCACATTCGTTAGATGACTCGCTGTGTATGTGTATGCGTGTTGTGAGTGTGTCTGTATGTGTGTGTGTGTGTGTGTGCGTATACAGTCCTATATTTCCATCGATTTAATCTATCTGACTACGACATCAGCCAAACACACATATATACACACACACACATATATATAAATATACACACACAGACACAGGAGCAACTAGAAGAGAAAAACCCACCCAAAGTGAGCTGAGCGACGGCAACGTCTGACAGGACGACAGTCGGACAACCCGACAAACCAACAGCCGAAGGGTCGGTGGGTCGTTGCGACGCGTCGGTTCGTCTGTCGCCTCGTCGCTTCGTCGCTCTGTCGCTTCGGCAACTTCGTTTCATACAAATAACGAAATGGCAATGGGGTGTACGATGGGCCTGAGCTTGAGCCCGCCGTGCGCTGCTGCCAGTAAGACTGGGTGGTGTTTCGGGTGTTTTGGGTGGTTGCATGATGCTTCTGCTGCGTCTGCCCATGTCTCTGTCCCTGTCCCTGTCCCTGTCATTGCTGCCACTGCCCCTTTCCATGACACTGCCTCCACCTCTGCTGCTGCTGCTGTACGTGAACCACTGGCGCTGGCTCTAGGTTTTAGTTCACAATGCTTTTGGCTCTGGCATTGGGCTTGGGTTTGGGTGCGGGTGCGGGCCCGGGTTGGGTTGGGTTCGGTTCAGTTTGTGCCGTGCGGATGGGCTGCCTTTTTTTGGGTTGAGATGGAGCCGCATAAATTTTTGGTCTCGTCTCGTTCGTCTAGTTTAAATGCCTCTGTGTGTGTGTGTGTCAGTGTGAGTGTGTGTGTATGTCTACCCTGTTGTGCGCTCCGCGACGTCAACGGCGCCACAATTGAACTGTCAGTAAGCTGGGAGCCGAGGGACCATCACCGGAGTGGGTAGAGGAGGACCAGTGGCCGGAGCAGGAGCAGGAGCAGGAGCCGGTGCCGTAGTCGGAGTCGGAGCCATTGTATTACCCATGCTACATAATAAGCAGGCCGACAGTGTTGCAAAGCGAAAGCAGAAAAATGAATAAAGCTTTGGTACATAAACATTTGCTTATTCAGTTGGGTTGCAGCTTGAACATTTAAAGTTTCGCTGTTATACAACACTGTCAAATGGGGATAACAATAATAAGTGAACCCTAATTTAAAGCTGTTATTTATAACTCATTTTTAGTATACCATGCCAGCTGAATTTAACTTTTCATTTCGAGAATTAAAAGAGGAATTAAAGTAGTTTCCATTCTGAGACTATACTTAATAAGAATTGTACTTTTTAATATAAAGTACTGTATTTTACCGACTTAAAAATTTGTCAAAACTGTTTAGTGCTCTCTTGACTTCGGTTTTCGTTCAGTGTATCAGGTCCTCGCACGTTGCCGGGACAACTGTGCGTAGTCCAATAATATTACATTACAAATACTAGTTCTACGTACTCCGTATTGTAGTCAGCGATAGCCTGGCCTGGCCCGGCTCTGGTCAGCACTGATTGTCGGAGTGCAAAATTCAAATCCAAATGGATATATGGGAATGGGTAAGGGAGGCGCCACGACTAGAATCAACTGCATCAGCTGCGACGGCAACGGCGTCAACGTCGTCTGTGCAGTGAACTCAGCTCGGCGCCAACTAAGTAGAATGCCATGTGTTGTTGTCAAAGGACAGAGCAACGAATGCAGGAGGAGGGAGGGGAAATGGAAGAAGGAAGAGAGAGAGAGAGGAGAAAGGGTAGGGTCAACTTGGTGTCATGGGGGACAGCAGTTGCTTTCGATGAAACTAAATAGTTGCATGTTACGTATACGTACTGTGCCACACGCTGACGTTCGTTGACGCAAATGCAAATGCAGCCACAGTTGCAGCTAAAGTCGCAGTTACTGCTGCTGTTGAAGTTGCAGTTGCCGTTGCAGCTGAAGCTAAAGACTACCAGTTACAGTTACAAGTGTCTCGTTTCAAAATATGCATATGAAATATTGACCTTATAGACGAGGGATTTCATTTGTCAGACTGAGCTACGGCTCTGTCCCTGAAGTTGGCTTTGGCTATTAGGAAAAGAGCTTAATACGGTGTGGGGACAGATAGTAGAAGTTTAAATGAAACAACTAAGTTGATAGAAATGTCGAATCTTTAAAGTTTGACTTAAAAGGTTAACTAAGTTACTGTTAGTAGAATGACTAAAGAAAGTATAAAGTATATATAATTGATCAGCTGGGTAACAGTCGAAGTTAGTATATAAGTTAGTATGAGCAGAAAAAACAAAAAGGGAATACATTAAATTAGCAATGGAGGTGTCTGTATGCACGTACTACATTCAAATCAAGTTCATTTCATCTGTAAACAGTCATAGTATAGGGGTAAAGATTTGTGGCACATACAAGTTAACAACAATATTAATCTATCCCGATTAATTGGCACTCAGTAAATATGCAGATTTTCCGAAACCCAGAGATTAGTCCTTGTAATAGTTTAAATAAGAATAAATATATATTTCTACATGTTCAAGCAAACCCAAGCAATATAAAGTAACCAACATCATAAGGTGGTGGGATTCACGTTTAAAATGGGGCGCAACTTATGCAGATTGCTCATAAGGTTTAGGACGAGGGCATATCATGCGAAATCGAAGGACAGCGACAAGTTGTCACGTCCACCAACCTTTGTTAGCTGCTGACGGGGAGGCAGAGAAGTCATTCAACAAGTAGCGGCAAGTGGCATGTGGCAAGTGGCAAATTATGAGTTATGGTCTCGTCGGCGTTGCTCCTTTGATAAAACTGACCTTCGCGCCACACTCATTAGCGTGTCCACTCCATCGCACTCTCTTTCTCTGCCTCACTCATACACACACACACACACACACACGCACACACAGCTTTGAGCTTCATCAGAGGCGGCTGTGGCTGCTGCTCTCAATGAGAGTTTTTCACGCCTAATTAAAAGAACAAAACATTAAAAAAACGACAATTGCCGAACAGCTGAGCGTCTGTTTGTATACCCTGTTTCTATACGAATTGGGGGATGGTTTGGACCTAGAAAAACATGTGTATGATGCTGGCAGTGAGGTTAGTTGAGAGTTTTCAACTATTGTTAATCTATTTTGTGCTTGTCAGTCATAGTTTCTAATGTGGGGGATCAAGATTAAGCTAGACTCTATTAGATAACTCGAATCCATATGCTAATCAATTGTAGCTTATCTACTAAGGACAGAACGTTCCAAAGTTTTAATAACTGTTTTATTTCATATGTTAACCATTTGTCGTTGCAGAGGGAGAAAGAGATAGCAAAGTGCGCTATTGATTATTATTATGATTTAAGTTCCAATTCATTGCACTTATTGCAGGGTATACAGACAGTCCAGTGTTTTCGACTATTACCCACTTTACTCGTTTTTCAATTCTTTTCGGTTTGGCTTTTTTTGTTGTGGTGTATAAACAGATTAACCGCAAGCCGATGGGGATAGGATTAGGGCGTGGGGAACGGGTGGTGGGGGTGATGGGGGTGCCCCAAAAAGGGAGAACCACTTGTTACCAAGCGGCGAGTGTTTTGGAAAAGCGACGACGACGACGCGACGCTGCGACGGGGGCATTGAACGTAACACTTTCGCTGCGGACTGCGAGGATGACGACGACGACGACGACGACGACCATGACAACAACAAGAGAAGCCATCGCATTGACTAATGATAGATGGATTGCCGGATTGGCAGACTGCTGGATGGATGCTTCATGTTGTTGATGACTTTGAATGGCAGGTTGCCCTGCCCCCACCTCCCCGCGCTGCCTTTGCCAACGTTTGCCTCTGACTCTGCCTCTGCCTCCGCCTCTGCTTGTGCCTGGCATGCATACATTACAAGGGTCCGCAGCAGCAACAAAGTGCCATAAATAAATAAAAAGAGGCAACAACAACAACAGCAACAATAAATTGTTCAAGGTCGCCGCTTGTCTGCTGCTTTCGCAGGCAGCATGAAAAATGCAAAACAAACGTTGACGCCAACTGCGGCTCCAACTGCGATGCCGGCGCTGACGTTGACGTCGTCGTTGGCGTTGGCATCGTCGTTGGCTACGGCGTCGAAGTCAGCATTCGCGGTTGCTGCCGCAGCAACACCAGCACCAACAACAACAACAAAGTCTGTCATAATTCACATGCGATGCGAATTCCCAGTGCGAGTCGGCGGCAGCAGTGGGCGGGGGGCGTGGTTGCCCTCCCTTTCCTCTCCCAAACTGGGAGCGCAGATATAGAAATTTCAGTTTAGCAGCTGGCAAAAATGTATTAAAAGCAAAACGCACGAGGCAGCAGACGACGCAGCAGCAGCAGCCACAGAGCGCCAGTCGGGCCTTTGCTCAGTTGGTGCCCCACCCCCAACTCTTCATCCCTCTTGCCTCCATCCACCTCCGCCTACAACTCACGCGCTGCCAACCCTCTGCAGATGCACCACCCTTCTAAACACTGCCAACACCACGAGAAACATTTCCATTGCACTCGCAAAGAGACAACTCCGTGAGTCGAGGCTGCAATTGACTTGCTCAGAAATGAATACATTCATATGCTCGATTAAAGCTACTTCAGATGAACTCCCAGTCCATTGATAGTATTCATATTGTGTAATGTTACGGACAGCATTAAATGCCGAAACGGTTCTTTATTAAAGTTTCTCTATCTGTAAATACACAGAACTCTGCGTATGGTATATCTCACCTTAATACTTCCAAGCTACCACAAAGGTTTTAAATTTGAATAGTTATATTATTAGATCATTAGCGAATTAATATTAATATGACTCTATGCTACACCCGATCATTTAATAAACACATTTAAGAAACTTTTTTATGGGATTATCAATTAAAGTTGCGCTCTAAACAGTTTACGTTTATATTATGTATGAGAGTGAGAAATCACTAATATGTTCACAATTTCCCGCATTATTATTAAGTCAACATTATATAGTAATACTATTCTGTTTGAACAAGAGTTTACTTGTGGTATCTATTCTCAATCCTTTGAATATAGTTTATATTTAAGGCATATGCTAAATAATTTGTATCTAATTTGAAAACTGTATTTATATATTTTTTTTTACTTTTTATATTATATCTTAGAGCTAAAAGTTAAAACTTATTAAAACATAAGCGTTACTAAGACAACTTTAATATTCTTTTTTTATATAATCAAAAGTCCTTAAGTATTTAAAACTGATTTGAAACCAAGCAGACATAACTTTCTTAACTGGATTCGCATAAATAATTCTGGTTTCTTTTCTTTTCTTCGAGTGTGAATTCCGTCGTCGGCTGCGGCTGCTGCTACTGCGAGGTTGCATGTGTGTGCTGCTTCAGCTGACGCTGACGCT
Source organism: Zaprionus capensis (assembly GCA_018903675.1). Lineage (NCBI taxonomy): Eukaryota > Metazoa > Arthropoda > Insecta > Diptera > Drosophilidae > Zaprionus > Zaprionus capensis. The sequence goes on from JAEIFN010000011.1 coordinate 7,823,469, forward strand.
ACTGCAGTTGTCGATGGCGTCGCTGGCAGCGCTGCTGCAGCTGCTGCTTGGCTTGTCCTGGTCGTCGAAGGGGTATGCGAAGTTTTTCACTTTTCACGTCGAGGAGCAGCATAAAAAACCAAATTGCTCGAAGAAGAGAAAAACTTTCGCTGCGCCAGGACAACGTGGAGTCCTAAAGGATTTACGCCTTGTTGCCGGCTGCTGATTAAGCGGCAACCTTCCCGCCCCCCGCACTGACACAGCGCAGACTGTGTGCTGCATTGTTGTGGTTGCTGCTCTGGCAGACGCGACACTGAGACAGCAGCAACAACAAACAATAGCAGCAGCCAACTGCAACAACATCAGCAACAACAACAGTAAGAGGAAGAAGGACACCTATGTCCTGCTGCGCTGCACTTCGCACATTTGCATAACTCCGGCACGCACTTTGACATGCTGCGACTGGCGAAATTTGCAGCCAAGTGGTTTGGTTTGTCTGAATGAAGCCGAGCCGAGGCCCATTCAAACTGCCCACGCCCCCCGCGCTTGCTTGGCAGCCTGCCTGTGTGTGAGGGTGTATTTGGGTCACACACACACATACGAACTGGCAACATGCTCCAGAATTGCATAGCTGCCACATCTCCCTCCACAGCTGCTGAAAACGAGCCTCCTTCCACGCAACGCACCGCCTGCGGTTTGCCGAGCTGACCTTACGCAGGGGGGAGATGCCCACGGGGAATACTGAAGCTGCGGGTGGTGCAACGTTTGGAGAGGCAGGGAGGAGGGTAAGGCAGCATTGGGAATGCCGCATGAGGTGTCATCGCGGCAGCACCTGTGCTTGTGCGCCGCAAGCAAAACTTTTGGCGGGTCAAGTCGCCGACGCGCTCGCAACGAAACCAATTAGTGGGTCAAGAGAAGGACACCAGAAGAGGCTGAAGAAGGAAGAGAAGAGAAAGAGAAAGAGGCAGCTGGGGGGAGAAAGTGAGCGAAAGTTGGAGTGGGAGTTCTGCCAATAATTATGCTAAACTTGTGCCAAAACTTATATAGATAAACTTCAGTGATATGATAAACTGTGCCATTAAGTCAATCGAGATCTTGAATAATTCCAATGATCGATACCATTATCAGTTTTGTAATTTAATGCTGTATTTATTTATTCCCATATTAAAGACACACGTATTCAATTTAATGACCAGCTTCAATTTAATCCGTTGGCAAATACCTGCAATAATATTTCAACTCTTTTGAATCCTGTTTCTCTCTCTAAAAGTATTTTTACTAATAGCGAGGCAGGACTGCGAGGTAATTTAAAACAGTTGTAAATTCTGTAGATTAATATTGGAATTCGCACAAAGGAAGCTTTGGCCCGGTTTTAATTTCATTTCGAATTAGTAAATATGCTTTAAACTTAACATAAATGCAAGCCCAACAACAGCAACAACAGCAACAAGGACAACAACAACAATTCCCATAACAATTTCTTATTCGTGCATACACAAATCATTAATGCCGAGAGCTCAGCAGCAGCTCCTTAATTGTGCTGGGCCGACGACGAATCGAGTGAGAAGGGAAAGGGGAAGGATGGCCCCGAAACTAGAGTCGTCGTTTGCTTTTGTCTCTCTGCTTAGTCGATTTCTAATTCCGAAATACACACACAGCTCAAAGCTTAAATGCAAGAAATTTAATAAACATTTCTAGTTGAATATATATTTTTGGATTTCTCTCTTTGCCCGCAATTCACCGCCCCCGCCTACTTTCTATCTACTACTCCTGCTCCCAGCTGCCACTCATCCCAATGCGAGGAGCTGCTGCTGTTTGTGCAAAAACAAGGAGGACTGGCAGCAGGCGCTGGGAGGCAGCAGCACATTACAACGGCAACAAGAACAACGTTGTACATTCTTGGCGTGTTAGACTTTTCACAGCAACAACAACAACAACAACAAGGCATTTTCACAAGCAAACGCTTTTTGCTCGATTCGCATTCGCCTGTTTGGATAGCTCTGCCTGGCCTCGGCTTCAGCCTCAGCAGCAGCAGCATCAGCATCAGCTCTTGCTTCAGCTGCTCCTTCAGCTTTGGCTCCGGCTACGGCTCCGGGTTCTATCTGCGCATCTCTGTAATCATCATCAACACCACGAGTCAGCCAAGCAGTCAGGCAGCCAGGCAGCCATCCTGTCCTCGTGCGCAATATCCTTGTCGTAGACGCCGCTCCCCCTCACCCCTGGCTACCTTCTCCCTCTCTTGCTACCTTCATCTCAGTCAGCTCCCCCGCTCTGCTTTGCACCAAACACATTTTCCATTTTCGTTTTCATTCTGGCCCAGAGAACGAGGCAAGCCAAGCCAAGCCAGGCCGGAGTCGACTGCCTGGCAAGGCAAAGCAAGGCAAGGCAAGGAAAGGCAAGGCTCACAGTCGAGTCGTCGCACACATCGAGGCGAATCGAATCGAGTCGAGTCGAGTCCTTGCTGCTTCATTATTTCAGCATGCTGCTCGATGCCTTTCTATCTGATGGATACGTATACGTACCGTGTGCCCCAGCACACACTCTTCTTCTTCTTGCTGCTGCTGTCGCTGCTGTTGTTGTAGCCGTGAATTTGCAGCATTTTATCCTTCCAACATGCAGCATATACATGTACGTATACATATACACCCGTACATGTGTATACACAAACAGATACACATACATACATACAAATATACGTACATGCTCTGTCTCCCTGTCTCTCTGTCTGTCTGTCGTTGTATGTGTGTGTGTGTCACACACACACAAACACGCACACATGCAAGCATAATGCTTTCAGTCTATGTGTGTGTATGTGTCTGTGTGTTTACTATAGCTGTATGTATAGTCCATCGTATTTCAGAGCAAGTTTTTGTACCCTACAGCGATGAAATGAAGCAGACAGATTATTGCGAATACTCGACGTGGTTGTAGAGGACATATTTAGTATGAATGTATAGTCAGCAAATAAATTAAAATTGCTCAAATAATTAGCAAAAATTAAATAAAATAAATTATATTTTGTATTGATGAAAATACAAATATTATATTATTATATTATATTATACTTATAATGATATTATTATAATGATTTCATATTAATAGTTTATTATGTAGTTGAATTTAATTCAATCAAGCAAATTGGTAACATAGTCTTCAGGGATTCGGTTTGGATAGAAAATAGAAATAATTAACAAAAATCTGACAATTAGATTGCAATGTATTTAAAAACAATAAGTTTTTAAACTAAAGCTTTAATTTTAGCCAATCTTTTCTCTGATTTCGATGCAATACTGGGTTATTGAATGATAATACAAAACAATAGTTTTGACTAAATAAACTAAACTATATAATGAATAATTATATTTATTAAAATATTATGAATTAATGAAAATACAAAATATAACAATTAATTTTTCTATAATAATAGTGCAATATTCAGTTGATTTTAATGAATGTTGTTAAAATATAAAGAAGCCTAACTTCAACTTCTGTCTCTTGCGAATATTTCGAGGGTATTCCTCTGTTGGCTATGCCCTGCTGTGTGTGCGTTCTCTGTTTGTTTGTTGCTGTGTTGCTCCTCGTTATGCCGATGCCGAAAACGTTGCTGGCTGGCTGGCAGGTCGTGCGGTGGGTGGCGGTTGGGTGGTTGGGAGGTTGCACGCTTAGCATGGGTCGCTAGCTGCTGCTTGGGCGGCTTGGCTGGGTGGGTGTATGGGTGGTGTATATTCTGTCCGTCACGACGGTCGTTCTGTCGTTCGGTTGGATGGGTGGGTTGGCGGCGTTGGGTGTTTGTCAGTCATTTGGGCTGAGCAACGGGCTGAGGCAGTGGTGTCTGTGGGTCGCATAACGGTTACAGTGAAACTTTTGCCCTATTGTGACAAACAAACGACAACGGCGAGGACGACGACGACGACGAGGATGTCGACGGCTACGAAGGGGAAAGGGGGGACTACGAGCAGGACGAGGACGAACGAATGGGTGTAAAGCATGGGCCAGGCGGCAGCTTGGGTGGGTGGGAATGGCTGTTTCGGGTGGTTGTGCACACCGCGCTGTATTCACCCTCAACCGCTCGCGTCCTTCTTCATGTTGGGCTCGTTGAATAGCAAAGTGAGCGCCTGAGCGACGGAGCAACTGAGCGACCAAACGACTGACAGACCTGAAATGTGTGCCGTTTTACAGGGTGTTCCGTCAGTGGTAGTGCCCCAGCTGATAATGAACCCTTCTTTCTTCATGTGAACCGCACCCTGTATGTGGCACTGTCGCTTCCCTATGGCTTTTTATGCATTGGGCCATGAGTTGAAGCTGCCTTCTAGTCGGCAGAAGTAGCGACCCTGCCCCGACAGCTCCCCCCTCGTCCCAGCCAGCACCCGCAATTCCTGCTGCGCTGAAACAAACTATTGTTGCTGTCTCTCTGTGAAAACTAAATGAATGAGGTTTCTTCTCTGTGCATGTGTGTGTGTGGGTGAGTGCGCCGAATTGCGAAAGGTGGCTGCAGGCGCCGATGACTAAAAATCGCAGCCCGCTCCCATCTCCTGTCGACAGTGGCGGCGGCGCATTGGCGCAGTAAGGACTCGCTTGCCTCGGCCTGCGACGAAGTCTCGAAGCGCCTGCGACGATTTTGAATTGCGCCAACAGCGTCGCTTCGAGCACAATCGATAGCTTTTTGCATTTATGTGCGCCGACAAAAAATAACAAACAAACGAAAATCTTTTTTAAGATGAAAGCCACATACTCTTTCAGTTACTTTGAATATTAATTTAGCATTTAGCATTTACTAACGTTAAATCTAGCTGAAGACAAAATACATACACATGTATTTAAATACAGATATCCTGAAAGAAATGCAAGTTTTTATACTCAAATTTGATTTAGGACTCTTTGCATGGTTGAGTTTATTTAAAACAAAAAGGGTATAAAATTCGACACATGTTGAGTTCCGTTTTGAACTGCATGACGCATTTTGGGTTCAGGTTTTTTCGCATGTCTTGTTTGTTTGAAGACACGGACACACACACACACACATGCAAAGAGACAGTTCCATTGGAGCACTGGGAAGGTCCCAAAACCTTGTGCGCCATTGACTTGGCATTGTTTCCAAAGAAATCAATGGGGCTAGCCCCATTCGAACGCTTGAGGTTCGTTAAGTGGGGCGCACGTACCTGTCTGGAGTGAGTTCGGAACTCCACTACGACACAGTGGGAGTTTACTTAAGATATGTAGTTCTCTAGACTTGGGTTCAGATTGAACAGTTCTTATTTAACATTGCTGACAATACTTGTATTGCTATAATATATACTTCCGATATTTTTGATGAGCTTTTTGAACTTGTATATCGTTTTACCTTAAGGAAGCAGTTTTCGCGATTTGAGCAGATGTCCAATAAAGATCTTCATACATATTTGACACATTAATCTCCCTAACGTCAGCATATAGTGATTTCATTGAGATAAACTTTAGCTAAACTTTTAAAGTGTATCGATACGAATCATTCGCACCAAGCTTCTTAATGGTATTAAGCTATAACGATAGTTATACATAGACTCCCTTGTTAACGCTGATCAAGAATACATTTATGGCAGCTAATGAGGTTGACCATGATTCTAGCACTGTCTAAGGGGAAACGTATATGGAACATATATTTATTTTAGTATCAGTTCCTCGTCAATAAATAACTCTTTGACCCTTACCTCATACTGTATCAAATACACAAATACATTTGTGATGTTTAACATATCCCTAAACTCAAGTAAGATCTACATTTTCATTTTAATATGCTAATTATTCCCTTTAAAAATCGTACAACCAAGTCTAAAGGTAATAATATTTATAGTTATATATCATCGATCGATGTTTTTTGTTGGGATTTCCTTCACTAGGCAACTTTGGTCGGTGTGGTTGTTGTAATTATTGTTGTAGCATTTGTTGTTGGTGTCGTTGGTAGCCATGTGCTCGCTTGAGAACCAGAATCAACAAAGCAGGCAACACAGCAGCAGACGGCACCAGCCACAGTCACAGACCAGACCCAGAGACCGAGCTCGGGTCCGGGACTGAGTTTGAGTCCGAGTACGAGCCCGAGCCCAAGTCCGAATACCGACCAGGGCCCCATCCAAAGCCAGAGCCCCAAGCCGAGAGCTTCGGAGTAGCAGAGTCTCCGAGCTGTGGCTGGAAATGGAAACGAATCAAGCTGAGGGCGACGGCAACAAAATTCATCAACACAACACAGAGTACGCTGTCTTTGTGGTAGAGTACAGTGGGAGAAATTGATCAGGAATCCAAAAACTATGCATTCTCATGCAATCTATATAGATAATATATGTATCCATATTAGACCTTATAATGTCAATTTGGTCAGTTTATTTATACGAAATAATGTTCGGAAGAATGTCATTCGAGCCCACTGTGCAGCTCGTTTCTGAACTGAAATCGAATGAATAAGAGCGAACCGACAATCGAAGTGGCTATTGTTGTTGTTGCTCTTGCTGTTGCCTTTGCTGTTGTTCTTGCGTTGTCGTTCCTCGACGTTGCAGGTTCTGAGTCAGGGCTTTAGCTCCAGCTCCAGCTCCAGCGCTCTGTTTCTGTGTCTGCTTTATGTGGTATGTGACCATGTGCGACGCTTAGGACGAAGACGGCTGAGGACGACAACGACGACGGCAACAACGATGCCGGGCTACGGTGCGCTCTGGCTCTGGGGCCAACTCCGGCCCGAGCGAGTGGGGCAAATGTGTTGTCACAGTGGTGTGGCATTTCCTTTATCGCAACACAGCGCTGAGTGAGAGTGTGGGGGACTGTGCGGCTGGGGGGATACGTATGTACGTATAGTATTTTAGGTCTCGCACTCAACTCCTGGCTGGCAATCCGGCACAAGGCAATACCATCCAGCACTTGGGAAGCCGCCCACTCCTTGGCTTGGCGTCGTCGTAATCGTCGTCGTCGTCGTCGTTGCTGTCGACAGCGCTGGGTTCGTTGTTGGATTCGTTCGTTCTCGTTCGTCTTGACATTTGCGTTTTGCCCTGCCGCTTGGTAAGGTTGAATGATTGGCGAGCACATTGGAATAAGATCAATAAAAAGTGTGTTGAAAAAGATTTGCAAGATATAATATAATTTGATATAATAATACTAACCCTTTCAAAGAACTTACTTATGTTTACTTTAAAGTATAGGAAAATCATTAGAATGGTATAATTGGTAGTTACGTATAGTATGTACATATGTATATTGTCTAAACCTTTTAATGGTAATAATGATTCAATGATAATGATTATTATCTGAATAACAATTCAGTATTGTAGTCAAATTGTAAAGTATATGTTTATGTACACATATAATTCACAATTTAGGGCTATATTTTCTACTTGCTCTAATTGTATAGTAATATTTAATATAATACTAAAATGTTAGCAGTAACTGTACATTTAATTTATTCATAAACATAAGTTCTAAGTTTAGCATTATATTATTACATTTGCGAAAGACTTATTTGGAAATTACTCGACTTTGCGCGCATCTGGCACTACTGTGCAGCGCTTAAGCGAATTTTCGTTTATTCTGATTATAAAAGGAGGGTACGGCGGGGCGGTTAAGTGGGGTGTACAAGAAGTGGGGGGATTGGTGGGAGGCAAGGCACAAATTCCGAGCTGAGTTTACTTCAACTTTAATTTTCGGTCACTGTCGCAGCTGCGTTTCGTTCCGTTATCCGTACAAAGTTTTGAGTTGGCTTTTCCAATGACGACGACGACTCAAAATGATTAGGATGATCATAAATGAGTCATGCATATATATGTAAGACTGGGGAATATACTATATAGTGGCACTATTACAATCATACTTATACTGTTAAGCATGGTAACATACTTGTAATATTGGAAGATTGAGAAAAACAAGATCTTAAGTTATTATAATTTTACCTTAATTCAGAATCTAGTTAATATAAGATTCTAAAGGGACAACTAGGAGTAAAGCAAGAGTGTTAAGGCATTCGATTCATTCAGTTCTCATCGAAACTAAAGCCTCGACTCGAGGGCTTGAGAGCACAGAGCTCAGCTGGGTCTAGTCTCGGTTTGTTGCATAGTTGACTGGTTGCATGGCTCGGCTCGGCTTGGCTTGGCTGGGGCTGCTATCGCATGCTATGGCACCGAGTTGCAAGCAGCGTCGTTGCCTTCACATTTGCTGCTGTCGTCGTCGACGGCATCGTCGTTGTTGTAGTTGCTGCTTTTATTATAAATTTTTGCTGGCGCTGGTGTTCGTTGCTCGTTGTGCTGGGTTTTTTCATCGTTGTCGTTGTCGTCTCCGTCGTCGTCGTCGTCTTGCCTGACGTTATACCCAGCCAACGCCATCGCATGCTTCACCTTCGCCCCACCGCACACACATACACAGACACACACAAGCTCACTCGCACACATACTTACGTACGGCGACATTCACGCACAGGCATACAGACACACACACTCAAACAGTCACACACTTTGTGCGGCTGCCTTTCCTTCTCCCTCTCCTTCTCCCTCTCCACCTCCCTCTCCCACTCCCACTCTCACTCGCTCTCTCGCTGTGGCTCTCGCTCCCCGTTCCCCACAAACGTTGCTGCTGCGGCGAAGTTTCTTGTTTTCTTTCGTTGCCTCTGCCTTTGCCTCCGCTGCCGCTGCGCCGTTGCTGCTGCCTCTTTGCTTGTCGTAATTTTACTCGACTTTTTTTTGTCGTTTTCTTTGTTGCTGTTGTTGTTGCTGTTGCTGTGTTCTGCTTTCAGTGCGCTCGTTCGTTGTTCGTTGGCGTTTTTCATTTGTGTTGCTGTTGGGTCTTTTTTGCTGCCGTTGCCGTCGCTTTTGCTGTTGCCGTTGCCGTTGCTGCTGCTGCTGGCTGAGAGTTGGTTTCGAAATAAACTTTAATGCGAACGTATTCGCTGGCCTGAGTTTCTGTTTCTGTTGCTCTGTTAAATTCAGTTTAAATTTGCGCAGTCAGCTTCAGATTTTAAATTTCTGTAGCATGCATACATACTTTAGTATAAATATGTATGTACTATATAGATAAAGATATAGTATGAATATTAGATATAGATAGATTATATATATTTTAATTTTAAAGGTTGAGGAACATAAGGTACCAAACCAGTTCTACAGATTCCGGAACTAGTTCCAGGACAGTATTTTTACGACTTGAGATCATTTCGAGCATTTCATAACCTAAGCAGGAAGCTACTCAAGAAGATTTTACATACAACTTTTACAAACAATATGCTAGATTTGAAAAAAAAACTGTTTTTGAACCTTAAACAATTGTTCAAAGTTAAATTTTGTGTACAATTTCAATAGGTTTCAAATGCTGCAGCAGCTGCGCGCGTTTTTTAAAAACCTTCGCGCAGGCGAGCAATTCAAACAAGCAGCAACATCAGCAGCAGCAACAGCAACAGCCCAGCACAGCAACAACAGTTGCCGGAATGTTGCTGGTGGTGGTGCTGCTGCTGCAGCTGTACATTAAGCTTAAGCTGCGTTGAGTTGAGTTGAGTTTCACTATAAAATGAATATGAGTTTTGGTTGCTTTGGCACGCAAACGCACAGACAAACCAAACGAGACGATACGAGGCGAAGCGATTCGAAATGAAACGAATGAACGAACAACGAACGAACCAACGTCCTCGACCAGCCCAGGCAGGCGGCAGTGGCAGGCAGCAGCAACGGCAACAGCAACCACTTCAACAGCAGCAAGCAGCAATCTCCCACCTCATGCGCCGCACAGCTCACCATACCCAACTGAAAATATACAAAAAGCAACAACAGCATCAGCAACAACAACAAGAAGAAGAACAACAACAGCAATAGCAACAAAAGCAACGTCGACATTTGGGACGTTCGTTCGCTTCGTTTCGTTAGTATCGCAACGGCGAACAGCCGGAGCCAAAGCCATAGCAGCAGATACAGATACGCAACCCACACATACACACAGACATACATACACACACAGTCAGACACACACAATTGCCGAGCTACACGCGCGCTGGAAGCAACGCCAGCAAACGACGGCAATGGCAAAGCGACGACTCGACTCGACTCGACTGTGCGACCGACCGAGCGACTGAACGACGGCAACACTAGAAAACGACAGCATGAATAATGCCAGAGATTGGGGCAACACTGAGCAGCAGTATGCGCTACGCCACACAGAGAATAATGGAAGCTATATTCTTAGAATACTGTATATCAGCTTAGTCAGACTACGTAGATCGAAAACGGATCATATAAGGAAAGTGGTGGGGAATATTGCTTGGCTTGTAATATATTTCTGCTTATTTCTGTGTTTCTGTATATGTATAGTAAACAGAACTTATTTATTTATAAATATAAATTATATAATAGAAATATTAATATAAAATTTGCTTGGCAAGTCTCAATTCCAAAATAATATCCAAAAAATGTTTAAGCAAAATAAGATATTTGTTTCGAACTTATTTATAGGTTAATATTATGTCCAGTTATCTGAATGTATCGGAATACCCTACGAAATGACAGTTGTGACGCACAATTGAAATAGCTTCAAGACTTTGACTGGGGCTAGAGCTCGCAATATTCTTGGGGCTGGTGCCCGACACCAGCACCAGCACCGGTACTGGCTCCGGCACCAGCACCAGCACTGCAGCAACAACACTAGCAACAACATCCCATCCACATTCACATGCACATCACCATCGCCATCCGCCGTCGCACTTTGCTTGCCCGCCGTCTGTCCACACGACGACGACGACGACGCTGTCGGTTGTTGGCTGTCGTCATCGCCTGAATTTGAATGCAAAGTCGAAGAGTTGTAGAGAGGTTGTTGCTGTTGTTTCTGCTATTGCTATTGGGCCTCATAGTCAGCTAACGTTAACGCCGAAGCTGAAGCTGTTGTTGCTGTTGCCCTAGCTGCTGCTATTGTTGCTGTTGCAACAACTAAAGAGATACGAAAATGTTCGCAAGTATTGAAACAAGTGATTTTTGTTCTTCCGTTCCGTTTCGTTTCGAGTTCACGTCTCTGCTTCCCATGACTCACGGCCTCTAAGGTCTTATCAATTCCAGATCGTCCCATCGAAGCATAACACAAAATGGAGTCCCAAAATGGTGGATTGTCTTCGATGAAGTCAGTCAGCGATCGCACATCCTTTTAGTTAAATGTTGCGTATTTCCAACTAAGGGGAGAAATAAATAGATGTTTTAAAATATCATAGAGTTGGTGTCGGAAGGCTAGGAGATTCAGGTGGAAAATGTTTCGCATTTGTTTAGAATTGATAAATGCAAATAAAATCAAAATCGAGTAGAACCTCCATTGATAATATCCGATGTTGTCAGTCCGAATTATTGATAAAAATAATAAATAATAAAATTTAATATTAAAAGCGCGAGTGAAAGCAGTCCCCAATGCGGGTTAAACGCAGTGTCGGTAATGCAAATGTCTGCATACGGTACACAAATGGGATCGTGTCTTGACATAAGTGGGATAGTGTCTTGGGTTACACTGAAATGCAAGCAACCAAGCAGTGACCTGCTTACCAAATGCTGTCATCCGACACACAAAAGGATCGTCTTGGGAAACGCAAAAACAAGCAGTTTTTTATTTGAAATAACGGCAGTTTTTTCCATTTTCAAATCGAAATTGCGGCCGAACCGTAAAAACTAGTGATATTCCTTTTTTTCAATCTCTTTCGTTTTTTTCTTCTTTTCGCAGTGCACATTTTCCATGTTTCCGAAGTGCACAGTCCGCCCTGATGAGAGCTCCAAAATTGAGACATATTTTTTCGTTTTCTATCAATTTTTTGAGACGAAAAAGGGCACAGCGGCAAAAAAATTAAAATGTAGAATCAATAGCGCCATTTTGTGAGCAAAATGCAGATACTGCAGGGACACTGTTTGAATTTTGTACTATTAAAAATGTCAACTGACAAAAGCTCAATAACAACAATGGCGCCATCTCTTGTGTGCAAAATGCAGAAACTGCAGCGACAATCCGTGTTTAAAGTTTGCATTATTAAATTTGTCAAATGACAAAAGCTCATTAGCAGCGATAGCGCCATCTTTTGAGTGCAAAATGCAGAAACTGCAGCGACACTCATTGTTTGAATTTTGCACTATTAAATTTGTCAACTGACGAAAGTTTAATAGCAGCGATGGCGCCATCTTTTGTGTGCAAAACGCAGAAACTGCAACGACACTCATTGTTTGAATTGTGTACTATTTAAATGTCAACTGACAAAAGCTCAATAGCAGCAATAGCGCCATCTGGTGTGCAAAATGAAGAAACTGCAGCGACACTCCTTGTTTAAATTGTGTACTATTAAAAATGTAAATTGACAAAAGCTCAATAGTGTTGCTTCTAATCTAACTTTACCACTATTGGCTAAATTGTGTACTATACACCAATAACAAAATCCACCGCCAATACCGTTTAAAAACGTGCAATTGTAAACTGACAATAGCTCAATAGCAGAGCTACCCGGTTTATAAGCAAGCAGCTTTTGTTGAAGTCGATTTTAGTATATCGTATGTTATCGAATATAAAAACCTCATGTGTTTTACAATAGAGGCCGCCATGGAGGATCTGCAATCACGTGAAGTTGGCTGCATAAAGCAGTAACAGCTGATTGTTCCGATTGAAATTGTCTGCCGCATAAAACACGCTAAAATGATGCAACTAAGCAAACGCATTGTAAGTTCAAAATGCGAAAAGTTAAGCAGTGTCAAGCAAAAACTAATGTGTCCGTATCTTATATAATTATAGCTGAAACCCGTGGTGAATGGTTTTCAAAGCCTGACGGCACGGGGTGCCACCAGTTCGTCGGCGCCGGCGCCCGCCAAAATTGAAAAAAGTACGTAGAAATCACATACAAATAAATGACATAGTCAATAAAGAAATTTGTAAATTCTAAACGCAGCCGTCAACACTGTAACCATATTGGGGCGCGTTGGAGCAGAACCACAACTGCGGGGATCGCAGGAGCATCCCGTGGTCACCTTCTCAGTTGCCACACACACTAACTACAAGTGAGAATGAGAAAACCGCGTAGGCGTACTTTATTTATACCCTTGTTTAATACGCAGATATGAGAATGGCGACTGGGCCCAGCGCACCGACTGGCATCGTGTTGTGGTTTTCAAGCCAAATTTGCGTGATACCGTGCTGGAGTACCTGAAGAAGGGACAACGCACAATGGTCCAGGGCAAGATAACCTACGGCGAAATTACCGACCAGCAGGGCAATCAGAAGACCAGCACCAGCATCATAGCCGATGATGTGCTATTTTTCCGCGACTCGGTTAATTAAGAAAAGGACAAACCAGTAATTCTAATTTCTAGATTGTTAAGAACAAAGTTGAAGTTAAACTTTCATTGCATTTAAATACATACCCCACATTCATACATTTGTATCATACTCAAGGTATTGACGTTTGAGGGACTTCTTTTCGGAATTATGCCTTTTTCGGGAACATTTTGCCAATAGACTTTGCCATTTCACAAATGCATCGGGTAGAGAGGCTGTTAATTTTCAGATCCGCTTTAATCATGGTATAACTTCTGTTCACCTCTCGAGTCATAGACTCCAATTGATCCAACTGTTTTTCCATTTGTTTTAGCGACTGTGTGTGGCAGTGCAAAATCTGTCCGATCTATGGCAGCAATGTTTATAGGGATTTTTAACCAAAAGCTATGTAGACCTGCTTACCATTTTACTGGGCTTAAATTTGATAGAGACTTCTGCATTGAATTGTTCAACCTCTTCTTTAAGTTTCTTGCACTGAGCCGCCGAACTGTCCGCCGACAAGAGCAGCTTTAAAAGCACCAGAGTATTGTTGTGATTCATTGGCTGTCTCTGCTGATGGGGCCATGAGAACTTTGAATATATCTTTTCGTAGTCTACGATCAACTTTTCAGCATCGAGCAATTCCACTTCGTTTTGACACAATTCCTGTTCCGTTTGATAGATGCAATATCTTAACGTATCTAAAAACTGCCCGGTACATGCGATCTGTAAATATAAAATAGCAAGAGTTTTTTTCAATTTATTTTGAAACAGGTACTCATAACTCACTTCATTCGCGTTTTTCAGCCAAGTGGTTTCCTGCTCGTGTAAGAACTTCATTTTGGTATTGAATTCCTCTTCCAGTTCTTTGGTGGTGTCTAATAAAGTATTCGCCAACATGTCAAGATGTAAAAAGGACATGGGGTCAATTTTAGATGGTTCGTTCATTATGTTAGAAATTTAATTTTACTAGGAATTTAAAAGAAATAAAAGAAATATTGTTTGCAAAATTTAATAGAGACTGTTTACATGACAGATAAATAAAATGCTTTGGAAGTATTGAAAATATTTAGGCTTCTTAGGTACGAATTTAGTTCACGTCGTAGACTTACGATCCACAAGTTATTTTCGGCTGGATAAAGTCCAATTTCGTTTTGGTATTGAATGATGCGTCTTTATGACGTATGCATTTGTAATTACATATGTACACAGATACACATACATATTTGTGCACACTTACACTGATGTTGATTATATCGAACTCACTACTGATTTCTCGTAGTGTTCACAATCTTATCTATTGATACAATTACTGCTTAGAAACGACTGAGATGCTGATGTATTTGGCATTTCCATTTATTGATATCTCTGGCCGAGCTTATCGATAATGAATTGTGTCACAGTACTGAAAGGCAACAACAAAAACAAACACAACAACACGCGATCCACACTCAAAGAGAGAGGGAGCACGCCACGTTATCGCTGTCGCCGTTGCCGCTGTTTGTGTGTTTGTTCGGACTGCTTTCATGTGTGAGTGTTATTCAGTCGCGACTCACAACGATTCGCATACTCAAAACCCCGTTCAGTTGGCATTTAGCTTTTTGCCCGTTCGGCGCGTTCACTTGCAGGTCTTTGGCGCAAGTTCGAGCTCGAATTCGAAACCTGGTTAAGCATATAACAGATATGTTACTGCGGCTTGCCACTGCTGGAATATCGAAGCAATAAAACGTTATTTTGAAACGATTCCCCCACCTACCACACACCATATAGAACCAACATGGCGGTGGATTACGTACTCGAGGAACTCATGGGCAAACTGGGTGAGTGCTCTTCGCACATGGCAGCAGCCAGGAATCTGGTTACGATTGGCCGTTGCCAAGGGTGTGTGTCCACATGAGCGCTGTTATCAGTGAGGAGTGAGTGCTTATCAGTTAGCGTGGCTTTCTCTTATCAGCCGGGGTCTTACTCTATCCGCAACATCTAGGTTTATCCAAATAAACTGCAAGCACCTGCATGCTAAATAGTGTGTTCCGCCTATTAGCGCTACTTGATCGTAGAATTTTGTATCAGCTCGATATAGAATCAGTCATCTGTTTCTGCTTCATTTAACCTCTCTCTCCCCCACCCCCTCCTCTACTCTACTGCTTTTTAAGTTTTGCCATTTTGAGCTTCGGCAGAGGACTGTCAAGTTTGCCGCCATAGCGATTCACTAATACTGTTTTAATTGCTGCGTTTTCTAATTTAATAAATCCCAAGGTCGTCTAAATTGACTAGATGTCAGATTGTCAGACATATTCAGACCGACAGTGCTCAAGTTTTAATCATTGCCGCGATCGCTTGACACTTGGCAGACCTTTGAGCCAAAGCAGCCAGGAAAACGTTGCACTTATGCGTGCAACTCGTGTATGTGTATCTTTATCTCAGATAATTATTAAGGCCAGCATCGCTGTCACGCGGCTACTGTGCCTCGTACTTTTCTCTAGGCTGGGATTGTGGTATATTCAGGTAATTCACACCCGTGTAAATCAATGCAAGCGAGAGCGAGCTGAGCACTTGGGATCTATTTCTATGCTAATCAGTTTTACTATTAGCTCAAGCAAATATTAACACACAATCCCGGTGCCAAGTAATCGTTACTGTTAACTGCTAAACAGAACTGAAAGTGCTTTAAAGCACCAATTACCTAGTAGTAACTAGAGTTTAGACCGTAACCGTCACGCTTTAAAAATTTACGATAAAAATATTGAACTGTAAGTTCTATTTTCTACTAGACACCAAAACGGAAAAGACATCTGACAACTGATTTCTGATAAGATTTACTGTCTAGAATTTTTTACCTATCTTATCTATGTGTTGGGGACTCTATAAAGCGCATTAGCAAAATACATTCACAGATTCTTAACGCCTTTGCTCTCTTCGAAACAAGTTTGTCGTTTGAAGCCTCCAGATGAAGGTGCCAGTGGGAAGAGATTAGAGAGCAACTTTTTCTTAGCCATAATAACGTTTACACAAACACACACATGATAATAATAAATGTGTGTACATATGAATAAATGACGCTAAGAAATGCGAAAGGCCGCAAACAGGTTTTGCCTCGGCTTAATTTATAATTTTCTGTTATATATTATATTTTTCCTTTTTGAGCGTCGTGTGCTTTACGAACGAGTCGAGTCAGTGTTTCGGCAATTCTAAATAGTTCAAGTACCTTTATGACTTTGAATGTTTCGACGATTATTACCATTAACACACCATTTTAGAGGGCTTATTATGTTCGAAACGACCTTTAACACAGTTCTCTCTCTACCAATGTGCACGCTAGCCGAAAGAGAATTTGGTTAAGAGTTGTAAATTCGGGTCGATTCTCTCTTCAGTCGAATTGGGAACTGACCCACAAAATTAAAACATGTGTATATATGTACATGTGTATACATGTACCTACATACCTTTTTCTAGTCAATACAAACAGTGGCTGGTAAAATATTAGTACCATCGGATAGTTGGTGCTCGATTTAAATCGAGTACACAAATAATTAAATCATTCTTTTCATAGAACGTTGGTTGTGGCCAAGCAAAGAGTTGAATTCTGCTGCGCGTTAATTATTTGCACTATAATTTAATAGACAGGAAAAACCTAGTTTCAAATAACAAAGGCCCAACTCACTCGCCCACACTAACCATTAGTTATGCCAAATTCTTTTTTGTTGTGCAACCTGAAGTTCTCTGCATTTTGTGGCATTCACAAACTTTTGTAATGTGTAATTAGAAACTTTACAATGCACATACATAATTGGCAACAACAATAATCATATCAATGCCAAAGTAGCCACAATGCACCTAAAGTGATTTAAGCACACACACACATGAGGTTTTTACATGGAAACCGAACTGAATTTTTTGAATCGTACTGTAAGTATACTGACAAATGAATGCATTGAATATTTAATCTTAAAATCAAACTTCTATCTTACTATAGGTAAGAAGATTTTCAAACGATGTTATTATATGTTTCTTCGTCAAATGTTAATGATTTATTAATGACATAACAACGATTGAGACGAACCGCCCTACGCATCTGCAGAGCAGTAAAACAATAGAGATAAGAGCTTAGCTCACATATCGTGTTTGAATAGTCAAACAATAAACTGGCACGATCCTAAACCATACAAAAATCACGCAAACAAACCATAAACATGTGTATTTGATATACACTTACATATGTACAGACATATGTATTTGTTCATTTGTGGTCTCTCTGATAATCCGTTACGATTGATTTGGCACCGTTTGTTTTCGATTTTATTATCGGCACTATCGGTGTGCCGATGTCATTGTAATTATTGAAGTGAGGCGTAATTGAATTTAATTAAAGATTGTCGCATTGTTGAATTAGATCTTGATCTCTATACGGAGGAGCTCTGACACAACATACCGCACACATTATGAGATCAGTCAGACCAATTTGAAAATTCCTAGACGATGGCATCACGTGTGACATGTAATATTGCTGAGTTATATTGTATGGTCAAGAATTGTCTGTTTGTCCAAGGCATAAATTTGCCCTATTTCCTCACCACAAATCAATTGAAATTGTTGAGTGAACATTGGACCGTTCCATAAGTGAAATATATGGTGTCTAGGCAACTGCCCCGCAGATCGGAAGACACTTAATGCAAAACTCATAATCAATTCAGTGCAGTCCCTGAGCAAACCTCGTACCACTTTCATAGGTTCCGACAGCTCGAGCGGTTTCAGTTTTTGCTCCACAGCAAAAAAAGAGAAAAAACTGTTGGCAAATATTCTCAATGCGTGTTTGTATGCGCCTTTCAATTGAAATCAAATTGAATAAATTCCCCTTGATTTAATTGCAATACGTGTACGTAAAGAGTATGTAAGAGTCTGTATGTACATATACATATATATTTTTATGAACGTATGTGTACATATGTGGAGCCAGCGAGTGACGACAATTCCGGCCGGGGCGCCGTTCAATGTGTTAAGTTTCGCCCATCAGCAAAACCATTTGATAACCCAATTTGTCAGTTTTAATACTTCTCCGGATTTTGATAATTCAATTTCTCTTATCGTATAGCTACTTTAGCACTTCCGCGTACAATCCGTTGATTATGAAATTTTTAATTTTTAATTGAAATCAACTAATTGTACCGGATTGTCGCAACCTGATATCGGCAGGTTGGCGGACCTTATAATTTAGTACATTAAGTTAAAATAATCTAATATTAGGTCAGCATGAATAGTGGCTTTTATATTGGGCAAACACCCTCTCCTCGTGGGGGATGCTTATGAAAATGACATGATTTAAGGTAACTTGTATCCATTCCTAAAATTAAACACTCGATAACTTTAACTGATAGCTAGTTACTTGGCCTTTGATCTCTGTTTATTCCTACTTCGTCCAGACTTACTAACGATTCTATTATTTTTCTTTTTCTTAGGAGAGTTTGGCAAGTACCAATTTGCCCAATTCTTTCTGCAGCTGCTCTCGGCCCTGACAGCAGGTCTGCACATGCTGTCACTGGTTACGGTCGCAGCCGTACCAGAGCATCGCTGCTTCATTGCGGGCCTGGACAACAGCAGCTTCTCGCAGGTGCCGTGGAACTCTAGCGCCATTCTGGCAGCCATTCCCACAAAGGAAACCGGTGAGCTGGATTCATGCCACATGTACAATCAGACGGCAGGTGATCAAAGCCTGATTCCCTGCGATAAGTATGTTTACGACACAACTTATTACAAAACCTCGCGCACCATCGATTGGGATTTCGTCTGCGATCGTCGTTGGATGGGCTCCATCATTCAGACCGTGTTCATGCTGGGCGTATTCACGGGAGCAGTGACCTTGGGTGGTTTGGCTGACAAGGTCGGTCGCAAGACGGTCTTCTGTTGGTCAGCCCTGTTGCAGCTGATTGTGGGCGTGGCTGTTGCATTTATTCCGGAATACTTTTCCGTACTCGCGGCACGCTTCATTTTGGGTATCGTTGGCTCCGCGGGCGCTTACATTTGTGGATTTGTATTAACCATGGAGTTGGTGGGTCCCAGCAAGCGCACTGTTTGTGGCATTACCTTCCAAGTGAGTCTCTCTTTCATTGTGGCAGTAAACACACTTGATAACAAGACCAATCTCATTGCAGGCCGTCTTCGCCGGTGGCATTATGCTGGTGGCGGGCTGGGGAGCCATCATCAAGGATCGCCAGTTGCTACAAGTTATATACGGACTGCACGGCCTCCTCTTCATTGGTCACTGGTGGCTCCTTGACGAGTCTCCGCGCTGGCTCTGGATGCAGGGTCGCGCCGTCGAAGCTGTGGATATTGTTGCCAAAGGTCTTCGCATTAACGGCTCAGGCATTGCCGTAGACAAGGACTACTATGTGCAGAAAGCCAAACAGCAGGCTGCCGTCGAGGAGAAGGCTAGTGCCGGTCTGGGCGACCTGTTCCGCACGCCCAACTTGCGCATGAAGACACTTAATGTATGCCTCTGCTGGTTTGCCAACTCCATTGTCTACTACGGTCTGTCGTTGAGCGCAGGCAAGCTTTACGGCAATCCCTACTTTATTCTCTTCCTCATGGGTCTGGTGGAGTTCCCCACATACATAACGCTTTGCTTCGTTCTTGATCGTCTGGGTCGACGCTCCATCACATCCACCTTGATGCTGGGCGGCGGCCTTTGCTGCATTGTGGCCGCCTTCATTGCCCAGGGTAGCACGTTGTCCACCAGCATTGTTATGTTGGGAAAACTGCTGATCGCCGGCTCCTTCGCTGTCATCTACAACTACTCAGCGGAACTGTTTCCCACAGTCGTACGAAACTCGGCAATGGGTCTGGGCTCCATGTCGGCTCGTCTGTCCGGTGCGCTGACACCCCTGATTACTCTTCTGGGCGATTCATTGGATCCCAAGATTCCTGCCGTCATCTTTGGAGCAGTGGCTTTAGTTTCTGGCTTCTGGGTCATGTTCCTGCCGGAGACAATGAACAAACCTATGCCCGAGTCTATCGAGGATGGTGAGAACTTTGGCAAGGGTGACACTTGGTTCAGCCAATGTGCGGGCCGGAAACAGCGCCAGGACAGCATCTATCCAGAAGATCCGGAGCAAATGGTGCCACTCAAGACTATTGAGTCGAAATAGTCAATGCCAAAGTTCAAGTTTCTGTTTTTGTTAATCATCCTTACTCTCACACACATAACTATACATGCACGCACATCTAACGGTAGTTAAGTACCATATTACATGTTAATAAATTAAAGAGTTTGTTATGAGGAGGCTCTGCCTCTTTGCCTCTTTCACACTATTGTTTTATAATCCCTGTGTTTTGATGTTGTAATGATAGCTTACACAAATTGTCTAAACTGATTCGCAATTTATTCCATTACCCTTCTTTGCATGCGTTGGATTTTAAATAATGTACAATATAGAAGCAATAACTACCCTCGAATTGGTAAAACAATATTATTATGTTTCCAATGAGGTTTTAAAAATAAATATTTATAGTTTAATTTGTTATTGTTTTTGGTATATTTGAGAACATTCATTTTGAATTTAAATATAATTTCGTAAGGGTTTGCCTTTTTAATTTGTAACTAATATGTTTATATACGTATTTCAATATCAGATATCAACAATAGATATCTGGGTTCTCTTCGGCTTACAATTAGATTAACATTTACATATACATAAATACACAGAAATATAGAGATATATTCATATCTGGATTGGGGGTTATTTTCAACGAGTGCGACGTACAGTGATCGCTGGGAAGTTTAAACCATTCTAAGACTATGCTCTGGAAGTTATTCGCCTTAAATGAAAATTTAATAATGTTATATTTAGTGGATATTCAAGAAGATATATCCTAAATCATCCTTAAAAACTAGGTTAATTCTGAATATCAATTTCCGATCGATCACTGTACACACGTACAGGATTCCAGTTTCTTAGATTGATAGGTACAGTTAGATATTGTACGTGAGTACCGGGCGACGAGTAGCGAGTAGCAAGTACATCGATAAATTTTCAACAAGTACGAAAAAAGACACCGAGAGACACAACTGACACGCGACTGCCCTATGCAAACGAGTAAACACATTTAGTATCGTTATAAGTTTCGTGAGCTCCACAATAAGACAAGCTTAGGGCTCTAGAAATTTTAGGAGACTGGGTCAAAATGTAGGGAGAGTACTCCCGAGTACGGGTACAAGGACTTAACTTAAAGCAAACATAGCTATCAAATTATAATTAATTAATCACAATCGAATTATATAAATTATTTACAAAAAATATTCTACGACTACCGCGCAGTGGGGCCGCAGACCGATCTAGCGAAACTTCATTCAAGAGAGAATATTCAGAAAAAAACAGCAGCTACCCCTGAGGCAGACAAAGCAACCTGAGATTGCTCTCTCCGCCACACAAACATATATATGTTATCGGGTACTATGGTGAAAAAGTTGTCCGATTCGGCTGAATACCGAACTGAATATAAAGCGTAGGTTTCAAATTCAAAATCCATCCGTTTTATTAATTAAAATTCCGCTAGATCGGTCTTTTGGCCCACTGTGCACCGGACTGAATCAAAACGATTCACTTTCGCATCGATTCCACAAAAATATTTAAAGCATATTTTCGGGATGCTTTCTAAAATAAATCATTGCTGAACGGCTTTAGTTTTAGGCCCGCTCTGGGCACTTGGTCTGGACAATTGGCGCCTTGACGCCAGGTCCTCCTCCTACTGCCTCCGCCATGATGCCGGCTGTGTGAACTATAATGGCCGGCTGATCTTCAGTTTGTGGATGCAATTCGTGTGATTCGCCGGGCGTTAGGCTAGCCAAAGCGGCCAACAGATCGTGGTTGACCAGTGGTTCGCCCTCCTCGCGTGGCTCCCAGCCCGCTGGCGGCGATGCGGGCGGTGAGATAAGGAACTGTTTAACCGGCGCAGGTGGCTGCAGGTTCTTATTGCTGACCGGAGTCACCGGCTGCGCAAAGTAGCAGGTGATGACGGTCTTCTTGTTGAATTCGTACTGATGCAGCTTGATGCGTGCATTGGCTGCAGCAACCGCATTGTCATAATTCACTCGCAGGCGGCGAAAGCTGCGCAGCCACTGAAACGTCGCCGAATCGCTGAACGTGCGAAACAGCTCCTCCATGGCATGCTTTAGTTCCGGATTGGCAAACACTTCTGAATGAATGTTGGTCACAATTATCGATGTGGGAAGATCGTCAAACGAATCGGCATCCACCTCCGGTTCCGTATCGCTATCCACATCCCCTTCTGGTGGCAGCGTCGGGTGCTGACTTGGCAGTCCGTCGGCGGCATTAATATATATGTCCTGATCTGGTGATAGCTTGTCTATACTGCCGCCTCCACTGCTGTTCTGCGTCGATTTCAATTTCTTGCTGCCGCAGCTGTTATTGTTGTTGTGATTACTGTTCCCTGTCGTCGTTGGTGTCGGCTGTGTGCTATCCCCGACTCCATTACCAGTTCCATCGCTGTTCGCCGCACTGGCGGCATTGTTGTTTGACTTGCCGGTATCGGACATGACTGTGGGAAAGAACAGTAGAGTTAATTAGTTACACTATTAAACACAGCTGGGATGGCTAATATACGATATTGTCAAGTGTATTTGGACTGAATATTTACGTCAATTCTTACAAGCAAATTTAAAGTCTAATGAAAGTTTGTTCCTTCAAGGCTTAAGCTAGTTTGCGCTGCTGCTCAGAGAGACTGAGGGCACGGCTAAAGCTCAACATATATCATATGCATTTATATCAGGTGCATAAATATGTATACTATATATTCACATATGAATGTATATATGTTTCCAAGGAACGAAAACTACAGACGTGTCTGAGTTAAGTTTAGTGAAATGAGGATTCGAAGAGGGGGAAGTGGCGCGAGAAACTTAAGTATCGACACGTGAAGGCAATCAATAGGTGACGCACTGTTGATTCACAAACTCCCTTGATTTTATTGTTATTTTGGGTTATATATACTATATACAGAGAGAGGGGTACTAAAAGCAGAGCGTGAGACTTGATTAATAACATTGGCAAATTTTTGTGAATGAAAATGAAATAAAATGAACAACAACAACAGAAACGGTTGGGCTCATGACAATGACGTCGACTTAGACGATGGCGACGTCGTGGTTCGGCTTTGTGACTGCTGTTGACGGCAGCACTACCTGTGAAAGAACTCGTAGTCCAAAGCATTCAGTCAGTTTTATGAATATTATTGTTCTTATGATAACTATTTTTGGGTATAGCATAGATTTATATTAGCGCTCAATTGTATGCTATAAAAGCAACTGCTTTCCCTTCCCAAGAGTATGGGCGAAACTATGTTAATGACGAAGTGATTCAGCGAGTATGTACATATCGATGATTAAATATAGAATATTATACCCATACCCAGACATGCGTGTTCACTGCATTAATATTTAGGACTATCTGATGAATCACTGTATGTCTTTATCACTAGGAACAACTGTTTACTAAGATAAAACAAAGGATCGATTCAATGAAATCTGTTTCAAATTTGTGACTCATCATAGAAATCTAGGTACGTCATGAGCACTGTCTAAATATCTAATGCAGGCCAAAGCAGGTTGGTTACATACATAAACGCGAATCCACCTTCTTTTTTTCCATTTGGTGGTTTTCAACCACGCAAAATTTTCCATTGAAATACTTCGATGGTTAACAAGTTCATTTGTGGTTTGTTTTTCATTAAATTTAAATGCAATTACCAACATGAAGCTCGGTGTACGATGGCTATCGATGTTATATCAAATTGACTCTTCTCCTCTGCCCGTCCAAACAACCCACTGAAGGCAACTGTCAAGCACAGACTTTAAAATGCGCCAGACTCGAGTATGTTCGCCAGACTAACATTCGTGTTGGCAGGGCGTCCAGGACGACCGCCCGGAGTGAAAGTTGCTGACTGTTTCCATTTGCTATGAACATTACCATATGAACAAGGGTACTGCATGAAACAGTGTGGGATTCTTTCAGGGACATCAATTAAAAGCAACTATGAGATACATATAATAAAACCAAGGGTATTCATACATTTTTGATGCATTTGCAGTAATCATATTGTTTTAAATTGTATCCGACTAATTTTGACCACTGTGCAACGCAGCAGACCTGAACGAGGACAACTCCGATGGCGTCGGATGATTGATTTCCAAAATACACACACAGTTGTTACTTGTGCGGAAGTTACGCCCCGACTCCTGCTTCTGCATGACGTGTGCATTTTGTTTTTTCGTTCCTCAATGAATGAGTTGTTGAAGCAGCAAGACAGAAAAGAAAAGAAGAAGAAGACTGCAACAACACTTTGTAATGGTTACCTTCGGGATGACGAAACTTTTATACCCTTGCTATAATTGGCATATGTTCTACGGAAATTGTGCACAATTGTATCCAGTTTTCACAAAATATGATACGCTCAAGGGTATCTGAATTGCGCAATACATACATTGAAAAAGCTTCAATATATTTTGAAATCTGGAGGAAATGAGAACATTTCCCCTGCACATTTTCCACTTGCACATATCCTTGTACCTATGCTAATGGGAATACAAACTGCAAGTAAGCGTAAAAGTTCCCGAACGACCTACTCGCATGCAAACAAAGCCTACCGCCTCCTCTTGGCTCCTATATGACGTCATCATTGTTCGCGTTTTCATAAAATGGTAAAACGTACTATTATAGCATGCCACCATGGGAATGGGAGAAAGAAGCCGAAACAAGAATGCTTTAAAATAGACGAAACGAAGGCAGTGCCCAGCATGATGATGAATTGCCTGCCGGACGGTATCCTGCGACCTTCACTCATTCATAATTGCTGTCGTCGTTATATCAAGTGGTTACCACGTATACTGAGAATACCCATAGCCCCTCTCGTCCACCAACAGGAGGTAGAAGTGGGCGTATGGCAGCTATGTTAATACTTGCCCCTAAAGTTGTCTTTTGCTACTTTTCATGGAGAATGTACCACACAAAAAGAAGCGAGAGAAGATTCAAAAATAAAATGATTTCTGTGTATTAATAGATCGGAAATATATGTATGAGTGTGCCTGTACGTTTGCAGAAAGTAGTCTGTGGTTGTTTTTCTCAGAAGGGAATACATAAATCTGAATGGGGAGCCATATTTAAACCTATTAACTTGAAAATTACATACATAATTGTTTTTCTGCAAATTAGTTAAATTTCTCATAACCTTATCGATTCCTTGGGCTAATTTAAATGGGTTACACTGATGGATACAGTCTGCGACAACTGCGTGTCTTACATCAGTTAATCAGGCAAAGTGCAATTGCAACTGCAATTGCAATTGAATCGTCTGCTCCCGCCCCTTCCCCAATCGGAGCAGAAATCAAACACATGTTGGGGTTTTTTCGTTTCAATGCCAAAGCGTGGGATAATCTTATTTTGAATTTACGCAGTGGAAACGAAACGTACTGAAACCACGCACAGCTATGTGCAGGGTACACACTCGAGAGCAGGAACGAGGAGTCAGAGGGAAGGGCAGGGGAGTAGCTGGTTGGTTGGAGGGTGTAGTATTTGTTGCTATTGAAGCTCAAATACATTTCAAAATTTAATTAAAAGTTGCCTCGACTGTGTTACTCCCACAGCCCCTGCAGTTATGCCAGAGAGTCTGGCGGCTTGTTTACACAATATTCGCTCGCTTTACCGGCCAACAACAACACTGCAGCTCCACACTTCCCTATACTGTGGTTGCATCTGTCAGTTTCGTTTGGGATCCAAAGTGTTACTCGTTTCCTCGCACTCGTCCATAAAGTTGCCAGCGTATTTATGACACATATTGCGCTGCTGGGAAAATTGATAGCAGTAGCTGGAGCTAGTAGATTTCCTCCTATACTAGTTAACTGCACCTGACAACCAAAAGGTCACTGTGTCTGTGTGTGTACGTCGTCATGCGTGGGCAGTTTTACACTAAAAATAGACAGCAAACACTGCAGCGTAGCCAGTCAACATCTCAAAAAGGCTTCTTTCGAGCACACTGGAATCTGAATGTGTAATACGCAGTTCACTTAAAAGTTTGATGCCTACTTGAAATATGATTTATGGTACATCGAATCAACAGATTTTAATAATCAATAAGATACGTTGACGTTATCCCTGTCTCTGTCCTTGAGTGTGTCAATTCCAATGCAATTCAGTCTCAGATTTATAATCATATGATGAAACATTAAACATACACTTTTTATTCTTGTAGATATGTATGTATGTACAGATAGGTATGTATGTATACAAACCTTTAATGTATTCTATAGCTAAAAATTGTGGGCTGGTTTCCTAAACTGTCACCAATGATATAATGCAAATAACACTAGATGAAGGCACAACCTTTCTTGTTCAATTACAGGGAATTTTTTACTGTATAAACATATAAATATGAGAGCACCCATTAAAGCACACCCACCTAAACTTGGCTTTGCTTTTTATAATGTTCTATAATTAAACGTGCGCCATGGAAGTGGAGACTTTTCGAGTAATTGTGGTAAAAGCTGCAGCGAATACCCGCAAAGTCCATACGGTAGCACCGTAGTATGTACTTACATACTTATGTATGTAGGCACGGTGCAAGCGTAATATTCATTATAGATTGCCTACCTTGTTGCTATGTTGTAGGCGTGGCAAGTGCGTGGGCGGAGAGTGTGGTAAGTTGAGGCAACGGGGTACGCGTGGTCTCATCGCATACAACAAATGTCACTGATTGTCAGACCAATGATAGCGCTCTATTGAGAGATTCAAGCTAAAACAGCAATTGCGGATTATTAGTTTGTACATACTACATACAAACATACATACAAATACAAATGAAACATATGTCTATGTTTTCGTTGCCTCATTAAACATAATCCCATAATCCCATTGACAGTTGCCTCCCGCATCGCATCAATTATCGCAAGGTCAGACTATGCCCCCATCTTATCTGAGGCACAGAGGTAAACAGAACGTACACACACATTCGTATATGTATTACATGTATAAATTATCCAAATTGTATTTCAGCGAATTCGCTAATTAGCAGTGAAGCTCTTAAGTTAACAGTTTAAAACTTCTTTCGTTTTTTTGTAAATGCAACTCCTATTCCAATTTTTTTGTTTTGTGTAAACTGCCCGCATGTGTGAATTGTCTGTGTGTGCACGTGTGTGTGTAATGAATCCGAATTTGCTTGATTTTCTGTGGCATTCTGACCTTTGGCATTACCTATTGCTCTGCTCTGCTCTGCTGGCTCAGCATCGGATCAAGAATTTCTGCTGGCCGAATGCCTTTGCCCGTCAATGGCAGCTTTGGTAATTAGCCGACACTTTCAGGCAGCGAGAACTGTTAATTAAATCGATTACACTTCGATAAACAATCAACCTATAGACCTCCATACATCCATCTATTGTGTGCATTCAGGTTTACCGAATGCCGCAAATTTGATTTATAATCCACATTGATTTGTGGCATTGACAAACCATTTTTGTGGTTTTCTTTCGTAAGTCTTGTTAATTTATTACTACGTTGTTAGAGAGTATTTGAACTAACTGAGGTAACTGAAATATAGAACAACAAACTGTTGTTGTTTAGGAATTGTTTATTTGTTTTAAGCAAAACCTTTACCAACCGAATCGCAGCAAATTTGAAGCGTTTAAGTTGAATTTTCTGGGTAATACTTGAGTTTTGCTTGAGGCCTTGGGAACCGTTAGACTTGGCTCATCAAATATTTCTTTAATATGAGACTTTTGTTGAGAAATTGCATTCCAGCCCGCACCAACCATCAACTTCAGACGCAAACTTTCCGGGACACACTCGAACAGGCTTCACCACCACAACCCAACAATCCCCACAGCAACCCCCAACACCTCAAACCATCTTACATTGTTACCATTATGATGGCTATCAGGCAGGCGGCCTTGGTTCTTTCGACTCATTTCGCAGCCAAGCCCCTTTGTTGTTGCTTGTCAGCAACAACTGTGACATGTCACAGAGCCAGAGCCAGGGCCAGAAATAGTTTATCAACTTTATGCAAAGCGCTTCACCAAGTGAGACATGTGTTGCCAAAAAAAAACAGAGAGAGAGAGAGGATGGAATGTATAACTATCTAGTCTAGTCTGGCCTAACACTCTTCCACAGTTGGGGTATAAATCACGCCTGGTGTGTTGTTTTATCAATGACAGTCAGCTCGTTTGCGCTGACGCACTTACCGAACCCTGCTGCAGGTGGTAACGAAAAAGTTGCGCCCTGATAACAATTAACAGATGTTATTACCGATAATTAAGGCAGAGAGAAGTACCTGGAAATCGATGCCAACCAAGCATGTTTTAAGGCAATCAGAGCATTGTTTCCCATATCTGTGACGTCAGGCCAATTGTAAGTGTAGCTAGTCCGGTCACGGTTCCCTTTCCCGTTCCCGTTTCTCTCCCTAGCTCCGATCTCAAGAATAGCCAATTGACGAAAGAGACCCGGTTCGACCGCACTTGTCGAATCATATCAAAAACTCGCACGAACAAGACAAAAGCGACCGCGAATAAAAATAACTATACGAGTATTCGTATAATAAAGGCGATGAGTTGAATTTATTTAAAAATCTCTTCATATCTTCTGCGTCAGCAACGACGCAAGTTGGCCAAAATGCTACGCACGATATTTATATACCCCATAAACGTGTACATACACAATCGATGAATATCTGGAAGTATTTCCCGTAAAATTTAACAGGGAGCTTCCTCATGCCGGCATAAACTTGATGACAGAATTTATCATGGAAAAGAAGTGTTCTGATTTCTCGGAAACATGAGAGAGCTATGGCAAAATTAATTGCATTGAAAAGTGTGTCGGTTTTAAAAAAGTTCCATTATGAGTCACTCTAGAAATACGATATAAGTTGTTTAAAATCATTGATGGATCTATTTAAAATATGTCTGTATATGCGAATGTATAAAATGATATAATACAGACGAGAAGGTATTAAGCCAAGCATGAATATGAGCTATTATGTATTATGAATAATTGTCAAATCCTAATAACGATATTTAATTAAATCGAATCACACAATAATACTACGCAATCATCCTTCTCAATTACGAACAGATAAGAGACATAACGAAGTAGATTAATTGCAAGAAAAACAGTTATTTACTGTAAGGACTCGCGATTGATATGATACACATGGTTCAGATGTAATTTCAATTATGCGGTCTCGTTACTTGGGGCTCCAAGCATAGATGAGCAGAGATGTCTGGAGACAAATTGGCGACAGACGATAGCTTTCGAGTGGACATTGTCCTCAGACCAGACAAAGGTTGCCAAGGGAATCAAGGTCGAGATTTGCCGGCTGCTCCTATTGTGCATGTTTGTGCTTGTCCCCTGGCGTGTTTGGTATCAACAACAATGTGAATACCCTTACGACTACAACTCATGCGTGCAAGGGGTATGTACAGGTTTGGGGAAATGGGGTTAGCATGAGTAAAAGAAAGTATCTATCTATGTATTTTTTTGCATTTCTTTGATTTGTTTGCCTTAGTTTACTTCGTCTTCACTACTGCACGTTTCTCCATTTCTATTCATGCACTTCTTTGGGGAATTCGTCTACGTTGTCAAAGGAATGCCTTATAAGCAAAGCAATTATAATTCTCTCGCAACCGCAGTGCCAACAACAGCAACTGCTGGGGCAGGACTTTACTTTAAATTCATATAATAACAACAACAGCAACAATAGAGAGAGAAACTATAAACAAGTAAACAAGGATACAGTCCAGCGTAGTCGACTGTTCAACACCCTGCATCCCAATGAAAAATACAATATTATATGTTTCTAAAACAAATCTTCTGAGAATCCTCTAGTTAAATACCAAAAGTTTTCGGAAGCAACAATAACAGAAGAACCTGAATTGATAAGCCCTTTTGCCCCATTTTTAATGGGTGTGACCAAGCAGAGTGATTGCAGTCATGGTCAGAGCTACTGTAAAGTACTGGGCGACATTGCTGCTCGTAACAACAACAACACAACGCATCATCATAAAGCAAATAAAATAATAATAACCACACCATAAACAGCTCATAAGATTGTTGTAAAAAGGGACGAAGCACTTGATCAACTTAATAACATTTAAAAAATATAAATAAACAAACTTTCTATGGATTATAACAATATTAATGTGTGTTTTTCAGTGGATTCTTCAGGATTCGGTACAGGGTATCCCTTAGTAGAGCTGAGCACACCAGTGAACTTTTATTATTTTATGATTTTCAGCTTGTTGCACGAAATTGTCTTGTACGTCTCCATCCTGCATACAGCATAAATAATTAATTTCAACCCACGCGCTCACAGAGTGTGTAAAACTCTCATTACGCGGATTTGATCGACATTTTCAGCTTGGCAAATATGTATATTACGATGAGTATAAATTTTGACCCGAAAAGGGTCTATGCAAAGTGGGGGAGGGTAAGTAGTTGTAATTAGCAAAATAAACGCATATTTTTTCACAAATGCAATAACAAACAGTGCACTTCATTAGTGGAACTTGGAAATTGTTGCAAATGGACCAAAATTCTTCGTTGTTGTTGTTGCCTAATTTAATTTATCAAGCACTATTTGATGCCGCAGCAACGGCAAGTTCAATGTTTATAAACAAAACGTGAGCAAACAAGAGTAATGAGTAGCGGCAGCCAAAAGCTAGCACAAAAACAATGCGCACGTAATGAACATACACACAGCTACATATCATACACCTACACATACGCCAAAACACAGTGCATACATACAAAGAAGTCCACACACAAACAGTTGCATTCTATTAAGCAGCCAACGCTGCTGCAAGTGTATTACATAATTAATTCCTCTTTGCTATGCCAATAAATTCCAGAACAATAAATTTCGGTTTTCTAAATACTTACCGTTTAAAGATTGAAAGAATTACGCTGATGGTGATAGAATTAACAGTTGTTGATTATTTGTGCAGCCGTCAATTTTGTAACACAGGAGAAACAGTTATTAGGTATTCGAGGGTATTATACTTGGCTGGTTGCTGGTCGTTTATATTAATATTAATTTCGCTTAGCCGTTAGGCCTTTGCCTAAAAATATTCAGCAAAATATTCACCGACTTTGCGCCAAACGCGACGCGATACACCCACTCGTCACAAATTTCGTTTTAACATTGTTTTTGATAGATTTCAGTGTGACCGACATGTGGGGTAGCCATACATACTGGCACGAAAAATACTATAAATACTTGGAAAAATACCTTTCTATTGATTTTGCAACCCTGTATTTAAAACAGCTGTAGCACCGCAACCAACTTCATTGTGCTGTTATTACGAATATTAAGGAGAAATACATTAATATAAAAATTAAGAAAAAAAAAACATTCAACTTGTGAGTTAACTGTGCTTTTTATTTGATAATCAACTTTTTAAATAATTATCTCTGTGCAACTTGTCACAGTTACTGAGTCACGAGTTCGTGCTCTTGCTTTTGCCCATCTCTAGCTGTTGTTATTCGCAGGCGTGAGGAATTAAAATTTGTTTTCATCCAAGAAAATAGCTGTAACTTAAACTAATCCATTAATACTATTCAAGGACAACAGCATGGCTAATGTGGAGTCAATGATTGTGGAGGAGAAGACACAAATAAAGCAAATTGACCGCGAGAAGGTTTGTTTGAGCTGCAGCGAAGCATTTTAGGTTTTCCATACCACCCTCTACCGGCAACTAAATGTCTTCCTCTTCCACAGACTTGTCCGCTGCTCTTAAGAGTGTTCTGCTCTACGGGCCGCCATCACTCGGTGTCTGAGTACATGTACGGAAATGTGCCAACTAACGAACTGCAGATTTACACCTGGCAAGATGCGACGCTGCATGAGCTGACGTCGCTGGTGCGCGACGTTAATCCGGATACACGCAAAAAAGGCACCTACTTTGACTTTGCCATTGTGTTCCCAAATTATCGCAACAATCATTTTCAAATGCGTGAGATTGGAGTCACCTGCACTGGACAAAAGGGAATCGACGACAACAAGACGCTGGCCCAAGCGAAGTTCAGCATTGGCGATTTTCTTGACATTTCCATTACCCCGCCGAATCGCATGCCTCCTGCGAGGCGCCAGCGGCCCTACTGATGATTACAAACTCACAGCGTCTACAGGCTATTTTCATATTCATTTGATTCTTTCACTTCTTCACACTCGAAATAATAATAAAAGTAAATAATTACATAATTACAGATTAGTACAAAGTTTGTCGACCGCGGGAAGACTAAAACAATTGCCATTCACGCAGCTGTAGCCAAGATAAGAAGGTGATGAAATGAATTTTATCAGGGAAGCGTTCCCCTGCAAGAAACGTGATTGGGCTGAGGGCTGGACTTGCATATAAGTTCAGCACAGCGGTTTCAATAGTTTCATCTTGCAGGATTCGGTACATATAGCAGCTTGCTCTGAGCTCCTGTCTTTAAAACTGATTGAGTTAAACATCTATTGGAGTATTATATTGGCTTATGTATGGGGTGGGTGGGGATTAGTTTCTGTAGATGTTGCCCGGACGCTTGGACTTCTTTTTGCCCAGCTGCGTCATGTCGATTTCCAGCCCGTTGGGCAGGACAGCTCGATTCTCCTCGTAGTTAATAAAACCGTTTTCCTGCAACTCCTCATCATTGTCGCGTGCATTGGGGTCGCACTTAATGCCTGTCTCGTAGTTGTACTCACGTTTGTTGCCGTCGGGATCAATGTATCCATAGGTGCCCCTAGAATTGAATGATTTAGATGGTAATGCATAGAATTTACATGGGTTACCTACTTGGTGATGCAGTCAGTGCCAATGAACTCCTCCTTGAATGAGCCATCGTCGTTCTCATAGCCCCAGGTGATGCTACCGTCCTCGTTCTCATCGCGCCACTTACGGATGGTCTGTGCAACTGGACGTTGGCGGCGCTGCTGCTGCTGTCCTTGTGGTTCGTCCTGCAGCTGGTTCTGTTCAATATGGGGACGCGACTGTATTGGCTTGGGTCTGGGACGTGCCACGGGCAGAGGTGCTGGTGGTTCTGGGCGCTGGACTGGACTTGATGGTCTGGTGCGAATAACGGCGACTCGTTGTGGTGGTGGAGGTGGCTGCGCTGCTATTGTGGGCACAGGGCGTTCCAAGCCGAAACGTTGCGCGCTTTCAAAACGTCCAATGCCAAAGTCATTAAAGGCCGGACGATTGCTGGGCGGGGCAGCCTGCACAGATGGACGGTCGGCAAAGCGTGGTGGCGCAGGCAGGATGGCTGTGGGCAGACTGTCCTCATGCTGCAGCAGATGTGGCACCGGAGGAGCCGGCTCGATGGGTTGCTGACCGTTCAGAAAGGCGGCGGCCGCCTGCTGGAATTGTGATTGCTGCGCCTGAGCCAGCTGTTGCTCACGGAGCAGGTTGGGCAAGAAGGCATCTGGCTGCTCATCCTCTGCTGGCTCTGTGACGGGACGAGGCTCCTCAAGTAACACGCGCTGCGTGACAGCGGGCAGAATAGCATTTTGTTGTTGGCGCAAAGTCGATCCGGGACGACGAACACGTAGCACGGGCTGTCGTTGGGGAAGTGGTCCTGAGACGGCCACGGCGCCAGGTATGCTCAGTCGAGGTGGATAGTTTTGGGCTTGCGCCACAATAACTACGCTGCACAAGAGCTGCAATATGCGAAGATAAAGACAGTTAAAACATACGTAAGAAATACATATTCAAATAAACACAACATACATATGTACATATGTATGTAAGTTAAAATTATAACAATCTACATCATTCACATATTTTCCAACACTTGCGAGCGACTTTGGAGGACGTTGTCACTACGTATTGGAATGTATACCGCTACGCAATCGAATATGTTCCACTGTGAGATTGTCTCCCGTGTTAAAACATGTGGAATGTTTTCCATTACAAAAGTAATGTGCGCACTGCCTAGTATTCACCTAATTATCGCGTTTTTTTTCCACTGGACATGACTTTGCAGCACATACATAGATAAATTAAATTAAATCTATGCTTAAACGCCACTGCAATAGAGGAGTATGTATATTCCACTGCGGCAAACTTCTGAACGGCACTGCCAACCGTGTGAGACATGTGGAATGTGTTTCACTGGAGCACGCCATGCATGTAAGGTTAGTAGGTGCACTTCTTAAGGCGTCGTCTATTGGCTTCGTAGCTAAACTGGTTTAAGTGTTACAACAACCATTTGTAATTGTAACGCAACAGCAACAACCTTAACTACAACAACAACCTACAACAAGGAGAGCAAGTGACTGCAATAGCAATAAATGTGGAACATAAAGCAAATCGCAGAAATTGCTCGCCCGCCCCGCCAGCGATCGATCATAACAACCAGCAGCACCAACAACATCAACGACAACAGCAACAACAAATATAGCAACAGCAAAAATGTCGGTTTCAAGTTGTTATTGCTTTTGTTGTTGTTGTTATCGCTGTGTCGGCCTGGATTGCATAATTTGCATGCCTCAGCAGTTGATGGCGGCGGTGGCAGCCCAAAAATAATAAAAACGAAAAAGAAGTAGAAACAGAAACAGCAAAGAAAAAAAGGAAAAACTTCAACGATTTAGTTATGTAGATTTTTCCGTGGCATGTGGAAATACACGAGCTGTAGTTCCAGTCGGAGTCGGTTGTGCTTCCGGTTCGACCAAGAAGTCAGTGTCTAGGACAAGAAGCCGTCAAACTCAACGTTCGATCGATTCACTTGGGGTTTTCATTTGCGAAACTCTAGATTGGTTTTCTAATTGGGGGCAAAGCATATTAAAAGCTTTTTTGCGGACCGGCAGCTGCAACACTCTATAACGAACCTCAGATAGACCAGCAGAGATTTGTCTGCAGCTCGCTGTGTGTGTTGACTTGATTTCGTGTCACATGAATCACTGGATATGCATATAAAGATTAAAAAATGTAAATGTAAATTGTAATAATTGAATGAAAGTATAAATTGCCGTTTGTTTCTGGGTTATTAGGCGGCAGGTAATCTGTTCATTCCTATGCAAATTCGTATTATGCACTTAAAGCCAATTGCACATAAACCTATGTATGAATGTCTTTATATATTTTCCTAGCTCTCTTGGCCGGAATACCCCTGCAGAGGGGTATGACTGTGTGTGTGTGCTGTGGGCACTCAAGCCGAGCGCATTCCAGTGGCCAAACGGCTGAGCTTGGCCAACTGCCAACTACCTGGTCAAGTAAACTACTTGGCCAAATCCATTAACCGAGGGAGCGAAAGAGATAGATAGATTGGGATTGAGACACGCTTTGGCAAGCAGTTGCAAGTATTTCGGGAACTTGATGTGATTTAATTAGTTTTTTTCTTTTTGCTTTATTATGACTGCACCTCGTCGACGTGGTTCAAGGAAACTTTTAACCAAAATACAGTTGAGTATGGGTGTATGTGTGTGCGTGTGAGTGTGTGTGTTAAGCCAAGCCTTAGCCAGACCGAGTGGGTGCAGCGCAGACGCAGCCTGATATCGTTTCGGGGTCTAAGAGACGATCCCGATGATGTTCCCTCATTAACAACAATAACCTGGCTAAGGACTCTTGGCCTTGAGTCGTGGACGAACTTGACGGGTCAGCGACTCAGAAAACAAATCGCGAATGCAATCGCTAACTGCAGCTGCTGATTCCTGATCTCGATCAAGTATACCTACTCCAATACATATAATTATCTCATACAAACATATTTATAGATGCACGTATTTCTTTTTCGGTCGAGCGACTGGAAATAGTTGTCAGTGCACTTTCGGCGCTCAGACATGTAACGCTTTATTTGTGCTCTGAGTGCATTACGTAATGCCGCCACACACTACGCCCAATTGCGTGGTGTGGCACAGTATCTGTAGATGTAGCTGTACTTGTATCTGTATCTGTAAGATACTTTTCTATACCCTATAAACATTGAGATTGCCTTCTAGGGTATCTTTATATTTACTTTACTTATGAGGAGACTTTGCGAAAGAAAGTCTTTATAGTTGTTTTTTAAGATACACAACACAAATCAATCATTATTAAGAGTCGATTTAAGACCTTAAAATTTCGTCAGTTATACTAACATACAGCGTGTCAAATGAGCTATTTTCCAGGCAGTTGCAGCATCTTTTTGAGTATTTGTGGGTAGAAAATAAAATAAATAAAGGGAGTGTTCTCATTCAAGGAGTGCTCTGCATTGATTAATGAACACTTGATTGCCAACACAGAATGCAGGGTATTTAACAGCCTATAAAGCATTAGTTTGCATTATTTGCTTGCATCTCGGGCTGCCTGTGCGTGTCGAGAACTGCGCTTCAAGTCTACAGTGGACTGCAACTTGTGCTGTGGATGGTGTGGAACGCAAGCAAGTCGGGTTTGCTTACTGCGCGGACGACCTTGAGACACATTGCGAATACATGTGCACGGGTGCGTACATAAATGCGTAAGTCAAGTCATAACTCGCCGTGACCAATTTCCAATTTGTGTTAATTCATAAACAAGAAACTGCGCCGGCTTTATGCGAACTCATTAGGCCGCAACCCAACGCGCCCAACGCGTCAAGCTCCGCGACAATCAATCAACGGTTTTGCTATCCTATTCGCCACGCTTGTTCACGGGGCTGGGGGCTCTTTCAGGGCTGTGGCTGTGACTGTGACTGCGACTGTGGAGTCTGTGGATTATGTATAATGATGCAATTGGGAATTCAGTGCGAGCGCGTTAAAATCTTGAACTTAGTTCACTTTATCCAAACTCCACTCAGAGTTACGAATTGTCCCCACAGGTTATGCTCAACAGGCAGTTATTATTTCTTTCCAAATTGTTTGAATCTGTTTCTGGGCGGGGTTCTTTTTAGGCAGGTTGTACGCAAAGGCGAAACCACCAACAACAACAATGCTTAATCGTTAAATCGTTAAATCTGCAGCCCGAGGGCTTGGTTAACCGATTTTCAATTCGAATTCTTTGGCGAGCGGAAAACAATTGTTAATGATCAAATCGCATATTTACGAGTCGGTCATATCTTGCGTCTTGCTGCGTTGTGTCTTGGCTCACTGGGCGATCGGCCGCGAAATGTCAATTGGATTAATACTTTTAATTGCGATCGCCTTTCTATAAAATGCAAATGATCGAACGACCTTGGCTTGGCTCTCTCTCTCTCTTTTAGAACTAGATGAGAGAGCTACTTGAGGATCGGACTGCGTCGTTTCACTGTCTCTTTTCACTTACCGCGATCAGTTGCAGCTTCATTTCTGCACGTTTGTCTGTGTGTGTGTGGGTGAGAGTCTTCAAGAGTTTGTTTAACACTTCCGCGATCTGCACAGAAAAGTGTTTATGTTTTTTTCTTTCTCTCTACCGCGATCTACTCTGACTCCACTTTCGATACTTTTGGTCAGCCGCCAAATGGTGAAATGCTACGCGCCGCAACTCCGCACTCGGTTTTATAGCCGAGTCAAGTCGAGTTGAGTCGCAACGGCGGCGGCGGTGGCGGTGGCTGCCGCGCAGCTTTGCGGCTTACGATGTCGACGTCAAATTTATGTGCGGCGTGTGTTTCGCATGTGAACAGCGAACGCCGCCCGAAAAAGTCAAAACCTTTAGCCGCCCGTCGCCTGCAAACTATTAACGCATCTCGAAATGAAAGTGAACGCGATGATTTTTGCAAATTTACAATTTTGTTCATTGTTTCGCCTGCGCTGAGAATTGTCTCGCGGAACGTGATTTAATTTTCAAAATCATTTTGCGCGATACTCAACTAAAATACAAACGGGTGGCAACGCCATACGCTCGCTGGTGGTTGTATAAGCTCAAAGCCGACCATAAAAGCTCAACACACAGCTGAGCTTTCATTTACAGCGTGCGTGCAACGCTGCGTATGCGCAATAAGCCGCTTGCCTCGGGTAATTTAATACTGTTTTATAATAATTATCAAACATATTTTACTATCTTTAAATATTTAATTCATATTTATTTAGTTCTTAAGATAATTCTGAGATTATTCTGTTTTATATCCCAAATAAATAAAGCAACTGTTTTTCTTAAAGTTTGTTTGACTTTTATTTGACAGATATTAAAGTCAATTCCCATCCTTGCACTTATAATAAACAGAGTTAATAATTTTAAAATTTGTATTTAAGTTATCTAGATTAGTTAATTCATTTATTATCTAAATTAAAGTAGCTATTAAAGTTTTAATAAAACGATTTGCATATCCATTAACATATCACAAAGCAATTGTACATTTATTTGATTTCGAGTAAAAGCTCCTAATTCCCGGATGAAACCTTATAAATTTTTCGAAAAGAAAGCAAATTCATATTTAGAACTAAAGAAAACATCACAGTTTTTAGTTAAACTAACTTTAAGTTTTTCTTGTTTATTACGCAAAGCAGAAATCTTCACCAAGCTAAAAAAATAAAACAATTATTAAAATTAGATAAATCAATAACAAAAGCGAATTCAGCAACATTTTATCAAGGTGTAAAATGTGGCTGAGTTGGCTTTTGTTTAAAGAGAAGGCAAAGTTGATACATGACCCTATATCCTATATTCCCATAACTATCTATTGTCTGCGACTATCCCTATGTACATCCCTATATGCATTTTATACAACTGCAGCCTCCTTCTGAATTCTGAAATTCACTACCCAAAATCCTCTATCTGTAATTTCATAAAGGTATGCTAACTATAAGAAGTCTATGGCTCCAGTTAAGGAAGATCTGATACTACTCCTTGGACTCTGGCTTTATGCTGACATCTGCCTTGGGCTGCTGCATGCCCGCTGCTGCTGCAGCCGCCGCAGCGCTGAATGCAGCCAAATTTCCGAGGACGGACGGATGTTGAGGCACGCCGGGGTAGAGATTCTGGTAGAAGAGCGGGTTCTGTAGCTGGAACAGTGCCATCAGGTGTGTCATCTGGAAATTTGGCGTTGTTGCGTCTGTGGCAGCTGCAGCGGCGACGGCGGCGGCTGCTGTGGAGGGGAAGTTGGGTAACAGGCCTGGGAAAAAGGCGCCGCCAAGTGGATTACTCTGAGTCATCTGGGGCGGGATGGGATTGCTTTCTGGATACTCCAGTTTAAGACGCTTAGCCTCTGACTCGGCAGGCAGTTGCTGTGGGAGAGAGAGCGACAGAGTTGAGCAATTTTGAATGTGTTTGAGGGGACTTCAATTTGGACTTACAATCTTCTTGGGCGGACGACCACGTTTGCGCGCCAGAAAGTGTTCGGTGGAGAGGGAAGAGAGGGGCGTGGAGGTGGCGCTGGCACAGCTGCTATTGCCGTTCGTAATAGCAGGCAGCACTGGCGTGGGGGCATCCATCGAATTGGCTTCCTCCGGATCCTCTTGTTTGCCCTTGAACTGCTGGTATGCCTGCTCGCCATCCTGACGATCGTGCTTGCGCTTGTGACTGATCATCTGACTGCTCGAGTGCAGGATGAAGTTGCAGCTCTCGCGGACACAGTGGATGTGGTTGCAGACGGCGGAGAACTTGCAAGCCTCGAAGGGACACTGCTCCGTCTTCAGGATCTTCTTGAAGCCATCTCGCGTGAGCTGAGAGTCCTTCAGGTGGTACGTCTTGTGCTTATCTGGGGGAGAAGAGAATGCACAAGGAATAAGTAAGAGAACCTGCTGAGGGATAACTAGGATAACTGCTGTAACTTACCCATGTCAGCCTTGTTCTTGAACGTGTGATTGCAGCCCTCGCGACAGCAATGGTAGTGAGAGATCTTCTTGCCGTAGAAGGGACAGCT
This sequence comes from Zaprionus capensis, assembly GCA_018903675.1. NCBI lineage: Eukaryota > Metazoa > Arthropoda > Insecta > Diptera > Drosophilidae > Zaprionus > Zaprionus capensis. The sequence continues at coordinate 7,863,461 of JAEIFN010000011.1, forward strand.
CTCGATGCGGCAGTTCTCGTGTGCTCGAAACCTGCGGAAGCCTTCGTTGACAATCTCCGAGTCTTTGCGATGGAAGTTGGCGTGCATTTGCACGTCGCTGGTGCTCACGTATACCTTGGGACAGTGCTCGTAGACGCAATGGTAATGCGTCTGCTTCCAGTTGTAGACGCAGCCCTTGCCATAGGCAGGTGCACAGTCGTCGCCGGAAGAGAAACGCGCAAAGCCGAGCTTAAGGCTCTCCTTACGCTTCTTATGCCACTTCAGGTGACGAATGATGTCGTCCTTCTTGCTGAGAATCTTGCCCTGGCAGGGCTCATCGTAGCAGTGGAAGTGTTCGCGCAGCGTCTCCTGGCGACACAGAATATTCTCACACTCCAGATACGACGAGACCTTGCGCAGATTCTTGAGGTTCTCCTCGTCCTGCAGGAAGGCATCTAGGCTGCTCGCCGTCGACAGGCTGACCAAGCTCTTGGCCTGATCACTGGAAGCGGGCGGCGTCAACAAGGAGTTGCTCTGTCCCAGGGGCGTGGCCAGGCATGTGGACTCGCTGTTGTCCATGGAGCTAACCACGTTGAAGGACGAGTCAGCTGGCTGCTTCACAGGCGTGTACTGTAAGGAGAGGGGAGGAAAAGAGGAAAACATTCAATGATAAGTTTGAAAAACACAGACTGCATGGTGCCAGCTGCAGAAAGCACATTGTTTCTTCCAAAACCACATCTACAGGCTACACTTGAGCAGCTGTTCACTGTTGCTTTTCCTTGGAATCAAGATGTTGTTTACATAAGCCCAGCACACAGCGCACAGTCAAAGTTTCGTCTCGTTTGATCTCAATCTTCAGCTCTCGCTTCTGGCTGTTTTTCTTTTTATGCAAAGCGCACGAATCTCTCGAATTACAGACAGCGTGGGAGTTTCTGCAACAGTTCAGCAAACTCTACCGACTTTTGCATACCCTAGACCTTGATTTATATAGAATCTAAACAATCAACTTGATCTGGATCTTAATTAAAACTAATGCAATTCTTAGCTGGGGTCTGGGCAGCTTCATTAGGTCGCCTTTTCTCAGCCCCCACAAAATAGAATATCTATAGAATTATATTTTGGACTCACCATGCTGGTCGAGATATTGCTGTCGGCGGGGCTCGAGCTTTCCAGCGGCTGCACGCCTGACAGCTGCAGCAGCTTCTCGGTGCTGGCGCTGTTGCTGGTGCTGGCCAGGCCCGAGGAGCTGCAACTGTGCAGGCTGGACAGCGGCTGGTCATCATCGTCCTCGATCTCATCCTGCTCAAATTTGACTACGACTGCCGAAGGATTAACTGCTGCTGCTGTTGCTGCCGCTGTTGCTGCTGCAGTTGCTGCTGCTGCTTCTTCGTTTGGCGTCGATGTCACTGTTGAGGATTGTAGAAAGTTATTTGTGGCAAACTGCCCACTCTTAAGGGAGCCGGGCGTGTTAGGAGTTAGTAGAAGGTTAGAGGCTGAAGCTGCCAAAAAATGTTGCTGCTGCAGCTGAAGCTGTTGCTGCTGTTGTTGTTGTTGTTGCAACATGAGCTGCGTCAAGGGCGACAGCGTGCCGAGCAACATTTGTGGCAACTGATAGGATAAGTTCGAGTTGGGGGTTATTGGAGTTGTTAGTGTTGTTAGTGCGGGTTCAGCGTTAGGCTGTTGTTGTTGTTGTTGTTCATATTGTTGTTGTTGTGTTGGTGGAAAAGCATTCGAATTACTATTGGGACTACAACTACGGCTACAACTACGGTTCGTGTATTGCGAGTTTGTTCGTTTGTGCGTTCTTTGCGGTTGCTGTTGGAATTCTTCTTGGTGCTGCTGCAGTTGCTGTTGCTGTTGTTGCTGTTGCAGGCAAGTGCTGCTGCTGATATCCTGACAGCCAGACAACTGTTGTTGCTGTTGCTGTTGTTGTTGCAGCAGATTCATCACATAAAGCTGCATCATTAGTTCCATTTGATTGGACATTTTGAAAACACTTCTCTATGATTCACAGCACTGTTTGATATTTTCTTCTTTTTAGATTTTTCAAAATTCTTAAAAAATTCTTCGATTTGCAATATTTTGCTTGAGCACACGCACACACACACACGATTTTGCGCAACACGATCTTGAGATGCTTTCGATAATGACACGACTTTCTCCGTCGATCTTCGAAGTTCGGCTGCACGGCTCAAACTGTCTCAACTCTTCCGCGGACCTCGGCTAATATAGTGAAAATTGCGCAAAGGCTTCGCTGCTTCGCTCTGCTCTCTCCAACCCTCTCGCAATGCTGCTCACTCTCTCTAAAAAACGTTCTCTTAAAAAACGATCTAAGGCAGCTCTCCCTCTCTCTCGCCTGCTCGCACTCGCTGACGCTCTCTTAAAAAACGGGAAACCTTGGCCCGGTGGTGGCTCTACGCTCCTGCGATATTGCAGCCCACCCTTAGCTCGGACTGCGCCCGGAAAATGCGAAAAGTCGCCCAACTTGTTTTTGACAATTCTAGCCGTTTTTTGCCCTTCCTTTCCCTGGGCCGACCAATAAAATGCCAGCATTCATGTAAATTTCTGCAGAAAAGCGAGTTTTTTAGGTAAAAATGTCTCATCGCGATTGTCCAACGGCTGCTCAGGCATTTCCCCTGCGAAAGAGAGGATAAGCAACGAAGAAGAGAAGCGAAGTGTAGAGGAATGTGAAGAGAGTTGACACGACAGATCGCAATTTGAAAAGGAGATTTAATAAAAAGAGGAATATTAGCAAGCATAACAGATACTAGAAGCATTATATACATATTGTATATTAATTACTATCTTTCTTTTAATATCTAGATCTCGTAACGAACTTCTTTGCCAAATACAAAATCCTTTCAGTAAATAAGGCGCGAAACAGCTGCTTGCAGAAGTTTTCCCACAATATGCAAGAATATAACTCTATCTTAGCATCCAAGCGGGTCTTTATAGTTTCAATCAAAGGTACCATAACTAGAACCCGCATTCTGCACCCAAAGACGGAACCTTTATGGAAATTTGCTCAAATTTCGCGACGCAGCTGCCGTTTTCAATAAAGATCGAAGTAAATCCATTCAAATGCAAAAAAACAAACTATTTTTGGCGCTCTAAATTAGAATTACAAACGGACAAAAAAATTTGAATTACAATCGCACAAAAAAACTCAATTAAAAATTCCGCAAAAATTTTCATGGGCCTCGGCAGCAAAAAAAATTTGCATGTAAAATACGTTGCGAAAATGTGGAACAGCAGCAAACCCCTAAAAAGGTTGAGCTCGCGGAACCAAGGAACGTGTTACATCCGTTGCGCAGGCGCACAGCAACATCCTTTCGCGTTTTCGCAATTTGCATAAATTATATTCGGAAAATATTGGCACACAGGCGAAATTTGCATAAATTTGGCACGAACGCAGAAAGGGATCGATACCTTCCCTCCTTCCCCGGCCTGCCTGCAGCCAGTGTTATGCTAATCGACCTGCCACAGCGTGTCCTTACGGAGGAGGGTTACTGCGCACGCGCGCCGATTGGAAATTTATGCAAATCGTCGAAGGGAAATCAATGAAACCGATGGAAGAGGGGCAAATGCATCTATTGATCCCGGCTGGGACTGCAACGCGAGCGAGAGGCACTGAGACTCTATGGTTTGTCACCTGGTTTGGCGAATCAGGATTGAAGTGGATTTACCAATTGTTGCCATAATTGAGTGACATGGATAGAGAAATCGGAACATGCACGCAGAGTTTTATTTCGAGCGAAATATTGATTACAAAAAGGTTCCAGCTTGTCCGGGGAATGGTGAAAATCTGCATGAAAATGCACACAAAAGCCAAAAGCGCAGAATGAAATCCATTCCATCCTTCGACTATGAAAAACCTAGGCGTGTTTTATGGTTCTCTCTCTCTCTCTTATTCCATCTGCTTTGTGATTTTATTTTAGCCAGTGAAATTTGCATACGAGAGTTCAGATTCAGTTACAAATGTTTCCAAATGAAAAACTTCTGTACTCCGGCTTTTGTTTGCAAAAGGGAGAACGAGATGGAGATAGGAAAAGAGGAAGGTAGTTATGGAAAGTCAATCGCTTGGGATCTGAAGCGACAATTATTATGTGAGGCTCAACTTGTACTGCCGGCAAGATAGAATGGAACTATAATTAGCATCACAGTAGAGTATCCTTGGCAAGCAATTTAAAATGTTTTAATTAGAGAACAGTAGTCAAGACAGCACATGATGGGACATGACATGTTTGAGGCCCATACAAGGCCGTGAGTTTATGGGAATTTAATTGGCCCTAAAGCTGATTCTATGCATAGTTCATATAGCAGTCCAAGGACACAGTACTAAGATAAAATACTCGCACTCGTCGTTATCAACGTGGGAAATCTATAGAATCTCTTAGAACCTTTCTTCCTCTAATTGCAACGATTGCTTGTGGCGTCCTTTGTCATTTCCACAATTTATGCTAAAAAGTAAATAAAAACTGTTTGGAGAACTGTTTGAATATTCGATGGGAGGGTCGAGAGATCGGATAGGACACCCTTAAAAATATTTTGCCTATTTTCTTCCTTTTTCTTGGTTCTTTATTTTAGGATGCGCTTGGCCGCAGATTTATTGCCTCGGCTAAGTCTCAACTTTTACCCCCGAAATAGAATACGAAAATGAGGATGATATTTCAATATTGTCTTGGCATTTAAGGCAAATTTGGGATGCGAATATTTTGCGCTTTTGTTCGGTCAATTGACTGTCCCCGTCCCCTGCACGAAGGTCAATTTGCCCTTGAGGATTACGAATGCTAATAAGATCTCAATTGAGTTCGGGGCACGCGCTTATCCCTAGCAGACAATGAAGACGCAGGCGTGAAGTGGCCGATTAGGCAAATGCAAATGCGGGGATGACCGATGGTCAGCGCGTGTGCGTGCCTCCTTAAAGGATTCCGATGCACGCGCTGGTCAAGCAGTCAAACAGGTTTATGGTTTATGGAAGGTGTTAAGGGTCAGTCTTGTGGTCATCATTTGAGCGTGTGGCAGCGCGCTCGGAACAAATTGAGATGGTCAATTGAGTTGCCCGCGAAAGACAGACGACGCCATTTTGGGCGTGTACTCGACACGAGGAACATGTTTGAAACCTATAACGGTTATTTAGAGCTATCCCCTGCCCCTTTCAATGGAATAAGTCTTGAGTTGGGAATCGCTTGTATGATCTTTGGCCGTCTTGGGACAAGATAGCAAGCTGAAAGCTGCAATTCCATCGGCTTTTGCGCATCCGCGGAACAAAAAGGTTGAAGGGTCGCGGGGTCGCCCGGTCGCACGACTTTGCTTGCCTAAAACCGGACCGGACTCGCTGGAGAAACCGGTTCGCATACTCGCATTAATTTTCGGAAGAGCCGCGAAGAAAATTTGAGCCAAAATAAAAAAAATACCAAATTATAAAGGAACGAACCCTTTGCAGGAGTCGGAGCCATATGGCGGTCCATTGCGGAATCTGGTCAATATGGAAACACAAAAGGATGATGCTTCCCGACAGTTGCCTCCATCCCCGCTCTGGGGTGGCAATTGGACATGATGTTGCTGTTGTTGTTCCATCACGACAAACAGGACAATGGCGGCTCAAAGGGTTACGACTGCGGTCATGCATTCAAATTATCTTCCCAGCTTGTCGGCGATTGGGAGTTCAGTAAAGCTGTCCTGTCCCTCCCGTCCTGCTTGGAGGTCAGCCATTTTGTTGAACCCGATCATGTTCTCGAATTAACGGACATTTCTCAAGAATTTCGCCGGGCTTCCGCGCAGCAAGGAAAATTCTTACGGGGATCTCAGACAGCTAGATGAAGACGCTTGCTTATCAGTTGTGCAGCCGCAGCTCAGAAGGTCACGTGTAACGTCCCCCAGGCTGACCCACTGTAACCCTTCCCTCTTCATGTTTCCTCTTGGTCAATAACTAGTTTCTTGACCAGCACTAAATGATTTAACGACTCGGACGCGTGTCCTTTATCGGGTTGGTCACTCGAATGGTCAGTAATAAACCCTTTCCCCTGACGGCGCCGGAAGCGAGTCATGCCCGACGCGCAGGACCGACAACACATCGCACATTTGCATTGTCATACGCTATGACTTCATTTGAGCATCCCTCGATCATTCGATCTTAAAGACTGTTGACAAAACTCTTGAAATGAAGATCCTATTAGCAGGCACTGTGGTCATTGATAGCCTGATGGCCTCACAGATTTATGCAAAGGACACCCATTGTTAGCACATTTGCCAAGGGTCAGCCAGGTTTGAAAACAAAACACTCAAAATATCCGCATGCCAAATTTGCCTTAAATGCCAAGACAGTATTGAAATATCATCCTCATTTCCGTATTCTCTTTCGGGGGTAAAAGTTGAGACTTATCCGAGGCAATAAATCTGCGGCCAAGCGCATCCCAAAACAAAGGACCAAGAAAAAGGAAGAAAATAGGCAAAATTGTTCTTAGGGTGTCCCGTCCGAACCCCCGACCCATGATCCTCCCGTTGAATATTCAAACAGTTTTCAAAACAGTTTTTATTTACTTTTTAGCATAAATTGGGAAAATGACAAAGGATGCCACAGGCAATCGCTGCAATTAGAGGAAGAAGATGAGCTCAGAGAGTTTCCATGGATTTCCCACGATAAGAACGTGCGAGTGATGTCTTGGTACTATCTCATTCGACTGATATATGAACTATAGAAAGTATCAGCTTTATGGACAATTAAATTCCCATAAACTCACGGCTTTGTGTGGGCCTCAAACATGTCATGTCCCATCATGTGCTGTCTTGACTACTGTTCTCTAATTAAAACATTTCAATTTGCTTGCCAAGCAGACTCTACTGTGATGCTAATTATAGTTCCATTCTATCTAGCCGGCAGTACAAGATAAGCCTCACACAATAATTGTCGCTTCAGATCCGATGCAATTGACTTTCCATAACTACGTTCCTCTTTTCCTCTCTCCATCTCGTTCTCCCTTTCGCAAACAAAAGCCAGAGTACAAAAGTTTTTCATTTGGAAACATTTGTAACTGAATATGGAACTCTCGTATGCAAATTTTACTGGCCAAAACAAAATGGAAAGAGAGAGAGAGAAATGGAGTACAGAATGGATTCTATTTTGCGCTTTTGGCTTTTGTGTGCATTTTCATGCAGATTTGTTCCGTTCCCTAGAAACGTTGAAACGTATCCCGCGTACATGTCCCGATTTTTCTATCCATGTCACTCAATTATAGCAACAATTGGAGAGTCCACTTCACTGCCGTCTCCGATTCCCGGTCGCGATTCGCCAACCAGGTGACAAACCAGAGCCCAGAGCGGATCTAGACTACGAGGCTTGTTTGCTTTCCATTCGAAATCAATCGATGCAGTTCGTGCGACATTCCCCCCTCACTAATCGATTTGCTCGTTTTCATTCATTTGCTTGCGCTGATTTGCATAAATTTCCACAAGGCGCGCGTGATCTGTGCCCAACCCTGGTGAAACTCTGCACCTCCCCGTCATCCTCCTCCTGCGTCGATTCGCAGGTCGATTTGCATAACACTGGCTGACTGGCTGGATATCCTGGCGTATCCTGGATGTAGCCTGTGCCAAAATTATTCAAATATTTGTTAAATGCGTTTTGGGCATCAAGTCCTCGATCGACGTGGCAAAAATTAGCATAATTTATAAATGGATAAGCCACGGGGAGGGTTGCAGTAGAAAGACGTTATTTTTTTTACCATCGGCAGCTGATTTTGAGTTCGATTTAATGAAGTTTGGCAAAATTAATCGATGAAGCAATTGGCAAGAATTTTCTGAAGATTTTCATGCTTTTCAGCGCAAAACTTCGTGGAATAATTTATCATAAATATTCGTCTTTTCAGCGAGTGTCGCCTCGATGCTTGATTGATGATCCTTATGAGATGCTCGAGCATCATTAAGGACGACTTAAGTTACATTCTCGGGGATTTTCTCACGACTTTTTTGAGGATTTTTTCTTAGGGTTGAAGCGCAAATCTAATGACAATATTAAAATTAATGATTGTTCGCGATGTTACAGGATACTTTTTGCCCAGGTATCCTGCAAATATTTACCCTTTCTTAGGGCAAAATGTTGCTAAAATGATCGGAAATTGCGAGCCAGGTAAAAGAAGTGCTGAAGAAGCTTCGGAAAAGAGTTGCAATTCAGAAATAGTAGTTTTCTGCAACCCTTGCGGAATGTCCTTTCACTTCATTTGGCCGGCGTCCAATATCCTACGCACCCAAAGCCTAAAAAAGAAAACGACGAAAACTGAAAGGAAAATATGAAATTATAATCTTATTACATCGTCACAACAAACGACGCACAACACAGCGGCGCCGTATCGCATCCTTTTTTGGCGTTCTTTTCATTTCGTTTTTTCTTCGACTTTTCTGTTGATCATCTTCAGCTGCCGTCTCTCGCAGCAGATCCTTTGCCTGTGACCCCGGAGATACGCGTACGCCAACACTAGAGCTCGATATTCCTTTCTCTCTCTCTTGTGGCGCAATCCTTTCAGCTATGAACACGCACACACACACACAGACGTGCCCTGACAAAAAGGATTACGCTCCATGCTTAGATAAATGCGCCAAAGGGAAACATCTTGTTAGGAGTTCAGAGTTTGCCTGGCAATTGAGGGTGGATCGGTTTCCTCTTCTCCCCCTTCCCCGTTTTTCTTGATGAATTTCTTTTATTTTTGTGGAAAAATCTTCCACGCAGTTTTGGCAGTTGCGCAATGAGGCGCACAACGCCGACACAACAGCAGGCTTTGCTGTATGTAGGATATCACGTTTAGTGTTGATAGAGGAAGAGGGAGTTACAGATAGATAAAAGACAATTTTACATCCAAAACTAAAGAATTTCAGCATGATTTTCTTCACGTTATATACTTTGGTCTTTTAGTTGTACCCAGAAAAATATCATGAACATTATGCAGAATACTCGAAATCGGGCGGAACCCTAAGCTGTCAACACAATATATTAAATGTCCTTCAAGTTCATGGCTCTGATGACTTGCGCAATTTATGTAAATTAGCTGACAAAGGGATCGTTCTCTGACAAAAATCAATTAACATATCTGTTGCGTCTACAGTGTCTACTACTATGCACGCTGCAGAAATGAATGAAATTTCATGTTATCAAATTTTTAAAATTGTTTTTATATATCTTTAGTCGTAGTCAAAGCCTATTTTAGTTTTCAAATTGTAGTTCAACATTAGGTAAACCGCAGATATATACCGTCAAGGCTGTATTCATTCCCTAGACCAAAAGTAATTTGAAGTTTTTTATAATTCAAAGATTGTTTCTTTAGGAAACTTTCTGCCTAAGCAAATATAAGAGAGCCCATTTCTTGAGTCTCGGGTCCTCAGCAGAGACAGTTCCATTATCATTGGCAACTTTGATTTATATTTGTTTGGACATTGAAGCATAAAAATTGCAAAAGACGACGGCCGAAGTCGTCCGACCATTTTTGCGAATCATCCCCGTACTCCCCTTTGCGACTTCACCTTAGAAGAAATTAAAAAAAAGAAAGGAAAAGAAAAAAATACGGTCGGGCAGATAGAAGACACTTTTGCCACAGCTTAGTGCAGCCAGGCAAGGTCAGGGTCCATTAGGTTAAATGATATTGATGATGATCGAAGGCAGCCAGCCGATCAGCTGGCCTCGGCTTCATCTGGGGGTTGCTGCCCTCAATTTCTCAATTCCTGGGAAATTTCTCACATTTTAACACACACTTATTGAATTGTTTATGCATTCCCCTCAAATTCGCGATCGCTAATAAAGAAATAAATAGGATTATCTATGCAAGGAAGCGAGAGTGTGTTGACATCCTGCTGTCCAGCGAAAAACAGCAGAGGTCAAGTTGCGATGGTCATTTCACTGGGGATTTTCTCGAATTACTCTACAAATTCTTCGAGAGCTAAAGCCGAGAATTGCAAAATACTACAAAATACATTTTCGAACATTGTCCCTATTTGATTGATTATCCTTGGAGCTAAGTTTCCTTTTTACAATCAATCGAGGGGTTGGAGAAATTGCAATGAAAGTCTCGGATTTCACAGCAAGGAAATCGCAACAAGAATACAATTTTACTGCAAATCCTTTAACGGAAATCAATGACAAATGCAGTCCTAATGACGTCAGCTGCTGCAGACAGATTTATGTGAAAGTCGCCGAGCCTCCTTTTCGCCTCATCCTTTCTCCTTGAAAGGGTTGCACCTATGCTCTTCTGAGTTCTCCCCCCTTCCCTCTTGCTATGCAAAAAGTACTTTATGGTTTTCTGCCTGTCTGAGCAAAAGGATTCGAAGTTTTCGCAACAGCAGCAGAAAATTCATTATCCTTTTTTTTAAACTGCTGGCTCTGTATTTTTCTATTTTCCTGACATTTGATATTGCAAATTGCATAAACAAGGAGCTTGGGAAATTAATAAATTTCTTGATTTGCCTGCGTGAAGAAAAGGGTTGCAATTTTTCATTCGCGTTTCCCTTTCAAATTCCTCAACCTTTTTCTCTCATGCTCTGCAGTCTTTGCAGTTTGCGAATTGCCGAGATATTCGTTTGGAAAACTGCGCAGAGCGATAAAGAAAGGCTGTGAGATAACTTTGCATGCAAAGAAAAGACTTTATGCTTGTACCAGATTTGTATTTACCCCAATAAAAAAAATCCATGGCCTAAATACTAAAAGTGAAGCCCATTTTCAGATATGTTACTCCACACCCAACTTACATTTATATACTTAATAGACTAAAGATAATTACTGTGCAGTTCTTATTTTAATATTCGGTGTAACACTCTCTTTTAAGTCTATAAAATATTAAATTATATATATATATCAAATACCAAATACATCCAACCTACGAGCACCTTGATCGATACGTTTTGTACTAATTTTTATCCCACTTTCAAGCAAAAACATAACTGAAAGATGATGTTACATACTATACATAGGTACATATTTTGATATGTATTTAATAAACTGCCATGGCACCTTTGACAAAAGGGCAGCTTCATATTTTGCTTATTTCCGACTTACCTATACAAATCTTTTAATTAAATTTTCACAGATTCGCAAACCCTTTTTCACCCATTTCCATTGGATGCTGTGTGATAAAATTATCCTTGAGATTCCGCAATGTTTGCTCATTGCAATCAACTTCGGCGAAACATCGATCGATCGTGGAAAGTGCATGAATATTTAATCAGCATCAATTAAGCGACCCGAAACACACAAATGTCCTCGGAAGGACACGGAAGGATACTTGAGGGAAATTAACATTTGGCACGGTTAATACCAAACAACAAAACATCAAAATCGAATCAGGAACCCCACCTCGGAACAAGGCCTTGGCCTTTCAAGACAGAACATAAGTCGCATCGTAGGGAAGAATCAAATTAACATAACATTGGCACAAGTCAGAAATGTGCCGCATCCCTTTCGCTGCCGCAGAGAGGACACCCGCTCGATAGAGAGTGCCAAAATTATGCAAATTTCAAATTTCGGCTTTTGCATAATCATTCTCGGATACATTTTCCACAATGCTGCAAAATGACCGAGGGAAACGGTAAGCGAGCGGAAAACTCTGAAATTTATGCATTTTCATTTGCAACCATGAAAACTCAATGTTCTATAATGCATGTATATTTATAATGTTATTCTGCTCAATCCTCTCGATTTCAATCGCTGTGAGAAACGAGTTTCAAGCGATGTTTCGCTTCACGTGGGAAATGCAATAGCAAAAACTGAATTGTAATAAACGAAAATAAAACTGCATTTACTTTAGTTATGTACTTGTTTCATAACTCAAAAGAATTCAATATATTGCAGAAATGTAAACTTAAAAAATCTCTAAAAGATTCCTTTTTTAGTTGCTTTTTCTTCAATTTAATTCTTTTCACACATTTCCATGCTTTCCTCAACTTGCTCAAATATCATCAATTATTGCCAAGGATTTTGGTAATTGTACTCAGTAACTTGCCGGAACGATCGGTTGATTGATTGTATGTATCTAGATAAAAGGAAATCTGGAAAATATCAAAGTTGCAGCCATTTTATTTTTGTTTGGCAAATGCTAAAAAATTGCTTAAGAGCGCGCAAAACTCTCTTTCTCTTCTATGATATCACCCTCTCCCTCTAACTAGTTCTCTTCGTCTCCCTCTCTCATACTGTGGCCTGGCAACTTCTGCGGGTTTGGCACAGCCGAAGGTCAGCGATAGACGTAACGCTTTTATGCGTGTCCTAAACAATCGAACGTGCTGTCAGGCTACGCGGAGCTCAGCATCCTTTGTCCTTTGTCCTTTGCTACCCCTTTGTAGGCAGGCAAAACCATTGTCAAAATGTAGCATTTATAGAAATATCGAAATCGCAAAAATTCCAATAAAAATAAAAGCCGACACGAAGTAAAAAAGGGTTGCTGCCGGGATGAGCGGAAGATGCGACTTGTTAAAGGAGATGACGCGAATTTTAAGCATCCTCTGTCTAATCAGGACAAGGACGACTGACCACAGTCACAGGGCTACTTCTTAATCAGTCGAACGTGCCACAACAACAACAAAAGCAAGAAAAACCTGTTTCGAGCGTGCGCTGGTCAGTCTCGGGTCAACTCGGGGTTAATTCGAGTGGACACGCGCCGCAGTCAAAATAAACGAGAAAACTTAAATGAAATTTACATAAATGCGGACAGACATATATAAATGTATGGTACTTTTCCCAGTTTTCCCGCAAAATGTGGCCTAATGAATGAGGCTTTTTATTGATGCAACAGCATAAAAGGAGTTTTCCCGGAAATAAGTGTGAAAATCTGAAAAGCAACAGCTTGAGCTATTTAATTAAGCTGTAGAGCTTTTGGAACAATATCCGTTAAATATTTTAATTATTATTATTTTATATTTCAACACTGCGATATCAGGTTTCTAGAAAAGGAAACTTTGAATACCCTTGCAAAATTGAAAGACTCTAATTTAACCCCGTTTCTGCACAGGGGAAACCCTTAGAGCAGTCATCAATCGTAGATCGCGAGTTCCGCAAATATCGCAAAAGGAAAATGCGAAACGTGGAAAAGTTCCCACAGTGCAAAATCGCCGGATTACAAAAATAAATTTACGAGCGATCAAATAACCGAAAGGAAAGAAGATGAAGAAGAACGAAAGGGTGCAAATAAAATTGCAAAGAGCCAGAGGTCCTTGATGCCCGATCCTGCTGCCCCTGGGTTCAAATGTGTCACGTCTTATGATGTCACTTTGGCACACACAGACGCAGAAACACACACACACACATACAGATAGTCATCATTTTCAATCCTCGAACGTAGATCCGCGTTGCCAGATCCCGATCGGGTTCACAGTAAATTACGCACAGAGGTGAAACGCAAACAATAGGAACGTCTGCTCCGCTTGCGGCCCTTCGGCAACCCTTGCCCAGACATTTTTCTAAGATTTTCCCTTTTCTTTGCCATTCGTTCTTTTTCGTTTCTGTTTTTTTGTGACGAATTTAATGATTTTTGCCTCAAAATTGAAGCGATTTTTCATTGACCCGCCCCGGGTTCGGCTTCGGTTCAGAGTTCGTCTTGGGGTTTCCCTTGCGATGGTTTTAGTTTTGTTATGCCAGCTTGAACTGGTGAATCCATTCACCCGAACAGACTGCCGGATTAGACCTAGGCCCCTGGCCTGGTTTTGTGGGTCAATGTCGCATTAGGACTGAATTTATGCCCATCGAGTGCCAATAGTCATGCAGATTAATGAGCCAAGGGCACAAGACGCTACGCCAAGGTCGGGACAAGGAACTCCTTCTTATTTCTTATATAATGTCAGTCATTAAAAAATGACAATAACTAGAAAAATGTATCCTAAACTAACTCGCAGAAATATTTAGACTAACTATGTTCCCGGTAAGTTCCTTCATTTCCATGAGAATACTTATTAACTGACAACCCTTTAAAACTTTGCTACAATATGAAATATTTTAATTAGAAAATTTCAAATCCCCAATGAAAACTGAATTGGAAAGCGCTGACGCATTGTTGCCCATTGGTTTTCCGTATACAAAAACAACAAACAACAGAACGGAATGGAAAGAGAGTCCGCCATGTAACCTAAGTTCAAAATAATTTGAAGCTTCATTTGTACCTTCTACATTTGCCTATTACGAGAGCAGGACAAACGAGAGAGCACACACTGACCCAAAATTATAAAGTTACAAAATGCAACCCTTTTGCTACCCCCGACAGATTGGGTTACATATGGAAACGTATGGACCAGGCGGTGGACCATGGCCAGGATGCGAGGATGCGAAGATCGACCCCTGGGCAGCAATGCTGCGCTGGGTTGTCAACTCTTTGCTCGCCCCTTTTAGGGTTGTGTGTTCGTCGTCTATTCAAATTTGATGGAAGCCAAAGGATTTGACCAAACAAATCCTTTCTAATTTTATTCAGGCTTCAGATTAAATGCCGGACGCTGTGCAGCTTTTGGGCAGAGCAGAACAGAACGGTAAACGGGTTTTGAATTTCATATGCCGCGGGATGCGTGTCGGGTTTGACTGCGCATGTGTGTGTGACCCATCCATCAGTGCGGCGGACGTGCGGAAGCTGCAGCACAACTAAAACTACAAGTCATTTGAAGTTTTAATAGATGTTGCATCCTTTTTGAAAGTGAAGAAACTGGTTTTGCGATTGCGCGCATTTCATGTCCATGATTCGTGGTCCACGTCCATTCGGGTCTCGTAGATGATGCCTATAAAGGACCATAAGTCCAGAGCGCACCCCTTAACGCGGCATACCATATAAAATTTTATTCAAATTTTATTCTTGCGCCCGTTGCACAACATTTCCCTACGAAAACTGTCTGCTGTGGTTTTTTTTTAGTTTTTCTTGAGGATCTTGTTTTATTTTCCTGAAATTTATCTCCTGCCACCTAACAAACACGCGGATCCTTTTTGTTTTGAGACTTTTATGAGAAATTTTTAGGCGTTTGTTTGTGAAAATAAAAAGGATTACGAACTGATAATAAATTAAATATGAAATTAATGAACCGTTTTCAAGGTAAAATTTTAGAATTTTAAAAAGTAGCTAAATAAATTGTGGTATTTTAATATTCTATATAAGTTATCTAAACACATTCATAGATTATTTTATATTTTATACGACTGCAGCGATTATCCCTACACCTACAATAATTATTGTCGGAACCCTTTCAATCTCAGCTCGTCCCGACTTGCCACGCGCCACGGTCAGTCCGGCAGATTCAACCCTTGGTCGCACTTCAACTGACCAGCTCACTGGACACGCGCTGCACGCAAAGCAACGCTTCGCCCTATTAGCATCATTTGTCTCGTATCCTTTACACGCACACACACACAAACTCACGAAGGGGTCAACGAGCGGCGGTTTTGCATTTCAAAAAATCATCGAATCATTTAACGGACATTTCCGACAACGACTCGTATTCAATTTGAAAGCTGCCAATACGCACACGCAGCGCTTATTATTCTTCAATTACCCTAAGGCTTTGTCATGCAAATGAGGAGAATTTTATTAACCATAGACAACTAGAACTCAGCTTCAAAGCTATAACCAGTATCAAATCATTGCAAATTTCATAAAATTGGAATAGTATTAGACAGAGATTGGACAGATGCAGTTAAAAAATTGGTAGTAGAATGCAATTAATGCTTTTTCTGAAATGTCAAATGTTTAGTCTTCTTTACGCCAAACAATTGGAGAAGTTAATAATTTTTTCAACAACTCCTGAGTTGTATTTTTAAGACAAACTATGAAAACAACTCCTTGCCATCAAACATTTTGAAATAAAGCATTCTCTGTTCTTATAATCCATTCATGTATCAATTAAGGAAAATAAAATATATAGGGCATATTTATAAATTATATACATATATATATATAATTATAAAAATAAAAGAGAGCAACAGTTAAGCGTACTCGACATTAGGATACCCCTTCTACATATGTTGAAATGCTGTAGAGTACTTTCGGCAATAACAGATCAAATTAAGTTAGCGTTTAGCGGTCGCCTGCCTTTCTTGTTAACTGACACAAGCAAAAAAGCAAAAAATATTTCATATGCGTATGGTATGTAATACACAAATGCCAAATTTGATGTCTCTAGCTGAGATCGACGCGTTCATACAGACGGACATACCTTAATCGACTCAGCTTGTGATCGTGATCCTCCTTTTGCCTTTTACTTACCTTTGCACGAAGTTAGTACACCCTTTTTTGAACTAAATAAATAAATAAAAAATAAGTTTATGTGTCTTGAAAAAATAGGATCGTGTCTTGAAATGGCACTAAAATGCAAGCAGGGCCAAGCAGTGCACTGCTTAACTTAACGCCATTGGCCGGGCAGAACATAATAACATTTAAACTCCTCTCTGTATGAAATTACTCCTCATTTAACATTGAAGCACTAAGCATCGAACATTCGATGCTTAGTGGTTCGATGCTTAGTGATTGAAGGCACTTCTGCTTAATTTGCAACGTTTAACAACACTGTAAAGACCAAAACAACTTGATCCCGCTTGTTTTTGTTTACTGTGCAGCAGTGAATCTCAAATCGTTTGGAAACGTATGAAAAAAACCACAATGGAAGTGGTGGGGGAAGTAGAAAATAACAACAATTATACGCCGGTACAAATAAAAAAGTTGCCAGAGAAGCGGGAAGCTACTGGCTTGCCTGACGATGACGTATCGACAATAAAGAAGAAGAAAAACAATGTTCCGGAGTCAAATGGAACAGAAGATATCCACGTGCCGGCGGACACTACAAAACAGGTGTACCAGGTACCCAAAAAGCGACTGCAACTGCACAACGACAACAAAAATAGCTCCAGCAACAAACATAATAAAAAAGAAGCTTTCTTGTACGGAAACTACAAGCATTATTATGGAAAGCGTATTCTGGACAAAGATTTCCATGACATACGCCTGGATGTTCTGGCCACTCACCAAGAACTATTTCACGACAAGCAGGTGCTGGACATTGGATGCAATTCCGGTCATTTATCCATAGAAATAGCCAAGCAATTCAAAGTCAAGAGCCTAATCGGACTGGACATCGACCGTAGTTTAACACAAGATGCTCAACTGGCCATTAATCATTTAAAACGCGATTGCAATAAACCGGCAACTGGAAGCTTTCCATACAACGTGAGATTTGTCCATGGCAACTACGTTCTCGAAGACGATGTACTGCTCGAAATTGAACGTCCACAATATGATGTAATCCTGTGCCTGTCGGTCACCAAATGGATACACCTTAACTTCTGTGATGCAGGATTAAAGCAGGCATTCAGACGGATGTTCCTACAGCTGCGACCGGGTGGCAAGTTAATACTAGAACCTCAGTCCTTTGATACATATAAAAGACGCAAGAAACTGACGGTAAAGAATGCCAAGTAGATAATGATGCATAAATTTAATTAAATATTTATTATATTTCTTTATCTTTGCAGGACGAAATACGTGAAAATTATGATGCCATCAACTTTAAACCCGACGACTTTACGGCATATTTACTTGGGCCAGAGGTGGGATTTGAGTCGATGGAACTTATGGGATTGCCAGAGCATTGCAAGGCCGGCTTCAAGCGTCCTATACAGATTTTCAGCAAAGTCGGCAGTTAATTGTTTATTATTTATTGTACAACAATTATTTGAGAACATTTACTGAGTACGTTGCTTTTTACTTGGAGAGTTGCTTTCCAGCTGCTCCAATAGGGTGGGTAGTTTCTCTAGCAGCTCATCCGCTGTCAGTTTAAAGTCGCTGTGGGCCCACAGCAGACGCAGCTCGGATATGACCAGACCCACCTTCTTGCCTACCAGTCCGTGACCTTTAAGCATGTTGCCATTAACTGGGAATGTAGGCGTTTGCCACGCCTTCAGCTGATTGTATATCTCTAGTTTGTTGGTGTACTTTAGCAGCTGCTCGACATAGTCCCTCTTAGCAAAAGGCTGGAGACACAACTTCTGATAATCGTTGAGGGATTGGTACTCCGAGTCAACCTGCAAGGAAATCGGGTTAAGTAATTATGTAGGACGTTAATTAAATTCAATTACCCGATCTCGCTGTTGTGTGATAAACAACGCCAGATCCCGCTCATAGGCCGATAGCTTAAGGCGCTCGTGTAACTGCATTGCTTCCTCAGCAGAGTGGACAAGACTGATCATGTACAGAATGGGTAGGTGTGGTTGCTCAAAGTGTTCTAAACCGCTGCAGATCCGCTCGAATTCCGTAATATTCGGTTGTGCTGGTAAGCCACAGTACTCGAGCAGATCACATGCCAGCATTTCGAGGACCAGCTCTCGACCATAGTTTCCTACGACAATTTTCTGCAGCTCGGACCAGATACGCTCGCCACTTATTTTGGCCAGTCCGTTGGCATTCGCCTTGATGGCGGCTAACGTTGTCTTATCATGAGAGTGAGCATTTGCTGCAATGCGGCCGTAGAAGCGAAAGTAACGCAGAATTCTCAAATAATCCTCCTTGATACGCACATCGGCATCACCGACGAAAATCACTCGACGTTTCAACACATCATCAGAACCGTAAAAGTAATCATATACAGTACCGTCAAAGCCGAGAAACATTGAATTGATAGTCAAATCACGACGATTCGCATCCAATTGCCAGTTGGTGGTAAATACGACGTCCGCATGGCGTCCATCTGTGCGAACATCAATGCGCAATGTAGTAATCTCAAAGTTCTCCTTATTGTGGATCCGCGGCGTAATTGTACCGTGTTTCTCGCCCTTGGTATTGATCATGCGCACCTCTTCCTTGATGAACATATCCTTCATCTGATCCGGAGTTGCAGTGGTTGCTAAATCAACATCTTTTGGCTTTATCTTCATGAGAATATCTCGCACAGCTCCGCCTGCAATTCTTAATTCATAGTTGTACTTCTTGAATAAAGCTACCAGAGCCTCCAGTTCCGGTGTAAAAATGCTATGAAACTCGTCACTGTCCACCTTAGTGAAGGCAGGATTTTCCCGCATCTTTGGTGTCTTTCCCAGCTGTGATATTATATCTGCGGACAGCTCTGTTGTCGTTTGACCGGTTTTTGCAGAGGAAGGCATGCGGCTTGTTATTCTTTTAAAGTTCAAACAATTCCCAATTACTGCAGGAGCACGTGTTGTGGTCAGAATTCTCCTAATGCAACGTGCTCCAAGCATTTGTGAATTTTCACACCGGTTTGATTCGAGAATTTCGATTGACAACAAAAAACAAAAATATACTTTAAACAGCTGACTGGCACTGTGAACAGGGCTGTAAGCAGAAGCAAATCGATAATTCTCGAAACAGAAAAGTGCATATCATAATTTAATCGACAATTTATTAGAGCCGTTTTATTTGAAATTTCTTGATGTGCACACCGGCGACATTCACAAAATAAAACTGTTAGATCAGACACCATATAAACTGTTACTTTCTTTAAGTTAAGAAGGCATACAAAATAAATATATTTAGGTCAATCAATCACCAGCTTGATCTCTGCAGGTATAATTTAAACAAAACAAAAAACAAATTAGCAAAACCTGCAAATGAAAAAAATCACACTGTTTGCATTTATACACAATTTATTATTTCTACCGTATATGGTATAAGGATATATAAGATACATTTATACATATACATATATATATATTTATGCATATATATTTATATATATAAATTTATGTTTATATATATAAAATATATTACATATATGACCAAATTGCGCAAGTTGTAGTTTGTTATGCCAATTTCAAAAAGCTGCATTTCCTTTAAACAGTTTAATATATTGGGTACGTAGTATGTATGTTTGTATGTATATAGTGTGTTTACTACAGTATTTAAATTTTCATCAACTTTACTTAGATATACATACATTAAAACATTATATACATAGTACACGAACGCGGTAGCTGAAATTCTATAGAAATTTAGCATCGAAACTTAATATAATCAATCGATCGATTGTACTTTTAACGAACGACATTTAAATTGGCTAACTTCTATACATAACTCTTTTAACTATAAATTTGTCAATCAAAGAATCTGTGTTTGATTACCGTACATAAATTTATTACTTGTAGATTTTATAGTTTTGCCTAATCAACATCATCAAACCGTGCACTATACTCAACGCTCGGTGAAAACAATTAGGGAGTTTCATATCGTTTTACACAAATAGTAATTTTTGCTTAATTTGTATAAATATTTGACTTAAAACCTATATTCTTTAATTAATGTGTATTTGATTTTTTACAATATTAACGCAAACATCAGGCTTGTAAACTAGATTACAAAATGTGCAGGATGAGAAATCGAGCTGTAATGTTCAAAACTAAAAGAAATGTATGTATGTTTTATCGGATATAAGCTTCAACTAACACCTAGATTAAAGAATATATACTCTGTACGATCTGACAAATTTTTCAATAATTTTATTATATCTATTATAACCTATTCGCTTCTTCACGTGTAAAAAACATACCTCAAATTCCAAGATTCCCTTAAAGCCGCAGCCGCACTCAGTTCAATGCGCAGTAGTAATTTGAGCTAAACAATAGTTTCTTGATAAATTCTGTGCAAGCACAAAAACCGATCTAACGATTTGCACAGAACTCATCTTAATTACTTTATAATGTCTATTTAACTAATACATTATTATATTTTATATTATATACTATATACTTGTTTTGTTTGTTTCTCCTCTTCCTTCGTACATTTCTCAAACCTAACAGCCAGTTTATGCAAAAATATTTCTTGTACACTCTTGTATTTATTAATAACTTCATACATTTTTATATTATGCGCGCACTTGAGTGAGAGTATTTTTGCATTTAACATGAATTATTTGTTGTAGTTTGTAATTTGTTGCATTTCAAAAAATCGGAGATCGCAGTATCTTGGGTTCAACATATTTCAATGGACAAGTCTCAATGCAGACAGCTAGGCTAACCATAATCATTCACTTAGTATTCAGGATCCTCATAATTGAGATTATCCAGAAAATCAATAACACCGAAATCAATCTCATCTTGATCGATTTCATCTTGATCATCATCATCATCTTCATCGTCGTCATCCTCATCATTCCCTTCCTGCCCCTCCTCGCCTTCTTCTTCGCTGGAGGATAGCAGCTGAAGCTCCCTTAGCTGCCTTTGCACAAAATGTTAATGTTCCATAAGGGCCGCTAAAACAATACCAACGATAATATGTAAATAAATCTTAATTAATAAAGTGAAAGTTGTTTCTTACGAGACGGAGTGCGGCCGCCCTTATTCTCATTGGGTGTGAAATTTAGAAAGTCCCATATTAAAATTGTATCATCGTGAGAGCTGCTAACAATTTGGAACTCGTCGAATTGTAGACGAAAAACGCGACCAGTGTGCTCCTAAAAGATTTATAAAACAAAATTGATATTCTCATGATCCATATTATTATCGTTTTTATTATTACCACAAGCGTGTTGAGGCACAATGTATTGGAAGCAGCTCGCGGATCAAGAGCAGCGACCAGATCCCACACCTTGATTTTGCCATCATAGGCGCCACTGACAATACGCTTCGTGTCGAAACGGATGCAGCGCACCAGTTCCTCATGACCTTCGAGCACACGCAAGCAGGCGCCGCATTCTATGTCCCAGAGCCTAAAAAAACAATTGGATACATTATAATGGAATATAAATTGAATTACACCTTGCAGCCTACCTAATGGAGTTATCGGAACTGCCGCTGACCACCAGACGATCCCTGTACTGCAGACAAGCGATGCCACGTTTGTGACCATTCAGAGTACGCACAAATTCACAGCTCGAAGTGGACCACACCTTTATGGTACGATCGCCACTAGCAGATACAATATACTTTTCATCAAAGTCCACAACATTGACAGCAGCACGATGGCCAACAAGGACACGACGTAGCGTTATTTCGCTGGGCGATGTCATGTCCCACACAGCAATAGAACGATCCTTGGAACAGGTCACCATCATTCCATTGTTGAAGCGCAAATGTAGCACCGCCTCACAGTGATGGATGAGCGTGTTGACCATTTCCCCAGTATTGACATCCCACACACGCACTGTGGAATCGCTGGAACCGCTGATAATAACCTTATCATCGTACTGCAAGCACAGCACGGAGCCAGTGTGCCCCATCAGAGTCTAAAATGCCAAAAATTAGTGAAATTATATGTAAAAATTGGGAAGCTAACGCACCTTAACACACTGCAGATCCGTGCGATCCCATATCTTGATTGTGTTATCCCGCAATCCAGAGACAATTTTGCCATCGTCGTACTGCAGACAATAGACACCTTTCGAGTTCTCTGAGCGACAGTTGATCCGCCGAAGCATATGTCGCCCGGTTCGCCAGTTATTCTCGATGGTATCAATGTCCTTTAAAATGTTTATTAATATTGTGTGCACAAAATCTGAGCAATGTTGTGGTAATAATTACATTCATAATCTTGGGAAACAGCTCGCGATGGTATGAGTGTGGTCTCTGTATTTGTCCCGGCCGCGGCTTGAATAGATGTTGCATCCAATTACGACGCTCTGCCAGGCCGCGCCACAAGGAATCTGTACGCACTTTGCGCTCAATCAATTTCTTCCACAGCATGCCCTCGGATATGACTCGCTGCCATTCCTTGCAAACCAGTTCGGCGGACTTGAGTGACTCGGCATCCAAATAAGATAAGATATTCTCAGCAATGTGATCCAAACCTTTTTCTGTGAAACGTACACAAAAGGTGAGATCGGTCAAAGATAAATATTTATTTATATATAACTTCTAAATTACATACAAAAATAACTAATGCAACTAAGTAATGACTAATTAACCTGAACCTCACTTCATATCTGACTCATCAGAGATATTTTCATTTCCTGCCAGCGCCTTCACCTCAAGTAAAGTAAGTAACTTGTCCTTATTTACATATATGTATGTATGTACATATGTACATATAAGAGTAGATACATTAAATTGACAAATTTTAATGGTTGTTTCTGCCTAAAGTTTTGGTGACTCATAGGAAATATGGATTGTAATCTTTCTCTTCTCTCTCGTTTATCTCGCTAATGAAGCAACTAAATCCAAGTAGGCACTCCCGCTTACAGACAAGATTGCAACTGAAACGCGTTTAACGGCATTTAACAGCGAAGGGGGAGTGGCAAATTGACAACGAGAGCTATCGACATATATCACAAATGAGAAGATGTGAGTAGGTGATTAAAGGAAGAGGAGAAAGAAGAGGGAAACCGCCCTGCATTTGACAAACACAATTCAAAATGTGCATAACTCGCTTCACTTCGCAGTAAGCAGCAGAGACAACAACAACAACAGCAAAGGCAACGAGTTCAAGTTGTCGTCGTCTAACGGTTCATGTCGCCAGCCTATTCCCAGTTCTCCATTCTATGTCTGTCTGTGTGTGCAAGTATGTGTGTGTGCCTGTTTAGCTGCCTTTGAAGTGCATTACAATGTAAATGGAGGAAAGAACGGTGATTATTTTCCTCTCCCGTTGACGTTCCTCGCCTTGTTCGCATTTTATAAAACATACTTATCCTGACATCTAACATATTTAAAACGCTTTCCTGTCTCCTTGTCTAATTTGTGAAAGAAATTTTGTGACGCTAAAATTCCTGTTTAAATATTGAAAAACTCTATTCTATAACAGTTCATCACGTGATTATGTTTATTCGTAGTAAAACTACTTTACAATTTGTATCAATATTTTATTTCTATATTACATTCAAAAATTTAATATTCCTTAAGTTGTTGCTTTCTTTTCACTTCTCTTTCTCTTTGTTCCGCAAAGCACGTTTAATGGGAAGCAACGACCTTTGAGTCAACAACATAAGCGACGCTAACAACTGAAACGACTCCAAAAACAACAATAAAAACAGACACAGTGTCACCTGCGCCAACTCCACCCGGCAAAAACAGTTGCACAGCAACAGTCAACAGTGAACGAGTGGCAAACAAGGGAACAAGGTAACAGGATTGAAAAGAAAGCAGGAGCTACCTGACACTGCATGTGTTATTGTTCAAGTCTGTTTTTCCTTCACTTTTTAATCGTTCTAAAATTATTATTTTTCTTGACGTTAATCTATCGAATCTTATAATATACATTATGTTTTAGTTTACAACAATTTACAATTAGTTGGAAAATACAATGAACTCAATTCAATAAACTATTTAACATGTCATACAGTTATATTTCCTTTCTATTTATTAAACAAAGTATTCGTTTATATTAAACTAAGTGTAGTTAGTTGTGTGATTGGTTCACTTACTTGGCAGCAATGTTATGAAGTCACGCTGTAGCATTGGCTTTAGATACGCATTGATTTGTCCATGCTGATAGTGGCACATTCGCGACAACAGCTGTTCCACGAAGTCAACCTGCCCCGCCTCACTCCATTGTGAGAAGTATTGAAAGCAGACTTCCCGTTCGGTCTGATATGTGGGGGAGGAATCTTTCTTACGGACTGGATCGTACAACATTGTGGTTGTGAACTAAAAGAGGGAATATTGACAAATATAATTATTTTTGTACTTATGATAAACTTGAATCTATACAAAATGACAATTGTCTATTTCTATTATTATTTTAATGAATGAATCTAATATACACATACGAAATTAATTCACGGAAAAAAGTAACAAGTAAAATAATGCCAAATTCAAAATAATTTTCTTCTAATTAATTGATTTTATGTATCTTCTATTCCAGTTGCCTTTCTCTATTGCTTGTTCGGCCATTTTATCTCTCCCTTTTCTTGCTTTTCTATTTTCTCCCTCTCTCTGTCTTCTTTTCTTCTTGGCGATGTCAAAGAGTACCTCGTAAAACCGAGAAAGTAGGTAGGTAACGTAACTCCCGATATAAAATGTGTAATGTTGTTGGGGTTATGTGCCAAGATGAAATTGTGCAACTTTCCGACTATCTTAGCTTACTGACCCTCAGACAAGTTGACGAACTTGAAGTTCATAATTAGGCATTTTAAATAGTTTCAAGATTTTTTATTTGTTTTGTTTTATTTATTTACTTTTTTCGTATTTCGAAAGTCAGCAGCAATAGTCAAACAAATATCGGCACATCATTCATGCAACTGATATATAACTTTGTTTTACTAAAACGTATGTATATGTTATTTTGTTAGATGTAACGTAAGTAGTAAGTACTCCCTCCATATGGTTTTGTTACTTATAGATACTTGTGTAAATAGGTACAAACAGAAGGTAGCTGTGTCCAGACTTCAAACCTCACTTAATTGTTTTAAATTGTTGGCCATGCCGCCTTTAAGCTGTGTGTATGTTTATGGCTTTTTACTTAAAGTTTATATTTAACATTTTGCTTACTACAGTTTTTTTTTGTTGGAAAAGTGAAGACTGTGAATGATTTTGTATAATTAAGTTTGCTGCAATGTCAGCCGTATTATACATACACACAGCTACAGTTACGTAGATAAACGATGTATGAAAGTGTTTATATACTTGGGGCATTATGCTGAGCTTCTGTAGACTACTTTATGTGTATAAAATACCTTGACTACTCTTGAACCTTGTTTCTACGCTCGTCGATGTGAGTAAGTTGGTAAATAAATACATTTATATGTATGTATGTATGTGCACACGTTTTTAGCGCTAATTTAATTGCAGTATCATTTTTTCTTGTTTGTTAGCGTGAATGTTTGTATAAAAAATCAAATTGAAATTATTTTTGAGGCTAACATTGTGTGCAGATTTTGGCCTCCAATTACAAATACTAACAATACAATTGAAATTGAAACTAGTAAACAGTTTTTGTATTATCATCAAAATTTGTGAATCAGGGACGGTCCTAAAGCTTTTTTTTACATTTTACTCCAGTATGCAAAAACTTATAAGAAAATGATAATATTAGTTGAAACTCAGTGAAAACGTTTGCAAGGCATTCAAATAAGAGATAAATACAAATTTTTGCACACAATATAAACCTATTTGCAGTCACTTTCTGATGAGAGACCCTAATGATATTAAACAAATATTTCACCTTGATGTCAGCTTTGGTACAGCAATAACAACAAAGATGACTCAAATGAAACTTAATTGCCGAATTGCAAACATTTCGTAAAATAACAAATCAACTTTTGACCCAGAAACAAGCAGAAACCAAGCAAAATACATAAATAAATCAAGCAGAAATGGCTGCGCTGAATTGGACCTCTTTCTTAAGGAATTGACCTTCCTTTCTACACCCACTTTGGGCTACTGTCTCCACGTTATACGCACAATAAAGATTATCTGTAAACAAACTCAAAAGTTTACAAATCTCATACACCTTACGAGCGTACAAAAATTATTAAGAGTAACCAAGGTCAATTAACTCTATAGGTATATTTAACCTTTTTATATAAAAAAGTGATTTACCTATCATAAAACAATTAAAACAAAACAAGACATATATATCCAAATTTTAATAGAGTGCACGAGTGCAAAAGTATGTACATATGTATATTCGCATACATGTATATGTGCATATTTGTAATCACGTATGTATACGAAAATAAAACAGAAATACATGCGTACATGCATACATATGTGACACCTTGAGCATTATGTATGGATGTACGTATTGATATTGAACAGACTGACATTCTCCTAAGCGCATATGAACACAACTTATTAACTTCACCTGAAAATGATAAACTTACCGCTTGTGCATTGGAGTTAGTTTCGTCCATTATTTTGTCGGTCTCCATTTTCATCATTGTGTTGTTGTTGTTTGTTGTATTTGTATATTACTGCTGCCTTGGCTTCACTCACACTTACAGAACTATATTGTTTCGCAATAACTTAATTTCAACAATGCGTTAATTAACTTAGCATATATACGCACTTATTAATAAAGTAATTAGGCATTATATTTCAACTTGCAGGAAAATTACTGATTTTTGTTTGAGGTTGGCCCTACTACAACTACACTCTTTACAGTTTGGTGAGTTTAGCGCTTTCTCGTTTTTGCCCACTTAAAATTTCATTTCTTTCTCGCTTTATATATATTCACCACGCCACCGCGCGTTACTGGCTCTGAGAAATTCGTGTTATTCTCTTTGACGAGTCATTTTCTTTATATTTTTCATTTGACTTTTTCGCTTTTTTCTAGCATAATGTTTTTCACAAGCCTTTTATTAATTACGCTGTGCTATTGCCCGCAAATGCACACG
This sequence comes from Zaprionus capensis, assembly GCA_018903675.1. Lineage (NCBI taxonomy): Eukaryota > Metazoa > Arthropoda > Insecta > Diptera > Drosophilidae > Zaprionus > Zaprionus capensis. Next base: position 7,890,647 of record JAEIFN010000011.1, read on the forward strand.
CGTTTGTTTGTGTTAAACTATTACGCTTAATTTAAGTTAAATTTTATGATTTTCTCCACAATAAGCGACTGCACATAGTGAATATTAGAGTTGTGTCGGTTAATAATCGATAATGGTTTGCTATCGTTAAAATTATCAATATAACTGACTCCAAACATAATTCATGTTGTGTTCATTTAGTTCGTTGTAACCAGCCCATATGATCTTACATTAACATTTTGGTAATCTGCTATTAACATAAACAATTTTTAAATTTTATTTTTAAAATATTATGCAAAAGGTAAAATATGGTAAAAAAAATAATAAAAAAGTAAATTTTTGATGATAATATGACCAGCTTTTAATTAATACCAATTAAAATAATATATGGGCACACTTGAATCTTTATACGTTAAATTATGGTTTTAAATATATATTTTTTATGTAAAGCAAATACGAATAATTTGTTAAATAAAGTTTTTTATAATATTAAACACTTAATTTCTGTTGTTTTATGGTTTCTTATGAAGCTGAGATTCCACTTGCAATAAACGGTCACACTGGCATAAACAGCCGATCTAGTTCTCTTCTGACCAGTTGTTTGTTGTTATTTAATTTCTGTTGATAAACTATTTATGGCAAGGGGGCACTCCGCCAGATAACCTTCTGCACAAATCAAAAATAAATTCAACGTTGACGCAAGTAAGTGTCCGTTAACAAGGTTTCAATGAAAAACATAACATTCACTCACATTCCTTGGACTGAAGTAGACGCAATTTATATTCCAACTATAATCTTTTATATAAAGTTAACAAAAAAAAACAATTATTTAAAATTTATTTTAGTGGTACGCCTAGTCAACTTTCGTCTAATGGCCTGCTCACGCAACTCGGATTCTGCCAACTTTGTTCAAAATGGCAAAAAGATTATCGGAGTTGCACTAAATTACATGTAAACTAATAAAATGATATTGCTGACAATTGACAATACTTGACTTTGTATGTCACACGTAGGTGCGCAGTAAAGGCTAGAAATGTACCTGTGCCCACTGAGCCCCTGGTGTTCATAAAGCCCACAAGTTCGTATCTACGTGAAGGCTGTCCAATTGTCGTGAGTAGTTCATGAACTTTCTTTCAATTGATCAATCGCTAACCAAATCTATTTCTTTAAGTTGCCCAAAGTGTTTACCAAGGTTGCGTATGAGGTAGAATTGGGTGTTGTCATTGGATCACGCTGCAAGAACATATCAAAATCACAAGCCATGGATCATGTTAGCGGCTATTGTCTGGCTCTTGATCTTACAGCACAGTGCCATCTAACTGCAGCACGTGCAAGTGGAGGATCTTGGACATTGGGCAAAGGATTTGACACGGCGACACCAGTGTCTTCATTTATACCGAAAAACGCTGTCAAGGATCCACATGCTCTGCCGCTGTGGCTCAAAGTTAATGGCGAAACAAAGCAGAATGGATGTACAGCAGATTTGGTATTCAAAGTGCCCGACATTATAGCCTATGTTTCGCAGTACATGACATTAGAGAAGGATGATTTGATTCTCACGGGCACACCGCACGGATCGGAACCCTTTAAGGCTGGCGATGTGATCGAATGTGGTCTGGCTGACTTGGCGTGCCTGAAGTTCAATGTTTGTGCGGAATAATACGGAGTTTAATCACCATCTTAATTATACTATAATGTTAGCTCAATTAAATGAACGATTTGTTATTACTTTTTTCTTCGTATCTTTGATTCATTGTTTTATGGTAAGAGGACTTCAGCCTCAATAATAAGCATAATATAAAACGGTATCTTAATCGCAGTTTGCAATTATTATCAAGAACCAGACAGAAATTCCTATTACGACTGTTGCAGTTAAATGTAACGTGATGCTCACATTTTAAATAAAAAATTGGCGGGTATGCAATTATTAAGAAAACAACTAACAGCAACACAACAGTCTGTAAAATAAATTCTGTCGCTGTTAAATCAGCTGACTACTTTTGTTTGGGCTGTTCAGTCACAGTTAGTCAATTTATAAACAAAACGGAATGGATTCCAATGGACATTTTAACACATTTCGTTACCAGCCATCCTACAGGACATTTAGTAGTTCGATCGAACGCCCAGATGACACACTTTTTGCATTTCTAAACGACGTCGACACCGACATTTTGAGCGAAGAGCAATCGCAATTATCTCAATTATTTGCTTCCTACAGCTGCTCATTCTCCCGAAAAGATCCACGCACCCAACTGGTTGTATCATGTCCAGTGTATGATTATACCACCGATCGGCTATCTTTTGACTTTCCCAATCCCCAGAACCGTTATTCCATGCTCAATAAGGCTCAGTATGCCGCTTGCATGCGTGCATTATTGGCTTGGCAAAGCAACTCCGTCGTCGATGAGAAAGACTTCATGACGTGGTGTGCCACGGGCAAAAAACGGAGTGAGGAACAGCAAATCGTCCAGAAGCACATCTTTGAATACGCCAATACGCAAAAAGAGAGAATTTATAAGCCCATGAAGGAGTTGGCGATGCAGTACGACAAGTGGTTTCAATCAAGAATGGCACAGCTACGCCAAAGCTGTCTGGATAATCTTAACACAAACTACACCACACACTCAGGACTGCCACAACTCTCGCAATGCAAAAGCCTAAACTCACAATCTGCCATGTTGGAGGATGTGCAGATACTTTGTCGTGCAGGCCAAGTACGTGTATGGCCGAAAATCGAATTACCCCAAAATGAATTAAGCAATTTGCGAGTGCGTTTAGAACGCTTTGTATGTGCAGAGAAGGAAGTAGAGGATGACATGGTCAAACAACGCATAGCTGCCACACTAGAGGAGCAGTTGCAACAGACTGATGAAGATGTCTACGTGCTGCCCCTGGAATCACTATTAATGCTATTCCTGCCAGGTGCTTACATAGATCTGCCAACGGAAATGCAGCTGGATATACGAGAGATTCCGGGTAGTGAATACAAATGTATAAAGTTCCATCAACCACTGCCGGCACGTCATTGTGGCTGGCACACAAACAGTCATATACTGACACAAGCGTACGCAGCATATGCTCCTTGCGAGTGGATTTCATATACTCCATCTGTGCCTGTAAGCAAAAAACCAGCTAGCAAACAAGAGCCACTGTTACCAGCTGAATTTAAACTTATGCCAATTGACGAGACACCGCCAACAGTTGCACCACAGGAAAGTAATTGCGCCTTAGTGAGCTGGCGCCTTGTTCAGGACAAAGAGGAGCAAAACCTGCACATGTACAGCAGTCTCTCGATTCCCGCCGTAAGCGATAGCACAATCCAAAGGCCACTTGGCTGTCACTTCTTTAAGCTGGAGAGTAAACCAAATTGTGGCTGTGAGATCATGACCAAGTACGAGTTGCTCAGATCGTGGCTACAGCTAAAACTACTCCAAACAGATAGAGCCTTCTGCACACGCGTTTCTCTGCAAGATTTCACGTTGCTATTGGAAGAGCAGCTTACAGTTACCGCATTAGAACAGCAGCTGAACGAATATTATCACATCAATATGGCTCAGCAGCTTTGTCAGCTATACGAGTTCCTCAAGCTCTTGCGCAGCATTACGTCCGGCGAGTATTTGCTGCGCTGCACAACCAAATACAAGGACAAGTTCCTGTTATGTCGGCCTACAATGGAACCAACACCTCAAAGTTTCAAGTTGATGGACTTACTAGCAAGCATGCCACCACCCAACGAAGTTGACTTTCTCACACAGAGTGAGAGCTACCTGCCTATCTCGCCCATGTTGTGTAGTCGCTTTCATGAGCAGCAACAGCTCATGCCATGCTCTTTTCCAGTCAAAGCGAGGGGAAAGCCCTCCAAAAAGAAGCAGCCAAAACTAGACAAGAAACCAACGGAGAAACTGGTGCAACGCACGCGTATGCGTACTCGAATAAACCCAAAAGCCAAAACTGGACAGAAAAAAAAGAACAATGCGAATCGAACGCGTAAAAGGGAAGCTGCCAGGGCAGAGCAGCAGGAGCTGGACAAGTTTATGTGTCTATAGACTGAAATTGACTTTATGTATGTATATACAAATAAAACTTTATATACTTGTTTTAATTATAATGTTATGTTGGATTGTCATTACAACCATAGATATCCCAAAAATTTCCTTGCAAAGGGTATATTAAATTTCGCCAGAAGTTAGGAGACATATCCGACCCTATGAAGAATATATAATCAGAATCAAGATGAACTAGCACTGTCCGTCTGTTGCAACAAAAACAAGTCTCTCAGTTTAAGAGTTATCTTGATAAAACTAAGTACACATGTTACACGCTATAAATAAGTTGAAACGAGCCGGATCGGACCGATATCTGCAATACAATCTATCGGCCGATTTTCGTTATATTTCAAGATATTGAACCCAAAATTACCACATCAAACTTTAATATAAAAAAAATGTATGTAAAAATTTCACAAAAATCTGATCATTATAACTTTTTCCATTTCGTTAAAGTCGGACAACTTTATTCCATATCATATTATAGGAACGATCAGAGTAGAAAAAAACCTGCAAGGGTATACAACCTTCGGCATGCCAAAAGTAGACTTCCTTTCTGGTTAACTATGAGCCAATACTCAGAGCTGCCATTTCAGCTTCTCCAATAACTTCATCTGCTTGCAGTTCATCCTCATTCACCTTTAGAGGCGAGCATCTTGTCCAGAACGCTGTATCCTCCACTGTTGGCAGTTTGTCGCTGGGAAAGCTGTGCAATGACAAATCATTGAAGACATTGTGGTGCTCATAGTCATCCTCCAGGGCAGACTCTGTACAGTGGGGAGTTATGCGGGTGATATGATCATTGGAGTTCCTGCTCTGCGTCCTGTTTAGTGTCAACATTTCAAAGCTGTTCGATATTAAGAAAACGTTAGCTAAGCTTTTGCTGTTCCAATTGGACCACAGCAAGTTGTGCATCAGGGCATAGGGACAATGGGGCAAATAATATAGCGTTGGCACAGTGGCCTCATGCCTCCCCGCACAGTCCTCGGACATGACAGTGCCGTTAAGACGTTGGATTAGCTCTTTTTCTGTATCACGAAACACAGGATCGTAGTACAGGGCCTCTTTCAGCTTGTGTTGACGCTGCACGCTCACGATAAACGCAGCCTGATGCAGCGCCTGATGGGTGCGTGTGAAGGGCCCCAAACCTAGGCAGACGATCCGTTCCAGCGGTCGTTTCAATGCATCCAATTGTTGTTGCAACGTTTCCATAGCCAAGATAAAGTAATCACTTTGGTCCATTTCTACGCAGACTCGCTCTAATCGACTGATTTTATAGTTTTGAATCAGTTGAAACACATACATATATCATGGACACTTACGCCTGGAAGGTGTCCACATTCACATCGGGGCAGTCGTTGAGAAAATCGCTTTCGGATTTGTGACGATTTCTCCGACTCAAACATTTGCGCGCCACCCATTTTTTGCGTGTGACTACCTGGAACTCCTCGCCAATGCCAGACATTCCTTAAATTTTGTTTGTAAATAAACTTTCTGCTTTAACTTATTCTCCTTCATTCGTACATCGATTCCGAATGTTAGCTATCGGGTACTTTTGAACGATACCTGTTAACAAATCTGTGGCACTAAGCATCGATGCTTAGTGTCTGTAAAGAGAACTGCTCTTAACATACGAATTACAGCTGATTACAGCTGCATTCTTGAATTTCATATTTATTTATGTTTTTTGAAAATGAACGATCCAAACAAAGCAATCAACGTAAATTTATCCTCACTGCTCAGTTTAAAGGCAGAGTTACAACGCAAGCAGCATGAGGTCAAATTAGCCAGGGCAACCAAAACGGCGGCCAATGAGTTCAAGCCCAGTAAAGTACATAACGATAAAAAGAAGTCCGAGGCAAGTACTGCGAGCAGCAAAGATCGCAATTATAAGGAAGTCAGCCGAAATGAGGACATTAAGGTATACGAAAGTGAAGACTGTGCACAGCTTGATAAATCACGACGAGTACTAGAAGCGAAGAGTAAATTCTATGAACGAATGAGCCGCAGTGGCGGCAGCCTCAACTCCGACGACAATTGCCTTGTGATGTTCAATCGTAAACGCCAGGAACAGCATTTCGATAAGGAGGATAAGGAGCCGGAACAACTAAGAAATGTTCAACGAGAAAGGCTGGATAGCAGTAGCAGTAGTAGCAGCAGTGATAGCAACAGTGCAAGCGCAGGCAACTATGGTGATGATGATGACGAAGTCGAGTATGTAGATTGCTTGGGACGTACTCGGAAATGTCTGCGCAAAGAACTGGAGGAGGCAATGCGACGCGATAAGCAGTTAGCGGATAGTATGCCCGAGCGTCTAGATCAAACTAAAGCCAATTGGATGATTGATACGAAGGGAAATCAGGCAAACAGTGGCAATGAGGGGGAAAATGAAGAGGAGCCAAGCTACGGTCCGCTACCCCCGGAAAGTGTTTTCAGTGAGGCGCTATCTACGATGACGAAGCACGATGAGCAGCGCATGAACTGGGAGCGCAAGGAATTGGAAAATTTCGATAAGCCCGATGTGCATTATCAGGACGTCTTCTTCGATGAGGCACGCACACACGGTGTGGGCTATTATGCATTCTCAACCGACGAAGCTGAGCGCAAGCATCAGCAACAGGAGTTGGAAAAGTCTCGTAAAGCAACTCAGGCAGAACAAAAGCGCCGCGATGAGCTGCGTGCTCAGCGTGATAGAATCGTTGCGGATCGGGTGCTGGCTGCCAAGAATCGCATTCGGGCACGCAACGGTCTGCCACCGATCAGCAAAGAGGAGTACGAACGGGAGCAGCAGCAGAAGGTGGCAGAGGCTTCTGCTGAAAGTGCAGAACGTGAACGCGAACAAAAGGAGAAGAATGAGAAGCTAGCGACGCAAAGGGAAACCGAAGAAGCTGAGCGTGCGGAGCTGCGCAAGGAATACATACGAGACTGGGATAGGGAAAAGGCTGGCGTACCCAAGAACCTCAACGAGCAGCAATCAGAGCCAGAACCCGAGGAATGGCAATACAAGGCTGAGCGCCTACTTATGTCCCAAGAGGAGTGGAATGAAAAACAACGAGCAATACGGGTGCCCGACTTTGCTCCCATGCCAGAGGTGGAGATCAAGCGCACTAACTTCAGTAGTGCTACGCCTTCATCATCTACTCTTTGGTCAAGGAGCGAACAAGAGTTTAACAATTTCCATTCCACCAAGCGTGAAAAGCAATTCCAGCGCCGTAATTATACCCAAGCAAGCGAGCATGATAACGAACATGGAGACGAATCTGCAATGACAAGTAGAAACTCAATGGGTGCAGCTATACCACCGCCTGCCTCTCTGGATGCCCAAGACTCAATTGGACCATCCGCAGCAAAGCGCGCCAAGTCACAGGCAGAACTAGAGCGCTCCATTGAGGCTGGTCTAAAGTTTCTGCGCGAGAACTGCGATAAGGGCGTGCTGGGTAACAAAGCCACATGGACTGCCAAGGCGGATTATTAACTGATTAAGATAAATGTACAAATGTTCTGCGTATGTAATTTATTGCTTGGTGTAAACACAATTACGATAAAGACCTTTATAAGATAACTCGATGACCTGATGTAAATTTCATGCAATTTCGTTTTATTAAAACCATCATCAAGTTACCTTAGTACGGTCCAATATCCTAATTACTTTAGAAAAACTGTGTGTATGCCTCGACAAGTTGCAACTATTGGCAGCCTGCATCTATAATAAATACTAGTATAAACCTTAATTTATGCAATTCACAATCGAAATTATCATTAAATTGGCTGCTAGAGAAACTTTACGGTAAACAGTTTAGATATTATAGTATTGAAAGGTAGTATGTCCCTTTATATCTAAGCCTATACCTAAATATATTCTATACTTGTGTGGGGCAAAAGTTCACAGAAAACATTTTCTACATGTTGAGCATAACATATAAGTAAACTATAATAATAATAATGAATGCAGGACCAAGAGTAAAAAAATAATCGCAGCAGGTTTAGAGCATCTCCCGATCGACCATGTCGATGACTATTTCAGACATCTTTTGCCGGCACAGATCGTTGGGCGGAAAGTTTAAAGTGGGTGCGCCCTCGTCCTGCTCTTCTTGCTTGTCGTTGGAATGCAAATACATGTCTGGTGCATCCTCCGAGGCGCAGGTACTAATGGGTATTATGTCCATAGCAAGACCAAGAGCAAAGCGACCGTAAGTCTTCAGTTCCTGAGCGAAGCTGTGATAGAAAGGGGAACAATTAAATCTGCCCTTGCCGTAGTTCTAACTAGTTTACAGTTCTTGAAACTTCTCTAATGTGTTGCAATGCTCAGGGAGCACCTCACAAAGCATGTCCAGCCATTTGTAGAGCTCCTGCGTGTAGAAGTTGAGCAGCTTCTCCATATGCTCGTCACGCATTTCCTTGGTTGTGCAACAGTACAGCAGATTGGCAATGTCCAGAGCAATGGAACTGTAGCGGATTAGTTGAAAGTCAATCAGTGCCACCTCGAGCACATGTTGGTGATCCTCCGGATCGTAGCGGTACAAAAAATTATTGGCCCAACAATCCCCGTGACAGATGGCAGATAAAGGCGATTTGGCGCTAGCCAGCTCCACCATCTGGCCAAAGAAAGAAGAGCTCTCCGCAAAGTTACGCAGCGCCTGTAAATACTTCGAGTCCGCCGGAAGCACATCGGACACCATCTTGATGGCATTCTTCGTTAGCATTTCGTAGTAGTTGCGGTACCAGCTGGTGTTGGCCGTGCAGAATATGCCCTCGCTAATTTGGCTACACATCTTTGTGAACTCCAGCGGGTGCTCAAACTTGTAGGCCAAACTCAGTGCGTGCAGCTGCGCCACCTGCACCATTACGGACTTCACCTCCTGCACACTAAGGCCCTTGTGACGATCCGGCATCTCGAATCCTCGAACACGTAGGTCCTCTGGAAAAAGTAATATGCTAATGAAAGAATAAAAGCAAAAGATTGAATACCCTTGCAGAACGTTAACAGATCTGGCAGCCTTGGCATGTACCGTTAAATACAGCAAGAGTGTGGCTTAAGTTAATTGAATTGAATTACCCATAATGAGCAAGTCTTGCCTCGCTATGTAGCATTTGGGAATGGAGTTAAATAGATGCGCCTCGACGCTGGTTTTGCTGGCCTGAAACTTGCTGAGCTCTGGCATCAAGGTGTTGTAAAACTCAACTTCATTGCTGGTCAGGATACGGATTTTAGATAGTCAATGCTTTACATTCATTTATGAAGCCAACACTCACCGAAACAGTCTGTCGCTTTTATAGGCCTCCCTTGCAACCACACTCTCCGGCATCACCTTGCAGATAACGTTCTGCTCCCATTTGCATTTGCAGCCGTCTAAAGTTTGGCGCTGCCCACTCAACTGGATGCGATACAGTGCTGCCGTATAGTTGTCGCCCCGATCGGAGCCAGGCGCTAGCTAATGAATGAACAAACACATGTATATATGTATGTATGTATGTGTACATCAGTTACGCTAGCTCCCTGTCCCACTAACCCACCTTGAATGCCTCGATTTGTACATCTGGGTCGACGTGTTTGTACAACTCTTGAAATGTGTCTAAGGTGAGAACTTTTTCGGTTCCGCTAGCCCCTGCCGTGACTGTCGTTGTTGTTGTTGTCCCCGCTGCTGTTTTCGGCGTTTCGGTAATACCCATTTTAAGCAGTATTTCTCTCAGCTTATTTCAGTATTGAAGCCAATACCAGTCGACAATCAGACGAAACAACTGCGTGGCCTTTTTCTCCTTTATTCTCTTATTGTTTAAATTAATGTTAACTTTAGTTTAAATTTCGGTACAAGCTGAACTTTTACAATTTACTTTAAGCGTTTATTCATCGATTTTGCGCGAACACATGTTTTTCCCACATTGCTTTTCTGTCGTCCTTTGTAAAAATACGCATGACAAGGCCAAAATACCAGAAAATAATGCTCTCGTCCTTGTGACAAGCGCAGTTGGCAGCCCCACATAAGAGCTTTAAAGCTCCAGTGGCGCGGGTTGAGCTGTAAAGTTTGAATTCAAAAATTTCAATCTGATTGCTATTATTATCTTTATTTGATACAGAAAAGTTATATTATGTTTGTATTTGTGTTTAATTGAGCCCATTAAGTGATAGCTTAGAAAAAGTGAACATTGGATGTTTTTTTACTGACGGCAGGGTCCGCAGTGCTGTTAACATTCGAGAATGAACCGTTATTATCGAGTTCGGCTTAGGGCGTTTCGAACGCCTTGACTACAAAATATGTATGTGTGTGTGTATGTATTAAAACACTAACGTGTCATCGAATTAGAAATTTTTATCGATTAACTTTTTCTATCGATATCTTATTAAGTCATTCAGTGCGGATTCTACGGCTGATGCTCCGCTGTGACTAGTCCCATGTCCTGCTGCATCTCCAAAGAAAGTGGCAACGGCCGCTGTGGCCAGGTACGTCGCTGCAGAAGATGCTGCCCACTGGCCAGCTGCTGGTGCAGTGCAGTGATGCTGGGATAAATGTGCTGCTCCACAAACTCGGCCACAGTATGTTCGTCATAGACTTCCCACAGAAGCTGCTGTGACTCCCGCGCCATTGTGCGGAGCTCCTCGATGAGCAGAGGAGTACGCGCCGTCAGCTCGTAGATGCGCAGCGGAGAGCTGAAGTTGTGACGGACATTGTAGTCCGACAGCCAGGCACTGCGCTCCCGCGTGTGCTGCAGATAGGAGGACACTTCGGCCAGCTTGTCGTAGAGCCGCAAGGCGTACTTGAAGACCAGGTGACCAGGATAGCTGCAAACGGCGAAGAGTTGATTGTAATGTGCATTCGGGTGTAGTTCTAGCCAGGGATGGCCAGAGCGCCGGCTATCCGGCTGGAAGACGCAGTGCAGCACACGTAGCAGCTCATTATCCCGTGGATTGGTGCTGAAATAGCCCTTGGACACTGTGGACAGTGATGTCATCAGGCTGGGCATGCCAACGGGCAGCAGTTCGCAGAGCACGGCAAAGTGATCGTAGCGCTGCCAACCTGTCAGCGCCAGACCCCGCAAACCCTTTGCGAAGCGTCCACCCTCCTTGGCAATCACCGCCAGCCAGCGTATGTTGTTTTCCAGATGCTGCTGCAACGGCGGCACCAGCAAGCTCTCCCCAAAGGCACCTTTGTAGGCGGATGCCGCCCAGGCGCTGGGAAACACCTTGGCATAAGTGTCCCACAACTGCGGCTGGATAAAGTGATAGATATCGCTGGCATACACCCACACCATAGGCTCCACATAGCTGCCGATCTGCGAGTTCTGCAGCTCACTCAGCGTCATCTCGCGCAGTTGATCGTCCCAGATAACCACGTGCAACTGAGGCCAGCGTTGACGCACAAAGTGTGCCAAGCTGATAACATGCGAAAGAAAGAGTTCACTGCGTAGTCTTTGCCTGCAGAGGGAACACTCGCCCATGCGCTGCACCTCATCGCAGCCGATGTGCAGATGCGTAAACTTTATGGGCAGCTCTGGCGTCGATGGCGTGGCATTGGCCGAGGGCCGCATGTGGAACTCAATCACCTGGGTCAGCATTTGCTCCAGCAGCGCCATACTATGTGGTCGACTCGGGCAAATCGACTGTGGACTCTCGGGTAGCTCGCGTAGGTGTTCGAATTGTGATAGCTTTAGGGCATATTCCAGGTGGCCAAAGGTTTGCACCAAGGGCATCACGCTTAGTCCGTGTTCTACCCATGCGGTCTCCAGAAAATCCTTTAAAATAAATGTTTAAAAACCGCACAAAATAATTAAAAAATTTCGGCCACTATCATCGATAAGTACTTATCGAAGTATTTACATTAATTAGTGTTTAGTAATGTATTGTTATTTATTTAAATATTTCAAATTTAATATTTATTTGTACTGCCATACTTACCGCACAAATCGAATGCGTTAAATAAATGTATCGCAAGTCGATTGATTCAAATGGCTTTATATCAAATTCACAGCAAACGGAATAGAAAAAGGAATTTAAAATTACCTTTAGTTCGCTCTCCTTGTAGGCATTGTGCGCGGCCAGAGGCTGCAGTGCTCCGCTATAGGGAAACATGTCCTCGTACTCGATGAGCAGTCCCGTGGCGCCCAATGCACGCAGCACGGGCAGCAGCTGCTTGAGAAAGCTTAACTTGGGTGGTGCGCCCTTAAGATCCAAATGCACCAAACGCTCAGCGGGCGCACGTGGTCCATCCGGACCAATGCCTGCGACTGTGGGCACACCCATGCGTTGCAGCTCGTGCTCATATTGTGTCTGACGCTCCGCAGAGGAGAGAATGCGATCATCCTCCGCATTGGCATTGAGCTCTTCCATGACTGCGTTGCGTTGACGCTGCTGCTGTTCGAGGATTTTCAGTCGCTCCTGTTCGAACAGGTAACTTTCGGCCAGTGGTAGCGGTGCCTTCTTTGCCTGCGTGGGACGCACAAATCTCACGTTGCCCAATAAACTCTGTGCCACTGGCGCCAATTGCGGCGGCCCCGGAGCACGCTCAGCGTAATCCTTTTGACGTTCAGCGCGGAGAACACGATTCGCTTGGGCAATCAACTTCTGTATAATGTGCTGACCGTAATCGGTCTCACTGGACCGGGCTGTCTGCTGCTGCTGCTGCAGTTGCAGCTGTTGCTGTTGATGTTGTTGTTGCTGTTGGGATAAAGCTGGCAGCTTCTTTGTTGTATCCACCAAAATGGCCCATGTCCAGAGGCCAAGCAGCACCAGACCGGAGACCAGTAACAAAACCGAAAGTTTGCGGCGCCAAATAAATATCAGCAAATTTGAGTGCATCTGCAGGGGGAAGTAGACGAGAGAGAAAGAAAGAGAGAGAGAGAGAGAGGCATCTTATAACTGAGACCAACAACAACACAAACAAAGCGGCCCTCTGCTTTTTATAAATATTTGACGAGCCAACAAGTAGCCCCCGGAGTTGTGCTACAAATTCAGCCTGAGCTGCTGCTGCGGAGGCTCATTGAGGTTAAGAGTGTTGTGGCTGTGGTTCTTCTAGTGGTTGTTCTTGTTGTTGTTGCCGCTGCCGCTTTTGTGTTTGTTTTGTGTGCACACATACACGAACATATGTGAGGAAGGCGAAACTGCAAGCTGATTTAAGAAGGGGCAAGCAGTTGAAGAAGGGGACGAACATTTTGATAGTTTTCACAGCAATGGAATCTTATTTTCCTGAGAACGCATGCCAGGTTGGCCCCTCATGAGTTTCCAGCATTCTAATTAACTGCGATCAGTATGCAGCTTACGGGGGAAGCCGATTTGCAATGCAGACAAAGCCCAAAATCCAATTATTGACCCAGTTGGCAGGCAGCTGTTCCCCCTCTACGTCCAACCAACCGCTCGGCACTATCCGAGCAGCTGCTGTATGTGTGCTAGCATGTGACTTATCGCTGGCTTGTGCCAAAAATGCCGCTCTACGAAAACACTGGCAGCGGTCTCCTTGCCCACTCCTCTGCCCACTCGACATACCCACCAGACTATGCCAGTTGCCGTCACAATGTGCCGTTTTAAAGCGTCCTGTCTTTGTTCTCCCTCTCTCTATATTTATATAATATGTCTTTCTTCTCCTGTTTCACTCCGTTGTCTGTGTAGGTTCCGTTTGAATTTCAGAACAGAATTGAAGCAAACACAAACGTCGGACCCAACAGGGTGTCAACCTAATGCGGCCCCAACTCGGGTGCCGCCGCTCTGTCATCTGTCTGCTTTGCTCTGGCTCCTGTGGCTCCACTGTCCCACCGCCTCTGCTCCGCCCTTCTTCCATGTCGATTCAGTAACATTTGAGGCTTTTATGCCGGGACAATGTGCTAATTGCGCACGCAGTGTGGAGGTCCCAACTATTTTCGGAACAGTTTATAAAATGAAATTTAATTGCATCGCCAGCCGCAGGAACAATTTGCACAGTTAGGGTCGTTTCTCTTCGGGGTTCTCTCACTCTCTTCCATTCAATGTTGCAATTTAAGCGACGCTTGTAGTGAGAGGAAAAATCGAAAAGCGATGAAGTGCTCTGCATTGCTAGCTACGCCCACGCTCCCATGCCCCCAACTGGTTACCGCCCACCTCGAACAACACAATTTGGCAAAACGCCACAGGCAAGGGCAACCAGAGCAAAAAACAGGCGACTTCAATGGAGCTGAAAGAACACAAAATACCCTAAATGCATTCTGAAATATTGTATATGAGTGAGCTTTCTATCGAAGGGGGAAGTTTTCCTTCTAAAGCCCTTACTCATGTCAACTGTAACGAAGTTGGATATACCCCAGACGATAGCGAAACAGTTTTGAAATCCTTAAAGCCGCTTTGCTTCGCTTTGCTGGTTGCCCTCGTTTGCAATTGAAAATGCACTCTGGCATGCAATGTACGATTTTCCCTGTTGCCTTTAAGGCGAATGCTGAAAACTGGAGAAAGCAGATGGAAGAGCGGAAACTGCAAACTTACTTAACGCGCATTAAAGTCAAGTGCATTAGCATGTAAAATATTGCCGGAGCTTGAGCGAGCGAAGCTTCTTCTCCTCCTATCATAATCGGCAATTAGGCAATTTAACGCCTTATTAACGGCCATTAGCTTGAAAAATCTTCCATCTTCCATCTGCAAGCATTTCAAAGCACGCTCCAAAGCACGCCGACAAAAACTAAACCATGTTCAAGGCGCAGGCAGCGTTGCTAGACCCTATGAAAATGTTGCATTTAAAACCTTCAGTGTTTATAGTCCGATCGGATTGCAATTTGGAGGAAAGGTAGATCTTACAGCCAGCTAACAATATACAAAAGCAGAAAATCTGTATCTTTAATACATCGTTTACAAAATAAATTAAGAAGTGTAATTATTGATGTGAAGTGTAATTTGAACTGAACTAAGGAAGCGAATGATATACAGGAACCCTAATACAAATTTGATAACTCTAGGTTTCATAACAACTGAGATCTCTGCGGTCACACATATGGTCATGGCAAAATAAACTCTGCTTGTAATCTTGATCATGAAATACAAGAGATAATTCCATCAAACACCTTAGCTTCATTAGCCAATACTTGAATAATATCATTAAATGATTTATCATCTAGTTACAGATAATGGTACATATAATGTAAGGGTATTAGTTCTTCGACATAACTTAGTTAATCTTTCTTTCCTAGTTTGTGATTGCTCTATAAATTGTAATTGGAAAAGTTGCTGCATAAACTTGCAAATTATACGACAATTGTTGCACAATTCGGTCGTGGAAAATGAACAAAAAGCCTGAAACCTACCCATAGCTACGGCTCCCTACTCCTGTGGACCAAAAATCCCTATAAAAGCTGTCACTGGCAAACAGGCAGGCTTAAAATGGTTGGCTGCTCCTTTGGCCGGGCAAAAACTGTCGCACATTATAGCCACGTACTTCGTTACCTACCTACTCCAAAAGTGCATTAAAACTGGCAAAACTTAGAGAGGTGAGAGGCGGAAACAGCAGCAGACGGCAAAGACAGTGACCAAGAGAGCGCATTATTTAGAGCGCAGTAGAAATCTCGGCGCCTTTAACTATGAAACACTTAGTTTCGGTTGCGCGCAAAAAAAGGCAGATGCCATGGGGAAATCCACAGCAAGGACACATTGACACCGCGTTTGAACACACACTTATGGCGTTGGGTATTTTAACGTTGCTCAACATTGCCATATTTTTTAGATATTAGTGTGACCATTATTACATTAATTTCACAAAAGATTGCAACAATAAACCTATTTAAAGCTACTTTTCATTCATTTTTACAGGGCATCGTTTAGTCGAATCCTTGCAATTGTCACCGGATATAGTTGCTGGCTCTCGGTGTCAGCATGTCTGCCTGCCTGGGACACATAAAACGGCGCATGACGCTCGTGTTTATAATTTGAAATAAGTTTTTCCTGCACTTTAGCGCAGCGTAGACAGGACATTTTGTTGCCATTGTTGGCCATAGTTTGTTGCACTGATTTCTAAAAGGCATCCCACATTCCCGTACACCCGTTTACAGTCATGTAGCAAAGATAGTGGGACGTGATATTCTCTGTTTCATATTTTCTGTTTTTCGAACGTTTTCTCTGTGTGGTCAAAGATTTGTTTTGTGGTTTCCTCATCAGGTCGAACGTGTGCGGGGTTTTAATAACTTGTTCAGAACATTTGATTTAATCGAATTTCGTTTCTGTCTTTTCAATGCATCGTGCTCTGTTACATTGTTAGGCGCATGATTAATGGTTGCCGTATGCAAAATAAAGCCATTTGTGGGGTTATGTCGGATTAATGGCTACCAGATGCATAACAATGCTCTCTGTGAAATTACGTCGAATCTGTGGGACTACACCATCAATAACCAATATGTAATCTGTCTGTAATCCATCAACATTAATTTCAATTTATGTGAATTGCATAAATGTTCTGTGTCAATAATTTCGAAATAATTTTATAAATGCAGAAGACGGGGAGTAGTGTATTTAATACGGCATTATGTAGACTTAAATTGTACGGTGAATTTTGATTCTATTATATAAACTTTATATTATAAAGTGACAAAGTTGTATACTTAAATTTATTCATTTTTCCTTTCGTTTTCTTTCACTCTGTCTCTCTCTCTCTCTCTCTCTCTTTCTCTGATTTTAATTGTTGTGAAATTCGCTGGGCAAGAAGATAAACAAAACACAATAAATGGCGAAACATGCGATGTAAGAACAATACAACAATGCTGGTCATTTGTTTACATATTTATTTAAGAGTTAAGCAATTTTAACTTTTCTTTTTGTACCAAGCGTTATTTGTGTATTGTATTTGAGTTTGGCTTTTAAAGGATTGTTTCTACCCTGCAATAATATGAATCGGGTGTGTGCCAGGAGACTAAAAGGAGTACACTAGGGGTTTACGTATGTATATTGTACAAGTCGAGCATTCCCAATTGGGGCAGTTACACTTCTTAATTCCAGTAAAATCCATTAAAAAGCCTTTTTGCTTAGTTGCCTGTTGATTGTTCCTGTTCATACCCTTCCTCCCACCCTCCCCCTTTTCAACAGGAGTAATAGGGTTGCCGCCTCTTCGGGTGGAGATGACAGCGAATGACATCCAAGCGAGCAACGACAACAAAATGTTAACTAATGCAGTCTCTCTCACACACTCTTCCACAGACACACACACGTTTCAAAGCTTTTAACGATTTGCCATCCTCGCCTAGCCAGAGAAATGACAGGCCCAGAATCCCAGCGATGCAATGGCTCAATCTAATGGTATGCACTCCGAGTCCTGTTCCTGATTGATGTTTATGAATTATTGAGCGCACAACTAGAAGCTTCTACGTCCTCTTATGATCCCGCTCCCCTACTCTCTAGATGCCTGCTCACAGATGCTGTTTGAGGCTGCAACTAAGTAGGAGCGGTTAGGGCAGCCATCCACAGAAACTGATGGATCGGAGCTGGAATCTCGCAATATTCACCATCCGTTCCTGCACTCATCCTTGCATGTTTGTTACGTAGAGTAGTTTACTAACTAACAGAATAATTCCATGGAATTGTATGCAATAAGAATGTTTTATTAGAGAAAAGTGATCGATAACAAATTTAATAATCGAAGAACGTTATAGCAATAACAAGTATAATATCTAACAAAAATTAAAGCGATTGCACATAAGAAAGTTAAGTAAAAGTCAATCCAAAGTAGCAAAAAATGAAGTTCTTAGTAGTGGGAGAACAGCCTGACCCCAACAATATTATTAATAAATATCAACATAGTATGCATATATAGCGCATCAAACTAACAAGAGCGCTTTAAAAACATACGCAAACTTTGCAATCATCTTTGACTACTATTGAAGTTGATGAAGTTGATATTGGGTCAAATATTCAGAAGTAAACAAACTTTTGTTTGCACCAACTATTATTGGAAAAGTTATGTTTAAATAACGTATGTGCGAAGAGATACCCTAGTCCTGAACCTCATTCACGTAGCGCAAACTCTTCAAAAATATTAGATAACAGTTCCACTTTACTCACTTCCCAACTAATCGGTAAACATGTTAATAACATCAAAACTACTTTGTAGAAACGTCTTCAAAGTAATTCAATACAATCTCTGGCACGCAGCATAACAATTCTGACTCAATTGCATAGTTACCCACTTTAAACTCCCACAAGTAGTTTGGCGACGTGTAAATCGATTTGTTTTCCCAACAAGTCGCAACCGCAGCAACTAATTTATATCGCAATGCGGACACGCGCCCCTTAGATCCGGCTAAGCTTGGAGCAAGGATGATGGCGACAGCAGTTACTTGTCTTGCTACTTATGTTATCCCGCCTTTAAAATTAATTAATACCCTTACTGTTGTTGTTGTTCTGGTTTCCGTTTCTGCACTGTTGCAACAATGGCACAGCGGGAGTAGTGCATTTGTCTGTCGTAGGTTCAGCTTAGGCTACGGTTTTCGCAAATGAGTTACGAAGGATGGAAACACAGAGAGTAGAAGCGAGAATGCAATTAAAACATTTTTGCACCAATTTGCAGTTTGCCTGACGCAAAATGAACATGAAAACAAATAGAAAACATTTACTATAAGATTCCTAGGCAGACCTTGCCTAAATGCTCGTCCCATAACAAACTCAAATCTGTATATGATGATACTATAGTAATTAAATAGCAATTTAAAAAGTCAAATTCTGGTTATTTTTTATATATTTAGTATTTCAATTAGCTGGCAACACTGAAATGAGAAATGTTGAAAAAAGACAATATGACAAAGCATAACGATCAGACATGTACACATACCCACATACACACACAAAATTAAAGATACGTATACAAGTTACTTTTAATATTTTAACTAGCTGGCAATAAGCAGTGTTATAGAAAGACAAAATTACATAACATAACGATCAGGCACGCATATACAAACACAGACTATATTAAGGATGAGTAAGCAAGTTACTGCAACTTGCAGAAGATGTGACGCAATTTGCTTTTCTTCCAAATGAGAAAATTGCATTACAGTTGCCGCTGTTTCCTTTAATGTTATTTTTACATGTCGCCTGCTGCTGCAGCACGTAGCGCTTTTTTGCCGTTGAATATTTTCGTTGACGCTGTCGCTGGCGCTGTTGCTGCAAAGGCGCGTGGCTACATTACCAACACGAAGGGGGCAGACAGTGGTCAAGTAAATATAACACGCATTGTGCCTCCCACATCTGGCAGGCCAAAGGAACGTAGAATGGACATATAAGTTGGGAGAAGAGGGCAGGAAAGGTGCTACTTTCCGGTAAATGAACACAACGCTGGCAATACTAGCAATCACAATTGAAGCACTAGGCGCATTCTGTTATTGTTTTTAAGTGGAAAGAAATTAAAAATTGCAGATTTTAGTTTTGTAGAAGTGTAGGTTTTTCCCACTTAACAATTATATATTTATTTTATTTTTTAAACTGCTGGCAAGACCCATGTGATATGACACTACAAAGAGAGTAAAAGGGTAACGTTCAACAGAGTTCTTCCACATGTGGCACCCGTGGCAATATGTGCCAGAGCCCGGTCTACTACAAAAGATTCTGTTTCCGATTTTTTAACGTTGCCAACGTTACTCTTTTCCTTCTTTTTGTCTCTGTTAAAGTTGCGGCTTTTGCCATTCCTCTCTTCGGTATTCTAATGTACTATGGAGTCCAATTAACTCTAGAAATCTTTTTAACATTTAAAATATGTTCACCAGAGCACTGAAATAGCTGCAATAACTCGTAACAGAAACGGAAAAGAATAACATAAATTCCAAATGAGGTGAAAATGTTGGAAAAATCTCTAAATGTTGAGCTTTTTTTACTTCCCTATTTATGCATGCAAAGAATATAAGCAATTATCTCTCTTCATTATGTTACGGTGCGTTATACTATGTGGTTTTGCTCCACAGTACTTTGTACCCTATTCTCTCTGCGTATGTTCTTGTATGTGTGTACATATGTATGTGTATACGCAGTGATGTGCATGTCCGTGCGTGTGTGTGTTTTCTTTCTCCTGCGTTTATGGGAATTTATAAACAAAAATGTGCTGCGTGGTTCTCGGCGTTGCCGTATGATAATTTATGCGTGTGCCCATGTGTGTTTCTGAGTATGTGTATGTATGTATGTGTAAAAGTCAGTTTGTGTATTATCCGAGCTGCAGTGCTAATGAAATATTTAATTTTCATTTTTGCCCCTGTCAAAAACTAAAGTAAATTAACTTTGTCGGGCGTTTTAATTAAGCGATTAAAAAATCTGTAAAATACACCACCATCACACCGCTTGTGGTGTGGGTAAAATGTGTGTCATAAAATTGTGGGAAAATAAATTAGACGATAATGATCGGCTTACCAGCATAACCCAATTTATGCCGATAGCGATTTAAATGCATTAATCGAAAATTTGCGAGGGCAGCATTAATACTAAGAGGAATAGTAGTAGAACGTAAGTATATGTACATATGTATGTTAATGCAATAGTAGTAGAGCGTAGTATATGGAATTGTAATAAATGTTGCCTACTTTTGCGGGTCAGGGAACAAAGCACATCGCATAAATCAGTTGTCATCTTCTCGTTCAATGGCAATTGAATTACGAGTGCAATCCTGAAAGCACAGCGGAAGTGAAGATAAAACGACAGCCCAGCACATAGAAAATAACACGATAGCTGCCCTGCCTGCCAACAAGAAATTGCATCCTTACTCCATGACACACTGCTAACATGCTCGCATCAAGCACAGCTGCTTCTGGCGATTGTGTGTGTGCGTGCCTGTGTGTATTGGTGTGGGGTGAAGAAGCTATTCTGGAAAATTAGCTGGCTTGTTGAAAGCTAAACTGCTGCATATGTATGACTTAAACAATCAACAAAATGTTAAGTCATTTGTCTACAGCATATTTAAATGTCACCTGTCAGGCATTGCACAAATCTCTGTATAATAGCTGCTGAAATGGGAATTTAATTATTTAATTTGCAGTTGCATGAACAGGAAACAGTCTGGAAATAATTTCCAATTTAATTCTCTGACCCCAGCAATGGCTTAGGGACAGCTGTAAGCCATCGTTAGGTCAACCTAATTAATCGATCATGGCATTACACCACACTGTATTAGAGTTTTTACGCTAAATGAATGTTGAAATGTTATCGATCACTGTCTAACGAACTGTGTGTAAGCGATTTGACATTGTTTAGAATTAAGAATGATTTCAAAACATTTTCCGACTAAAAACCAACAGCGGAAATATACAAATTCGAGTAAGGTTTGCGGAAAATATAACTGACGGTCAAACTGTCATCATCTGTGCAAATACTCGGAATGCATAAGGGAGTTCGGCTAAAGGATTTACTCTTACTAAGCAAATCTGTCAAATAAAACTTGACGAAAGACAATTGATAAATTGCCCCAGCGACCCATTATTTATTTCAAAAAAACCTTGGTGAAGTTTATGATTAATGCTTTAACATTTACCCAATAAATTTAACATTAAATTATAAATATATTATAATATAAACACAGCATTCACGTTTCAACATAAACAAAATAAAACCTAACCTTTTGATTGATTCTCCACGCGTCGAATAATTTTAATTCAAATTTATAATTAATTAACTACAACATTAATTAGCTGCATGACTTTCACTAGAAGCACGTTCACGTCCGTCTTTAAACAAGGCACAAGAAATGAGAAATCGAGAGATTGCAAATTGCAATCTATTTTGATGAACCCGTGGCACACTCCGCTGCCACGCACAGTTGCAGTTGCACTGTTTCTGTTTACACCACGCGACTATTTGGCGGCAAGGCAAAAGGTTCTTGCGCACTGGTTGTCATTTAAAAAAGCTTAATTTTGACATTCTAACGTGTTTTTTGTAAGCGGTATTAAGCTGCCCTGTACAAAACTCGTACCAAAATTAGTTGTAAATATGTGCTTCCAATTTCGCAAAGAAAACTTATTTATTTAGCATTAAACCAATTAAAACGTTACAATAATAATAATAACAATTAACTAAATGGCTTTACTCAATGCTAACATTGGTAAATCACAATTTCAAATTTGAACCGTATTAGAATATTACTCTAATATCGATATGCATTCGCCGACTTTTCGATTACCCGATAGTTTTTGTCCCTGGCGGCATATACTTTATAAAATAACAAACAAGCTGACAGCAAGTGCAATATATAGTATTTTTTACTGGATTAAATTAAAATTAATTTCCTTATTATATACTCACTCATTTGCACTTTTTTATAATAAGCGCAACAACCACAGAACCGAATGCAATATCGACGCACTCGCACTTAAAGGTACCAACACATACACACAAAACATGTACATAAGAAAAATGAAAGAGAGGGAGAGTATAAAGAATGGGGGAATAACAAAATGAGTAAAATGCCGGAGAAACGGTGATGCCAGACTAAACTTTACCGGCCAAAAATGGTTAAAATATTAAAATTAAAGAGTTTTCACAATTTTATTTCATCAGTCATGATAAATTATTATCATTCGATTTTAATATAGTGGCATTCCGTCACAAAAACAAGTTCTAACTAATGAATTAATCTATGTTACTTTATTTACCACTCTGGCAACCCTGTGAGAATATGGTGCGTGCGAGAGAGACAAATGGTATATCACGCGCAAAGCACTTATCAAAATAATGAGCAGAAAAAGTGTTGGTTTGTTCGTTCCTTCCCACCACATTCGCCATTTGAAACGCGACGACGAGAAGACTTCGACGACGACAGCGCAACTTGTAGCAGTGAAAATATTTATACAAATAATTTGCTGTCTAAAAATCTAATAAGTTAATAATTAATTAAAGTGAAAATGTAAACGCAGTGTTTGTCAATGAAATGAAATTCATTTAAAATGTATTTCAACGCAATAACTCGCCGTGAAAATTTCGTCGTACAGGCAAAAAAGAGCCGATTTTTAGTGGAAGAAGAAGCAGCAGCAGTGAAGGCAGTAAAAGCAATCGTCGACTACGACGACGAATACACGGACAAAGAGTAGTGTGAACGAAAAGTGTGTTAAAAGAAAACTTGCAAAAATTGCAGCAAAAACAACAATAAGAGAGGCGAAAAGTGTGTTTAGAAAAGAAATTAAAAACACACGAACATACACACACACAAACACGCGACACACAACAACAAAAACATACATACTTATACAAATTCATATACAATCGCAAATTTGAGAATTGGTGCAAAAAGCTGACAAGCGCGCGGTTTAATAATAAACAGTAATATGTATGTATGTTACGCGAAAACATATGAGGTGCCGCAAAACGACGAAAAATCAATGAAATTGTAATAAAATTGCGTATTTCGTATTTTGCGCTCTCTTCACTATCAACCAACCTCCATCCCTGTTTCTTCTATATTGTCAGTCTCTATGAGCGCCCTCTCTTGTTGATTTTGTGATAAAATTGCAATCAGCAGCGACCACAACAATAAAAACATTTGCCACCCAAAAGTAGCTCAACCACATAATATTCAAAACATATGCATATACTTAAATATATATACAACTTACTCTAATACAAGGTGCGTATGCAACAACAGCAACAATAATAATAACGAAAACAACAATCGTACTGTGGTTATACATTTGTTATTAATATGAACGTAATATAACGTGTGAGAGAAAGAAAACCCGCGTAGAAATTTTGATGACGTCTTCATCGAGATACCAATTGATAGTTTTTTGTTATATTCGAGCCGAAAGAAGAAAAGTATGGTATGGTATCGTAGCGTATGTAGAGTGTGGTACATAGAGTTGGAACCTACATATCTATGTGCACGCTTATATATGCACATACACATACTTACTACTGTTTGGTCGACGACCGGTATTTTTTAGTCCCACGTAGTAGCCCAGCATGCCGTGATACTGCTTCTTCTGCTGTTGATTAACAGTAACAACAACTACATGCACAACGGAAGCAGCAGAAGCAGAAACCTAGAAGAAACTAGCAACAGCAATATAAAAAGTGTAGCTGTCAAGCGAATTGTGATGTGTAGTCAAATTTGAATAGGCAGCAAAGAGTTGACAATGAACGAACCAACAAGAAAGAAATTTCATTTTTACCTGTGCTGTGTGTGAGTGAGGCATGCCTCAAGATAAACACCGACTAAGAGTAAAAAGGACATACATATAAATATTGGTATTTGGTAAAAATTTTTGGAAGTTATTCAACTATTAAAGTAGCAATCTTCAGAGTTACATGCAGAAGAATTAAATTAATTTCGGTATGGTGGCCCATAGTAGGATCCATAAAATCTATATTAAAATCAACTTTACAAAATGGATGTAAAATGTAGTTATTCTATTAGTCAAAAGATCAATCAAAAAGTCTTATAACAATTAAAAAATAAAAAAAAATAATCTACGTTTACTAATATCATTAAAAAAAATTAAGTTATCGAAAATGTAGTAAAATAAAAATAATAAGTAAGATAATTATGAAGCACCTTATGCTGTTTTGATAAATACGTTCTATACTTATTTAATGATCAACTAATAAATATTGAAGCACAATTTAAAGCAATTAAATTTACATTCAAAGTGAATTATAAGTTTGTCAAAAAAGTTTTTTTTTAGTTAGGAGCTTACCCAATTCGAAAAACATAATTGTAAATGGGTACAGTGTTACAGAATGTGTCCCCGTCTGGGCATCTCACCTTAACGCGTGCTTATTTTCCCACTGCACTGTCAATAAAATCATAAAATCTACGACGCTGCTCCACTGTACACAACAGCAGCGTACACGAAATTTGATTTGAATATACAATTTGACAGCAGGCAGCGCGCGCGGCAGCGATAGCAGCAGCAGCCGATTCTGTTCCTTGCCTTTTCCAACCTACAAACAGAGCATCACTCACACACCTGGTGAGCAAATAGGCGAACACACATAAGCGAATGGAACGACGCACAAAAGTGTGTGCAAAAAGTTAGCGTGCCCTTGTGTGGTACCAGTAAATGTATTCTTATTGGTAATATTGTCTATTAGATATTTTATTTTTTAATAATTCTTGTAAAATAATTATTAAATAATA
The DNA here is from genome assembly GCA_018903675.1 of Zaprionus capensis. Taxonomy (NCBI): domain Eukaryota; kingdom Metazoa; phylum Arthropoda; class Insecta; order Diptera; family Drosophilidae; genus Zaprionus; species Zaprionus capensis. The sequence continues at coordinate 7,915,704 of JAEIFN010000011.1, forward strand.
CAGTTTAAAATATTCACAATAATAGAAGATTGACACGTGTGCCATATCTTTTGGTCGAAAATGTAGTAAAATAAAAATAATAAGTAAGATAATTATGAAGCACCTTATGCTGTTTTGATAAATACGTTCTATACTTATTTAATGATCAACTAATAAATATTGAAGCACAATTTAAAGCAATTAAATTTACATTCAAAGTGAATTATAAGTTTGTCAAAAAAGTTTTTTTTTAGTTAGGAGCTTACCCAATTCGAAAAACATAATTGTAAATGGGTACAGTGTTACAGAATGTGTCCCCGTCTGGGCATCTCACCTTAACGCGTGCTTATTTTCCCACTGCACTGTCAATAAAATCATAAAATCTACGACGCTGCTCCACTGTACACAACAGCAGCGTACACGAAATTTGATTTGAATATACAATTTGACAGCAGGCAGCGCGCGCGGCAGCGATAGCAGCAGCAGCCGATTCTGTTCCTTGCCTTTTCCAACCTACAAACAGAGCATCACTCACACACCTGGTGAGCAAATAGGCGAACACACATAAGCGAATGGAACGACGCACAAAAGTGTGTGCAAAAAGTTAGCGTGCCCTTGTGTGGTACCAGTAAATGTATTCTTATTGGTAATATTGTCTATTAGATATTTTATTTTTTAATAATTCTTGTAAAATAATTATTAAATAATACAGTTTAAAATATTCACAATAATAGAAGATTGACACGTGTGCCATATCTTTTGGTCGGCAGTGTAGCACTTGTGCCGTTTTGTCGACAATGCGCGCGCTCCCTTTCTCTCTTTCTCTCTCTCACACGCGCTCAAGCCGCAGCCGCACTCAATCACACATACACACACACACATGGACACGCACACATGTTTGCTTTTTGCAACACACACACACGTATACAATCGCACGCATACTCACTCATATTTGGCTCTCTTTGCTTATATATTTTTTTTTCTGTTTTCAGTGGTTGTGCAAGAAGAAGCAGCAACAGTCAGGCAAAATACCTGAAAAAATAAACGGTAAAACGAAGAAGTAGCGACAGCTAAGCAACACAGCAGAGCAGAGCACAGAGAGCAAGTCAAGGCAGCGCGCTAAAAGTTTATTGTAAAAATCAAAGTAAAAAGCACAAAGTGATTTTCTGATTTTCTGCTGCTGCTTTCGAACGAACGAACACACGTTAAACAAAACATAAAACAATAAAATATCAAAATGGTGGAAGCAATAGACTGGTGGAGAACGGCTGCGTGAGCAGCGCCGAGATCTGAGCGCCAATTATAAAATAACAACAACAACAACAATAGCAAGCAGCAGCAGCAAACAGTAATAAGAAGAAGAAGCAAGAAGAAAAAGAAGAGCAAAAAGCGAGCGCGCAACAGCCGCTGGAGGCGCACGAAAAAAGTAAAGTAAGAAACAAAAATTAAATAAAGTTAAAGTTGGAGAATCAACAACATTAACAGAAGGAGGAGCACTTATTCTCCACTACCAACAACAAAACAAACGCATCACAACAACAAAAGAAACATCAAGGAACAGAATAATGTACGGAAAATCGAAGACATCCGCGGTGCCGTCAGATGCACAGGCAAGAGAGAAACTGGCGCTATATGTTTATGAGTATCTTCTGCACGTGGGAGCCCAGAAGGCGGCACAGACATTCCTCTCGGAGATCCGATGGGAGAAGAACATAACGCTTGGCGAGCCACCGGGATTCTTACACACATGGTGGTGCGTGTTCTGGGATTTGTATTGTGCCGCACCGGAGAGGCGTGACCAGTGCGATCACAGCTCAGAAGCGAAGGCCTTCCACGACTACGGCTTTGTCAGCTCGGGCTACGGTGTCAATGGCATCGGACCTGGTGGACCACACAACGCTGGTGGCCCAGCGCCCAGTCCACTTGGCCAAATGCCTCCGGGTGGTGATGGCGGACCAATGGGCCCAGGAGGACCGATGGGTCCCAACTTTTTCCCAAATTCGACAATGCGGCCGTCGCCGCCAACGCATGCCTCGAGTCCACAGCCGCCGCCGTCGCAGATGATGCCGGGACAGCCACCGTTTATGGGTGGACCCCGATATCCAGGCGGACCACGGCCTGGCGTGCGGATGCAGGGAATGGGCAATGAGTTCAACGGCCCACCTGGACAGCCCATGATGCCCAACAGCATGGACCCAACAAGACCTGGTCCTGGTGGCGGCATGGGTCCAATGAATCCCCGCATGAATCCTCCGCGCGGCCCTGGCATGGGTCCCATGGGCTACGGTGGTCCGGGCGGCATGCGCGGTCCAGCGCCTGGTGGTCCTGGTGGCATGCCACCAATGGGCATGGGCGGTGGTGGCGGGAGACCGCCACAATGGCAGCCAAATGCATCGGCCCCTATGAACGCATACTCGTCATCATCGCCGGGTAACTACGGACCCGGACCTGGATCAAATGGACCACCCGGACCCGGCACGCCAATCATGCCTTCACCGCAGGACAACACGCAAGGCGGTCCCGTTGGCGGACCCGGCGACAGCATGTACTCACTAATGAAACCAGAATTCCCCATGGGTGGAGGCCCTGACGGCGGTGGCGGTGGTGGCGGACCCGGCGGCATGGGCCCGATGGGCGGTGGTCCTAATTCGATGGGCCCGGTACTTAATGGTGGCGGCGGAGGACCAGACGGTACCGGATTAGATGGCATGAAGAATTCACCAGCAAACGGGGGACCCGGCACGCCGCGAGAAGACTCCGGCAGTGGCATGGGCGATTACAATTTGGGCGGCTTTGGCGGTCCGGGAGAAAATGATCAAACGGAATCGGCGGCTATACTCAAGATCAAGGAGAGCATGCATGAAGAGGCAAAGCGGTTCGAGAAAGACACAGATCATCCGGACTACTTTATGCCATAACAACACCAACACCAGCACCATCAACACCAGCAACATCTCAGCACGATGGCAGCTGCGGTGGCAGCTGTTGTCGCCGCTGCAGCATCTGGTGGAAGTGGAGCAAGCAGCGCCGCTTCCATTGCAGCGGCGGCGCTCGGTGCGGCAGCTTCCAACCTGTTGAGTGGCGCCGGCACCAACACGAGTGGTGGCAGCAGCAGCAGCAGCAGCAACAACAACAATAACCAATCTGGCAATCCGACTGTGCCCTCTGGCGCGCACTTTGCAAAGGAACTCAATTTCTAAATAAGACGGTAGTGAAAATCCTTCGAGCATAAGCAGAAAGTAAAAGTAAAATAGAATGTGAACACTAAACTAATTATGATTGTAATATGTAATAGTCCAAAAAAGAAGATGAAACTAACGAGAATTGTGAAAATTGTAAACCGAAATCAACAGAACATAAACAAAACAAAATAATAGAAGCAAATAAGAAACAAAAGGCAAACGCGAAATATTTAAGTTCCCAAATTCAAATTGAAATTTCAAATGCAATTCAAAACAACCGATTCGATGCGAAACGGTTTAAAACAGAGACAGCGACCAGGTGGCATCGCTCGCCAGCGGTTTTTGGGGGTGTCCGTGACGGAGCCGCAAAACCACAAAGCAAAACTACTTAAAAATGCAATGCAATTAAATGAAAAGGCAAATGTAAAAGCAAAACAAAAACAACAATAGCATCAGCAGCAACAACAATAATTTTAGCAATTCTTCTGATTAGTTTAGTTGCGACAAGTCAACACTGTAGCCTCCACACTTACACTCTCTCTCAGATACACACGCAGTCTGTCTACTAATGTTTGTTTTTTTTTATTTAGCAATTTTAACAGTTTTACTTGCGCTTTGCATTGAGAAAGCAACAACAAATTATGAAATATTTAACAGCTACACCAATCTATGTACATTTTTCTGTTTGTGTGATTTTTTGCATATATTTACTTATATAGAGATATAAATAACAGATACCTTAGAATATAAATATTATTAAAATAATAATATTGTATTGTAGAAACATGAGAGATGGCAACAAGATGAATTTTTGGTTAAGCAAGTCTTAAAGGCGCAACAACATTGAGAGAGAATCCAGAAACAAAAGAGAATAAGAGAGAGACTATTTATAACATGGTAGAAAGGGAGCTAGCGTAGTAGCGAAGGATGACAAGAGAGGAGTAGGAGGATGAGGAGCATAGTTAGCATTATTATTGAAGATGTATATGTAGTCTGTAATAAACACACACACACACCCAACACACACAAAAACAGTAATGCGTAAAGCTCCGTTGCACAATGGCAGTATCTTTTGTATGTCTGAGTTTTCCTCAGTGTACGTTTTGAATTGTTTAAGGTGTTCTCTGTCTCTTTAATGTATGTTTGTAAATTGCGCTTCTCCATTTATGATGATGTACGTATTGTATGTTTTTTGTGTGAAACATAAATTGTTGAATTAAGTTCCTTCAACTGCCGCCTGGCAGCAACGAGCAATATTTATAATTTATCCATTTTTCGATTTCCGAAAACTTCATCGACTTCGTCGACATTGTGCATAAGGGCAGCGAAATAAATAAATATATATATATAAATAATACATACAGATTGCGTCGCATTGTATACGCATAATTTTTGCAAAACAACAGCTACGCATATAACTCTAAGGACTAGCTGTTTAATATGCATATAAATATATATATATAAATATAGTATATTTATAAATATTCTATTACTTAAAGCAGGCAGCAGGCAACAAATGTAGCAACCTAACCTATAAAGTTTACTTCGAAAATATCACATTAAAATAAAAGAAAATAAAAAAAGAAAACTGTACAAAAGTTAGTTAATGTTGGCTGTGGCTGCGCAGCTGATGTTAATAATATGCATAAAGTATATATACAGATATATTTGTAGCATATACATATATATGAATTAATTAATAATAGTATATACATACATATGTCTGTGCTTGCATCTTTTTCTCGACACAGCACATTCACATAAATAAGAAATAAAACCAAGAATCCGTAGAATTTAGATTTGAATGCTAACTTATAGGCGTAATACGACAACAGCAACAAGAGAAAAACAAAACTAAACTTAACTAAACTAATATAAAACAAAGGCAAATCAAAATGAAATTCATTGCATTATTAAAGAAATACCCCACACACACACAGAGAGAGATCAATTGATAATATAAATCAATTGCAAGTATAAAACACGAGAAATTCTATTTTAAATATTGTATGTATATGTTTATGTGTCGGAATTTGAAATATGTACGCGACAGATTTATATGGCATGTGTGTGCGTGCAACATGAATTATTATAGATTATATGAAAGGATGCCGCATCGATCGATCCGATCCGATCCGTGCGCAGGCAACACTTAAATAGTAACTAAGTTAAATCTATTATTATTATTATTATCGCTTTGAGTTGAAGCGTTTCAATTGCTGGAATTATATAAATGTATGTATGTTTAATGGCGCGACGTTTAGCAGGCAAACAAAAAAGGAAAAACCAGCAACAAATGAAAATAAAAGATTTCAACAGAAACAAAAAGCCCAGAAAAAATTGAAAAATCCCAATTGATTATAATAACAAAAAAACCCACAACAACAAAACAAAAATATGTTTAAATAAGTATTTTAGTGTTAATTATACAATTTACAAGAACACGAACACGAAAACAATATAATATAAAATGAAATAAAGTTTTAAAACAATATTTGTAAAAAGTATAAAAAGAGAATTGAATTATTTATAATTATACAAACAAGCAGACTTTTGTCCGAATTTCACTAGCATAAACGTATAGATTATGTTCTTAACTCCGGAAACTGTTGCTATTAGGCCCGAGTCTGATAAATAGCCATCGGCAGGTAACGATCTCATGATTGGCATAATTTGGAATTGAAATGCGTGTCTCCCTCTCAGACAATAGACAGAAAATTGCCGTGGCACACGCACAAGTTCACAATTTTTTAAAAAACTGGCAGAGATTGTGGTATGGGACAGTGAAGAACAGTGTTACGAGTGTACACATTTAATAAGTTGAGCTTAATTATCGAAAATCAAATAGAAATTCTGTAAATCTTAAAATCCCATCAAAGAAACTTAGGATTTTCTATTTCTATAAAAAAGAAAATATTGCATATTAAATGAAAGTCGATGATATTCTATCGCAAATAGCAATCAGTGAACTACTGTGCGTTGTCGGGGCAACGGACAATTTCCTCGCTGGCCTACACAAATGTCGACACAGGTACTAATTACATTGACCAGTGCCAGCGGCCGTTGTCGTTTGCGTTGTCCTGGTGCAGTCAGTGCTGATAGCGTGGTCAATCAATAATAAGTATTACGTCGAAAACCCAATGCAGTCCCCAGGAAATTAAGTTAAGTCAATGCTGCAAAGTGGCGTCCTGCTTCTACAGTTGCCTGGGATGGGCAAGGAACGCAGCTGCTGCTGCCGACGACAATTATCCCGATGAGACGCCGATGTCAGTTGCTCTGCCTGCCAATTGCCTGACCTATCGTCAAATCGCAGGAGCCGGCTTTGGTGCCGGTTCAGCGCCAGCACGTCGTGTGCCTGTGCTCTTCTCCACTAGTCGTGGACTCTATCTGCGTGTGGCGCAACCCACAGAATGCACTGGAGTGCAAGGTGGACAACACTACGACATTACTTTCTGCGATTTGGAACGCTGGGTAAGTCAATTGTGACTGCTGTTTCCATAGTTGTCTGACTTATCCACTTCACCTTGTTTTTACAGAGCACAAATCGCGCTAATGTAATCAGTCTTGAGGACACGTTTGGCCGCCTACAACCGCCGAAAGGCCAGCAGCAAAGGGCGTGGCACAACAACATTGGGGCACACAATATGCAACGTTAGGTTAGCCTGGTTCTTAATGCTTCTTAATATGAAATTTATAATTTTTAATAATTTGATGGTTTGATAACAATTTATATCAAATTCAATCGACCAGCAGAGCAACACAGGACTGAGGTGTTACCAAATCATCAAGTTATGCTCCTACGTTAGCTAATTCGTGTTCCATTTATGCAGTGTTGCTAGTCAGTGACGCCATCAGAAACTCCATTTTATTGAGAAAACTCTTGCCCTCAATTTTGTCAAAACGCACCTGTAAATAAAACATTAAGAATTGGTTGATAAATGAGGAAAGTGTAATTAAATATGTGAGAAATTCACCTCCTTGAAATTGCCACCAAGATTTTCCCAGAACTTTTCGGGCACCAAAGGACTTGGGAAAAAATCCTGACGTGGACTGCGTGCTATGTAGACCTTGACATCAATTTGAGGATCACAACGGATCTGCACGGCAATCATGCGATCGCTATTGGGCGAGGCTAGAAGGCAGGAGCTGGCATTTCCTAGTGGCTCCACCTTGCCGATGCCCAGGTGATTGCTATTCGAAAGCACCGTCCAGGCCATGCAACGGGCCAGACTGACCAAGCTACCGATTTGGTGGGAGTTAATCTGGCAGAGAATGAGATCGCGCAGCTCCTGCGGCTCATAGGACAGTCGCATGACGCGACCATCGCGGCAGATACATTTGAGTGATCGCTCCTTGACATGTATAACCAGCGAGGTACGCCCAATAGCATCATAGCCATGTGACACAATGTTTATTTTCACGCAGGACATAGTGGGACTGTTCATTGCATTCCAATGCGAAACAATTTGTGGATCCTTGACGTCCCGTGCCAGGGTATCGAGCACATATTGAGTTCGCTTGCGCATGAAGATGTGCTGCGCCTGGGCAATGATTTGCTCGAGTATTGTCTGTGTTTTTGTCATTTCGAGCAGTGCGTCTCGATCCGTTGCTGTGGGACCGGCAATCATGCGCTTTTTGCTCGGCCCCAGCGGAGCACTAGCCGGATGCGGGAACGGATGATGTGAGTTCTTGTAGTGCACCTCACGCAACAACTGATGCAGGGAATGCTCCAGCACATGATCGTGATCATTGATGGGAGCCGGCTGGTTCGAATCGAAACTGGTTGAGTGGCATAACGAAATGATCAGTTGAATGTTGGGCAGCAATGTGGCTCGAATCTGATTTGCAATCACAACGTGAGGAATTGGTGCCTGCAACTGAATGGCTTCACGTGCCAGCTGTGCAAATAGCTCCTTACAGAAGAGCACATTCTGAGCAAACTCCAAGGTCTTTTGCCAGACGCCCACTTGAGCTGTTATGTTGGGTCCATGGCCCATAAGGTTAACCTAGAAAATATAATAAGATTAGAGCAAGTATGTGGTTGAAACTAATTAGCTTACCTGCGCGGTACAGAGATCTTCCTGGTCCTTTTGTGTTATAACCTTTATGTAGGCCACGCCTTGCAACTCCGCGGGGACAATGACACGCAGGGCAGAGCTAGCTTTGAGTTGCATGCCATTGTTGGTACTGTTGCCACTCGTCGACGACGCACCTGCAGTCGCACCACTTCCTCCAGTACTTTCCTCATCTAATGCATCCTCTGCCTTGGTAACCTCAAAGGTGCCGCTCATGCCGAACTTGGATCCCGCCGTTCTATAACTTAGGTCGCCTATGATAGCGCCGTTTGACACTTTCTTGAGACGCCAGTTTTGGCGTAGGCGCAGCAACTCAATGTGGAAATCGGACGCATTGCGAGAGCGTTGCTCACTGTGTGCATTCCGAAGCCTCTCGGCACCACCTAGAAGAACTTGCGCAGCCTGTGAAATAGCTTTTTTTCGGCTATACACCTGTACAATGGGCTTTGTGTCATCGGCCTCTTCGGGTAACGGATCCAGTACCAGATAACGTTTTTCCTTGGCAATTGAGATGACATCAGAGAGCACACAAATTTCCGTGTATGCATCCTTTAGTTTATTGCGCACCGAGTCCCAAGGCCAAAGGCTCTCCTGAAATTGGTTGGCAGCATCCTTGTCATCTTCTGCAGCAGCTGCTGATTTCTCCTCCTTCTTTAGATCGTCCAGCGATGTTTTGCTGAAATCTATGCGAGCAGCGCACTTTGCTAGACTTTCTGATAGCGTCGGAGGCCTGCAGAAAACAACTTGTTGGGAAAAGACTTGGAGAATCGGAAATACTTTATGCAGCGTTAGCCGCACTCACGGTTGATAGAGCTCTGTGCCATCGTAGGCAATCTCACGTATCTGGTTTTCACACGTTGTTTCCACCGATATATTAACCGAGTTGGACATGTTTATTAACTTAATCTTCAAGAGCCGGGCTCATTTGTATTTGCAAATGCAAGGCAAAAAAATACCAGGCCTGCAGGGTTGCCTTGTCAGCAATAGCTCATTGGCTAATATCGATAAGAACCAATGCAATATACAAATATCGATAACAGTCAAATGTAAATATAACGACGTCTTACAGCACTGCGACATTACTTTCATATTTTTGTTGATTTCAATTTTGGACTCTCACAAGTATATTTCGCGACAATGCTATTTCTAAAAAATAAGGGAAATACACTTGATATAGCTGATTATACAGTTATCATACCAAGTATTTGTGTGGGTAATGCTGCACAATTGGCATGCGACCTGTTGATTGCTTCGAAACAGCTAAAACGTATTGGAAGTTTGGCGCACCCTGCCCTAATACCAGTTTATGGTCCGTCAGCATACCAACACGAACCTAACGAAAGGGTAGCATCGTGCGAACTATATGAATCAAAGGAGAACAAGCTTCTAGTGATACAATTCCGTGCTCCACTTATTGCCAGACATACTAAAGAGTTTCAAAATAAACTCGTGGAGCTCCTTAAACCGGCACGCCGCGTAGTCATACTTAGCGGCAGTTTTGGCTTTGAGCGGCGGGTCATCGAGGACTCGCCTTGGGCCTATCGAGCAAGCGACAACTTCAAGGAAGCCCATGCTGCTCAGCTTGGCAATGCTGCCCTAGTCAAGTGGAAGGAGCACACTGGCGAGAACATCTTTGGCGGCGGCAATGCCTTGCAGTTGTATAATGCTTTTTCAGCAGAGCAGGTGCCGGTCATGCTGCTCTTCCGCTATTTGCTGGAGGGCGACAACTCTACAGACGCATCCCTGATTCTACGTGAACTGAACGAACTCTGTAATGATTTCCTGCAGCTACTCGACCACGGTGACGGAACCTTTAAGTTAACTGTGCCCAAGTCCTGGAATCTTTTGTTTGGAAACGATGTAACCGAGTTACTGTATTGATCCGAAATCATTTATTTCCTGTTATTCGTCAATAAAGGCTAATCTTTTGGTGTAGGATAAAAGAGATTGCTCGCACAGTGTTCTCGAAAGTATTCACTGCCCAGCTCTTCGTACTGGGCGCGTGTGGTGAGCGACTCCTCCTTGGCTTCAAGGCAGGCACCCAGCCACGCACTAAGCGTAGGATCATTCGATTCGTAGATAGCAAAACTGGACTGGAAAGGACGCTGCTCCAACAACTCTTTGGAAAGACGTTCTTTGAGGCCTGGGAACTGAGCAGAACTGCCAGTTAGATAGACATGGTCTACGAGGCGTTGCTGTTCTGCAGCCGGAAACAGCTTTAGTACAAATGCAATGAGCTCAGCTAGACCGGCCTCGGTGCACCCAATCATGCTCGGTTGGAAGAGAATCTCTGGAACACGTATGGCCTCCAGTCCAAAATGTAGCTGGTAGTTTTCTGCAGCATTGAGAGCCTGCAAGGCGGCGTTGGCATTAGCATCATCAGCGTTGGCATCGTAGTGGTTCAGAATCTTCTCATACTCATTCATCTGCTCGTTCTCTGCATCCGAGTCACTGTCGTCATTGTAGCGATTAATCCGCTTGTACACATCCCAGTCGTTGTCATTCATCCCAAAGCCGTCGTCCTCTTCATCACCGCCAGCACCTCCGGCTTTGCGGCGTTTTTCGCTGCGAGCCAATGATGAAATGATACGCATTCTTTCTTGTGCCGCATGTGTGTGCCGCTTAGCCTGTTCCGATCGTTGCTGTTGACGCGCCTGTTTACGGCGTATTAGTTCCTCCCGCTTCTCTCGCAGTTCCGCCAACCATTTGGCCTGAGGAACGCCGTCCGGTGGCTTCGTCATCTTGTCCAATTTGTCCTGCTGTTTGCTGGGCTTTGGTGGTGCCGTTGCGCGTTCTTTCACACGTTTAATACGCGCAGTTATGGTAGCCACTAGTTTGTCCAGTTCCTCTATGTTTGAGATCTGCTGTTGTTGCAGGGCTCTTTCGAATTTCTGTAGCTTCTGTTGTTCGTATAGCTGCCTTAGTTTACGCAAAAGCTGCAGCTGTTCCTCATCCTCATGCAACTTTTCACGCTCTCTCCGATTTTTGATGTCCAGCAATCGCATCGCCAGCTCTCGACGCTTCTCCAGCTTCTGTTCCGCAGTTAGCAGAGCGTTACTTGCCGTAACCGGATTATAGGGTAACTGAATCTTCATGATGTTCGCCTCGTAGTAATCTAACTGGGCCCACTTAAGTAGCTCCTCCTTATAGTCAAGGGCAATGTGACAGTGCTCGTGCACGAGCTTCTCCATGCGACTAGCGATAGCATTGAGGTGCACCGGGTACTTCATTTGCATTAGCCGAAACAAATAGTTTGTGATATGGAATCCACCGACATTAAGGCGCCGCACATGTTCCAGCTGCATTCGTCCCCCTAGTACTGGAATCACATGAGTGGTGTTATACCCAAAGGATATAATAAGCGAATCTTCGGTATGCCTATGTTGCTTCTGATGGTGCCGCCAGCTGTAAAGTGCGTCGATGCCATAGGAGACCGCTGGCACGCCGTAGCACTCGAAAAGCAGCTCACTCATTTGACGACGACATAAGTTGGGATTAGCCAATGCTTCAGTAAGGACCAACGGATTGCCAATACAATCCTCACCGTCGAAACCCATTTTAGTAAATATGTAGTCGAATATTTGTTCCTGATGATTCCAGTTGGTGACAATATTCCGCTCAAACGGGGACTTCAAATGTGCCCGCACTGCCTCAATGTTCGTTATGTCATTGCCCACCTGAATCTCTCCTACCTCGACGGATGATGCGACTGGGGCAGTGGACGCATCGGGCGTTTGGTTGTTGTCCTTCTTTCTGTCTTTCCGTGGTTTTGTAAGAACATTGCGGAAACGTAATTCCGGCTCCTTGGAGTTGTGCCAACCGACGCGGCATTCGTAAGAGCCGTTATCAATAACTAGCATGCGCTTTGGCGCTGTCATTTTCGCTATTTATTGAAAATGCGGCTTTTAATGTTTTGTTTACCATTCACTTTGCAGCTCAGTGTTGACCAGCGGAACCAGGCCGATAAATAATAACACCCACAAAAAAATACCATAAAACGTGAAGTAAACTATAAACGGTCACATTGGCCACCGGTCTGTTAACTGCAGCTTTAATCATATAAAATCGTGAAGCAGTTTTGTCTTGAAATGTTAAAAGCGCTGGCAAACGATTATAAAAAGAATACTTTATTGGAGCTCCAGCTAAGCAGCAAAAGAATACAGCTCAAAACAGACCCAAATCGGTAGTTCACCATTAAAACATTGAACTGGTTCTATTTAAAATTACTTCTTAAGTGTTGACAAACGTTTGATGATGATGTGGAATTTACGAATTGGATTGTTGACTAAATTAATTTGACCGTTCAAATATATACAAGACTATGGATATTACGCAGCTCTTTAAGGCCAGCGTTATGACAGTGCGTCTGCAGCGTAAGGCAGAGTTGGCGGCGGCTAAAGGCAAAGCACAGGAGAAACAACAACGGCCGGCCTCAAAGGGCAGTGCTGGGTACAAAGACTTTGCCAAACAGGCGAAGGATGTTTGCAACGATATAACCACGCTTCGAAATGTTCTTATTGAGAATCGGATAGCATATATGAGAATTGGGCAACACTTAAAGAGCGCCACGCCCATGACAGATGCTCAGCGGGATTGCATCGATCGCGAATCGGAGAAATTCGTCACATTATGTACCCAACATTTGGCCAATATGCGGAGAGACTTTAAAACAGAAAAACGAAAGCCGCAGGAACGTCAGCACATCGAAGCAGTGCTGCAGTTACTGGTTAGTTATTTGCATAGCGTGGAACAAATCTATTTAGATCAAAAGAAATATCGTGTACAACACGAACTAGAGACATATAGACTGCTTAAGCTGGCGGCCGACAAAAAGAAGATACCAGTGCGTCCAGCCGGTGCCGACAGTGGAAAGCTGGCCAAACGCCAACTCAGCAATGGAAGCAGCAACGAGGCAAAGGATACGCATTTACAGGATGATGACGAGGACAACGATTGGAACAACGACAGTTGGACAGAATGGGAAGATGAGCAAGAGGAGCAGCAACAGGTTGAGAGTAGCAGCAGTAAAGGCAATAAAGAAGTGACACAACAAAAGCCACGCATGCGCAAACGCAGCCGACCGCAGCCGGTAGGACAATCAAGTACAGACTCTTCCGCAAAGGTGGCCCTCGACGAGGATATTCAGAAGACTGCGCAGCAGCAGCAGAATGATGAAGACGCCTTAAGTTCCGAGGACATGCAGTTATTCGAAGCAGAAAACGTACACATTTACAATCTTCTTCAAGGCGTCTCCGAGGAGGTCGAACAAATTGGAAAGAACGTCGTGGATATAGCGCAATTGCAGGACATCTTCACAGAGAAGGTGCGACCATTGACCAATACCCATTATCGCACAATGTAAATGAATATTTTTAACATATTTTTATTGTTTTGCAGGTGGCACTGCAACAACACAATATAGAGCGCATTGTCAGCGCTGTTGTGGGCTCCACAGAGAACGTCAAGGATGCCAACGAGCAGATTCGCCAGGCTACACAGCGCAATGCGGGATTACGTGTGTGGTCTCTGTTCTTCTTGCTGGTCATGTCATTCTCATTGCTTTTCCTCGACTGGTACTACGATTAAATTGAAAATTTGCTTCGTACATATAACGATGTAAAAAGTGAAAACTCATTAATGTTTGTTATCGCACTGAAACATAATTTGTTTATTACATAATTTATATTTAAAAATAAAAACGAAGATAAAATCTATATGTTTAAGATGAAGATGCGTATAACATGAAAAGTTAATGTTGAAAACTAAATTTATCTCAACCTTAACTACAATAACGACTAAATCGAAAGTAATTAAGTGTTCTTTGTATTTTTGCTTGGACAGCCAAACATTTACTCAAAAAATAATAATAGATGGGTTGCTTAACACTATATCAAGTCAAATTCAATCTCGAAAAGAATTAAAGAGAAATTTTATTGCATAACGTACATCAAATCTCCGATTTGTTCACAATGAGTCGTGTGTAGGGTAAAATCAATAGGCAAATATTTGGATTGTCTATCTATTCTTATTCGTTACCTACTGGCTCTGGCTAGTTTTCATTGTTAACTCGAGAAACACAATTAATAATTAAGGTATATGTATGTTATATACATTTTATGATTATACCCTGGTGTCATTGTTAGTTAACGTTAAATGAATTACAACTAAACTTGAGTTCATCATAGTATTTTTAAGTATTTTAGAGGTTGTGTGTGCTTAGGATCTAATTGTGTGCATTGAATGCAGTCTGCAACAGTTTTTCATGTGCTTTTTTCTCTCTCTGTTTATTTGTAAGTGTTTATGTGTAGCTGGGTGAAAATGGAAGCCTTCACTAGGTGTAAAAAAAATTATAGGAAGGTGGTACCGTCCCTGTATTTGTATAGACTAAATAATAAATTGGCGCCAATTGTTATGTTGTATCGGCAATCATGTCCATCGATGGTGCTATGCTACTCTCCACCATTTCCACCGAGCCCGGGGACTCCTCACTGATGATACTGCCACAGACGCTGTTGCTAAGCGGTGTCATTGGCAGTGAATCCTCGTTGACTACTGTATTTACTGCAACAGGTGTCGCCGGATTCTCCAATTTGCTGGTTACCGTCGTCGTGGCATGTTTATCGTTGAGGAATACGCCCAGTGGCAGGTGTGTGTTCATATGTGCTGTATAAGGAGAAGCAAATAATTGATTAGTTGTTTTAGTTACAATCACTATCGATGCCATCGCCAAACTACTTAGTTTTCAAGCTGGTGCAAGTGTTACTATGCATTCTCAATCAGGCAGGTAATTTTAAGTCTATTCATATTAAATTATAGTAAAGTAAAATAATAATATTTAATCTCTTATTTAATCTAGCAACTATTACATTGTCATCTATTTTACTAAGGCTTGAATATCTGGCCCTCTTTTGGCTAAAACTTTACCACGATAGCTCGTAAAATGCAGAAATGTGCGTGGACAGTCTTTGCACTTGTAAAACTGATCGCTGTTATGCGTTCGCCGATGTTTGCGAAATTCTTTGATAGTTGCGAACGTCTCGTCGCATTCTTCGCACTGGAATCCGCGCTCTGTAATAAGATAAATTCAACGCTTTGTATCGCTTTGCATATACTTTAAGATCGTAACATGGAATCAACAGCTACATAACAAAGTTACGACAGTGGATTGGTTGGTGCTGTTTGTGTAACATATAACACGGATTTTTTAAGATTCTGTGCTTTTGAGGGTTCACAATATTTGAAAAAAAAAACAACGTAGAAAACTTAATACAGAGAAATAAATCGACTTATTTTATAATAGTATATGTCAAAAAAAAAATAATTAAGACCTAAACAGTTACTTAAAGTGCTCTTCTTGGATATTGTGAAACACAAAATGAGATTTTCTTAAGGAATTGACAAATTCATATTTCTAACTGGGATCGAACTGGGATAACACATTTATAAAATTATAGTTATTGAGTCTACAACTAATACGATACTGCAACCAACTAAACCTATTGGGATCCATTCAAAACTCTAAGAATATGTCAACATTAATAATAATTCAAATACTTTTAATACTGTGTGATTTTTGTGTAATATTATTTGTTAAATATCAAATAAGTATGGTAAAATATATTCTATATATTGTAAGACAATACTTAATAAAATATATAACTATTGTTAAGCGTCCATTAATTATGTAAATTCCACTTTCCACCATCGAGAATATACCAAGCAAATGTTATTCAGGCGAGTAATTTAAAGTCTTTCAATTTCCCATAAAGTGGAATTAACATAAATCTAGTTATATTGTTCTGTTAAGTAAGTTAAGTTATAATTAGTTCAAGCAATTTCCTATAAAGCTGAGTGTGTTCTGCGTGGTTTGCCCGATAAATACGTGAAAGTATAAAGAAAAACGAACTAGTCTTTGGATTAATTTTCCATTTCAATACGGTAATCTGAGGAACTATTAGATTTTAATTTTTTTAAATTTCCATCGAATTCGCTTTAACAAAAAATCTGCATTATAAAAGCTGTGCAAGGCCAGCATAGATTTGTGAATAAGCACATTCTAAATGCATATTTAAGACTTTGAATTTTCTAATAAATATGATAGTTTAGAGCTCCTGTTAAATTTATCATCTCGATTTTCCTAGATTTACCTTTCGAGCAAACAATCACCGCAGAAAAAACTGTTAGCACAACAACAATAGAGATTAAGTTTGTATTATTAGTAAACGGAATTAAAATCTACACAACCTTTATGCATAACTCTCTATGTGTACAAATTGTATTAAAGTTAGAATTATTATTACATATTATATCGAGTATAAAGCTTAGCTAGCATCCAACCGGCACCCGGTTAGCCACCGCATCCGCATGCGTGCGAGCACCCAAAAACTTACCACCGTGAAACTTAATGTGCGTCTTCAAGGCGCTCTCCGTACCAAATTGTTTACCACACTCATCACAGGTATGCGGCTTGATCAGTTCATGGACGGTAAACTTGTGCATGGCCAACTGCTTAAATTCCGGAAATCTCACCCAACACTCGTTGCACTCATAGGGCCGCCCTTTGGGCTCGTGCGACTTCATATGGTTATCCATGTCGATGCGTTTTCTATAGCCCCGTTTGCAGATCGAACATACCCACGGCATGGTGGTCTGCGAATCGTGCGCCAACTGCTGATGCTTGCGCAGTGAGATGATGTTGGTGAATCCCTTGTCGCAGACGACACACTGATGACTGCCACGCAATTTACCCATTTGCAGAAGGGATGTTGCACTCGTCTCCATTGTGGATGACGATGGAGATGAGGAGGGCGATGGCGATGCAGCTGCTGTTAACATTGTTGTCGCCATCGATGTGGTTGTTGTTGATGCACCTCCCTTTGCTGTTGCTGTGCTCGTTGTTGTTGCTGTCGTTGTGTGTGAACCGTTGACAACACAACGTTTGCGGAATTGTCGCAACGTTGCTGTTGTTGAATCTGGCTCTGATTGCTCCGGCGATGGCAGCGTTATATGCGGCGTGCTGCAAAGCGGTTGCGGTGAAGGCAGGGATCCAATGGTCGATGGAGGCGTCAACACAGTCGGCGGTGGCTGCAAGTTGCAACTTAACTCCCCATACTGTTGCTGCTGCTGCCCAATTCGAGGACTGGCATGATGATGTCCAGTGGCAGAGGAACCTGCAGAAAAAGAGCAAAGAAAAATGTAATAATTTGCCTTATATATTTTAGCTGAGGCAACTTACAGTCCTCGCAGTCGGGGCAGCAAAGTATGCGCGTCCTGCGTGGCTGTGAAGAGTTTACTGGCACGGTTTGATCAAGAGCTTTGCATGCACAAACAAATACAAAAGAAAGAGAAAGAGAGAAAGATAAGAGATAAGATAGTACACAGATAATCCTCAATAAGTGTGTTATTAAGCCAACTAGTTACCCACTAAACCACCAGCAAATAAACCAGATCGTTGGCAAGCAGCTTTCAAAGTTCTACTAGAATTTGACCCCAATTGACAAAAGGGTCTATTAATTGATATGGAAATTAACTACTCATTTTGGTAATTCAAAACCAAAATACTGTGTTTAAATTACTATTAAAGTATTATTTCATTTAAGATATTATTGCCATTTAAAACAAACTATTGAACTGTGAGGGCAACGGGCGAAACACCCAAAACTGAAATGTACTTGGTCTGCGTATGATATATGGACAAAATTTATTGTCTCTAGGTTTTGTTAATATCTAAAATATCTGAATTCAAACAGACGACTTCGCCTTCTTGTTCTAACATATACATATTTGGGCAAAATTATTCTTTTTTCGACCATTTTCAATAATCAAGGGGTATCAAAAGTACTAGCCAGTTGTTAAATTCATGGAAGACTACATACTTACTACGTTATTAAAATTAATGATCTACAATTGATTTACATTTCCACCACAAAGAAAAGTTACTTTATATTTCTGTTTCCGTAACTCACCAGGCATATGCGGCGATCTTTGATGCAATTGCTTTGGCAACTGCTGCTGGTGCTGTTCCTCAGTAGTGGCAATTTGCAGTTGCACCTCTTCTAAACGAACGCCAGTTGCAGCACTCGAGCCCTTGACCGTGTCCACCAGGAGAGGCATATGAAAACGCTGCAAATGCAGATCAAGCGAGCGCTGGGAGGGAAACATTTGCGAGCATTGCCCACAGTGGAATTGCTGCAGCACATGCTGGGTAAGAATGTGTTGATTGCGTTTGCTGCGACCCGAAAAGGATTGCGGGCAGTGCGGACAATTAAAGGGCGCCACGGCCGGATGCAATTCGATGATATGACGACTATATTCCACGCTGCTCGAGAATCGTGGTCCATTCTGGCAGAAGCGACACTTGAGCATTGGCGGTCTGCCCCGTGGGGGTGGGGCCACAGCTGGTGGTAAACCTAATACTGTATGATTTTGTACTTGTTGTTGCTGGTGAGGTTGTTGTAGCTGCTGCTGTTGTTGCTGTTTCGATTGCCGCTGTTTTCTCTGCAGAAAGTTGCGGCTTTGATCTTGCTGCTGAGCGAGCTGCAAAGGCTGTTGATTGCTGGCGGGCAGTCCCAGTTGCTGCTGCAGCTGTTGGAACCCTGGCAACTCGTTGCCCAATGGAGGCGCATAAGTAATATGCAGCGGCGCCTGTTGCGGATTACTTGCCGAAGCCACCGGTTGTGGCATCTCTGGCTGCTGTATGAGTATCATAATTGGCTGCTGTTGCTGCTGAGACAATTGCAGCGCGGACTGCTGCTGCTCGAGCACATAGTTCTCGTTGCTGTCGAGCAGAGCATAACTTTCGCCGGCCAAAACTGTTGGCTGTCCCGTCTGGTAGAGATCACTGGCATTGATATAATACGTTGTTGTCGTTGTGTTATTGTCCACACTATCCATGCTGGTGGTGGCGGGCATTGTCTTGATGGACTCCAGTCCACCGACGGCAGACCATTGCAAGTGATGAGTCTGAGACTGTTGACTAGCCTGCGTCTGCGCGTGCCACAACGTATCCTGCGCTGGCATTTCAATAAGTTGCAACTTGTTGCTGCCATTCAAAAGCGCTGTTGACGGGGACGGTAATGGGGCAATTGCTGAAATTGTTGGAGTTGTTCCCGATGGATACATGGCCTCAAAGTTGACTGTCTCCTGCTGCAATTGCAACTGTTGTTGTTGCTGTTGCTGCTGCACTGGCTGCACGAGTTGTTGCCGAGGCTGTTGCTGCTGCACGGGTTGTAATTGTTGATGCTCCTGTACAGGCGGCTCCTGTAACACTGCGGGCACTGGTTGAGCCTGTGCCTGCTGTGTTGCTGGTTGCAAGTCGTTGAGCAACTGCGTGAGCTCCAACTGCAGGCTTTGCTGTGCCGCCATTGATTGAGGCGTTGCTTCAATATTCTCGAAGCAGGGCATATCATTCTGGAATCCAATAAGTTCGTTCGTAAAGTTGCTGCTAACATCGAACATGTTTCCCTCTTTTCCGTTCTGCTGCCGCTGCTGTTGTTGTTGTTGCTGCTGCTGCTGCTGCTGCATCTCATCCTCTTCCCGCCTAGGCTCCTGTTCGGTAAGTGGGGCATAATCAGCTGGGGTAAGGAACTCATCAATTGGCGTACAGACGGGCGTATAGAGATGCTCATCCTGCATTTCATTGAGTATTCCGTGCAGTGTTGTCTCCACATCGTTCATTTCCACCTCCATCTTTTGCTTGGCCTCCTGCAGCTTTAAAGTCTTCTCGCAATGTTTCTCGAATTCGGCCAGAAAGTCCATCGAAGATGTCCCAGCACGTGGACGTTGTTGCGACAGCGCTTCATTGCTGCATTCTTTGCTCTTCTGCGAGCTTCTGTGAGCTAAGCGTTCAAGTGATGCCATGTCATCATCCTCTGGTTGCTCGTTAC
Organism: Zaprionus capensis; assembly: GCA_018903675.1. Classification (NCBI taxonomy): domain Eukaryota; kingdom Metazoa; phylum Arthropoda; class Insecta; order Diptera; family Drosophilidae; genus Zaprionus; species Zaprionus capensis. The sequence continues at coordinate 7,935,825 of JAEIFN010000011.1, forward strand.
CCTTCACTTCCTTCCCTTCTACCTTATCGATACCCCCATTTGGTTCCGCTTCAATTTGTTTGCTTTCGAGTGCCACAGCAGAATTGAAGCTATCTGCTGTAGCACTCTGGCAAAAATTCTCGGCATTTGCATTGTTATTCACATCGTCGGAATCGACGAGCTCCTTCGGATTCGCTGCTACTCGTTGCTCAGTCATTAGCAATGCCTCCTCCTCCTCCTCGTTGGTGTTAAGTTTTCGCTGCAAATCCTCATCGAGAGCTTCCAACGGTATGCTAACGATTAACTCCTGATCCTGTTCCTGATCTTGGTCCTGCTCTTGTTCCTGATGCTCTTGTTGATCCTCTGGGGTTGCACTAACTTCCACTTCCACCTCTACTTCGCATTCTGCACACGGCACCTCAGGAGTCATTGTTGACGAAGTCAGTTCTTCAATTTGCACTGGATTAGATGAGACAATCGTATTTGCTTGCTCTTCTTTATTTGATATGGTTTCCACTGGCTCGAATAACTGATTCTCCTGAGATTCAATGCTATTACTAGAGTCCTCAACTTCTTCCTCGCTCTTATCACTTATGCTTTGTGCTGTGCAGGTGTCTGCAGGTTGATCCTCAGTAGTGCTGCAGTTAGGACTGGACACACTGACTGTGTTCGAACTGGCATCGTCACTGGATGTCGTTGCTGCTGAGATGTTGTCAACGCTAGTCTCTTCTAACAAGGACTCTAATTGTGCTTCCACTATTTCATCAGACTTCGTTGCTTTTGGTTCGTTATTGGTTGTTGACAGCGACTTCATGGACTCCTTGGATTCCTCTGCCTGATGAATTGCTTTTGGAGTTCTTCTCACGACGCGTCTCGTTCGCTTGACTGGCACATAGCTTGTAGTTGTACGCGCACGTCGTCCACGTCGCAACACAATGTGCGATCGGTTGGACATGCGAATGGGCGGATACTGTTGAAGTTTCTCACACGGAACTGGCGATTCGGACTCTCCGGATCTGCGATCATCGGGCGTACCCTCGCTACCGAAACCATGACAAGGATTCACAGATAAGTCACTAAGACGCTCTGGTGATGTTTGACCTGAAGATGTGGATGATAAGGCGGATGTAGTTGCCACTGCTTCCAAGCGTGCCGATTGCTTTGGAGAGCCTGTTGCAGCAGACAAGGATCCTGAACCTGATCCTGAGCAGATAGACCACGTTTCCGAGAGCTGTTTTCGCGCAGCCTTCGTTCTCCAGGGCACATGAATTGTTTTAAATGGCGACTTCGATGGCGATCTTGGTTTCCTTGTTCTTCCCTGGTGTGGTGTCGACAAACTTCTCGGTGTGTTTGGCGTCGTCTCAGTCTCATTCTCATTGGCTGGCACAGAGGTAAAACGTATGTTTCGCACTCGTAACTGAAATCGTCTCGTCTTGGACGCCGTCGGTCCATCTGTTCCCTTCTCCTGCTCCTCCTCATTAACCTCTTTACTTCTATCTTCATTTGTAAGCTCTGCTTCTGAGTCCTTCTTCGGTTGTGGCGATTTTAGAGTTAATACCAGGCGACGCTTACGCTCCGTCGTTAATTTTGGCAGTTTATGCAGATTATCCTTAGCAGGCTGTGGCTCTGTGTGCGTAGGCTGAGGTTGAGGCTGCACTGGTGGCGATATTGACTGTGGCTGCTCTTCTATCGTCTCGCCTAGCCGAGCCTTGCGATCGACTATGTCCTGTGCGTACTGCTGCAAACGTTGCTGTACCCGCAGACAACGTCTCCGGAACTTGGCCACCATTATAAACTGCGCCGTGCACTGTCGGCAAATCTCCTGGGGCAGACCATCGTTGTGTGAGATCTGCAAATAAGTAAATTAGGAATTCAATTTTAGCATGTTCGTATGTATTATAAATTATTACTCATATTTATAATCATAATGCAATGAGGAAGGAGCTACTTTTCGTTATGATAATACAAATTTATTGTATACCACATCTCATGTCATATCACAGTTTACAAGCCTTAAGTTTATATAACTGTCCCATTTCTCATATTTCTGCGAATTTTACAGTATCCCAAACTAACCTCACAAATCAAAAATTCACAAACTCAGCTCTTTTATATTTAATAATAAAATTTAAGTTAACATATTAACGATAAATATGAAACATGGCTCTGATATTCCGAAATCAAATTAAGTCAATCGATGATATTGCATGGATTTCTTTCTTCTTCGTCTCCGAATATTGCCAACTGATTATCTCTTGTTATGATCTTGTTATTGTGGCCTATTAAAAAATTATGCATTAATATAATGACATTGAAAAATGCTAAAAAGGCATTGCAAAGGTTTTTTGGAAAGTAAGCGATATTAAATTATACACTATTGTCTCTGCTCCCCCGATACCCAACATCAGCATAAATATTTTATGACCAGTTAACACCAGACCTCATATTGCTGTGTGTGTGTGTGGGCCCTGTTCAAGTGGTCAACTTGGGGCCATCACGGGGGCTAGCCAAGTGGCAAAATTGCCACTTGCCATACACCTCTTGCTGTTATTTGGAGCAAATAATTTGTCTTTGTTTTCCAAACGAACGATTTCCAATGGACTAGGCCAATAATAAAGTATTAATAGTAACAACGGTAGCAACAACAAAAACGAATGGTGAAAAAAGAGACAAGATGTTACAATCGAATTGACTGAACAATCTCTGGCAATCAGGCTCGAATTAAGATCAATATATTGTAATTACTTGTTGCAACATGAGTATAATAGCTGAAAATTAGCCTACGTTACACAGCATTTAACTACCTTATGTAGTCTTTAGACCCGGATTCTTTTTTAATTTGCTTAGCTTCTCCTGTATGATTTGATAATCTTTTTTATTTCACGCCTTGAATTTATGTTACAACATTCTATACTATATTTTCGCAATTAAATATAGAACATGTCAAATCAATAAAACTGATCGCTTGTTGAATGGATGCTAGGCTAGACTTTATCTTCGACACTGGCAACATGTGTTAGTTCAAGATCTTGTCATTGATTGATAATCACTTGTCATTGCGTCGTGAGTAGACGCGACACCGAGGTCACTCACAGGGTCTAGGTGAAAGGAAGCGCACAGATCAAACTGGAGAGTGAAGATTGGAAATGAAGAATATTGATTGAAGTTCAACTTGAAATGCAGAATGGAAATCTGGACAAAATGCGAAAATGCAAAACGCAAAGAGGCAGACGAGCAAAGCCGAAAAACTCATAAGCGATTCGAACAACGTGATTTGGATACAGATAAGGGCATATCGTCAATACATATATAAATCGTATTGACGCACCGATATATGAACTATATGGAAATTGGCTTCAAGTCCCCAAATTGGCATAAAACTGTACACAATACAACTGTGATTGTAATTTATGCATAGCTTGTACAGCAATGAAGTGAAAGAGACGCGTGGGGAACGTAGTCGGAAATTTAACGATTACGAATGCATGAAAATCGCCGAGTCTGCATAGCCAATGAGTCCCCGAGAGTGAAAGACAGAGATAGTGATATATCTGGTATATAGATGAAGATACAAGTCAAGACTGACACGCAGCAACGAAGACGGAGACGTGGAGGAAGTGCCACAGACGTTGTCAAGTGTAAATTACAGAAAATACAAATACAACGAGTAAATTAGGTAACACCAGTTCAAAGACAGCTAAGTAAAAATAGATGTATGTACACCGCAAGTATGAGTAAGTGTAGGGCCTTAGGAGAGTGCTTTTTAAAATGCAGTGAACGGAAGAAACCCTCGACACGCATCTCACATCATGCAATACCAACTGAACGTATAGGAATCATTTCGATTTCAGTCAGCTAGTGAATGAGCGAGTGAATAGTGAATAATATGAGTATGCATATCACAGAATTTCCCCTAGGTTCATATTATACTTTTTTAGTTTTCTTATTCGTTTTACGCTTTAACAGTTTCTAAATTAGCGACATTAGTCAAGAACGCCTTCGGGATCCACCTTCAAAATTTTAATGCAACTTTGTCACAGTCCATGCAATTTACTAATGGGGTAACTTAGTCATATAACGAGATGATCACCGATAATAATAGAAACTATCAAGTAAAGTACAAATTGTTGTTGATTTGTTCAGTTAACCATTAAATATCGACACCCGCAACTATAGTACGGTGCCTATTAAATGATCAATTTTAATGTTAATCTAATACAAATGTTTATTTGAAAATTTTTACATCTTCTGAAAAATTAATAAAATTATCTTGTAACTAATCTATAAATAGCGATTCAAATCGAACATAAATTGCAAATTAAGGGAGAGAAAGAAGAGAGAGGAGTTATATAGAAAATACAAATGAAATTCGTAGTTTTGTGTGAATATGCAGAGATTGCTTCGAAAAAAAGAAACCAACGATATAAGAGAGAAAGAAAGCACGTAAGACAAGCATTAAATAAGTTTAAGATACAAATTATGTAAAGACAAAGGAAATGATCATCTGATGTCGTCAATTATAAAGCTAAAGCTACTGACGTGTGCGGAAATTACAGAGCTCTAAATATGGCATTAACATTATTAATAGATAAAGTTACGCTTTGTAAGACTTAAGAGTTTGGCTTAGGTTAAAACACATAAACAGTTGTAATATCCACTTAAAAGAGTTCAAAGGTTTTGTAATTTTGATAATGAAATGCTTTATTTTGATTGCGGCTAAGAAACAATAAAAAGCTGGTGGCAAAAAATGTGTAATCCCCGAGGCAAATCAAAGCCAATCAAGCAATCATTGAGAGAAAACACGTGCTCTTACCTTTCTGCTTTATTTTCTAATTCGTAACCTCCCATCCCTCAACAGATTCCACACCATTTATCTGTGCGTTTCTCTGCAGCCCATTACAAATAAAAAAAAAACACAAACAAGCAACACGAAAAACTGTGCTAATTTGCTTGGAAATACTGAGCAACAGAAGGTGAAGGAGGAAAAGCGAAAAGAAAATTGCACACAGTGAAAAAACAATTTTGCAACTAAATTCGCCGTTGTCTGTGAGTGATGATGCCGCTGCCGCCGGAGTCAGACCAAAATTAATAACTGAAACTGCTACAAAAGCGGCAATTGGCCATAAATAAAGCCCGACATAGAGATGGGAGAGTGAGAAAGGGCACCCAGTAGTTGAAATAAAAAAGACGGCTGCAATAATTCGACGGTTTGTAAACATAAATTTAAATTTTTGATGATAATTTTCATACGGAAATGTTACGAAATCCCAGAACAAATCCACCCTAACCCAGACTAAAGTCAACAACACAAGAAAATTAGCTCGAGAATGTCGAAATTTCCCGAAGAGGGTTGACAAGAGGTTGACAATGCCGATGTTTAACTAATTAACAGCTAAGCGGGGGACAGAAAAGGAAAGAAGATGGGAAAACGAGTCGTGCGTTTTGTGTCAATTTACAACTCGCGACTCTAATGTAGCCATAAAAAAGCCACAGTCGACAGCACAGACACCAAATTGTAATCAAATTGCACACGCCCAAAACAAGATGGAAAGGGACAGCATCACTTAATAAATCATGGCTAATAGAAGGAAGCAACGAGAGCAACACGACGAGGATGCCGAGGGGAAACACAGCAAATTAGACAGGCGAACAACCCCACCAATCTGCCCCCCATCCCCTTTCGGAAACAATTCCACAAGGGCAACGGTGAGTGGTTAGCTCTTTTCCAGCCAACCAAAGCCATACACACGCACACATACACACCCACAGAGACGCACTTTGAGAGAGAATGAAACCCGGAATTACCGATACAACTCGTATACGCTTCGGATACGAGTCGGATACGCAATGTCGTTTTGTGGATAATAAACCAGCCCGGGCAGACAAACGGAAAACGGGAAATAACAAACAATCCACTTGGCCAACTCGTTGGCTTTGACAATTTAACTTAATTGCAGCGGAAGCCGAGGCGAACAGACTGGACAAAATAGATAAACAAAAAGGATGCAGCTCTCTTTCTCTCTTTTCATTTGTGCTCTCTCTCTCTCTCGTTTACCGTTTTTCCCCTCGGAGTGGGGTATGCGTGCTAATAGGCGGAGCAATAAAAGCCACAGCGCGAAACGTTCAGGGGCAGGCGGAACCGAAGCAGAGCGAGGAGAGATGACATAAAACAGCCCACTTTGTATGTGTATATGTCTGTGTGTGTGCCTGGATGCGCTACGATGAATGCAAACGTGCATGTCGATTGAATTGGGTCAAGAGCAAGTGCAACTACTTATTACAATGGAATGGACCATCTCAGCCACAGACTATACTAGGAATTTCAAAATTGTAAACAATTTAAGAAAATACCATTAAAATTACGAATCGCTTAGGGGGAAATAAACAATATGAAAAACAAAACTTTTGCTAAAGGAATAAGTTCAAAAATGAATCGAGAAGAATAACTAATTGTGTAAACAAAATATAGATCTTAAACAAAACAATCAGATCATACAGAAAGAATAGAAACATCTTGAGTACACACATTTATAGTTTTATATGTACGTCAACGTGTTCTACACGTGCATAGTATAGTGTCAAACGAACCCTATCGAACTTGATAATTTGCTAAGCTAATCATTATCAAGTTTTTCCCCGGATAGTTATTGTCGTTTAAATACATAGCTATTTCTGCTTGACTAGACGTTTTAAATGCGTTCCAAAGAATTATTACAGATCCCACAATGAGTCAACGAACGTTCGTAGGTAACTAGCAAAACAATAAGTCAGATAGATTATAATAAATCATACATTAATTCTGTGATCGTATTTCAAGATCTCTTCGTTTGTTCTTCGTTTGTTAAGCCTCTTTTGCTTCCCTTCTATTCCCTTTTTCTATTAGTTAATTAGCAATTAGGCGGATCGTAGATCCAAGCAAGGGAAATAAACAGAACGGAACAACCTTTCTACTTAATTTGATTGGAATATGCGCACAGCGTGGATGCTGCGGACCTGTGACGGTGTGCCCAGGACCGGCCCGAGGGGGATTAGCACGCAGCAACAGCCGCAGTAAAAGTTAACACTCCACCAGGCTGCCCCTTGGCGTTGTCCTCCCTTTCCCCCTTCCCTCGGGCGTCTGTCAGTTGTCTACTGGCGCTTTGGTTGGCTGATTGTTTCAGACTCTGCCGGAGGAAGGGAGACGGAAGGGGCAGAAAGTTGGCTGCAAAATGTCAGAAGCGGTGAAAAATGAAGCCACACGGCTTTGATGTTGTCCTGGGGCAGCAGCACTCTGTCTCCCTCAGCCAGCTGGGCAACCCTCGCCAGGCAGCATTGGCATTAATTTTTCATTGGCGTGTGCCAGGATAGGCAACGCACCAGCAGCAGCAGCAGAAGCACAACCGACAGCTGGGATAAATCCATAAAACAATTTGAGAAATTAAACAATCAAAAGGCGTTAAGTGTTACTGACTTTTGTGTGGGTTGTTTTTGTTGTTCTTGTATGTTGTTTTCCCCCTCATTTTCCTTGTTCGTCTGTCTGTCTGCTGCCTTTGTTTGTTTACTTGATTAACCCACAACAGCAGCTGGTAGAGACATCCCCCAACATCTTGTCACACATCATAAAATACGACTCTTTATGCATTTATAAATCACACACCCATACACAGACAAAGAGAAACATAGAATGGCTCTTGTGCTGGAAACTAGCCAACAGGACAATTAGATCCTGTTCGAAGTATTTATTTTCGGAGCACTTAGCTCCATTTTTATGCTCTTTTTCAGCTTGTGAATAACTTAATTAGTCTCAACGCTAAGCTGTTTACGAGGCGAGAGATTTGATTATTCAATTAAGAAAGGCTACGCTGCGCTCTGTTCTAAATCTTGTTATTGTTCCTTATCTATTTGCCAATTAAACGTTACATTCACTGACTTTTATACTACCTTATAATTCGTAATTACTAGTTTAATATGAGTTGTTTTTATTTACAATAAACCGACATTAAGTTTACTTGTTTGTTATGTTAACGTATTTTATCGCCTATCAATCATCTAATTACTTTGTGTAAACCACAATTCATTAATTAAAATGCGAATTTAAATTTCAAATAAGAATTTTAATTTGTCGTAGTTTTTTAAATCCATTTACTCGTGAGTTATGGCAGTTCAATGTTCTGTTCAAATTGATTATACATACTCATTTTCCTCCACTCAACACCCTAACATATTCCTAGTTATTAATCAACATTCGATTATAATCCTCGACACGTCGCACTATTATTGTTTATTCTTTTCTTTTCGCTCGGCTGCCGCTCATTTAACCAAATTGAAAACAACAATAAACATTATGAATGATTGTCTTTAAATAATTTTGAATTTGTTGTTTTATTTTACGATTGCTATTTTTGCATTGTGGTCCGTTGTTGGCTTGTTTGTGAATTTCTAATTTAGATTTAGATTGGCAATTGGCCGAGGTCCCAAATTATCAATTAAACTTATTTTCGGGCTTCTTGTGTTGCCATCAACCCGAAAAATAAACAAAATAATGTTCTGTCTAATCTCTTTGTGCCCCCATCGTACCCGCCTTGAAGTCTTAGTCCCACTTGCATTGAAATTGTTGCATCAAAGTCTGATATTGAGGGATTTTCTGCAGTTGACAACAAAGACAAATTGGGGCTTATAAAAATAAATTGGAACATCTAAGCCGCATTCTCTGAATTGTTCTCAAAATGTACATTAAACTTTCAGCTGTTTCAAGAGATTTTAAAAAGAAAACTGTACACATTATTAATATGTAAGTGATTATCTATAGATAACATTAAAGACTGACTAATGAATAATCTACACTTATCAAGTTGTGATCACCGTTTAAGTGTAAAGTTTCCATAGACAAAACAATCAAATATTTTTATTATTTGTATTCCCCATACAAACAACACCTTAAAATATGTGTAAAAAATGTCACAAATATAAGAAAAACAACCTAAACAAGCACTGCGAATCCATCAAACTATCAATAAGATGAGACAACCCGTAAATCGTGTGATTACCAACAGCACAAACAATGAACAACAAAGCTGACCCTTTATCAATTTAATTAGAGGCCTTCTCAACAGAGTTCTACTTAATCAATTGACCGCTTGGCCTACATTCACAGAATCAGCAAATATTTTAAATTCTAAACCGTGTTGAACCGGTTGAAAGACCTGATAGAAACTATTTGTGAATTGTAGTTGTAGAACAGAAGTAAAAGATAAATGGGGCAATAAATATTGCCCACGCAGCATTGGCAACGGATCGATCGTGTTGAACATAGCGCCTGCCTGTTCGTATGTGTATCCATATATAATTGATATTCCTCTCCCCCCCCCCTTTTTGTTGGTTTATTTTTGTGCTCCACATGACGTAGAGCAAATAAATTCACACTGGCTATTTTTAAGATTAAAAGCAGCGACCAAATGCTAACAACTTGAATCTTGGCCAACTCGAAAAGTGAACGAGATCTTTGTAAATATACAGACACGCATAGTAGGCCCACAGGCCAGGTGGGGCGGCCATTAGAGTGAAAGTGTGTGCGTCAACAAGGTGATCAAACTGCGTCGAAAGGCACAAGGCAGCTGGCCAAACAAAGTCCCGCTAAAAACCAAAAACATAACATCTAAAACGAGCCTTGGACAAATAATGCAACAGTCCCCAAAACAATAAAAGTGTATAGCGCGAAAAATCCATCGCCATTGACCTTAGAAAAGGCGGCACGACGCGACAGTGACGCACCCCTCACAGATAAGGCACCCAGAAACTACGACGACGTCATTTGCATAATGGAAATGAGTAAAGTCCAAATAAAAACCTGTGTTTTTTTGTTTTTTTGGAACGTGTCCAACTTGTGCATCTTCTTCCTCTTCTTATTCGCACACACGTTAATTCACAAGTTTTGCCGTTAAAAGTGAGAGAGACACAACGAGGAGCGAGTGAGACGGGCTAATCAAGGGGTGGCGGCCAGAGACCTGATCAAGTTGGCTTATAAGTCAAGCTTTCATGTTGCCTAGCCAGTTGGTGGCGATGGCTCTGGGTTCAATAAACGAAAGATTAGTTAGTTTTACGTTTATTTATTTATGTTTTTTCTCGCTTTTTCTGAATACTTAATTTCTACGCTAAAAGAAATTTTACTTGTGACTTTTGTTTTCACAAGTGTGTTCTGCAGCATCTACTTATAAATATGCATATATTGTCATTGTAAGTGGCACAACTCGAGGTTTTTAAATACCTCGTAACCGCAACACGTGGAAACAGGGTATTTTGTAAGAGTAAAAGTGACAGCTTACAGAGTCTAGATATATTTATATACTACTTCTAACTATTAAATCAAATACAAACCTTATGAATACATTCTTTTTAACACACAATTCCCTGCTACAGGGTACTTGCAAGTCTAACCAATTAGACTAATATACACCATCGTATTTCTCAGGTTTTTTATTTGTCTTTCTCCTTGCGCAGATCTTGTCGACAATCTTGTGAATTTCGCTTAGCGTGAAAGCCGCAAATACAAAAGACAAAATAATAATAAAGCTCAAGAGAGTTTCGACACCACAAAATGAAACCGAAGAAGACGTTGCGCCAAGTCTCCAAGTGGAACTATGGGTCCATGTCGCGGCGATCAGTGTGCGAATCTTAAACAAAATACCAGGAAGTCAAACCTGTGCTAATATCTCTACAACGGTAAATGGCTTGCCAACTTGTTGATGTTTTTGATAGGCCTTTGCGATTCACCGAACCACAACGAAGGGGATTAGAGAGAGAGACAGAAAGGGAATGTAGTTGTTCAAGAACAGAACTGGAGCAGCAAAGATCTTGACAAAGTTATGACGTAATTGCTTAAAATTGACTGGAGATGTAGCTCAGCTAACTGTTAATAACTGAGTAATTGTTATGCCCACTATCACCGTATGGCATTACTATCGATATCGATAGCAAAGTTTGTTGACAAGCTGAAAAACTCGACCTTATCGCAATTTCAGATGTCTAAAATAAAATACCAAGAGTTGGAAATATCTAGACCAAACGACGCCTCATTATGGAAACTAACAGTCTGATACCTAACTAGTCTGTTTACCTTAATTATAACTAAAAGAATAATCAAATTTGCAAAGTTAAGAAGCATGAAGTGGAACGGAAAGCTCTTGGGAACCTGAAGATTATTGTTGATAATGTGATAAATGTTGATTGATAGTTCTTTGCGAATAATAATTAACTGCTTAACCAATTTGATAGATGAGATTTCTAAGACATTCCGGATTTAGACATAATAAGATACATTCAAAGATTGATAGATAAAATTTGTGAAAATACATTTAAGTGTGCATGGACTGCAAATCAAACGATAAACTCTTGACTTGTAGCGAGAACTGATGGGGTGATATTTTTGTTATTTGTAAAAGAGTTGATAAGCAGCAAATAACACTATAAAGATAACACACACGGTAGCAGCTTGGGAACAATGAATTGCGATTGTATCAGAATCAGTCAATCAATTGATTTTAACAGCAAATTATCATATGTACATTTGAAAACGTTTAACTTATCATAAACACTCAATGAAGACACAATATCAGCAATACTACAACAACAAAAACCATTTGAAGTGGAAACAATACTTATTATCGTACGAATATTATCGGCGAGCCGTCACTTAAGGTCAATGCAATTCTGTGACAACTTAACAACTCTGTAGCACACATACATATATGTATATATATTGTATATATGTATAGCTACAACGCTTATCTGAGGGAGCCATTGATACTTACGTGCAATTTGTGATCACTTTCTCTTAAAGTACTTTACCCGGACACAGGCACTTAACAGTGCACCCAATTGTGAACCCGTGATGGGAACATTGTTTTCTGATGCACTTAACACTAGAGATATCGAGATCATAATACGCACCCAGACATTGGCAACAGTTGTTAGTATTGCGATGTTTCTGGGGTACAATGACATGGAATCGCAAGCTTACGTAGCGCTTCCGTCGAGTACGCAGCTGCTTTGCATTCGCAATGATATCACACGCAGAGCAAGAGAATTGTGTGACGTGAGATGTGGTAAATCTGATTAACATACAATGCTACTATTAAATAAAAAGTTAACAAGGGAGAGGTGAAGTAAGTGCTGCTGCAAATATCATTAATGTTAGCTACTGCTGGCCACGCAGCTTGAGTTCGCCTCATTGTCGTCATCTCAAGTCATAAATGTGGCTCAAATTGAATGAAAAGAGGGGGAAACCTCTGTTAAATGCTTTTATGCAATGCCCGTCTTGCTGTGAGTGTGTTTTTAATTGCAAGTTATGTCGCTTTGAACTTGTCCAGCTGTTAGTTCTGCCGCAAGCATCACTCTGACATCATAGATACAACGACAACAACAACATAAGCCATGAGCGCCGAAGCCGCCTTGGCCCATTTAATTGTGTTGGTAATTTAGTTGCAGGCATAACAATTTAATTAAGATGTGCTGAATTTGATACGATTATTGCTATGCGGGATCCCTCAATATGTTCGACGTATCACAAACAGTTTGCCGACTTTCTGCCCCATTGTCTTCAATTGCTATCGGAGTAGTTACGACTTCCATTTTGTATAACCCCTAGGCTGTAACTACTTATAGCGAAATAAAATATTTGTATTTATGCCCAATAATTTCGAAATAACATCTTTATTAAATTAAAAATAAGGCTTATACTATCATTGAGGTAATCTAAATATAATTTATTTTGACTGATCTTTTACGAAAACATTGGCCGAAATTCGATCAAAGAGTTGCGATGCTACACTTAATGTCAGTTCAAATGGTATCGCAACTAAAGGTTGAAAGTTATTGTAATAGATCTGATCAAGAGGAACGGCCTAATAAAGAGTGTAAGGCTTACTTTCCCAAATTATCTTCTCTTCCATAGCAATTAGTTCATAACGACCTATGACATAATCATAGATCCCCATGGTTTTTATCGCATTGGCACTGCAAACAAGTATTAACAATAATTGTAGAAATGGAAAGTAAAATAAGAAATACCTCCTACGGGTCATTTATCGGCACAAGACGATGGAAGTATGCGAAATAATTGACGGCCATATAATTTTACTTTCCTTGAGACGCCTTGGCAACAAAAATACCCCAATATAATGGGGATTTATAGAGGCGGAAATCGATATACAAAACGAATTATGAGCGGAAGGCAAAGAGCGACGGCATGCGACGAGAGGCGGCAAACGATGTTGGCAAAATGAAAAGTAAAAGTCAAATAGAGCGCAACAAATGCAAAAAGTGGCTAGACAAGCCGATATACAACAACAACAACAACTTCAGCAACAACTACAATAAAAATAACTACAATACAAGACACCAACAACAACAACACACACACAGTGAGTCGTAAAGTAAACGTAAGGCTTGTAAACCGGCTGGCAGATAAAAACGAAATCACGTACAAAAAATAAGAAACCCAAATGTGGGAGATCTCTGGGTGCGCCAGTCGAAGCTTTTATGCCCTTGCCCCGAGAGTGTTTGGATGAAATAATGAGAAACAAAAACAAAATTAAAATTTTGGAATAACATTGAGCCAAACGGGGACTGCAAAGAACAGAGGCCGGCTATATTATGCATGTGCATATCTCTAGAACTGGCGTCACTCACGCCCACAGTGACACAGTCACACACACACAGAGTTAACACCTCAGACTTGATGCGAATTGGTTTTCCAATTGTTATCGACGATTCGCCGCAAGGTAGTTGGAATCTTTTGAGTTATTGAATAGATTATATATATACTCGTAGTATGCGACAATTGTCAAGTAGCGCTGTGAACAAGGTCAACATTTCTTTAAACAAATATGTTAAATAGATTCAATGCATATTTTAAGTTATAAACAGTTTCTATAACGACTGACCCAGTTGATTGACTTACTTATTCCAAAATGTATACAGTGCGTAACAGATAGAAAACTGTTAAGACTCATTGCTAATTTGATGTCAAAGATTTCTTTAAAGCCAACTTTCTCTCGCATCTTATTACATATTGCTTTTAATGAGCTTACACTGCTTTTACTTAACGCCTTTCCTCTCAATTGAGTTACAATAACAAAATTGTTGACAATGTCGTAATACCCTTTTTTAGGAAAGTGTAGGAGACAACAGCAACACAATCAAAATCAACAACAATGCGCGGCAAGCAGCGAATTCACTTTTTGCCTATTGACGCTTTTGAACGGGCTAACAAAGTCGAGTTACCAACTGAGAAACTACCAGAAAATGTCAGCTGGTGAATGGACTGACAACAATAACAACCACAACAAACTGACACGAGCACGTGAGAAACGAACTCATTCATTGAAGAAACTTGCTGCATATTTCATGACTGAGCGACAAAATAATTACAAAACTTAAAAATGTATCGCAAATTGATCGAATCTGAAATACTTCTTAGTAAGGTTATAGTTCAAGGTAATTCAAATTGTTATAAATCAGTTCCATACAATTTTCGTTATAGAATTCAAGATATTAATTATAACAAAACTTATGGATTTCTACAGAAAGGAATTTGATATTTATTTTCATTTCATTCAGCATAATCACTTAAATCCAAATTGTTTTCAATGCAACCGAGCGTTATAAATATATATTCAATAAAAAATTACGTAAACCTTCGATAATCCCCTGTGTGGCTTACACAAATACTTGTACAATCCTCTCAAGCGTATAATACCCTTTCATTGTTGGCCTCAAGTTCCCCCTTGCCAATGCCAGCAACGTCTTTTTCTGTTGGCCCGTCGCTAATAATACCGTGGAAAATGGGTTGCAAATTTGTTCAATGACATTCGTAGGTAAATAATACATGGAAAGAAAATTGCAAAATAATAGTGTGCGAAAAGCCTTAAAACGTGTGGCCGAAACTGAAGCAAAACCAAACATTGAAAGCAAGTGAAAATTGCCCTATTGTTGTTGGGGTCTGTTGCTAACACTTAGTGAGACCGTAGTCGCTTTTGTAATCGAAAGTAAACAAACATTGAAAATGGAACAAATTTTATAATTAAGAAATCGACCATTAAATAACTACAACGAATCAAATGCACAGCCAAGCGTGTTTACTCGGGATTGTGGAGGTGTACAAAGTGTGTTATAGTCAGGCTTGAATACAGAGGCTAGACGCCTGAGGCCTGCTCAGTCAGGTCTTAGCTTGTCTCCCCCAGACTTGAGCGAGTCAAGCGTCACGTACACCGGGCCGCAAAGCAACCCTGACCACTGTCGCCCATTTCCTGCCCACTGTGCGCACTACTTGTGTGACTGTGTGTGTGTGTGTGGAAGTGTATGGATGTGTGCGGGATCAATTGGCATTAATCGGCGTCTGCTTCTGCGTATCGCTCTCGGCTTCTCTCGGCTTTGCCACCTAATTGAAGCATTCGAAATGCATTCAAAGCTAAGCCTCCCCCATTGTCAGCTCCCATTCTCTTCAACCCCCGCTCCCGCCCACTCCATCATTTATATTATTTTGTTTTCCTTTTTGCTATTTTGTTTTCTTTCATGCCTTGACAGTTCCTGCAAGCCGCCTTAATTAGACTCGGCAAGTTTCGGTAAAGGTGAAATCAAAATGTTTGTTTATTTCTACGTTCTTTTCTTCCGCACGGGTGAGGACGGTAGGTGGAAGAGGTGTAGGTCTGCCGATTGATTAGCATTGCTAAAAGAGTCGGCCTGATA
The DNA here is from genome assembly GCA_018903675.1 of Zaprionus capensis. Classification (NCBI taxonomy): domain Eukaryota; kingdom Metazoa; phylum Arthropoda; class Insecta; order Diptera; family Drosophilidae; genus Zaprionus; species Zaprionus capensis. Next base: position 7,951,527 of record JAEIFN010000011.1, read on the forward strand.
ACACACCACCCGCCGACGCCTTCAAAGCAAACTTATTGTTTACGCGACATTTGGAAATCAAATTACAGAACGGTACTTACTGAATATCGGACTACAAATGGAGGGCTTGGGACATTGGAAGAAGCACAGCAAAAGAAATTTAGATAACGTTGCCCAATGCATAGTAAATACGGTTGGGCTTTCTAGAAAAAGTTCTAGTCATTTCAAAATAACGTTTGTTAAAGAGTACGAGTTCAGATTTTACACGTTTTAGCATGATTTCATTTGTATTCTCAGATCTTAAGTACACCTACTAATAAACTGATGTGAATCATCAACATCATTTATCATTAGCAAGAAATATTTACTTCATCTGAATAAAATCTTTCATCATCGGAGTGACTAGTCTGTTTGTAGAGACATATATAAGATTTCGACCTCAACAATTGTTTGTTATAGAAATTTGCAAAATAAATATTTTGGTTAATATTTTTGTAAGCAATCAATGGAATTAGCTTATCCAATATTTACAGTTTATTCCAGGTATGAAAGATCGCTAAAGACAGAAACTAAATTCTATATATTGAATTTTAATTTCTCATTTGTTATAGTAAGTAATTTAAGTAATTCCCGGTTTAAACTTAAGGCCTGTCTTATATTTATTACTGTGTATATTTTTCATTTTTTTTTATAACGCGTGTAGTCGACAAATCGAGTTATTGGATGAGTGCATAAGTTCGTGCCCGATTCCGCTGGTACCGTTCGAATCGTTTCACAGTGGCGCTCGTGAAAGAAATATATACATATTATATATCGTTGGAAAGGTGACAGTCTGAACTGTAAATCAAGCATAAAATAACTTCATTTTGATTTGATTTGCTTAGTGTAAAGACGCATGGAAGGTGTCAGGGTGGTTTTTGACGTCTTCCACATTTTTAAATTTTTTTCCATTCAAATTGTTCTGCAGCGATCGAAACAAATGATAATCAGAAGGTGCAATGTCAGGTGAATATGGGGGATGCAGCATGATTTCCCAATTCATCTCCTTCAGTTTGGCCAGGGTCGGTTTTGCAACATGTGGCCTGGCGTTGTCATGATGGAAAACAACTCCTTTGCGATTGCCCAAAATCGGACGTTTTGCATCAATTGCTTTCTTCAATTCGACCAATTGCTGACAATACTTGTTGGGAGTGATCGTTTCTCCAGCTGGCAAGAGCTCAAAATAGATCACGCCTCGGATATCCCACCAAATGCACAGCAGTACCTTCATCGGATGCAATCCACCTTTCGACATCGGTTCCTCCCCTTCGTCTGCCTGTTTCCATGTTCTTTTGCGTTGAACATTGTTGTACAGGACCCATTTGTCATCACCAGTCACGAACCGATCCAAAAAAGGTTCGTTTTTGATCCGTCGAAGCAAAGAAATTGCTGTTGACATACGGTCCACTTTGTTTTTTTCACTCAACTGATGTGGCACCCATGTATCGAGCTTCAAAGTGTACCCAACCTTTTTTAAACGACGAAACGCAGTTGATTTGTTGACGTTCAATTCACTGGCAACCTCTTCCGTCGAAATACGTCAGTTATTCGCAACTAAAGTCCTTAGAACATCGTCATCAAGCTCAGAAGGCCGTCCACTGCGAGGTTGATTTTCGAGGTTAAAATCTCCAGAACGAAATTTCGCGAACCATTTCTTTACTGTGCGGAGTGCTGGAGCACGGTCCAAATAAACTTCGCGAATATCTTTAGTTGCAGCGCCCACTGTTTTTCCTTTGCTGAATTCGTATAACATAATATGACGCATATGATCTTTTTCGTTGTCCATCTTCCATGCCTTTTTTCACTAAGCTACTCAAATCAAAATGAAGTTATTTTATGCTTGATTTACAGTTCGGACTGTCACCTTTCCAACGATATATAATATGTATATATTTCTTTCACGAGCGCCACTCTCAAACGATTCGAACGGCATCCAGCGGAAACGGGCACGAACTTATGCACTCATCCAATACTACATAAGCTGGAATTCCTGATAAGTAGAGAGCTCTATATATATTATGTATGAAGCAAACAGAATCAGCTGTTATCTCTGCTTTTGTAACTCAGAGGCATTTCACCTTTCGTTATCAATTGGGGAGGCCATTGAAACACACTCAAACACATTATATAGAAATTTATTGAACCTGCTCTCATAGTTTCAGTTAGCAATTAATCTATGTGGCACATTGGTATTAGTTTACATTACTTCGGGATAATGCTGAGAATCTTATCAAACAAATAATATAGTATTTATATGGAAGCAAAAACATTAAGATCATATAGTAATAAAATTCAAAGATGTGTTCAACAGCAAATACTATTAAGGAAATGTTTTCTACGCGTCAAAGTGCTAATAGTGTTATAAAATATAACACTATTAGCACTTTGACGCGTGTTCAGCATTGGATGGATTCAAATTTGAATGATTTCTAAGTTACGTGTTTTTTGAATTAATACCTCAGTATTTGAAAGATCACGAGAATATTCTCAAGATTAGCAGCAAGTAAAGTTTAATTGACGAGTTGGGAAATTTTAAAATAAATTTGCAAGAAACATAAGATTTCCATAAGAGGACTTATGACCTACATACCCACAGAGTATATTATGGTTCCAGTACCGAAGCAAGCAAAATATTTTTTGTTTTCGTTTGTTGTCAGATAAGCAAATTGAATTAAGCGATAAAGTGGCGGGTGCTCGCTGATTTCGTCTTTGTGGTCTAATTTATGCCTAGTTACTAGATAACGACTACCGCTCTGTTCTTTTTTCCGGCAAATAATGACAACTCGCAGTGTTGCAGTGTTGTAGAATGTATGAAACTGTTCCTATTCACGGTTCCTCAAATTCTTATTATCATTTCGGTAGTAAAGCGAACAATTGGGGCAATTGATGGATTTCAATTATGTACATGAATATTTATAGATCAGTATGTATGGTATATATGAAATATGTATTTGTTTTGTATTTGTTTGCATCGCAGTTTGTTGGGGCAGCTGACAGTGTTGATAAGGCAATTGAATGGCAATTGGATTTCTACCCTTTTCCCTATTCGGTGTCAGTGATTAATCAATTAGTTGAAACAGATATAGTACCTACGTCATAACTTGCATATCCCAACTGATCGAGCTGATTTCACAATATTCATAAGCCCGTTGCCCGTTAGCTGCACAGTCCGTGGCAATTAGCTGCAATTCGATTGCTTTACTTTATTGCTGAAGCAATTAAAACGCGAATGCGAGTTGCCTCTTAATCGACAACAATCCATATTGCGACGCACGTGTAAATGAATGCAACGCATGCACAAAGAGAGGGAGAGGTATATAAATAAAGAAAGAGAACACTTCACTCGTTTCCAAGAATAGAAAAGGTCAGCTAAAAGAGTAAGGACGTGAGAACTTAGACACCTGTGTTTATGGTACTTGATTTATTGAACAGTTTATCTAACACAGTTTACATTTAGTTTATGATTAGTAACTTATTTTTAAATACAAAGTCAATTAACAGACCATATGAAAACGCTCAAGATTTCTATTGAAACCCATTAATTTAACCTATTTTACTTAATTGTCTTCAAACGATCATTGACTTTCCTAGAGCACTATTTTTATAGGTTTTTCATTTCGAAATTTCTCAAGTTTCACATGCAACACATGCAGTCTGAGATTCCGACACGCAGCTAAACACTTGAAGCGTTTTCTAGTACAACTTGGAAATAGTGTTGCCAGCCATTGCAAACCTATGATATCAAACTTTTAATATCCTCTAGTAAAGAATGATTTTGGGCTATATTAATTAGAGTTTACTGAGAATGTGAATTTTTTTTAATTTAAAATAAACATTAAAAAGAGGTTAAATTATTAAATATATTTATTTCTAGCTCTTTTACTGTATTTTCTAGAAAAACTAGCCAACTCTGACGTGAAAAACGCAAAATGAATCAGCGTACATGGAAGATCAGTGATAATTATGTAGTTTCTTAGCCCCTTTCACTTTACAAACTTGGGGCAGCACATGATGTCTGCCTTGGGAACTGCCATTAGTTGTATCTACTGGTATGGGGCTCGACTCAAAATGCTAATGAATTTGTAACCTGTAAATCGCACGCTTCAGTTGAACTCATTTTGTTTCTTTAACACACACACACACAATGATACGCACGGAAAATAAACATTATGCGACTAATAATAAATAATGAAAATAATTACAAACCAAATTGTATAACGAAGCAAACGCGCGACTTAAGGTCAAACTATTTTTCATGCAACACCTTGAGCAGCGGCCACCAACACATCCACACATAACACACCTCGCAGAGGTCCATACCGCGGGTCCAAGTGATTTTCAGCAATGCGGGTCCCTCAAAGTGGTAGGGGAGGGGGAAGGGACACGTCTCAAGGAAACCGGTTGTCGCCAAGCCTACCGAAAGTACTCGTCGGGCTAAGAGTAATGAGAATGAATAATTGTTGCCACCACAAAAGACTCATGGCAGAAAACTACAAGTAATCGCAAAGTATATTGTATAGCTTCAAGGGGTCTAAGAACTTCCAAGTGGGTGTGCAAGAGCGGTACCCATATCTCAAGTCGGGCCCAAAGCCGTTTTAATTGAGCGGCAAACAACGCTGACTTTATAGTAGAACGACTTTCAACTTCTATGCGTTGTTGACCAACTGTGCACAGTGGTGCACAGCAGCAAAAGCTTAAGTTACGCTGCGCTGCGTGCTTACGGCGTATAGTCGCATGTAAAATACGAAAGAGGGAGAGAACGAGGTGGAAAACTAACTTGGCACGCGATGAGGCCCTAAAGTTAAGAATAACAAATAGGTGAAAAGGGAAACTCAGGAAAACCCATAAACCCTCTCAACGGTTTGCCCGAATTTAGTATACACTTTAAGAGATTTCGGCATTATTTCAAAATGGAAACAGGGCAAGCAAATAAAATTAAGTGAAAGTACAACTGAAAAACCTCTTTGCTGGCTTAACTCTAATACAGAAGACTCTATCTAATCGATATCCCATATATCATAAATGAACGAGTGATATCATTCTTCGCAAATCGTTATCTATCAAGTCTTGATAAAAAAGAAATGATATGATAAGACATTTTTGGTTATTTGATATACCCAACTTATTTCAGACTGCACGTGTCTGCATATGTGTGTATGTGTTTGTCTTCTTAATTGTACATAAAATATAAAGGAATTGGCACTCAAAGCAAGAATACCAACAATAACAAACAAGCGAATGCTGCTGGCAATGATCCAATAATGAAAAAGGCACGACAAGTCATTCAGTCAGTCAGTCAGTCATTCAGTGCGCCCGTATGTCGATTCCCCCATCCAGTTGGTTTCGTTGCTCCTCTCGTTCGTGCCCAGTCAGTCACAATGTGCGGCAAATAAATCACATTAAAAATTAAACAGAGCAGAGAAGCAACAAAACGAAAGACGGCAAAAGACAGCAAGAACAACAAAAAGAACAATACAAAAGTAATGGCCAAAGAAAGAATCAAAATGCAGCGCAGGCACAACAAGCGCGCGGACACATAAAACGAAGAGTTTCGCTTAAAGTGTGACTTTAAATGCGGCGCAACCGGGAATAAGTTCTCTTTTCAATTGGTTCTCTCAATTCGACATGTCACCATCTTAAGTTTTCTTTCTCTTAACTAAGAGACTAAGTGCCAAGTGCGTACGATACGCATTGCAAGCGCAGCTTAGAAAGCTCAGCAAAGAGTTTAGCTTACGTGCGTGCAAAGCAAAGGGCATTGTTACAGAGAGTTAACTTACATTGAGCAAAGGAAAAGGAATAGTTAAAGAGAAAACTTACTTAAACAGAGCAAAGGAAAGGGAATTGTTATGAAGAGAAAGAGAGTGTGTACTTACATTGAGCATCCACAGGATCATCTCTTCGCGCACAGTGTCCATGTTGCTATGGGCTCCGCTCAGCGCATACTCCACGGGATTATCACTTTTGCGCTGCTGTTGTTTTTGCTGCTCTTGTTGTTCTTGCTGCTGCTGCTGCTGTTGTTGTTGTTGTTTCTCATGCCGCATCACGTTTGCTGTTGTTGCTATCAGTTTACGTCGCCGTGCTGACGTATTTGTTGTTGTGCTATTGCTGTTTGTCATCTCGTCGCCGGCCTCGAACAAGCTAAGCAGTTCCATGTTGCCTTTGCAACAACATCGACACACGCGCGGCATTTCAAACAGATCATTCTTTTTAATTTCTTCCCCTTCTGCTTGCCCTCCTTTCTGTTGTGTCATGTCACAACCAATTGGTATATTCTTTAGCGCAGCCATTTGTTGTTGTTGTTGTTTCTGCTGTTGCAACTGGTTGCTGTTGTTGTTGTTGTGTATTATAATGCTGCTGCTTCGTCGTTTTTTGTTGGCACTCATTTTTTTATTTACTGTATTATTGCTTTCGATTTTGATTCTTCTTTCACTTGAGCGTGTTATCTCAATTTTCTTTATTTACACTCTCTTTCATTCACATTTACATCGAATGTCGCGCACTGCTTTCTCTCTCTTGCGCTCTCTTTTTATTTTTTTATTTATTTTATTTTTGAATCACTCAGCTCTCCCGATCGTTGTCGCACTGTCTTTCTTTGAGGCTGCCGCTGCTATTGTGGTTGTTGTAGTTGTGGCTCTGCTGGCGTAACGCGCTTTCGTTTTGACCACGACGGAAAATACCTAAAGAAGGTCGAGGGACAAAGATAACAAGCACATAAAGAAAAAAGTCAAGAAAATAATATGTTGATTCTTATTTTTTTCTGAGGCCGCGTGTGGTCAAGTGTGCGTGTGTATGTGTGTGTGTACGTGCATGAATTAGCCGGGTCAAGAGTTCTTTAGTAGATATTGTTCTTATTTTAGGCCCAAAAAGAAAAGGAGGTCGCTCTACTTGATTGATAGATTAAATAGAACCACTTGAGGCAGAGGAGAGACAGACGCCCTTGCTGATGGCTAAATATACCATAACGGTATGCCCGACGTCTGCATACGGTAGCATCGCGTGTGTGAACAAAACAAAATTCCAATTGGAAGAATCGGATAAACAATAATAATGTCGCACACACACTCACTCGTATGTTTACTTGTTGTATGTTTATATCTTGTGTTTGTTTATTTATTCTCAACAGCACCACAATTAGCGACGACATTTGCTGCCGCTGCACCGCCTAAATTGTGGCAACAATTGTTGAAATTTAAATAAACGGCCAGGCACACACGCGCACACACTGTTACGCTGACACACGCACACATAGGCGGGCGAATTTAAATTGATTAACATCAACACGCACACAAACAACTGTAAAAATCAAAAGGAGGCTACAGATTTTGATTTCTTAGAGCACCGACGGGCCAAGAATTTGATTTTCTTCGAGATTGTAAGAGATTGCGACTTTCGGATACGGCGGCACACGAACTGCACGCGACGCGTTTTGCTTTCAAACTGAACCAATCCAACTAGATCCCAGCTCTCAGCGAACGCCTCTGCTGCTCTCTCTCTCTCCCTAACTCACTCACTCTCATTTTTTATGCTCTCCCAGGTCGTCGTGTTGAGACACGGGGAGAACGCGTTTATGTGTGCGAGTGTGAGAGTAAGCTTATTGGGAGAGTAAAATAGCGTTGTTGGGGCAATACATTTAATTTTGAAATACCGATTTCAAATTGCAGTGAATGCAAAATTAGTGCATATTATGCAAAATCAAAAGGGAAACATGCCAAGTTTAACAGGCTCTACACTTGTGCGGCGCACGCAGTCCGTGGCCACTTGATGCAGCAGCAGTTTCGCTTTTTCTGCAACCCGTTGCGTTTTTCGCTCTGTTTTTGTTGCTCTCCGCTTTGGTGTTGAAATTCTTAAGCTCTATTTATCGCTTGCTACTTTGATGTCTGTACGTTGTTAGAGAAGGAAACCCGATAGAAATCTCGAGAAGGATATAATTTCAAGACATGCAGACAGCGTCTTAACCTGATATTCACGTTGGTTGATGCAAATGTACAATGATTTGAACACAATTTACATAGAATTTTACTCACATTTTACAAATTGGTATCAACGCCACCGCCATGGCGGCGGCGTTCAATATTTTACGTGGATGCCACTGACACTGCTTTTGGTGCTTGCCGTCTAAATATGATATAAACGGTTAATCAATTAAGCACTACAACAAGTGTTACTTTTATTTATTGTGTATGAGATTAATATTTTGAATATTAAACTTTTTATCGCAAGCTAATATTTAGTATGTTACTAGCAGTGTGCCCGCAGGACGCCAATGCAAAAAATACTTATGCCAACTAAAAATACCATCACACGAAACATATGGGAGCTCATTTTGCTTGTTGCGGCCAACTTCACGTTGTTGTTGTGTGTATATTTCTATTTATATTCGATATATATTATACAAATAAATTATTGAAAATATTATTATAGTATTTACGTAAGCAATACAAAAAATTAAATACACAATATACAAATTTATTCACAATAAACAACTATGTAAAATTAATTTAAATAATTTATTTGAAATATCGAATATCTAACACGAAAACTATCGATTCATGTCATTTCCACGATGTTCAACATAACCGATTACAAACAACCAAACGTTTTTTAAGCAATGTCAATGCAAAATGCAAAAATTATAAATCAAAAAGAATATTTAAAGAAGTATCTGTCAGGGGACAAGGAAAAAAAGAAGAAAAAGAAGGATAAGAAGCACAAGAAGTCATCACAGGCAAAGGTAAAATTAATTGATGACGACGCACACCACATAAACAATGAGGAAGTCGACGAGGATTTGTTGTTGGGCGGCGAAGACGCACCCCAAATAGTCGGCGAATACATTGAGGAGAATCCAGATGCCGTGCGCAGTAAGTGGCGAAACATTGCCGTCAAGGATGAGCCCAAAACAGAACCGGATGCAGAACTTAATGGAAACTCTGAGCTTCAAATAAAACAGGAGCCTCACGATGACGAGTCGGATTTGTGGGGCCGCAATGCGTCTACGGTGAAGATCAAGCAAGAACGTTCTCCCAGTCGTGGGGAGCATAATAATGGTCCACCAATCCAGATTAAAATCAAGCAAGAGAAGCGCAGCAGCTCACGTGATCAAAGCCCGACGAGAAAAATTCGCAAAAGCAACGACAGGTCGCCGCGCTGCAAGCGAAGGAACTCAGACCAAAGTCCGCCCAGAAGGCGACGAGATGAGAAGAGAGGAACTTCGCCGAAGAAGCCACGAGAATCCGAACAGGACTCCGATCAATCACCGCCACGGAAAAAACGTGATGAAGATCGGTCCTCGACTAGACGGCGTCGTGTAGCAGATCAATCTCCGCCACGCAGACGGCTTAGTTCAGATCAAAGTCCGCCTAGACGACGTCGTGATGAAGAACCATCTCCATCCAGAAAGAGGCGCAGCTCCGATCAAAGTCCTCCCAGGCGTCGAAAGGATGTGGACCAATCTCCACCAAGAATAAAACGAGATTCCAATAAAAGCCCGCTCAGTAGACGTCCGGATGCAGATCATTCCTCACCAAGAAGGAAGCGTGATGCAGATCAATCGCCACCGAGACGAAAACGTGATCCAGATCAATCACCGCCCCGTAGGCAGCATAGTCCAGATCAAAGTCCGCCAAGACGACGTCGTGATGCAGATCAATCCCCACCGAAAAAGAGACGCAGTTCCGATCAAAGCCCGCCCAGACGACGACGAGATGTGGATAGATCACCGCAACGCCGGCAACGTAACCATGATCAAAGTCCGTCAAGAAGACGTCGCTCCAACAGCCGAAGTCGACGTGACCAATCCCCACCACGTCGCATAAAGAAGGAAGAGCCACTGTCGCCTCCGCCACAGCGTAAGAGTCGATGGGCAGAGCAAAGCCGGACACCATCGCCACCGCCAACGCACAAGCCGAAAACGGAGACAATGCGCACACTAGACGGCAAGAAGGCAGGTCTGCAGGACGCCCAGTCGCTGAAGAAGGAGACGGACAAGCGACGGAGAGAGGAGATGCGAATGTTTGATAAAATGTCCAGCGAGGTGTCTGGTCGGGATGCCGAGGTACAGATACGTAGCACAGGACGGCGTGGTAGGCGTGCACGTGATGCTGCGGCCGAAGATCCTGAAGAGCGAAAGCGCAAGGAAGACCACGAGCAGAAGAAAAAGGAGCTATACGATCGCTGGGGAAAGGGACTCAAGCAGCTGGAGGATCAACGCACACGCCATGCCGAGATGGCACACGAAGCTGCCAAGCCGGTGGCGCGGTATGCCAACGACGAGGATCTGGATCGTCATTTGCGGGAGCAGGAACATGCCGATGATCCCATGTTGGAGTATATGCGGAAAAAACGGAAAAACCAAGAGCAGCATTCCAACAAGCCTGTCATGCCTGTCTACGAGGGTAGCTATCCAGAGAATCGCTATGGCATACGACCGGGTTATCGTTGGGATGGCGTGGACCGTTCCAATGGTTATGAGAAGCGCTGGTTTGACAAGCAAAACGAGCGACGTGCTGTGCAGGATGAGGCGTATAAGTACAGTGTGGAGGATATGTAAAAATCAACTTGTAAACAAAATAAAAGCTTATGAAATATTGTATAAATTGTTGTTTGTAAACATTCTCGCATTGCGCACTTGTGCAACACTGCTTTCGATACAGAGAGATGCGCGCGCGCTAAATACAACCCTGTGTGTAGAATAACAGCGCAAAAGCGAATGGTAAATAGCTAGATAGTCTTAAACAACACCTGCGTGTTGCACTGTGATTGCATTAAATTCTTACTAAAAAAGACAATAAATTTTGTGTATTTCGGGAAAATAAACAGCAATTAAAACATCTAAATTACAGCTGGGTAAGTGTTGATTAATTTTCGCGATTAATTTGATTGTCCTCTAAACCTGTTAGTGCTGTGTTCTAAATTATTATTATTTTAAACAATCATTTGTATGTATGCGTATACTTTATGTAAATGCTTTGTTTTATTACACACTCCAGGCTAGACAGAACAAAGCGTTCAAATATTTGGTGTCACAACAAGTTTGTGTGTGTGTGTGCTTGTGTATTTGTGCCCCGCCCCCGTTAATTAGCATAAAACGTTCGGCATAAATACTGTTGTACGTATACGAAAAGAAACGAACAAAAACTGATCGAAAAAACGTGTTGTTGCTTGCATTTTTACACAAACGACTGATTGCATTCTTCATGTGTGTGTGCGTGAGTGTATCTGTGTATGTGTGTCTAATTGTTGTAGCTATTGTTATGGTGTGTTGCTTCTGCTGCTTCTATTGCAACCTTCACCATGGCAACCAGTCGGTCAGTCAGTCAGCCGTTGTAAACCTGTTTCTTGCAGTCTCTGCTGCCACTGCTGCTGCTGCTTATGTTGTTTGTTGTGATTAGTAGTTGTTGTTGCTGCTGCTGCTGTATGCTACACATATTTATGTTCGTGCAAATTGGCGCGAAAAGTTTTCCAGCTGCAAAATGTATGCCAAAGCATGTTCATCTTTGTGTTTGTGTTAGTGCCAAGCTGCATGCTGCATGTGCTCCCACAAGCTCTCAAGCTCGCTCTTTTGCTCTCTCTCTCTATCTCTCTTTCTGCTGCTCTTGGTCTGCGTGACACACTTCTGCGCATGGAATTCATTCATGGCACTGGACCCTCCCCCGTGAATTGCATATTGCTGTAGCTTTTGCAATGCTGAATTGCAGAGAGAGAGAAAGATGCATAAGAAGAAATGACATATAACAAGCATAATTGCATATCGATAATTTGCATCATTTTGATCTGCGTACTGAGAAAAGCTCTCCTAAACAATAATAAACGAAGATATGCGTTACAACAAAAATAATAAAATGTTGTATTGACATATTTCAATTAAAATGAAATTATTTTATTTTAAATTTAAATAATTTTCATATATGCGTTACAACAAAAATAATAAAATGTTGTATTGACATATTTCAAGTAAAATGAAATTATTTTATTTTAAATTTAAATAATTTTCATAAATCATTTTTGAATTTTAATTTAAGTAAAACTGGAAGACAAACTACAAGCACACATAAGTACATAAGTATTTATTACTTTGTGTGCCCTTCCAATGATCGCCATTTTGCAAGCTCCTCTCGATTGCACGTGGAACATCAAAAGCTTCGCTCCACATCGCAGGTCTTAATCATCCCCCAGCTACATTAATAATGTGTGTATTTGTGATTTACTCTTATTCACTTTATGCTTGGATAACTTACGCGCTCTGTCTCCGCTTGGAAGCTTAACCTGAACCTCAACCCTTGTCGCCATTCCTTCGGTACTTACTTCAATGCTTTCTTACTTGCCTGCCTTGCCTTGAGAGTTGGCGTTTTAGGGTGCTTCCAAGGACCCAGTGACATTGTAATGGCTTAGAAATTTACACGCATCTCACGCTGAGTGCACCCCTTACATGGTTGAACCCCTGGGCCCACAGATTCGAGGGGTTGATTTGCTTTGGCAATGACTGAAAAAAGTCCTTGTGTGTGTGTCTATGTGAGTGTAAAGTTCTTTCAACAACACGCGAGTTCTGGTTTTTAAAGCGTTTTTTAATTCCTTTACATGCCAACAACCACGGCAAGTTATTCAAATGCCTTTTGTTCCACATCTACACGTACTTTCTGAATGAAATTTCCTTTTCTTTTCGTGTTCCTTTTCGGCAATTTACCACCACGTGGCTGCATCCAAATATGACTCATCCAGGGGTCGATCTTAGTGGAATTCTAGGAAAAATCTTCAAGAATTCCTAATGAGCTTTGTTCTACGTAATGCTTTCATAATGAGTAACTTCGATCCCTCCCCCCACATGTCATAAATCATAAACTCTAATGCAATGATTAGCGACTTCCCATGGTGCTAAAACTCCCTGCTTTGCTAACGCGAGACAAACGAATTTTCATAATTTTTCCGTATGGCCATCTGTCTTCAAGTCCTTTAGAACAATGGCTAGAGGAAAAGCGCCACGGGAACTAACTACATCCATGTGGTTCTTTCCCTAATTCGGGAAAAACATAAGGTTCACGAGCTATACAATCTTGTAAATTTGGAACCAGTTCTGCTAATTTGCGCACACGTGCAAAACCTAACTCTACGTAACTGGACGAAGACAATGGACTTGGTAGACAAAGGATACTGCTGCAGTAGCAGCGGGAACCGGTTTCCCGGAGTGTAAAGGAAATCAGTGCCGAGGTTCGAAACGCCGCTGGCCACTGACACTGCAAATTAATGTTAATTTTTGGTAACAATTCGTCAAATTTCACATTTTCACAATTTTCTTTAAGAAAGTCCAAAATTTGAAAGGTGTTGCACTCATTTATCTTTCGTGTAATTGGAAGCTTGTCAGGAGAAGGAAATTTCAAACAGTTCAAGTGGTGTCACAGTGACTGTGAGAAACTTTAATTAAATCGGAGCTAAAGTTCAAAGGGCTAAAGATCAGCAAGGCATAGAACTGTTTAAGAAATCATTTACTCGTACACTTTAAACATGTTAGTAATTTAAAAATGGTTTTAGTCTCAGCTTATTGGACAGATCCTTAATTGGAAAACCTCGACTAAGTCAATAAAACACATTGGGCCCTTGTAAAATTGTCCATGCTTCCAGTACAATATAAAGCGTTCACAATAGGGGGTTCCTAGTCACCTAGTGGTTTTTACTTTCCAGCCTGTTTGAGGTTTAATTATGCATGCACCGTAAAATCGATTGAAAACCTCTTTCAATTGAGAAGAAACGATTGCAAAAGAGTTTAAAGTAAATCGACGCAGTTTCCTTTTCAATATGAATATTTTCAATCTCCATAGCGGGAAATTACACAGTTAACTGTTAACTGTGGGTTTCCACATGCAATTCACAAATGGGTTGGGTTCCAAGCCACCCCTCAAAGATGTCGCTTACGCTTTTACTCTGCAAATCCATTTCAATTATTATTAAAATTTGTTATTTACATTTCTATTGAAATGAATTGCTTGATGGGAAAACAGTAGGGGAAAAGCGGCGCGGCGGTGAGGAAAAGCGCACCTAAGCACACGTGAAAAATTGGAAAAACATAAAAGAGTAACATTACTCGTAAAGTAAGCCCAGAACAGGGTTGCCTTGCCTTTATTGTCTTACGCCTTTGTCTTGAGCTCATACACACACACGTTGCCCCAGAGAGATCCTCAGTTGGGCTCAGTAAGGTTCTTTTCGGCTACGGTTTCCCTCCTTTCGAAGTCGGACAAAAGTTAATGTTTTTATGTGCCAGAGGCTTTTGTTCGGAAACTGGAATTTGAATTCGCATAAAGCGTTCGAGGTACAATAATAATAAAAATAATAGTAAGAATAATCCCAGGTCCTAAAGATGCTTTCCACGCTAGATAACTGGGGCAACGGGTTGTCTCTAGGCCATTGTTCGAATGCGGCACAGCGAGAATAAACTGAATGAAAGAATCGTCTTCTTATACAGTTCAATAATCAACAAGGGGTAGTCAGCTAATAAGAATGCCGTATTAGTTTCAAGAGGATCAATATTGTGTCTATGTTAATGATATACCAAGTGGATTAGTTTCCTTTCGAAATCGAGTGTTTATTAATATTAACATCAAAACATCGATATGTCAAACTAGGAAATCTACTTATATACATGTTCTTCTTCTTAAGATAAAAGATAATGATATCAGAGAAGTAAAAACGCAACAGATGATCCAGCTAGTTAACATGTCGCAAAAGTCTATTTAATAAATCTACTGGGATCCATAAGCTGTATCTCGGATTTCCATTCCCTGTTGTCTATTTTCCTAGAACAATTTCCCTTACCCTACCCCTCACAGATGTGTCAACAGCAAAAACCAACAGAAATTGCTAGTTTTACTGTACTTTGGAACTCCAGTAAAAGTGAGTAATAAATGATTTAGTTGTAAAAAGGGGGATTCGCACTGTGTGTCCTGTTGCCAAGCTTATTCGTTCGCTCCGTTCCAGGATGCGTTCGCGGTCGCTTTCCACCCCGTGACGTTTGCTGGCCAAACACGTAAGTGAAATCGACAAAAACAGAAGGAAAAGCAAAGATTTCGCGATGCCAGCGAAAGATGCTCAGTGAACATTCAACAGCCTTTGGCCTGGGGTTAGTTGAGTCTTGTCGAGGGTTTCCCTTTGGCATTATCTCGCGTCTTTTGCCAGGATACACAAACACACACAAACATACACACACACTAATAAACGCATGGAACTTATTTACAGTAGTGTTGCTGGTGGTGGTGGCTCTTTTCTCATTCAACACCCCACCCTGCACCGTGCTCTGTTCTCTCGGCACATCCTGTGAGTCTTGGAGTCTCAAGGCATTCCGCCGCTTCGTCCTGACACAGTTATCGAGTGCAATTCAGACAGGTCGGTTGTGTCGCTTCAGCTTCTCTCTCTCGTTCCCATCGTACAACTTCGCGTCGCGTATTCCGGTTTCGCTTTCGTCTTTCGGTTCGGTGTTTTCTTTTCTTTATTCGAGCATCGTTTTTAACTTTTGTCCTAAGCGCCTTACTTCGTTCGCTTCGTTTGTTTATACTTTCAATCGCGTTTCGTTATTCGTTGTTCTTTGTTATTGTTTCCTTTCTTTTGGGTAAGTTTCAAAGTGTTAATTCTGTGATCTCGGGTGACATTAACTCTCTAAGTGCAATCCATTAATTACCCGCCAGATAATGCAAATAAATGCAGATACATATGTGGGTTGACTGTCTGCGCTTTGTTGCAACAGCAGACACAGAGCGCGATACGATTTTATATCTATCTATACATGTACACCCATGAGTGTACTACATGTGCAGTTCTCTTTGTTTCGCCTTGGATTTGTTATATATTTCAACAACTTCCGCATTGTCAAACATATAGAAAACATACTATAGGCGGGTGCTGTCGCCGTCGCCGATGTCGTCTGCAATCAATGAACCGAGCCCGACAAGTTTCAGAGTCGCCTCAGCACATGCTGTACATAAATTGCAATTAAAAGATAACTTGCAACACTGTGCCGACTATCATACACCCGATTCTATTAGAAAATTTTCACTTTATAATAGAAAATATAATTTACACAATACAATTATATGCAATGAGAACTATGTTAAACATGAAATTTAACATTTAACATTTCTATATGCTAATATACCCCTTTTCTTGGGTACGGGTATCGAAATCTAGTGCTATTGTACAATTCATATAGTTTTCAGCTTCCAGCGACGTTGACTAGAATTTACAGTTTGGCTATAATTGAATTGATCTTTGTTTTGTCTTTACTTACAGCCGACTACGTGGTCATCCTTAGAATAACCTTCGTAATGAAATTTATGGTACTCATAATTGAGAAGGTGAGTCATTCTAATACATTGTAGCAAGCTAACGAAATCTTTTGAGTACTGTATTTATAAAGTAATTCAACGAAACCATTTGATTTTATTATAAGCGGAAAGAAAGCAGTCTAAATATCATATACAAACGTGTTTTCAAGATCAATATCTATTTTGGAAATAACAAAATTCTGTTGTTTCCAAAATTGTTTTTTTTTAAATATACGACAATTTGTTCTCTTGAGTTGCTTCATTCTTATCTATTTGCACACTTATCTGAGCAACAATCAGCCTACATACGTATAAATACTCTTATATATAGTACATACGTTCATTAACAATCAGCGAAAGAACAAAGCAATGTTTTGCAGTTTTGAAATATCATTGCACTTGACTTTTTATAGTAATAATAAAGTATACACTAAAACCGACAACAAATCGGAACTTCTCTACCCCACTCAATATTATCTTAATATTTCTAAATGTCTTAGAGAATGTAAATTTCCACAAAGATTATGCGGTGTTCATTACGCAAATAGCGATGCGGCAGCTTCGTAAAATCTCTTGCCAAATTGTGACTAAAACGCCCACATTACGTTGACTTTGACACTATGATACAGTTAAATTTCCTGGGATGATTCAAATGGGTCGTGCATTATATAGTATCTATATTTACACACATTCGTATGTACGATATATTTGCGATAGTATTTAGTCTGCGATAATGGCCATATGTATGTATATCTGTAGTTGTCAAGTATTGTCTACGGCATGAAGAAACTGCTTCAAAATAAAACACAGAAGAATGAGTGAACGAGTAGAGAACGGGCCAACCGGCCCTGAACTTGACTTGAGCATCGTGGAAAAGTCAATGGCTTGACGTCTGTGTTTCGGCCTATTCGTATACTATAGAAAATGCTTAGTTGTTGAAAACGTTATTGTGTTGTTGCTGCTTGATTTTTTTATCAGAACGCTATAATTTGCTATTGGTGTGTCGGTCTGTCGGGGCCAATGAACGTTAAGCGCACGAATCAGCAGAAAAACAACACAAAATTGCAAATAATGAAAGAGACCTAAAAGCAAATATGGTCTTAATGTTGTTTATTTCAATAAATCGCTGAACGCTTCAATCACATGCAAAGTGCATGTGAGTTGTTGGGAATTTTCTGTGTGAAAGTTAATTTTCAATTTTAAATAATAAATACTATATTACTTATTTACCAAGTGAACTGTGCAACTTCGAGCATGCTCTTTACCTGCTAAGTACAAGGTAGATCAGAGCTAAGCTTTTTCCCAACTCAAAAAAAAGTTAATCCCCCTTCAAACATTAAACTGGCCATAAAAGCTTTTAGAATTTTGCGCACCCATCTAAACGCTACTCAAAACTCTTCCTTTTAATTTCCAAAAAAGCTTTCAATTAGGCACTCCTTACTTGGTATCCCCTTTTTCTATCTCTCTCTTTCTTGCCAGGAATCAGCCCTGCTTTACCTTTTCAACATGAATTCCAGGAAAAGTTATTTAATATCTACGTGCGCGATTAAATAAATTATATATATACATACATATATGTATATATAATATTATCAACGGTTTCACAAAATGCATTGTAGCTGGTTTGGTAATTTCCATTGCTCCATTTCGCACCCTCTTAAGGCCACCCATTGGCACCTCCCTTTTGCGGATTTTCATTTAATAAACATAAACAAATCGATACGCGTCACAACAACGCCAACAATGTTTATATGTACGCCCACACATAAACTTGTGCATACATATATATTTACTATGTATTCCAGGAATAAATACACATACATTTGCTATACACACTCACCGGCTGCCCCCACCTTATAAAAAGGGGGATGCATCGCTGGGGGTTGTTGCTTTGGAGATTTGGCTGCCATGTTGGAAAATTACGACGCAGAATACACTTGAAATCCTTAAACAAGCGAACAGACGAATCTCTCTCTTGTTCGCTCGTTCACTCTGGCATGCTCTCGCATAATAAATCCCACGCTCTTAGCAACCCCAATGACAATCGCACAACCACACACAATCCCCCATGTCCTTGAAGTCTTGACTAGTCGGCGGTCGCATATTTGTTGTGCTTCTGCAAATTCATAACAAAAACAAGTCAGAAAATGTCAATAGAATATACCGAAGCTTTAATATCCTTTGGGAGATAGTAAGATATGGTATAGTATATAAAATTTTGAGATTGTTTTTTATTTTATTTTGTTATGATAGTGTTTAGGAGACCTTTATTTGTTAACGTCGAGGTAAAGCTCAATACTAAAATAAAAGATGGTTTTTAATTTTATATTTTATTTCCCGATATATTACGGTTGCTCTTCGGCAACTGTCTTCTGGCTTTTGATTTAATTTTATATTTTAAGTGGAAAGATACTCAAATAAATAAAGTGACAAATTAAATCAAAAGTCTCACTTGATCTTCCTCTCATATCTTGTCCTTAAATTAGATCTTGTTGGGGGTTTTGTTATCAATATTTAATGAGCTCTTTGGATGACACATTTACGTATTCGGCTGTCATTTCACACCATTAGCGTTGCCAGACCTTCGAAGCGTATTAATTAGGGAATGTTTATGCTTTCTGCCGTCGGAAAATGCTTTGCATTTAATTAAAAAGAAAGCGGGGGCAGCATAAAGGACACACAAGGCAAACGCCCAATGTTTATGCCCTACGTGATGGGTGGGTGGGTTGTCAGCTCTGGTTACGCCCCAACGAAGTAGGCAACAAAAAGGTATGACGAATTCAAGGTCCCGACGATTCGGACTGCCGTGAACCCGACGCCACTTCACGAAGAGAAAGTGAAAGTAGAATGTGGATAGCTGAGTGGGTCGCGATGAGTGAAAAATGAGAAACAAAATGAAAATTGGGGGAAAAAAACAAACCGGCGCTTGTCACGCCCACGCCCCCGTCTATAAGAAAAAGCCCGCGTCAATAAAGCTCCTACGTAGGCGTCTGCACATTTACTGCCGTAGTAAATACTCGAAAGATACCGGCGCCCACGTCCTTGACAATCATTTACCACTCGAATCCTTGAAGTGGGCGTTTATGTAAGCTTACGTGTGTGTGTGTGTGAGAGAGTGGGCGAGTTTGTGTGTGGTTAGCATCCTTGGCATTTAGACATGTGTCTGTCTGCGTGTATGTGCTGGAACAAATGTTCCCGCTGACTGCTCCTGTCGGTTCCCGAACGAGCTAGTGTACACACAGACACACACACATACGCACACACACTTGTATCAGTCGTGTGTTTACTTCACTTTATTGTGTCGCAATTTGCCATTCAAGGACACGGCTGTGATTCGCTGCAGCAGCAGCTCCTGTGCGAAAATTTTCCGTGCGTCAATTGGGATTGTAATGAAACCCGCCAACACGACTTCATTTTCCCTGCCGGGATATGATTTCCAATAGCTTATTGGATTTCCGTACGTATTGGCTGCAATTCGTGGTGCGAGTGAGATGGCAATATGTTATGACACTGATTGCAAATTGAGTTTCTATTATTCTGTGCTGCTTTTGTCTCGATTAAGGCTAGACGAGGTAAGTAACTAAGTAACTTGCCTAGAATTACGTTCGAAGAACTTTCACTTTCTCTAGTTAAGTCTGTTCTCCCTACTCCCTTAATTAGTTCACATATTTGTATTACACTCCTCATATGACATATTGCATCAGCTTTATGTGGAGAACCTCTCCATTTAACGGAGCGAATCGCATAAAAAAAGCAACTTAGTAAAACTGAATTCAAAGCAAAATCAAACTAACCTGAAATGCGATTCACAAACAGACACACACACACACAGACAGAACTGCACATAAAAGTCACATTCCATTTGTAATAATTATTTTAAATATTATTACTGACTCTTTTCATAAACAAACTAAGAAAGCTTCAAAAACGCAATGTCAGCAGCAAAACGCGTGCATGTTTCGCGTTTATAGAAACGCGCGCGTTTTCCGCCTGCATCGCGTTGTGTTTTATTTTGCTATAAATAACAACATATCAATATTATAATGCCGTGTTCTTTCAATGTCCAACGAGTTTTGTATTTGCAAAAATCAAATACAAATCAAAGCGCCAGACAATTTCATAACAACAATTTGCATATACATAAATAATAGAAAGGCAGAAAGAAGAAGAAGAAAAAATAGAAACAACTTTGAAAACAGAAAATAACAATGGCCAGTGCGCAAGAAAATGAAAACAAGCCGATCCGCGCCGCCGAAGTAAACAACAAAAGTGACGTCAAAAACGGGTGGGCAGAGCGCAGTATAGAGAAACACACGGGAGTGAAAGAGGTAAGGAGAGCGAGAGTGTGAGAGAAAGAGCGAGAACGGAAGCTTTGTAAATGAATTTATTTATTAATCAAATGTGAGGAAAAAACATAAACAGCCAAAGCAAAACGAACAGCAACAACAACAAATGCCAAAGGCGAGAGAACGAAACAAAAAAACCAAAACAACAACAAACGCAACAGACTGTACCCAAGCAGCTGCTGCTCTGCCGCTGTCGTCTCTGCCGACTGCGGTTGCGACTGCGATTGTCCACTACCGCACGCCCCCAGCGCCGGCATTCAAGAACCCAAATGGAAAAGTGGAAGTGAAAGAAGCAACAGACGAAGAGACAACTAATGCATGTATGTATGCGTGTGTCTGTGTGTGTTAAAGGCATGCGCACGCTCTCTCGCCTGCTGCTCTCTAGTTGTCTTGCTCTCTCAAAATGCCTGGCCCGCCGCACAGCTGAACAATCAAAACAAAGTCAGCAAGCGCACGCGAGAGCTTTCGCTTGCTTGGCGTGTTTTTGTCGCCGAGCTTTTCAAACTTTTTATCAATCGGTCAAGAACATTTGACAAGCGCGGACACGAAACGCAATACAACAAATCGAAAGTGTGAATGTGTTGTGAGTGTATATATGTAACTGTGTATAGGAGCATACCACACACACACACATTCAAGGAACAGAGTGCGATAATCAAAATAGAAGAGCAAAAATTATTTCTTACTGTCGGTGTATATAGAAAAAAACACTGATAGAACAAATCACGTCAATGCAGCGCGTGCAAATCAAAGCGAATGAAAACAAATGAATGTGTTGAGACATTCTGAATATGTATGTGTATGTATTAAGAGAAGTTCTAGTTGTGTTCTCGTAATTCAATTAGTGAGTAATTCAAAAATAAAACAAAACGCGCGCGATTTAAAAAGCGCCACGAAAACGGTCGGCGCGATCATACAAGTTTTGAGCAAATAAACTCAGGTTCAGGCATTTATTTAAACAAACTCACTCGGGCGAACTAGTTTCAATACATAAGGGACAACAACAACAACTACGACAAGAGCAATGTTCAATCAACAACAATAATAACAACAGCAGAACGTTTAGTAGATTTGCATAAATAAATAAAGCAACAAACCAACAGAATACAAAAAAATAATAAAACGCTGCCAAATTTAAAGAGTGCTGGAATTTGAATACAAAAATTCTTACATACATTCGTTGACGTCGACGCCGACGCTGACGCTGACGCTGCCGCCGCGTCCAACGCCAACGTCTGCTGTGTTTGCAAACAGACTCTCTATGTACGAACGTGTATAAGTATGTAGGCACACACATACAGAAACGCATACACTACGCACACAGAGCGAGCTTTACTCTGCTCTCAACTTCTCGTTTCGCGCTTTGATCAGTTGTTCGCGACGCGCTCAGCTGCTCGGTCGAAATCACCGCAAAATTGACAGCAACAGAGAATTAAAGAAGACAAATAAAAAATAAATAAGAAAACGGAAAAAGAAAATCAACCTCAAAGAACATACAAAGCTTCAAAGTTGTTGTAAATTTTTGCAATAATTATAACGATAATTTACGGTATATTGGACTCAAAGTGTGCCATCTCGAGTGTCGAGTGCAAGTAGCAAGTAGAGCTAAACACAGTGTCAAACTTCAATTCTTACGTCAACCTCCTTGAATCATATACATGCATACATACATACATACATATGTATATACTACATAGGACATAAATACATATATAGAACAGTGTGTTGAGTACATATGCATATAACAATTCTTTGAGCTTATGTTTTTTCTGGTGACAAGCTGATAAGATTTGCTATAGACGGCGAGAAGGCAGTCGTGAGTGCGTGTGTATATATAAAATTATAATTTTACTTATCAAAATTCATACAGAGTGAGCATAGTTCTTGATGTTTATTATGTGTGTTGAGTTTATTGTGAATATTATACACGCATACTATTTCTGCTTTAATCGCCACATGTGTGACCCAGTTTAAAAAAAAAAAACCAAAGCAAGCAACAAAAAGCGTGACCAACAACAACAAGAAAGGCAACAACGATAATAACAAGAAGAATGAAACACACGATTTACATATAAAGAGCAGCAGCCTCTTCCTTCCCTCGCGTCTTACGCATACGCGTGCCCAAGCATATCAATTAATTAATGGAAGAAAATATACAATAAACATTCAGCTGGACGCAACCGAAATGTTTGAATAAACATTGCGAGCAAACTGTTTAACAAATTAAAAATATTCTGACTTAACGAACAACCTACACGGAAGTCCAAGACTGTTTTAGCCATTCTCGACTGGAATATATATATGTTTATATAAATATATATAGCACGCTTGAATACAGAACAAAAAGGTTGGTATTACACATATGTAAAATAAATAAATATAATTAAAGTTTTTAGTACCAGACAATGAATAATCCACACAAGAAAAAAATGTGTTATAAAAAAAATATTTTGAAAGAAAAAGACGGCGAGGCAGGCAGGCAAAGATTTAAATAATAGGCTTACTTTTACGATATTCATCGATGAATACCAAATGCGAACGGGTTTTGAAAGCTAATTTGTGTATGTGGGGAACAAAATAGAAAGTTAAATGAGATCAGCTGCTTTAAATTTCTTTATTTGATCTGTGTCTAATTATTATTTCTCCAGAAAACTGCTAGAGAATACTTAAAGAGAATCGAAAAGCCAAAAATCGAGCTATTAAATTGTTCATAGATCATATTTTGCTTCTTTAATTTGAAAATGTGCTCCCTATTTCATTCTCAGCAACTCAGAACTGTCAAAGTTTTGTAATTTATGTGGCCAAGCCAATTAAAATGTCAACTCATCCCAGATATGTAGGCAGAGAGTCACACACACACTGGAAGTTCTCAAAACCGAGATTTGAAATCGAAATCGTGTAATGTGAAACCTTGCAACAAAGCATAGCCATAAACATGCTCAGCTTTGTTTATGTATAGGCAATAAAATGGAGCTCAAAATCTGAGCATTTCCTGTAGCCCCAAGTATAACTTTGAATCAACTCTGTAACTTGAAGACGAACCTCATCATCGTGCTGTATCAGCTGAAATGTTATTAATACAAATATAACAAATAAAACAAATATATATTCTACTTGAATGTATATTTATGTATTTGTTGGAATATCAAGAGTTTCGAGAGGTATTTGCCGTGTGTATTCAATGCCCATATGTGCAAATAATCAAAAACCGAATACGAATACAATACGAATTTTGTAGCAAAACGAACAAATGAAGGCGACCTAAAATTAAATTAAATTTGAAATTGATTTCAATTTGAATTTGAATTTCGATGCGATGCGCTGGCCTGGCCTGTTCGCTTTCAGAGTTCAGTGTCAGTACGCGAAAACTCAAGGCTGAAAACTGTTGACTCTCGGCATAGGCAATCACACTCGGTTGGAGAAACAAATCACACACACACATTCACAATTCAAAACTCAATCGAGTAGAATGCCTAAGCCCAGTCCATATGTTGGGCAAACACCAACAAATACCCCCGACTTCCCTTGCTCCTACATAACAAATTTGAGCTTTAGTTTGGTCTCTTAAACCGCAGACCCAAACAAACGACGAACAACAACGGCGCCACTGCCGTTCAGCACGCCTCGCTTGTTTCTGGCGCCGTTTTATTACGTATACGACATGTGTCGCGTTTCCTCTGGCTCTGGCTGACTTTGGTCTCCAGCTGGCTGAGCTGCTGCTGCTGGTCGCTCGACTTAATTGACTTAACCGCCGCAGTTGCGCTGCTTGACGCGTTGCAGACTGCTTCAAGTTAGATTTGCCATATCACCTTATAGTGTTAAATTATAGACATATATATACATATGCATACATACATGCTTATATACATACATATATACATACTTAGATATAGACATACATATAGCGTATCAGTAGCTGGACAAAGCCATAGAGAAATGACTCAACAGTTGAGCGCACGATAAGGGCACCTCATAAAGCCGTCAACAAAACAATTCTGCAGTCATAATACACCAAAAAAGTGGCAAATACAGATGCAGATACAGTTATACATACAGATACCTTACCTTATGTATGTATTCAGGTATGTTAGCACAGGGCTTAAGAAACTGTTTATTTTGCCTGATAAGTTTGTGGCCGATGATCTCCCTGCACACACGAATATGGAAAATTGTTTATAGATTGTTCTGTAATGGGTGCATTAATTCTATAACCTTTATTTAATTGTCATTTATAGTCGAACTATGGTCAGCCGACTGTTTAAAAGTAAAAACAATTAATAATTATAATTGAAATTTTAAATTGAAATATTAAACTAAGGATAATTTTAAATTAAAAGTAAGACCTTAAATATGAACAAATATAAATTTATTGAATTGAATTATATTATTGTGGGTGCATTATAGTTCTTCAAAATCGAGATATATTATTGTTACAATTTATCATTTATGTTCTACGGACGAAATTGCTTTCAACTTCAATATTATTTATAATCAATTCTCATATTATTAACAGTATCTAATTTGTTAAGAATACCTCACACGATTAGCTCTTAACCCAAGTTGATCTGAGGATGATGTGTTTTACTTCAGATATTGCATCATTTTACAATTTCTTTATTCATCTCGATCGTCCGATTGAGAGCACATTAATTGTATAGTTTAAAATTGCTCATCAGCTGATCTGTTTAAGTATTTCTGCCCACATATATCCAGGCAGATGTACCGATTCTATATATACTATATACGGTCAATGCTTTGTCGGCCTTCAACTTTCTTTGTTGTTGGAATGTGTTGTGATGTTCTGATCTGCGGATGAGGCTGTTAAGCAAACTTGTTTGCTTTTCTTTGAAATTTCTCAAAAAGTATATAAATACTACACAGAGATATAGCACATCCTATATGTCCATATGTGTATACTCGGCATGTCTTGCTATCTCATGTTGTGACTCACCTTTTTGCTATATGCAGTTATCTACTGCGGCCAGAGCCAGGCAAAACCCTTTTTAAACAATTCCTAGAAGTGAATTTGACAAATTTGATGCCTATTTGGGTTTTATTTTCCTTTTAGTTGCGTTAAAAATAACATTCCGAGAATGAACTATGTGGGATCATTCCCCTCTTATTGTTATTTGTTTTCAATTTTTGCAAACACGTTGCGAGTCCGAAACAAATTGTTTTTTTGCTTTCTTTAAGAGCGTGAGACTGCCTAATCTTATTCGACTTGACCAGCTGTGTTGGGCTGCAGATAAGATATGCGAGAGTCGTTCAATAAGTTGTTTGCTTAGTCTAAAAATAACTAAAAATGTAAATGAAAAAGTTAAAGAGATTTTAAAAACGTAATATTAGCTATAGAAAATTGACCCAGTGCGATGGGTAGATTGCTTATCAGTTTTCAGGTCTCAGTTTGCTCGGTTCTCGTTTGGTGGCGTCGTCACTGGCACGCGGCGGGGCGCTGATAAGACGAATAACCAGACGCCTCTGTAAAAGCGTCCGCTGTTGATAGGGAACTCACGTGTTCCTGCAATGTATCCGATTAATTTTAAAGTAACACCAGACATACAGACATTGTATATACGAGTACTATATAGGGTACAGGGTGCAGGGGGTAGGACTCAATTGTTGAGTGGAAAGTAAAATCGTTCGTCTCCGTTGTCAGTCACGATCCAAGTTATTTCGAATCGGCTATCGGAACTGGCTTTTAGGGTACCCGGGCGTACTCGGGAATTATATTTGCCTAACATTTCAGCTGAATTGTGCTAATTTCTGTATAGTGTACACATATATGTTGCTAAATCAATATAAATTGATTTTAATTATTTATCTATTAGCAAAACAGCAGGCAAGCAATTTGTTTGCTCTGCCTGCGTCTCTCTCTATGTGTTATACGAACTCGCATTGGTATTGATTGGCGAAAGGGAATCGAACTGGGGATACTGGGAACTGAGGTAGAGTCATAAGAAATCAAGAAAGCGTTATACCGTATGTAGATCAAAGATGTGCGAAATAAATTGTACACATATTTATACGTTTTTGCCATTGTGCAACCTTTCTCGGTGATTCTCAACCGATTCAGCTGCGATTCTCACACATTTAACTGTACCTTTAAAGTGCTAAAGCTGTTAACCATTGTGCCAACAACTGTAGTTCGTTGATCGTGGCGAATTTGTAGTATTTATTTTATTTCGGTTATTTCAACATTTTGAATGCATTAGTTCCGGCCAATTTTGAAGCCCTCCTCGCAATTTACGTCAGCTGTTTTGTAGCGAGTTATATCATCAATTGACAAGCGTTTGCATGGCTATGCTAAATATTCCGGCATATCGAAACAAAAACTTATATACAGAGAGAAAACATGCGAAACGCCCGTGCCCCACGCATACCTCAATCTGTGTTTGGCTCTGCCATAATGTTCTAGTTCTATTTTCGACTTCTCTGGGTATATGCAGGGCGGCTGGGGGAGGGGAGAATGGAGTGGCGTGGGTGTTGGCGGGGAGGAGCGACCCCGAAATTGGCGCCCTAAAAACACGTACTAAAAATAAGTCGCTTGAAAGGAACTTGCACTTGACGCGGTGACTGTGGCTACCCCAACATGAATTTCTTTGCCTGTGTGTGCGTGTGTATGTATGAATGTGTGGGTGCAGGTGTAGGAGTGTGTGTGCGTGCTTGCGTGTGCCTAAAATTAAAGCGATGCAAAGTCAAAAGCTGCAAGAAGACAAAGCAAAAATGACTTGCATAAAATATCAGACAAAGAAAACTGACTGAGTGAGCGAGCGAGATAGAGTGTCATAGAAAGAGAGAGTAGGACAGAGTGCATGGGGATAAAACCAAACAAAAATTGCATGCACTTGGAACATGTGACAGCGATGACGACAGCAATAATAATGCCATTGTTGTTGTTCAGTTTGTTGTTGACAAATTTAACAGTAAAAGCAAATTAAAATGCAGAGTCGAAAGAGAGAGAGAGAGAAACAGTGATCGAAAAGTGTTAAGTGGTGTAAGGGGGGGAGCTAGTCAGTGACCCACTGATAATGCACAGCAAAACAACGGAAGTTGCGCCTCGAAATGGCAACTTTCCGGTGTGAGTCGAAGATCGAGTGCAATGGCTTGTTATAGTTTTTTCTTTGTCTCATGCTCGCTTTGCACTTCGCTCTCTGCCTCTTCACTCTCCCATCTCTCTCTCACTCTCTCTCTTTCTATCTGCGCTGATAATGCAAAGCGTGTCTGTGTCCAAGGGGGGTTTACGCAACGTGACTGCGAATGGATTCGACGGGAAGGGATCAAAGTCATTTGGGCTGTCTGAAGTGCAGTCGACGTTTGAATATCCTATTTATTTCCTGCTATTTGC
This sequence comes from Zaprionus capensis, assembly GCA_018903675.1. Taxonomy (NCBI): domain Eukaryota; kingdom Metazoa; phylum Arthropoda; class Insecta; order Diptera; family Drosophilidae; genus Zaprionus; species Zaprionus capensis. The sequence goes on from JAEIFN010000011.1 coordinate 7,979,540, forward strand.
ACACAATTTCATTATAATCAGCTCAAACACACACACACAGACATACTTACGCAGCCACACAGTTATCTCTAGTATATATTCTGGCGAAATGCAAAAGCTTCTGCCTAAGCTCTGGCAGTTTTGTTGCTGTAAATTATATTTTATTTACTCACAAAAAAACCCGTCGACTGGCAGAGGCAGCAACTAAAAGCTTTAGATTATTTACTATACAGATAAATGTATACATGTGCATATGCATAAATATGTGTGTGTGTATGTATGTATGCATAAGTAGAAACACACTCGCCCAGCACAACGAAAATGGCGACAAAAGCAAACAGTCGGAAAACATATGTTACTCAGGGCGTGCTGACGAAAGAGACTGAGAGAGCGAAATACAGTGAGAGGGGAAAAGCGTAGCCCACGCTCTCAAAAGCTTTTTACAAGCGCCTAGTTTTGTTTACAACTCGTCGCGACGCTGTCTGTGTGTGTGCGCGCGAGAGTGTAAAACAAAAGCAACACTGCGATAAATTATAAATTCAAAACAAAATATAAAAAATAAACAGTTTTGACCTTGAGTTTGGTTAATAACTGTGCTCCAAGCTCGCTCTCGCTCTCTTTCTGTAAATACTTTTCTCGCCTACACTCTCTCTCTTGCTCTCTCTTTAAATTTGTTGATAGCGTGGCTGCCTAACTGTTTTCCTTATTGCTGCTTTTGTTTATAATTATTGCATTATTTCATTGTGTGTTGAAATTGCTTCCCGCTCTTGTGTTTCCAAATTCGCTTGATATTTTCATAATTCTATATCGTTGAAATGCCTATTAATCATTATTTCTATATTTGATTGGGATATGACATCAGATATTGCCTGCGAACAGCTGGTATTTGACTTCTGCGGCTTTTCAGTCACGCCTTTAGCCCGATTTGTACTTTCAACCCCCCACCCCATTAGCGATTCTCTTCACGTGCATCCCACGCGTCTTTTGTTTCGTTCCGCTTTGTTTACACATGCCAACTTAGATATGTATATTACAATTTGTATATTCATACGCTATATACAGACTATCTCATCTGTGTATTTGCCTAGCTCACCAGCCTTTTATTATCATATGTTTTGCATCAGATGTTTTCTTGTTTTCACCTCCTCTTCCACTACAAACATTTCGCGTTCATTAACTTTGCTCAGCTCGTGTTGTTGTTATTCTTTATGATAATTCTGTATATAGACAAGAGGCTTTTTTTGTCTTCTTTAAACATTAGCTTTTTTTCGTGCCCTCTCACGTTCTTTTGCTTGCCCACTTCTTCTGTAGCACATCAAATCAAAATGTTTGCTTGTCTTTTGCGGCTTGTCCGGGTTTATTCTTCCTTTTTTTCTCCGTGTGTATGTGTGTTTTTTGTACAATTCCACTTAAGTTCTTTAGTATTTTTTTCGTACTCTTTTCGACAGCAAATTTGTAATAAATTCTATTTGTTATTTCGTCTATGCCCACTTATTCGTTGCTTCTGTACATAAGCAATCGCTGTATGTTTCCTATATATGTATGTAGGTATGTGTGTATTTGTATATGTATATATATTGTATATAGTAATGTGAACACATTCGTTAATAGAGGGCGCTTTCGTTTCGTTGTCAAAAAAAACTTTGTTTGGCCTTCGGAGCGTTCGGCAACCTTTGACGAATATTAAACAATTTAAATGGTTGTTAGATTGTGTAGGGGGGTGTGAAGGAAATGTGAGGGGAGAATTGAGACATAGGAATAATGTAAAGAAACCAGAGAAACAAGCATATCACTTAGCTTAAGTAGAATTGTTGTTGTTATTTCTGTTCAAGTGCCGCTTTAGATGCTTCACGTTGTGCTTTGCTTTTGGTTTCGTGGGGTTCGGTCTCTTGGCTTCGTTTGTTTGCTCTGTTCGGGCTTGGGCAGCCTGTTCTCGGGTGACCTTGGTTGAATGGGAGGTAATATTCTCGCCGTTCGTGCTATCAGCTGTGAAATACGTTAACTTATCGCTCGCTCAGTCGCTGGGCGACTGCATTGGATAGATAAGTCCGGGCCCGAGCGAGTGATATTAATTCCAAGGTCTATTTGCTACATGTATGTACATACATATGTAATAATGTGTGTAGTATGTGTATAAACACCTACACATACAAATATAAATATATACGATTGGATGGTGATGAATGATTTTACAGCTGATATTATAATTATACGATAAATTGTATAAGCGATTAATGAACGTGTTTCTACAAACAAATGCGGCAGATTTAAATAACTTTATAAACACATTACTGAATTCGTTTTCGAAAATGCCATAAAAAACCGTTGTCAGACTGAGCACAGGTTTTCAGTTTCAGTATCTAAGGTTAAGCGGCAATAAAGATTAGTTTCCAAGTCGATAATAACTTTTTTAATTGAATTCTGAAAATATAATCAATGTTTGTATATCAAAATCTTGCAATAAATTATAATGTCATTAGCTATGGTTTCTTATCAATTTATAGATAGATTATTTCAAAATCAATAGATTATTTCAAAATCAATAGATTATTTCAAAATCTTCTCTCCTTTTTCGACCTGCGCCACACGGAAAATGTATAATCCCGATACTATATGCATTTTTCCGTGCAAATTTATGACCATTAAAATCAGCAGAAGAAGCAGAGAAAATTTAGTTTTCTCTGTAAACAAACTAATTAATATTTATAATCGGCAACAAGTAGAAGAACAAGACGAACAGAACCCAGAAACAATAACAAACGTTCTGTGGAGAGTCACCTGCTTGGCGAAAGGCGAAAAGAGCAACAGACGAAGAAGCAATTAAAAAGCCACCAGAGAATAACAACAAACCCATCGAGAGGGCGATCAAAACAAGCGTGCTTACTCATTTTGGCATAGTTTTTTTTTGCTAATCGTTTTTTTTTTTTTTGTTCCTTGTTTTGTTTCCTTTGGCTCTACTTGTTAGAGTGTGTGTGTATGTGTGAGTCTGTTGTTGTTCAGTTTTTTGCTTTTTGCTATTTTCGGTTTTATTTTGCGCAAAACAAAAGTGCCAATAGTTTCTTCTACCTTCGTATTTGCATGGGGATCATGGCGAAATGGGACAAAGAAGAGAAGGGAAGGGAAGGCAAGACCGGCATGTATACATATAGCGAAATCGGGAGGTTTGAACGTTGTCAGTCATGTTGCCTATGAATGACAAAAACAACGATAATCAGAACAGCAACAATAACAACAATATGAGAAGTAAATAACAATTTGAATAGTTTTTTGCAAAACATTTCAAGTCTTGATAAATTCAGCATACACAACTTATGTACATATGTATGTATACGGTATGGTCAGGTTCTTATCTGCGATAGTCTCGCTTTTTAAAGATTTGTTTATTTATTTATTATCTCCAAAAGTTGATCTATAAATAACACAAAATAACTGACGATGTTACCAATAAACCATTTGGAACTAGTTCGTCTCACTTGTTGCTGCATTTTATAGAGCTCTGTAGATATTTGATATATATTTGATTTCCCTACCTCATGAAACACGTGTTCAGAGTTGGCACATCATTTGCATGTTCGTTCATCAATCACATAAGATACAGTACCCCCCAGAGTTGGCATTTCGATTCATATAATCGTCTATCGGTACAGTTCCGGCTCAGTTTCATAAACCTATGAGCTTGTATATTTGTGTGTAAACTGGCAACTGTATTGGAATCTGGAATTGAACGTGAAATTAGCATAAAACTGCAGTCTTTATAGAACTGCAAAACTATCGATAATATATGCAAATATTAACATCGATAGATTACAAAACTAGCTTCACGATAGTTCGATAGAAGAAAGATTTTCGTTGTGATTTCATATGTATTAGCAAAGGATTTTTCTTTAAAAAAAACATATTAATATAACAATATTGGTTTCCAATCTACAAACAGTGCTTTAGCCTAAGGCCAAGAAAGGTAAACATATTTTTTAAGATTTTAAAGTTCCGGGAAAAATCAGAATGTGATTTCTTGAATTTAATTTAAGTTCTCAGTTGATATGCCAGATCGATTATAGACGTAAATGTTGTTCAGCTGGCAGGCCTTGAATGCTATTCATGCTTAATTTAATCAAAGAAGAAAATTGCTAATGCTATCTCTATCTCTCTCTCTTTTATTGCAGCTATTGTAAAGCAACTGCGCAGTCGCAGCGCAGCGCCTGCGCGCTAGGCGCAATACCAACAAATACAACCAGAAGAACAACTACAACTATAAGAAGAACAGGAGAAGAAAGTCAAGATTATTGGCATTTGGAGCTTCTTCTTCCCTCTCCTCTCCGCTCTGATCTCTCCACTCTCCCATTCTCTCTCTCTCTTCCCCAACACTAATACGCAATGACTGAGAATCAAGTGTATCCCATGTCATCGGAATTCTTCGACACTGGCTCGAACAGCAGCAGCAACCCCTTGAAGTACGAGCTCTATTCGCTGGGCACGCCCACGCTAACCATCAACACGGGCGGGGTATACGGCGGCGGTAGCAACAGTTCGTCCAGTGCCATTTCTAGTGCCGTCAGCAACGGCAACGGTGCAAACACAACCAGCTACACATCGAATGTGATGCTGAGCACGACGGCAATTAGCATACCTCGCAGCAACAATCCCAACCAGAGCCATCATCACCATCATCATCATCATCCGTATCAGCAGCTGGGCGAGACACCGACATCGGCATCGACGCCACGACTACAGCACCATTTGCACAGTTTGCCCAGCATGGCGCAACAACAACAGCAACAGCAGCAGCAACAGTTGCAGCAACAACAGCAGCAGCAACAACAGCAGCAACAACAACAACAACAGACACAAGGACTGCAATTGGGCGAATTGTCTGACTTTGGACTTGATGCACTCGATGCTGCCTCATTGTCGCCAACGCTGCTGCAGGATGTCAGCTTGTCGGCAGCTTCGCCGCTCAGTTCCACGTTGTACAGTAGCAGCGCCAATGAGGCGTCCGGCGCTGGCGCCGGCGTCGGAGGGGGTGGCAGTGTTGGTGGAGGTGGTTACTTTACACCCGATCTGAGTGCCAGCATCAATATGAATGTGGTGCACGAGCAGTCGCTGCTGCAGGAGGCGGTCAGCGGCAGTGCTCTGCTCTACGAGATGACCCCCAATTCGAATGCCATGTGGAGTGACATAAGCAGCGCCATAATCCATACCAAAAACGAGCCATTCAATCTTGACGATGATTACATATTTCCCAACGACAAGGCCGAGATTCAGGCAGCCGAGCTGGCCGATTTGAATAGTGGTGACTTCCTGGATGTCATCGGCACCTTTGAGGATCTACTGCCGGCAGGGAATGTTTCGCAAAATGTTAACTTTTTGCTCTCACCACAGTCGCACACGTCGGATACGCTGGGTGCTCCACCAATAGAGTTGTTGCAACAGCAGCAACAACAACAACAACAGCAGCAGCAGCAACATCAACAACAGCAGCAGCAACAACAACAACAACACCAGCAACAACAGTTGTTGGCACAACAACAGCAGCAACAGTCAGGACAAGATAACTATGAACTGTTCCACAGCACGCCACAAAAGCCATCACCACAGCTGGCTTCGAGCTTCTCTCCAGGCAGCCAGGCATCGCAATCGCCGCTGACACCTCCACCTCATGCTAGCCGTACGCAGTATCAATTGGTCAAGTCGCGCAACATGCAAGAGCTGCTCAAGAAGAACCTAGCCATGTCGTCGCCACCGGAACGTCATTCGATGCTCAGTCAATCGGCTGCCCTCAGTCCAGGCGGCAGTAGCAGTGGTTTTGGTAGCGCCAATAGCACCACTGGTGCCACAGGAACAAATGCATCTAGCTCCTCTGCTCAGGGCCAGGTGATCATTACAGCTGGTGCGCCAGGCAGCGTGCGCAAATCGTTTGGCTATCAGGGCTCCGTAGAGAGTTCGCAATTGTCGCGACTCTCTTCGTCAGCACCAACACATTTGAGTCTGGATCACATCTGGATGCGACGTGAGCCGCGACAGCATTTACTATCCACCGGTTCGCTAGCCGAGGCCGAGAGCTTCTCCTCGTTGAGCACTGGTAGCGTTCTATCGCCGGATGGCGTCGATTTTTCGCAGGACGATGATGATGATGCGTCCAGCGATAACAGCGACAACTATGACGACTTTAGCAGTGACAATTGTGAGTTCCATAACATTCTGGGGTTCCTTGACATTATAACTAATTTGATTCTCTCTTAATTAGGTGGCTCTGGAGACGAGGACGAAACACGCACATCGACACCGAACCAATTGAGCAGCAGCAAAGGCAAAGAGCGTTTCTTTTGGCAGTACAATGTGCAGGCCAAGGGACCCAAGGGAAAACGTTTGGTCTTCCAGTCGAAGTTGGAGGATCCGCATGTGCTTAACGAGGTCACCGACCCTGTATTCAGCCCCACTTGCTCGGTGCGTGGCATCAAGGTCTACAAGGTAGGTAAACTCGATATCGAATGTGAATTGATTGTAAACCGTTCCCAATTTATTTTAACAGCACAGCGGCAAAGCGCGCAAGGGTGATGGTAACGATCTGACTCCTAATGCACGCAAGTTGCACAACATTGGCAAGGAGCTCGACAAACTGAGTCGCACTATAAACGACATGACGCCGGTGTCGGAGCTGCCCTTCAATGTGCGTCCCAAGTCGCGCAAGGAGAAGAATAAGCTAGCTTCGCGGGCCTGTCGGCTGAAGAAGAAGGCCCAACACGAGGCCAATAAGATCAAGCTATATGGCCTTGAAATAGAGCACAGTAAGTGAAACAGTCGAACGATGTAGTCGATATACTAACTATGTATTCTTTGTATTTGTTTAGAACGGCTAATCAATGGCCTGGCTGACCTGAAGCAAGCGCTGGCGCTGAAGCATCGCACAAAGGGCCAGGGCGAGTCCACCGAAGAGATGGATCAGCAGATACAACGCATTTACACGACGGCCTCATGTAAGACCTTATCATTATTCAATTGATTAATGCAATGATTGATTATTCTTGTGATTCTTGTTCTTCACAGCGGGCATACGCATTGCAGGCGGCTCCACCGATTTTGTGAATAAAGTCTTGGAAAATATGCGCGGCGGTTTGCCAAATGGTGGTCTGGAGGAGCTGCGGAAATCCTAGACCAAAATCAAATTAAAAACGAACCGCCCATCAAGTTTAGTTGTAAGAAAAACTAGCCCATAGCAGCAGAACCCTCGCCAATAGACGCCCCACCCACTTCCCTTTAACAATCAGCTAATACGAAACGATTCAAGAAGCCAACCAACCAAACAATCATTTTCGATGATACTCGAAAAGACAACATTGAAAAAGAGAGAACTATAGAGAGAGAGAAAGAGAAAATTATGTAACTGTGATTTTAGAGCCTGGCGTACCATGCTACAGACATATTCTGAAAACAATATGCGTAAAACTATTTTGAGCCAACGCTAAGAAAAATTCCCTGAAATGTGTAAAGGCAAACGATAAAAATGAAACGAAACAAAACGCAAAGAAAGAGGCAACCAACACAAACAAAATACAAAAACAAAAAAAAATAATATACATATATAATTCGAAACTTGTTTAGATTTTAAGTATGTTGTTGATAATAAGAAGAATGTAAAAGAAAACGCAAGGAAAAAGCGATTACAATACGAAAAGGAAACGTGTCTAGGATTTAGCTACCAGTTTTACCTGCTTATGACATAAGTTTTGAATTGCAAGAACTATATACTACATATATAGAAAACCTAAAGATTTATATACATATATACAGCTGCGATTTATTTGTTTAAGTTTTAGTTGCTATATAAACGATGTATAAATTGGTTCAATGTTTAGCATTAGGTTTTATGAATTCGATACGTTTGAGAGCTTTTAATTTTATCTATACCTATATATAACATTATTGTCATTGTTTGTTGGCCCCAATTCCTACACCCACACATACATATACACACAATATTTGGTCCTAGGTTGTCAGTTTTTAAGTTTCTGTTTGCGCCTAAGTTGAAAAATCTTGTTTAGTTGTGAAACTATCATGCAAAATCGATGTCATAGTCTATGCATGTTATTTTCTTTACATACAATATATACTTTAAATTACTTATACTGTATTCTATATATACATATATGCATATATGCGTGGTGATATAATTTTAATTTTCTTTGTATGCTTTCTTTTCGGTAAAGCCTTAGTGGAATGATCTCTAAGGACTTACTGCATTACATTTAAGTTTTACATTATCCGTATCTATAAAGTTTTGCAAATGAAATACCTTCAATATAAATAATAATTTATTAACTTTAGGCAAACCGACCAACCAGCCAACCAATTTCAAATTCATAAATTACTTTTGATTCTTTTAAATTTAACGGGTCGCTTTTTGAAATTCATACAATTAAGTTTTAAATACAAAAACACCAAAAAAAACAACAAACCAAACCACTTAACCCACTTTGAGTTTTATTATGTTCAATAACTTCGAAAGAAGATTTATTTCCCTTTCGTTTTCTGTTTTTTTGTTTTTAAAGAACCTTTTGCTCTGCTTCGATGCTAATTTTGTGATATTTGTATTGACTTTTGTGTTAAGAACTTTGAGTTTTGTGGATTCTAGTTGTACTACTAATTATAGCCTTATAACTGCTATTTGTTGCGCAACGAGTTGTGTTCAGTTGATATCAAAAGAATTGAAAATTGTAAGAGACGAGACAAGGGAGAATACCATTCATAACATTCTTGAGGCGTGTTAAAATTTCGCTTTTATTTCGAAATCTTTTTGAGTTCGTTTTGTTTAGGTTTGCTAGCATTGATAAACGAGAACGAAAATACAAATACAAAGTGATTCAAGTTAAAAACTTAGAACTTAGGCACTCGTATCACCCATAGAGTTGAGCACGTGGCGAAACAAATTGTAGTTTCTAGTTTAGGCTTACAACAATTGAAAAATGAAAATAGTAATGATAATGAATTAATCCAGATATGGAATAGAAATTGGTCGATTACGAAAATTGCCAATCGGTTTTGTTTAGGGTTTTCAAATTCATGTTTTAGGAGCTTGAGATCCATAAGTGATATGAATATGAATTCAAAATTATAATTACGAATACACACAAACACACACCCTCACAGTACAGACACACACAAACACACAAAGTACAAGCGCAAGCGAAGCGACAAGTTGTAAGGACGAAACATTATCTACTAAATGTGTAGAGTAAACAGAGTTGCTTAGGTTTAAGGTTGTCTTTGTCTAATTGCAAAATGTGCAAATAAAGTGCGAGGCGACATTGAAGTAAGCACGACAGTTCCTCAGTGTTTAATATGTGTAACGAGCATACTAAATATGTCTAATTATTACTATATACATATATATATTGTAACGGCAAACGAATATATTAACTACATATATTAATACACATACAAAATATACACATGCGCATGCGTACGCACTCACGTACGCATAGAGATGCATAAGATATATTATGGTTATGTACCGTAAATGTGTGCTTTAAATAAATGTGCTTCATATTTACTTTTTATATGTCTATCGATACCAGTATCGTTATCGTAATCGTAAACGTAAACATAAAGAGAAACCTAAACAAAGGATTAACTACCTCAAAGTTGAATACAAGTTTCATATTCAGTAAAATTGATAGGAGCAAAATTGATTATACACATACATTATACACGATTATATTTCTCGGTTTACATAGTTCGTGAAGCTTAAATATGTTCGCGAAAATATTTAGAATTAACTAACAAATAACTGTGGGAACTAATAATATATACAGCATATAAAGTATGTATGTATGTATATTTATATGTATAAAACCATGAGCCTGATCCATATTCATGTGTCCATTTAAAGCAAACAATATGTATTTTCAAATTAATTAGGCCTTAGATATGAAAGAAAAACAAATACAATAAAAAAAAATTGTAGTAGATTTAACAAATTTACAATCTTCGTTACCTAGCGAAGCACTGATAATCTTGCAGTTCCCTTTGCGAGTCGATTCCGAGTTTAAAACAGTCCTTAAAGACTGTTGCACTCCTGCAAGGTTTTTAGTTAACCCAACATTTTATGTGGTGTCCAACAACATTTATGAATAAATATATATATACTGATATACAAAAAAACAAATGAATGAATGAAAACTGTGTTGAAAATTACAAATTGTGTATGCCTTATAAGGCCAGCCAGATGAAAACATAACTATTATGTTATAAACAACGATTGCAGCGAAAATATGAATAAAACATAACGTACAACTATTCAGCATAAATCTTAAGTAAATACACGAACATTTATGCATGTCAACCAATAAAAAATTTGTCTATATACATATATACTCAATATGGAAAATAAATGGCGAAAGCAGCAAAGAAATTCACCTTCTATACTTTTTATTTTTCAGTGGTATATTTTTAAGGAGTAATGTGCAGCAAAAAAATGTGGAACGCTTCACGATTTTGCGTGTCATCCTTGCGCAGGGGCCATGCTAATCTTCTCTGTATCGTTCCAATTTTAGTATATGTTCTGCCGAAGCAAGAACGAAGTTCATTCATTATGTTCGCTATTTAAATGTAGATGCAGCGAAAAAAGCAGTTGGGAATTACAGGCAACTAATTTAAAATAGCGCCATCTCTTGGTCGTTGTAAACATGTTTAGCGAAGACACGCACCTTTTCGTTTTTCGAACTTGACATAACCTTGGCTTGGAAATAAATAACATATAGCACTCAGATTACAGACGAATGAAATAGGTATAAATAATAGATTTTGCTAAAAGCTGATAGATATGAATAACTTAATTGGCATTTTAATAAAAAAGCTGTTTTGCATGCACACAAACATAAGCTCAACGACTTAGCTAAAAATCATTAACAAACACGCTGCATACTTTTGCGCGCACTTAATTTATTTTATTATATTTATTTTTTATATATATATTTTTCTGTTATCATTATTTTTATTAAGTCATATACGGGGAAAATCCAATAACCCCTCCTCTGTGTCCTTGTCATCTATTAAATTCTGCCCATCTTATTATATTTTGTGTTGTTATATTAAATATGTTTTTTAAAAACCATGCCCACCACCCTCGGGATTCGAACCCGGGAACCCCTGTAAATAAGTCAAACGCCTCAGACGACTCATCTACAGGGTCTACAGTCAACGTTGACTGTTCCATGATTTTTGTTAAAATACTAAAAAGAGTTTTTGCGGCACTCACGTCGTGTTGTGTCGCATAGGCGTTTATCCAACGGATTTTTACTTTAAAAAATTTGGAAAATGAAATGAATAGGAACTGTTTGGACTGCATGCATGTCGGTTTAATTGCACGACACGATCACATGTTATGTCTCGATAAGTCCGATATTTTTTGCACACTTCGTGCCATGAGACTCAACGGTTCCTCACATGGCGTTTTAAACCAAAAATCCTTATTACATATATATTTATAGGAGATATGTTGTCTGTTGATTGGCTGAGATATGTCGAACGGATATATGTCGTTACCCCCTTTATACATCTATTCATAAACTGGTTTCTTTAAAATATTGTCCCGCATTGAATTAAAAAAAAATTAACTGACTGTTTCAATCCTTGACATCTATCTGCATATGTTATTCATATAGAAAAAGGCTGATTCGTTAGAACAAATTTTCATATCATTTATCTAATATCATAATGCTTTTTTAATAAAACTCATATTTTGAATTCACATATTTTATTCACAGTATCAATTGTATATAAGTAGGTAAATATAATAACAAATTGTTTCTTCTTCTGTTGGAGATTCCAATTTAGCCACATATCCAGTGTTTATCAGCACTTTGATCAGAGTAAGTCAGCCCCAAAAAAACACTTTAGATAATATTTAATAAAAATGTACATAATTAATAATAATAAATAAAAATTATGATATATAAAAAGTGACATGTGACATGGGAGTAATCGTATTTTTCAAATGACTCTTGCCAGGGGCAGAGTTGACCATAGCAACCAGCCTGTGCACGGATGCTGCACAACGCCACTGAGGCTGGACTGTACAATACACACACGCGCGTCAGCTCACGTAATTTGCAACTGTCAAACCGCTGTCAAGTTAAACTGCGCCTACAAAATTTCAACTGCAGCTAAGGCTCTGGTTTAGGCTTAAGATCATGCTAAGGCTCCGACTGAAGAGTAATGATGATGAATGCTAAAATACGCAAATATCTTTCTTTTGGCCACGCACACACGGCACACATAATCACATTTCACTGTCAAAATGTTGCACTTAAGTCGGACTCGACTCAACTCGACTCGAGTTTGATTTCGTTGTTTTCGTTTCGTTGCGGTTTTGAGGTCTCTTCTGCTTTCGACTTTTTCCGTTTTTCCTTTCCGTTGCTGTTCTTTCTTTTTGTTTTTTTGGCAACATATGCAAGTAATTTGATTAAATTATATAATTACAGGGCAGACAACACACAGCCTGCTCTTGCCACACATGCTTACTGCCGCTGACAGTGACGGAACACGAATACGCAAGATGCCTGGCATGGCCGGGCCGGGCCTGACCGTGCCACCACCACATGCCACCACATTTCGGCAGTGCATTGGCTGGAGAAAGGGGGTTATGGGAGCGTTGTTTGGGACACTCACTGCAGGCCGGGACTAGTGCAATTTGTATTTTCGCATAACAACAAATAAGCACCAGGCACGACCTACATCAGGTGACGTTTTAATGCTGCACTGCACTTAGCACTCACACATACACACACTCGCACACACATTCACAGACTCATCAGTTGCAGACACTCTCGCACATTACCATAACCATATCAATAAGCCAGCGCGAGAGAGTCATCGTTGTCCGCTGGGTGTGGCCTAAACACAGTGATTACATCTGCTGTAATTTAATTAAAATATAGACGCATTAATAACAGAAACAAGATTCCACTGCACTGCGATATTGCCGCAGGCAGGCAACTCTCCTAATTCGCATTCCCATTGCTGTTGCCGTTGTTGCTGTTGCATCCTCCTCAGCACGTCCTCCTGCTGCTGCGCAATCAATTAACAAATGTGATTTTTATGCGCATGCGCATGCAACGTGAACACTGCAGAAAGAACGACAAAGAAACTATTGGTGAACGCCCCAAAGTGTTGTCAATGGTTTTATTCGTTTTTGGCAAAGATATCGAGCTTGCTTCCAAAAAACCTTTTCCTGCCTAACCCAGGCCTGTGTCAAAAAGAAGTAAACGTAGATTACATTTGCAAATGGTTATCTTGCTCTCTTTAACTCTTAACTCTACTCGTCCATTTCATCCATGCTGCTCGGTTCCGCCGAGCCCTGTTTCTCCTGCTGCTGCACCGTTTGCTCCTGCTGCTGCTGCTCGCATTGGCTTTGACTGTTCTGCTGCTGCAGATGCTGCTCCTCGACGGCTATGGCAGCCTGCACTAATTCGCGGGTAAACTTCTCCACCAGTCGCATGGACGTTGTGTGTGGCAACTCGGTGAGCGAATGTGACAAAAACTCGCCAAAGGCTCGAAATTTTGGATATGTTGTTGCTGTGTTTGCCACTGCTGGCGTGCTGTATTCACGTTCCCTCGTGGCATCCAACAGTCGTCGCTTATTCGATATCTCCTCCCCCGACATCGGTGGCGCTGCCCGCTTCTGTTTGCTCATGGCGATCACCATCTCGGGCCGATGACACACATCTACCACATGCGAGTTCACATTATTGGCTGGCGCAGCACACTTTCCATTCAGCATTTGATTGCCACTGCCGCTACCATTGCGTTGCGTGCTGTAGCTCTGCTGGTTCGTCAGTTGCGTTCCCATTGGTATGCTACGAAAATTAGAACAGTCGACAAATGAGACGATGATTAATTTGGAGTTTCACAACACTCACACACAGCAATTGCTGTCATTACTGACTACTCACTTGAGCACTGTGGTCACGGGCAATTGTCGATCACAATCGTATTCGTCTGTCTCGTCGTATTCCCCGCTCTCGAACTCGTGTTTAATGTCCTTCACCACATCGTTACTAAGGCTGGTCATGTCATCGACATCGAAATGCTCCTCGTCCTCATCTTCTTCGGGACGGCCGTCCAGGGATTTACTTTGCATCTTGTACGAGCGTCGACTGCGAATGTGCTCCGACAGAAAGCTGAGATTGTCGAACAGTGGCCACTGGGAGCCCACAATGGAGGATGACAGCGAACTGTTTTCCACACGCCGCTTCTCAATGTTATAGCGGTTTCGTAGAGTAATCATACGTTCACGCAGTATCGAAACTATTGGAATAAATATGGTGAGATTACAATTAGTAAATATATATTTTAATAACATTGTATGTCACATACCATCGTAGCCCAGTTTGTGTGAGATTTGCATCCAAAGCTGAGCCGTATGCATTTTATCCTTAAAGCGTTTATTGGTCCGATCGTAGAGCGCAGGCCTTGAGCGATATTCCCGTATGAGGCCCAAATCGAATTCGCCCGTCTGCGCATAGGAGGCTCGTGGTCGCCCACGACCCTTGGGCACTGGCATTATTGTCTGCAACAGGGGCGAGGATGTGGGACGCTCCATTTTCAATTCAATGGGATCGGGCTGCATAATAGATTCGACTTTTATTAAATTCATTTTTAAAATAATTTTCGCTTTTTTTCTTTTTTTAACAATATTTTTTTTTAACTCATTGAGCTTAAAAAAAACTCTGTTAAAATCATTTACGCTGCCTGCTATGACTCGCAAGAAAAAAAACAAAGCACAAAGCAAAAGCAAAGTAAAAAATAAAAAAAAAATGTTTAGACCTTTAACAGTGAGAGCTACGCAGGGGGCGGGGGGTTAATGCTCTCGTATGTATACTCTACAGATATATTTATTAATACATGAAGAGAGTTTGGAGAGACATGTTCCCCTGCTCTCCACCCTCAGTTTATATTATTTAACTTACTTTCGATCTGCTCGCGCAATATTTGACTTAAATTGAATTTTGTATTTATATTTAACAGAGCGATGAAACAGAAACGAAGGCACACAACAAGAGAAACAACAACAGGCGGGTGGCCAATTGCCTCTTTGCTGTTGTTGTTTTTCACATGCGACGACGACGCCGCCGCTAATTTGCTTGAAAAAGCACCAAACGAATGGAACAAGAGGAAATACCGCAACAAAATACCAGAGAAAAAATACCGAATCAGCTGAGTCCAACGCCCGCGTATTTCGGGTGGATTTGAATATTGTTTTGAATGAAAAATGTTTTAAATTTTTGTTAAATCGATAAACATTTAAATTAATTTATTTTCAGTTAATTTTCGGACTCAGTAAAGACTTAAAATGTTTTACTTTAAATGTACTTTTGCATATTTGGGATATTTCAAAAAATTGAAGGTTAATGCAATTATATAAAATAGACTTTTTATTCTAAACCAAACATGTTTGGTTAGTAATAAATAGTTTAAATACTAAAGAAGGTTAGTATCATATTAAATTGGTTAATTATAAGCCCCAAACTCACTTACTATATGCCTTAGTCAGACGCAACTGTACCTAGTTCTGTCAGCCATTTAATCCTTTAACGATAGAAAAAAAAACAAATAATGAATATTTTTAGTAACATAAATTTAGTTGTCAGTTTTAAAAATTAAAATATTTAAAAACCATATATATGTACATATTATTTTTCTCAGATGTTGTTGTTGTTAGAAAGAACCGCTTATAGGCCGGGACAAGTGCAATGTTTGATCAAAATGCAAAACGTTGACACCTTCCCGTCCTGCAAGAAATTCTTTGCTTGTGTTAATGTGTCCAAGTATGTGTGTGCGTGTGTGTAGATTGTGCAAATCTCCTTTACGTCGTATAGAATTTCACAAGTACCCAACTTTACAATATAATTATTTCTTAACAGGTAGACCAAGCAGCAGCAGCAGATCTGTGCCTAAAAATCTCATATTTCCAAAACATACAAAAAAGTAAAAAGTAAAAAAAAGGAATTTTATTTCATATTAAATTTCCGCCCCTACTTTGAGAAGAGCCCCCTTCCTTTTTTGGGCGTCTTTGTGCGGGCGTTGTAGCCGGACAGAGGGCGAAACAGAAGACTGACATACCGACCGACAAACAATAGTCGCGTCGCTCCGGATCTGAAGGGATTTCGATGAGAAACTAAAGTACCCAGGGCAGGTAAATTTAAACTCTGCAAATCATGCGTTAAATCTCATTTACTTACGCCTCAAGGCATCTCTGAATATAGGGATGCATATACATACATACACATGTACACATGTATTCAGATCTTCATACATCATTATATGTTTGGGTTATGTATTGTGCGGCGGGTCCATTAAC
Source organism: Zaprionus capensis (assembly GCA_018903675.1). Classification (NCBI taxonomy): domain Eukaryota; kingdom Metazoa; phylum Arthropoda; class Insecta; order Diptera; family Drosophilidae; genus Zaprionus; species Zaprionus capensis. Next base: position 7,995,876 of record JAEIFN010000011.1, read on the forward strand.
AGTTGGCTAACATCGACAAAATTTGAAATCCAAAGCGTGACAAAATTCGTAGAATCTGCGAAGACTCCGCTGGACCCCGAGCAAAGAATTATGTATGAATTCTGCGAGCTGCGAGTGGAATTGCCAGAGCAGCAGAAAAATCAAAGTTTCTCGGGCACTTTTTATAGTAGTTCCTCCAGTACGTACATACACATAATATGGTAAATTTCTGTATGTATTTGTGTTTATATGTGTTGTAGGGACTTGAGACTTGGGGCAGAAAAGCGCGACAATTTTTTTGTGGCTCAGCGTATTTCTACGCCGCTTATCTTCAGAATAAAAAGGGGGAGCTCACACACACACACATACACAGTTTATACATTTGTTTATGTGATCGCAACGGGCATTAGCTTTAAGTTTAATGACACACATACACACGCATACTGTGTGTGTGTATATAAATACATATACAATTACCCCACGAAGACGAAAATGAACAATCGCTGCAATAAATTCATATTTATTTATTTTTGTTAGGCAAATACGCCCCCAACACAACAGCCCAAGAATCCAACTGAACTCGACCGGCCCCAGCCCCAGTCCCAGTTCGTGCCCAAGACTTGGCTCTCCATTGAGGAGCGAGTAGGAATTGAAAAGCAGCTGTCCCCCTCCCCCCGCCGTACCGTATTCTGTATCCCAGGCCAATAATGACGGAAAGCGGAAACGCAAATAGACGCGCGATAAAGCAGAAGAAGGAAGGAGTGAGCAACATGGAAAAAATAAAGCAGAACGCCACATAAATTTCAAATAACTAATAATTCATTGAATAACAACGCCGCCTTGCAGTATCATGTAATAATATTTGCCTAAGCAAACAGCTGACAAGACTAAACAACATCAACATCAGCTCCAGCTCCAGCTCCAATGGGGCCACAGGCCAGCATGAAGCCAGGCAACAACAATATCCTAAGGGGCAACTACAACAAACCCACATAGTCTCAAGAAATGGACGCGTGAACGACGACGCAGGCACCTCTAGTGGGCAAGGGGAAAAAGGAGAGCACCATACCAGGTAGTAGTGGATGCCAACTAGTTTGATTATGTTTCAAGAACTACAGAGCACAACAGTCTGATGAGGCAGCTTGCTAAGAACTCTTCAACCTTCAGAGGGATTTAGGATTAATTAATCGAGTTTATCGTATTTGTAGCTATAATAGCTGAACTGTTTTGAAACTTTTGTCCAAATTGTTTTCTTGTCGTAATGGATCATTACATTTGAAATGAATTGATCGATCCTTATGCTTCATGAACTCACTAAAGTGATGTCTTTATTGAAGGGGCTCAACCGGCATGAATAACCCATAAAGCGGAGATGATTAAATGGATATTCTGAAGTGCTGAAACTGTTTTGATGCATACTTATGATGATTTATACTTCAGATAGTGTATCTGAAGATCGGTCTGTTTGGCAAATTGCGTATATGTTTGTAGTTTATGATTGCGTACAGCCTTTTGTCTGTTGTGGACGCTGAGTTGTGCACCTTGGTGGATGCTGATGATGCTGTTGCTAGTGTTGGCTGTTCCAGTTCGAACAGAATCATTTTTAATGACTCGGGAACAACGCGCCTAGTACGAGTCTCGCGTCAAGGCATTGACAGGGCGACCTCGGGAAGCGGGGGATGTGCTGAGAGAAGGAGGCAGCAACTCGAGCGAATGGCTGGCAGCCAAAAACCGTTTGTTCGCCTCGTTGCGTCTGCGCGCTGTAAAAATAACTGTATTAAATGGCCTAGGACCGAGACTGGCTTAGAAAGGTTCTCTCATCTGGCCCGAGAGAGCTGCAGCAAGTTCGCGAGACTGTTACAATTCTCCCAGTTCTCCCTGGCCCCATCTCTAACCTGCCTTCCTTGTGGGCAGTGCAAGGGGAGCAACAGGAAGAAAACCAGTTTGCCGCTCGCTGGAGATGCAACTAATATGCAGAGATGCAGCTAGGCCTCCTCTAGTCTGCAGCAGCAGGTCACTAAAAAAGGCGTTCCATGCTGGGACTGGGCTGTGCCGGGCTGTCTCATCTGTTGTCTATTTGGTGGCACTGCCACAGTCAGTTGGCCAACCTCCTTCTGTTCGTTGCTGTGGGCCTGTTCTTGGTGCAACATTTACTTTGTTGCCGAGTGCTTTCTCTGCGGTTTGTTGCCAGGCTGAGGCTAAGTCTGAGGCAGCCAGGCTCCTTCTCAAACTCTGACTCGCACTTTGATTTCGTTGCAAATTTGGTTCTATCCACGTAATCGAAATGCAATTAAGCTGCCCCTTTTCCCTCTCCCTCTCTCTCTCTGTCTTCCCCCTGCATCTCTCATTCATTTTATTTAGTTATTTTTATTTTTTGTTGATGGCAACTTTTGTTTTGCTCTCGCACACTCTCACGCCACATGAGGAGCGGGGCCAGTTATATGACTGGACAGTTTTTCCCTGCTGTTTTTCTTTTAGAAAGTATCTCTATGGAGAGTGCCATTCGAAAGGCGTTGACGTGTGCTCAGTGCTCTGTTGTTTTTTGTCTGTCTGTTGCAGACAGCCAGAGCAACCAGGCAACCAGAAAGAAGTCTGTGCCATAATTAAAGGGTTACCGGCCACAGCCGCGACTTGGCAATCGCCAGAGCTGCTATTGCCAGTTCGCCAATGAGTCGAGCTCGATATGCTCCCATCTGGATAGCTCTGTGAAATGTGTGCCTGATATGCATAACGGTGTTTTAATATTAGTTGCCGCAAATAAGTGGGCATGTCTCCTGCTTGCAACTGGGAAAGGCGCAACAGTTCTTGTTGCTCGTCTTGCCAACTCTCCCAACTCGCAAATTCACATAGTCAGCCCAGTCATTTGGTTGATATTGTTATGGCGTAATATACGAGCATTCCTTTCGCACATCTCTACAACTCTGCTGGGTCTGTGCTGCACTTGCAGTTTGAGACGCACTGAACACGTCAGTTTGGCAATCAATGCAAATGACCAACCATCAGCTGAGTAGCCCGTTTATTGGATTGCGCTGGCGATCATCTTCAGCTGTTCAATCGTAATCGCAGAGTTCCCACAAATTGCTAGTGTCCAATACCTCCTAATGCCAGAGCTCTTCAATTTTTTGTTTGTAGTGTGTGGGTTGCTACTCGCACTACTCAGCGGATTACGTAATGATAAAAGCGATACCGTTTGAGCTGAGAGAAATTGAATTTAATTTCATTGTACAGCTGGTTTTTATTAACCTCATTCGTATTGGATGTATCCTTATCTTGCTTCTCATAAATTGCTCCCGCTATCAGAATTCAAAACATTTTATATTTTACATATCAAGGCGACTTGCGCAGCGATAAAGGGGAAGGGAAACGTTCTCAGAAAAAAGTTCAATTCATATTTTTGTGCTAAACAAATAGTAAACATTCTTTCGTGATTTTCTTGAATAAGAAATGCGCTTGAAACTTAATCCGAGCGAATTACAAGTGTCTGTCTCGTTAGCAATAAAAATTACTCAACTCATGGGGAGTAAAAGGTGCAGGGGGACGGGGTTGAGGTTGGGGCAGAGACAGAGGACACCCATTGAAATGCCTAACAACTCAATTACTAGAGCCTGCTGAGAGGCTGGGGCCAAGCAGCTTTGGTCGAAATGCAATTAATAGGCCGACACACACACAAACTCGCGGACAGACACAGGCACACATACACACACGTTGCGAGCTCGTTGCCAGGCCAGTAAGCAAATCATTAGCGGCAAAGTTTGCGCCCAGTTATAATCCGAACCAAAGACGGGACTCGCGTTTCACAAAGTTCTCACACAAATTTCAGACAGAGATTTCGAGAGATTCCGCTGCCTGTGCACAACGTGGCGTTAAATGTGTACCAATTATACCATGTGCGAGTCTGTGTGGCTGTGCATGTATGTATGTGTCTATGTGTGTAAGCAAAGTTTAGGAAAAGATCTTCAAGAATTTAAACCTCAAATTTCGTGCAGGCGAACCAAAAAATTCAAAGAGCTAAGCAAATTTGGTGGACGCTTATTATTAAGAAAGCTCCTGCCCCATGCTTATGTGGGGCATTCTTTACTGTGTCTGTGTGTGTGTGTGTATGTATTCGATAGCGCCAATTTGATATGATGCTGAGGATCACACAAATTAAGTTTCATAGGAAGCGGCACCGATAAAAAAAAAGACAAAAACTACCTGGGAAGCTGCTTGCCTGTACTCCTCTCCCCTCTTTTCCAACACTTCCTCACTCTCCAAATTTGAGAATGTGTGTTTTATGACGATCGTAAAGATAAAATTATGTGCGGATGTCAATGAAAGTTTGTCACGCTAATGAAATTATTTTCTGTTAAATTTGCTAGCCAAGAGATTAGAAATTTGTACTGTATGCAAAAAGTGAAAATACTTGTTAAAGTAACAATTCATAAGACATAACTATAGTTATATTTAAACGATGTGTGGAACAACTATAGTCCGATATATCGCAAGCTAAGCGCATCTTGAGTCGAGAGGAGCACGCAGCAACCGTAGCCGAAATCAATATCCAATCATTAATCGTTAACTAATTCCATGAATTTTGGCAGCGGGTCGGCACTCGGCGAACCTCTGGTCTCCGACTGCGACTCCATCTCCCACTCTCGTTCCCATTCCTCCTGCCTAAAAAGCTCAGCCGTCTTGCCCGCCAAGTGGCCCATTTACCAAGTTCCGAAACGCAACCAGACATGCCACACTAAAGACATATATTTATGCCCTGAAAGCCACTCTTGGCGTATTTAGAACACACAAAAAACAACAACGCTAACAACAACAAAAAACTGAAAATATCAAGATAAAAATATTTTCGGGCTGCCCTTTTTGGCGATACGAGAACGGCAGCTGCTCTGGACAGTGGCTCCTCCTAAGCCACGATCTTATTTGTTGTTGTCCTGCTTATTTTTCTCTTCTCTGTTTTTCTTGTTGTTGTTATCGTTGCGATGTCTGCAGTTCTGAACCAGCTCCAAGAAGAGCTCAGTAAACGTGGAGGAAGCCTCCCGGGATCTTCGTCTGTATTGGAGTTTTGAATTCGATTGCTGTTTCGTTTTCGATTTCGAGCAACGCGACCATGAAACAATTTTATATTTTGCCCAGAAGATCAATAAAATTTTACCGACAACTGTATTTGGGTATGCCAGCCCCTAAAATTAGTGGCCAAATTGTCGTGCAGAACGGGTTCGGGTTTGGTTTCGGGTCACATTTTTGGTTACACAGCAAGCGGAAAGGAAAAAAGGGCAGCCAGCAAATAATTTGAACTTCATAAATTCTTTGCTCGTCTCCAGTTAAAAAGTGTTGAAGTGGATATTTATTTATGTGCGAAAGAGATAGCGAGAAATCTGATCTATTAGGAATGAGATATGGTGGAGCTGTGTGTCTAATAGAGGTGGATTTGGGTTTTAGATTTAAAAGAAAGAGAGCAACAAATCTGTCGCAAAGTTTGGGATAGAGATTGGACTGAAGATAAGCCCGAGTTGAAATAGAAGGAATGAATATGCTTCTATAATGGATGTACATATATTCGCAGTGATCTCATTCATATTGAAATCTCTGTTACGATACTTGATGGCTGTCAATATATCATAATTAACATAAGATCCTCCAAGACAATTCCAATGAAAATATAACGAAACATGTTAACGCCGTGTGAGTTCCTCTTCACCTCTTTCTCCTCCTCCTTTTAAGGTTCGCTGCAAAATTCTGAGAAATGCGATCCCAAAACACTGGGCTCCAATACTGCTGCGTGTGTATGTGTGTGGGAGGTGCAGAAGGGGAGGAATGGTAGGAGTAGAAGAGAAGGCGGCACTGGCACTGATATTGGCACTGGCCAGTGCGTCAGTCATTCAGTTCCTCAACTGAACGTCGCGTCGTTGTTGTTGCTGTCGTTGTGTTGCTGCTGCAATCACCAAGCCGGCACTAATGAATTTGTATGCAAACCGCAGTCTCCATGTTCCAATGTTATAATGGCAATGATTTGGCATAAAAACAAAGCAAGAAGAGAAAAACAACAGTAACGGAAATGCGCGCAACACATAAAAAAAGGATCAGCAGCAACATTTTGTGAAATTAGTGCAGGCGGTCGAAAAGGTGATTTCTCATATGAAGAAATGTGCACACATACACACACATGCACATATTTATGTGCACGCATTTGTGTTTGTGTGTGTGTTTTGATTTATGCATAAGCAATAAAAATTATAGTAATGAAGGCGCTGACATGAGAGGAGCGCAGAAGCTGCGGAATAAAGCAGAAGTGCAAAAACTGAGCGAAGTTGGCAACACACGTGATGTGATGTTCTTTCTCCCTCTCTCTCTCGCTCTCCCTTGCTGCCTGCTTGCCCTTACACTGCTCTGCTCTGTCCGTTACTTGGCGCGCAAAAGTAATGTCGAGTCCCGTTGGGGGTGAGGATGAGTCACAGTCTAAATAACGAAAATGAAAGAAAAAATACCTCAGCACAATGAACTACTTCTTTGTACTGCTTTTGTGCGAACGCAGTCGCCGCAGCGGGCCCCCTGCCTAGTTTTCCCTCCCCCTGGCAGCAATAAGCTTTTGCGTCGTTAAAAAGCTTCCTCTCCTGTCGTCATTTTATTTATTGCGTCATAAGCTAAAATGCAAAGCTGTGTGCGACTGTCAAACTGCAAGAGGCATACGGCGGCAGCAGTTACTTGATGCGGATGCTGATGGTGATTGGTCAGATATAACATAAGGAATTTGGACTTTGTACAGGCTGTAAAAGTTGGGAGAACGCCTGCTGCTGTTCCTGCTGCCACTGCTGCTGCTGCACCCAAACGTCAAACGGTTAAACATAAAAACTAACGGCAGTTTTATAACTCTAGCATAAGATTACCTTTTGAGTGCACAACTTCTTCTCCATCGTCTCCATCTCTTCCTCGTCTTCTTGTTCTTCATCACCGAAAAATAAGCTGAGCTGAGCGCAGAAAAGAAAACCATTTCGGCGACGAAAATTTAGCGGACGAGTGGGCGCAGACGCAACCACAGACGCAGGCCCATACGAATGGGAAGACGAAGGCGAAGGCGTTTTGCCAAGATCCCCGAAGATGATACACAAGCAATCAAAAGAAATGCAATGGCTGCGCTGCTGCCGCGTCGTTTCCTTGTCGTGCTGCTGCACTTGCTGCTGCTGCTGCACCGTTAGGTCCACGCCGGGCTCAACGTGAGTTCAAGATCAACACAACAACAACAGCTGAAGTTGCAGCAGCAGCAGCAGTTGCCGCCGCACCCACCGAATCGTAAACTGCAAACTGCATCTGCGTAGCTTTTCGGCTGTTAACATTGCGGCAACAACAACGGCAGCAACAGTCGCACTAGTCGAAATGTTGTTTTTGGCATATTTTTGCATGTCTCTTTGCACTTAACACACACAATTAGTTTCGTTTCGTTACGTTCAGCACTTTGTCTTTCGCCTTACATTAAAAAAGTAACGGTTTTGCATTTAACAAATAAAAACACAAAGCGCAGTCACAGTCACAAAAACACATTGCGCACATACACATACAAACACAAACACGTACAGAGACACACTGAATTACAAATACAAACTCACAGAGCCGCGAGAGATCATTTTAACCGCTAAGGCCGCGCCGCAGAGAGAATTCTTAAGAGTTCTTTTCCACAACCGTCCTCGGTGATGGTGCGCGCGCAATTGATTCCTGGCTCAGCGACATCGTCGCTCGAAAGCGTCGGCTGCACAGCTAAGAAGAAGAACTCCTGCCAATGCTTCGGCTCTGCCTCTGTCGCTGCCTCTGCTGCTGCCGCTGCCTCTGCTACTGCCTTCGAGAAGGCAGTGACGCAGGCAGCCTGCCAGGGCAAGAAGCGACTGCGAACGTAGCGAGGAACGATGTGTCACGATGTTTCACGAAGTTTCAAGCACGAACGCGAGCTCGTTTCTTGAAGTCTGTTAAGTCATAATAGAAATAAATAGAATAAATAGAAGTTTTGATTTAAATTGCACTCTATTTAATAGTTAACAGGATAATAACAAATTCACCAATCAATATGTTAACTTATGGTATTTATGTATACATATATAAATGAAACGATATGCTATAACACGAGAGCATCTCTGCAGAAAAACATAATAACGGACATTTTTTGTTGCTTTGCTTTTGCTCAGCGACAAAAGACTGCGGCAGCAGCAGTAGCAGCGGCTGTTCGCTACAAGCTACAAAGAGGAGACCATCGATCTTTCGTTAGGGGTTTTGTTTGCGCATGCGCCGAAGTGGATATGCTCTGCAAGACCTTTTAAATAAAATATTATCGTGGAACATTGTGGAATTAAGTTACACAGGTCCTTGAGGTTATAGCACTATTGTAAGAATTTCTAATAATTTTAAATCTCTAATTCTAAATGGTTTCTTATATTAATTATTAAGATTTCGTGGCTGTGTTTGTTTTCAAGTGGAACGAATAAACAAATACTTATGTACATATGAATGTATGTACATATTTCCAGAACGAAACATTTATGCATTGAGAAAGTAATTCATAGTGCCAACTAGGACTATGTAATATTTTTTACTTTTACGATTTAAAATAATCAAACATATCATGAAGTTTTTATGACAATTTGTATAGGATCTTTTTACTGCAGTCTAAACTTAGAGGATTGCAATACAACTGGACTCCGAAAAGACTAAAAGTAATATCTGTTAAACGCTTTGCTGTCTTTATTCTTTTATAATACCAAGTAACTTGAATGCCGCGAGACATTACTAATGGATGCCAGGGACATGCCTCCTTCATATGGCAAAATGTGCTCGGGGCCCTCGACCATTTGCGGCCCGTACTCGGATTGTATTAGAGGTTAAATAAAATATGAAAATAATTAGCTAGAAATTTCGCGTAATTAACGTAGCGCGCCTGCAGCTCAAAAGGTCTGCAATCGTGAGTTCCCGAACGAAAGCCCCGAAACTGCAGGAGCTGGCAAGACAACTCCATTACTCCATAAGGGCAACCCACATTTTGCGCAGATGATAATGGCAGGTGCTTTGCCAAGGTGCAGTTGTATTCCCATTGGGGGACGAGAGAGGAGGGAACGGAAGGGTGCGATCGGGTGCACAAAAGGTAAAAATCATGAGGAAAGTTTTGTGTCGTGTAGCGATCATGGGTTTAGTGTCTTTTGCAGTTCGTTTTACAGACAGGGCGCGTGGCTAGAGAGAGTGGCACGATATGAGTGGCCCCTATATCGTATCGTACACCTTCGTACGTAATATCGCGCTCAGGACAATCGATGACGCGTCGCACGAGACACCGCGCAGCGACATGTGCCGCCGTTGAGTTGATCGGCTGGGGCAGTCGGGGCTGCAATTTAGCATAACTGCGCAAATGGCGCAGGCATCATTAAACACATTAACAGACACACACACACATACACATGCGAACGATGTCGATGGCAGGTGATGGCCAAGAGGCCGACAAACAGTTGCAGGCAACTCTGCAGGTTGACTAACTGACTGACTGCGGGACAGCCGGACGGATGGGCAGAGGGATAGGAAGACGGGGGGACAGACGGACTGATCGAGCCGGGGCCATCATTGCGTTCGGTAACTGTACGACGGCTGCGGCCTGCGCAGCGTTGGCTTTAATGAGTTTAACCCGTGCCTGCGGCGCTGTCTCTCTTTCTGTCCCTGTCCCTGTCTCTATCTCTGTCCCTGCCTCTGACTGGCTTGCAGCGTGTGTGTTTGCTCTGTTTGTTGTTAATTGCACAAGGATGTGCCACAGGACAACAGCTGCCGCAACGCGGCACGAAATGCCAATTGATTTCGTGCTCCGCTAAAAAGCTTAAAGTTGAAGACGCAGCTGTACCCTCTGCTCAGACTTATTCTTGATCCTGGCAGCCGCTCCGACTCGCTCGTCCTCTCACACTCAGCCTCTGCATTTCTAATGAACTTCATTGTCTCGCTCGAAGAAAGCACTACACACACTGACAGGCATGCACACAAACTCACACACACACACACACACACACACATACACACCAAGATGCGATCCCGCTGTGAAACTAGTTTGCGTCGTCTTTGAAAACCGGTAACTGTTCTGGGCGCAGGGCTCGCTAGCAGAGCTCAGGTTCAAGGCTTCTCTTCCCCTGCCTTCCTTTCCTTTCCCCCACCCCGTGCCCCGTGTTGCAAATTCATTGAAGCGTTGGAAATTATGTTTTGATTTTCCATATACCATCGTCGGCAAAACTCCTAACGAAGCAAGGCAAATTGCCTAATCGGCAAACCGTCTTCGCACCTTTTCACGAGAAGCGTTCGTTCTTACCTTCGTATTACAATGTCGTTTATAAGCCACCCTAGCAGCCCCCTAAACCATCAAATGGCCCATTACATGCCACACTACGCACGACAAACTCACATATAGGGCCAACTTCTTTATTAATTGCTTGTAATTTGTTTATGTTTTCTAACCAATTTGTTATGTTCACCCAGATACAGCGGAGGGTTAACTTTGAGTGCAGAGTATAATGTTGTGGAAAATGTTAGCACATCACTCAATTTGTGCCCGAAAGTTCCGGTTAGCTAGTAGAATGGACGGGAAACTGTTCGCTTCACTGAGTTCAATGCAAACACGCCTAATGATGCGAACATTCTCGCCGATCCTCGAAAAGGAAATGTAGATTTTCATTCAATATGACATAGAAGAACTTTTGTTTTTTATTGAAGAGATAATAGATAGATAGACTGATCTTTATCTGTGTGAACTGATTTTTTTTAGTTTATCAATGATTCTAGGCTCTTTTACATGCTATATTATGATATTTACAAAATCTCAACTAGAAAATCCTTCTTTATTCTCAAGGTTTCTTTTTCAGATCATGTGCACTTTCTACTTATATTGAATTGGTGTATTTCAGCACGTCAAGATATATGTCAGTATGATCTCAGTGTGTGTGTGTATGGATGAGTGACAAGCATATTTTTAATAAAGTTATAAATCTGATCAAAACATAAACGTGACATTGATCTACAGCCCCACGGTGAATGACAATGATCTCAGCGACAGAGCCAGAAACCTTTGTTTCCCACCAGCCAGCGACAAAAGGAAGGAAGCATTCGCTCGATCTCCACGAGTACCCGAGACAGTTTGCGTAAATTTCGGCAATTTTATAAACGCAAAGGCTACTTAAGGTGATCGGGCAAGTTTATGATCGCAAAGAGCATCACAAAGCAAACAGAATCAGACAAGAACAACATGTGAACCATTGCAAATTACAAGAGGAGATTCGCGGACTAAAGCTGCAGTTGTACAATGGTATCTGGTGATCAAGGGGCTGAGAAGACCAGCTTGTTTCCCTTTGATAACATTTTATTTTTAGTTATTGTTGGGTATTTTGAATGATAAGGGATTAATAGTATATATGTATGTATGTATGTATGTTTGTATGTACATAGTAAATAGTCTAGTGATTGAATATTTCAAAGATTCAATATTTCAATTTATTACCTTTTAATGTATGTGTTCTAAACTACGGGGTTAACTCCAGTAAGGGTATCGACTCTTTGGGTACTTGTTGGGCTTGGTCGTTGTTCGTTTTGGGCCGCTTTGGGCTGCTGGTGGCAGCTGCTTCTTCTGGTTTGTCGTCATTACGAAAAGGAAGCTAAAGACAAACGGATATACGCTGCACATCAAGCAACTGTTTTTGCTGTTGTTGGCGTTTTCTTCTTTTTTGGTGGTTTTTGCTTTTGGGCTTTTCACTTCTCGGCGTAAAATAAATTGTGCGACAGGTGCGACGATGTCGACAACTGGTTCGAAAACGGGAGTAAAAAAATACAAGCAAAGAAAAAAAAAATACAACGTTGACCGCAGAATCTGAGGAAGCACCAAGACACAGCAAGTGGAAGCAAAGCAACGCAAAGCTTCGGCCCTTTTGTGTGTGGGAGCGAAGCTTTCGATCCTGGCGATCTTCGATCTTACAGCTGCGCATAATTGCCACGACTCGAACGGAGACTTTCAGGCTGTTGTCTCAGGCGGCGAATGCGTTTACAAGAAGCAGCTGTTACTTCCGCCCGAATGAGTTTAGGCCCTTGGAATGGGAAGGGGAATGGGATATTGAGTTCGGCTGCGATCGGTGTAGGGTTTTAGGCTGAGTCCTCGATCTTAGATGCTCTGTCCTGGCTTACAATAAGCCGGCTACTTAGTTGCATCGCTCGTTGTGATCCTTTTTGCCCTGCTCTTCTAATGCTAATCCTGCAGACGCGAAGACAATCAGTTCTTGTTGTTGTGCTGCTGTTGTCTACCTGCCCTCGATCGGTTTTCGGGTGATCTCAGACTGAGGGATTGAATTAATGCACCGCATTATCAGGCAACAGGTTCGTGCAGGAAAACAGGAGACAGAAGACAGAAGAACGAGCACGGATCACGCTCGTCGTTTAGGGTTAAGTCTGGTACGGCAGCCAGAGTAGACGGGATCGCACGTACTGCTCCTAATGTTGTCCAAATAACAGGTGTTGACCGATTAGTTTGGGCGCGAACTGCACTCTCCTCTCTCGACACACGTATCGAATTGATGACTGATGTTTGGGCCAATCGGGCCCTGAGCACCTGTTAGACTTCTGGTCGCAGTGACGGTACAGTCGCCCCAAAAGACAACCAAGTTGCGCCGGGAGTAAGAGGCAGATGTTCGGCATCGTATCGTACTGAGATCGACATACAATTCCTTTAAAAGCAAATACGCGCACTCTTCCCTTTGTCTGACCCGCTGGACATGCACCTGGTAGGCATTCTCCTCCATATTTTGCATGTCGAAATGCAAACAACAAACCAAACGAAAACAGAAAAGATGCGAGAGAGAGAGAGCGAGAGAGATAGTGAGAGAAAGGAAGAGGCGACGAAGACATTTGGGCATTTCGGCACAATAGGATCAATGGCATCGCACAAAGGGCAGTTTATGTACTGTTCTGGCATCCTGCAGGTATAGCAGGACACGCCATGTTGGCCAATGTCCTTAGTCCTTTCTGCCTGTTCAGGGCCTATGTATGTCCTGCTCACTTACATGGCACAAAACGTTTCCGTTGATTTATTATAATGCTGCACAGCTCAACGTCTTCGGCCCTGCTGCAGTGATTGATCTCGAGCGCAGCGCGCAAATTTGTTTGCGGCTTAGCCGAAACGAAAGACAAAAGAAAAGACCAGAAGAGCTCAGCGCAGCTCTGAGAGATCTGGCCTGGCTAGAGAGATCGGTAGCTATCGCTTCCACTCGATCTTTTGCTAGAGGATTACACAACTCATTTACTCTGGGCATATGTTCGCAAGATCGATCGATTGAAATCGCTCGCATGGCAGATGCCTCTCGCTTCCAGGCGGATTCAGTTCGTCAGATTCTAGACCATACATTGTTGCTGCAATCATCGCGCAATGCATCAACTTACTCTCAAGGCCAATCGTGCAGAAATTTAGCAAATAGATAAGAATAGTAACAAAGGAAAAAGAAAGTAAGGGCGGATATGAAAATGTTAGGCCAGAACAATAAATCGTTATAAGTACGAACTTAATAATATATACATAGTGCACATTCCAATAATAAATAGATAATAATCAATAGATTTGTGTCTTCAAATTTAACTATATAAAATATTTGATGGTTAAAGATTGACTGTGAACCAATACAAGTTTCTCTTTGGGATTGAGAGATCATCTTTTTGGTTCGTTAATCAGTTACAACTTAAGCTGCTCCATCAACAACTCAGCGGGCGTCAATGAACTTGACGCAGATTGCAGTTGCCGCATCGTTTCAAGCTTAAGATCTTGACGACAGCAGAAGAATGCTGATCCGATCGGTGATCGGCGAATGCAAATCTCCGCCTGTTTACTGAGTGATCCCATGTTTGCTCAATAAAAACAGAAATCTTGGCAAAAATGTAACTGAAATTGTGTTTACACTGAAACTGCAGGCTGATCAAGCGATTCCAAGCGATTATCAAGTTCAGCCTGCGATCGCTTGGAGTATCCTTTGAGATATGGTCGCAACTCAAGCAGTTGAGCAGGGGTTGGGGGGGATGCTGGAAATTTATGGGAATTTGCCAAAAATACGAATGAGAGAAGCAAAAAGCTTAAGCAGTTTTCGATGCTTTTGCGGTCTTTTGTTTTTGATTTAAAAACTTCCGGTTTTCTTGAGGCAAAACTCAATCGTAATTTGATCTGTTTATGCGTTAAGAGATCGCATTAAGTTGGCGAAAATAATACAGAGGTAGCAGCTGGCTGCTGTACGGGTTAATGACAACTAAGATCGGGCTTGGCAATTGCACGTGCAAGCAACATGTCCAAGAAACCGTTACGATCCAAAGGAATGAACGAGAAGGAACAATTGAACGGAAATGTCAAGGTAGAAAATCTTTGTTGCATTCTGAACATAATTTAAATATGAATGCAATTTGGCCTAGGGGCACACGCACACACGCACTTACAGGCACACATAATTATGGAGCTGCTGCCTCCGTCTCAGGAAACCCGCGAGACACAAAGGCGCAACTGCAGCTAAAAAGGCCTACCCAAATCAAAAACGACAAGGACAAGGACAACGGCAGGCAGACGCAGAGGCATAAGGACAAGGGCAGGGACAGGGGCAGGGGCCAAGGATCTGCACACAGAATGGCAAAACATTTCGAAACCGTGAGAAACGCTCTTGAAACGCAGTTCCATTTCCATGCCACAAGAAACAGGGAGCATTGCGCAACAAACAGTTGTTGCGGTATCCACAGTAGTCTTCCTGTTTCTTGGGCATCCACCAGCCACCCCATTGCCAGCGCCCGAAATTTTCCATTGGGGTTGCATAAATCACGCACTGTGCCGAGGATGAGAATCCAATGCGCAGTTCGCAGTTCGCAGTTCTCTTGCCTCGCTGAGTTCTCAACAAGTTTTACGCGTTTTTGAACGATTTTTGGTACAGTTGTTAAAAGGTTCTTGAGAGCACAGTAAGAATTGCCACGGGAAAAGCATATGAATCAAACTTAAGTGTTTCCGATTTTAATATTTTCAAGTGTGTACAAATATTTTATTAACATATTAATGCGTAAATGGAAAATGCTTTACTCCAGACATGCTAAACCATTTAGGAACTTTTCTATGTGAGCTTTATACATGTTTTTATTAAAACTTTTCCTGAGATAATTCCTTGATAGATAGCTAGCGTTAGGATTGAGGAACGAACCTACACATGCTCATATATTATTCCCTTTGAGGTTATGATGGATTTCCCATTTATCGCAAGTTTCAACTTCTGGGGCACCAAATCAGTCAACTGTTTAGCAATAAAGCAACCCCCCGTCGAAGGGTGAACAAGAATCCGGTGTAGAGATGAGTTACGCACAAATATAACAACAACAACAATGAGGAGTAACAACAACAAAGGAAACAATAATTGTACCAAATTTCGACTTTGGCATTTGAAAGGAATACGCAGTACGGAATCGAATCTGAATCTGGGTTTCAATGGCAAAGATGATGCGTAGCTGGCACACAAAAAGGACTCACAATCGTGAAGATGATAATCGCAAAGGAAACGCATACACAGACATATACGCCTCTGTGTGTGTGTTAGTGCGTAATTATTATTTGTTCAATTGGGGTTGCGCGGTTTCAACAACGGATACGCAGCGTTATAGGGTTGGGCCGGGTCCCGGTCCCGTCGTTGCTCAAGGACAACAACAATAAAAAGGGGTTACTGCATGCCAAAGCATGTCGTTTCTAGCGTATGTAGATCACACACAACGAGGGTACGGCCAGAAGGAGTGTGAGGGGAAGGGGACGGCAAGATTATGAAATAATAATCAAGTTGGGTATACATATAATAATAATGCCATAACCTTGAGGCGAGGTAAATAACAATTAAGCTGGCTCAGTGATCCTCACACACACACACTCGCATACATTCACACTCACGTGTTGCTTCGTTTCTGCCAGGACGATGGTCCTGTGCCGGGATGACTACAGTCGAGCCGAGGTGCAGCTGCTTCGATTGGCTTCGACTTCGTGCCCGTCTTCTTCGGCTTCTTGTTGTGCTGCTAGAGAGCAGCTGCCCAGTCGATTGCGAGAAGCGCACACACCACGTGCCAAGTGAGTCAGCAGCAGTGGCAGCAGGCGATAGCAAAGCTATTATCCTGTGGCATGGCTCCTCGCGGCCATTTTGAATGCGTGTATGCGCGGCGCTTAACCAGCTCCGGCAGCTGCTCCACAATCCACACGAAGCATTTATCTCTGGCAACCAGTTTGCGCCCTAAGCTTGCAGCAAGTCCTTATGCTTTGTCCTTAAGAAAGCTATGTAGTATGTCCCCTGCCTCTGTCGCCTGTCTTATGCACAATAAGAACAGATGTTTCGCTTGCTGCGCAGCAGAGGAACGTGTTCCCAAACATGATTTATGGCTGATCTGTTGCCAGAGCTCCTTAGATTCCCTCTCCATTGTTTTCCATTGACCAGCTGCCTCTTTGCCTGGTTGCCTAACTGCCTCGCTGCCACGCTGCCTGGCTGCGGCTTCAAACCGGTCTCATATCTTTCTTGCTTTGTGTCGTTTTATGGCGTGTTATGATTTCGTATTACAATTAGCTGCACAAAAGGCACGCTGCCTATTTTCGAGCATTGTCGTCTGATCTGTTGATCTACTGCAAGTATTCTATATATACGAGTATGTACGTTTATATCGAGCAAGGGGGCACCCCTATAAATTTTGAGCAGCGCATTAAACTTGTCACAATTGTGCAGTTAAGTTGACATTAAAATCGACCCACACTGAGAACTTCATTAGACTCACTGTACCCCACTGATCTTACTACAAACTAACTACCCATCTTTTTATGTTATCACTCTTTCTTCTTCTCTCTCTTTCCCTTTATATCACCATTTCCTTGGATCATAATCATAAAAGTCATGTGAGCATGAAATGTTGAAGCTTAGATCGCCTGGACAACGCCTCCCGGCAGCACTTAAGACAAATAACTTACACACCTATCGACGTGCCGCGTCCGAAAGGAGAAAACAACAACAGCAAGAACGAGAACAGGGGTCTACCTGTAGCCAGTTTCCAGTTGTCCAGAGAGACCCAAGTCGCGCGCCTTGTTTAGTTGACGCATATTCAATTAGTTTTAAATCAGAACTAATTGTATTCATTTTGGCAGCGTCGCATCGCATCTAGGCAATCTTATCTAAACAGTTATGATGTCCAGGCACGTTTACTTGTTTTGGCATTCTCAGCCAAAATTTATTGACAAAATTTGCAATACAGATTGCTTAGGGATTGTGTGGAGCAGCCTCAAACTGAAGCTGCATGACCAGTAGCCCGACCGGCTAGGGAAAAAGATACGGTGTAGTCAGAACCTGCCATCGGCGCATATGAAATCTATGACCATAGCAGCGCATAATAAATGGAGCACTTGTGCCCCGTTGACGACGACGGCGGCGGCATATGCAAAGCGACAGCTAAATGCTGCACAAAAAGGTTACCAAAACCCCAAAGGCAGCGAAAGGAAAGAAACTACTACAGAAGCAGCGTTAGCGACAGTACGTTGCTCTTGTTTGGCTTACTTTTGTTTGGCAACTGGATAGAGGTAACAGGCAACAAGTGGCACTGTCCGAAAGAACAAACGAATTTGAATCTTGCCAAATTCGGGGTTCTTTTGCAGTTGCTTAGCTATTCAAAAAAAAGACTGTTAGGTATTGCAGATCGAAAGCTGACTGCTACACATCGTTATGCTTTCAGAGTGACCAGTCCGTAAAAATACCAGAAAACTAATCTGGTAATTTTACAGCTGAACGCAAAAACAGCTGTTAACAGATCGATAAGCTATCGATAGTTCTGTGCATGGCATATTCATTACAGGTTTCGCATGCTCGTCGATTAATGAAAATAAATAACTAAATGTCTTATATCACAATTTTATTGATCAGAATTCTTGAAGGGTAGACATTTTTATGTGTTTATCATCTAAATTTTGCAAATTTTTCGTTATCATGCATTAGCATATCATACTGGGGCTTGTATCTATGACGTCATGCGCACAGAGAGCGGCACGAAACGTATCAGCGCGACATCCTTTCCATAGAGCTGTGACCACTTGCTATGGCAACGGCTAATCAAAATCAATTGAGCCCAATCTAAAGACATATCGCGACGAAAAGCAACTTGATACCTAAAGAAAACGTAGATAGCGGTCAGAGTGTCTCCTGTCATTAAAGGTAAGAGATAATAATAATTACTGATAAGCGCCTACTGCTGCCGGCAACAACTACATTGATTTTTAGCAAAAAATAAAATGAATATGTACATACATAGGTAATTTGTAAGCAGCTTGGTGACAAAATGTTGGGAAGGCTCAGTACAGCAACGTTGCATGCGAGCAGAATGCGCAGCTTTTCGGCGCTGGTTCAGAACAAGGCCTTGGTCAATGGCAACTGGATAGATTCCAGCAGCAATGACACATTTGCTGTGTCCAACCCGGCAAATGGGCAGGTTATTGGCAATGTACCCAATATGACGGTGGAGGATGCACAGCAAGCAATCTGTGCAGCCAAAAGTGCATTCGAGTCGAAAGAATGGCGCTCTCTGACTGCCAAAGACCGTTCCAATTTACTGAAGGTATGAACTATATACATAATTAATATACATATTACTTATCGTGGGCCATCCTTTACAGAAATGGCACAAGCTAATCGAACAGAACACACAAGAAATCGCTGAGATTATGACAGCAGAGTCCGGAAAGCCATTAAACGAGTCCAAGGGAGAAGTCATCTATGGAAATGCGTTTATTGAGTGGTTTGCAGAGGAGGCTCGTCGGATTTATGGCGAAGTTGTGCCTAGCGGCACACCAAATCGCGAAGTCATTGTTATGAAACAACCCATTGGGGTGGCAGCCCTGATAACGCCATGGAATTTTCCCCTGGCTATGATAACGCGCAAGGCGGGCGCCGCTTTGGCTGCCGGATGTACTGTGGTCGTTAAGCCATCCGAGGACACGCCATTGACGGCGCTGGCTGTGGCCAAGTTGGCCGAGGATGCGGGTATCCCGAAAGGCGTCATCAATGTGATAACCACAAACAAGGCTGCACCAATTGGAGAACTTTTTTGCAAGAGTCCAGATGTACGCGGTGTTTCGTTTACCGGATCAACACAGGTGGGCAAGTTGTTGTTCCGCAATTGTGCCGATGGCATCAAACGCGTCTGCTTGGAGCTGGGCGGAAATGCACCGTTCATTGTCTTCGACTCCGCTAATGTGGAGAAGGCGGTTGACGGCGCCATGGCCTCCAAGTTCCGCAACTGTGGGCAGACATGTGTCTCGGCAAATCGCTTCTTTGTGCAGGAAGGAGTCTACGACAAGTTCGTGAGTCAGTTAAAGCAGCGTGTGGAGGCATTGAAGATTGGTGACGGCAAGTCGTGTGATGTGCAAATTGGGCCACTGATTAACAAAATGCAGTTTGACAAAGTCAGCAACTTTGTGGAGGATGCCCGCTGCAAGAAGGCCAATATCATCGTTGGCGGCAAGGGACTTACAGAGCTGGGATCGCTCTTCTATGCGCCCACCATTGTTACAGATGTCCCGCCAACCTCGCTACTCTATACGGAAGAGGTCTTTGGACCCGTCGTCTCGATCATCAAGTTCAAAGATGAGGCGGAGGCCGTTAAAAAGGCAAATGACACGCAACGGGGACTGGCCGGCTACTTCTACAGCGATAACTTGCAGCAGGTGTTTCGTGTGGCCAAGCGCTTGGAGGTGGGCATGGTCGGCGTTAACGAAGGCATTATTTCGGCCCCAGAGGCACCCTTTGGCGGAGTCAAGGAGTCGGGAGTAGGTCGCGAAGGCTCCCATCATGGCATCGACGACTACGTCGATATCAAATACATTTGCATGGGTAATCTAAAATACGATTAAGCTCTTCGATTTCCACTCGCAAAAATAGCTTTAATTTGCAGTCTTCCATTAGAAAATGCTTGTTAGTTGTAAATTTACACGAGCTCTAAAAATATAACTAAATATAACTAATAAATGTGCACAAAAAATCGTACCAGTTTTGTTTATTTAATAGTATTACATTTTTTAAAATATCAAATAAAAAAAACGATTATAATTCAAAATCTTATTTAACTGTAATCGTTCCTCCACCACAATTGTATAAAATAGCGGTGATGACACTGAACCGTATCACAATGTACTAAACATATTTTTCTCATTTGGCTATCCTTGGTATATTTTATTTACCACACTTGGTCACACTTTTCCCCTACTGTCTACACAAGTGCTACTTTGCTTCGAAGTGCAAATTTTTCGAGCAATGTCTGATAAAATTGTAAGTAAATTGTTAATAACTTTGAGTAGTTTTCATCACTTTTTTTCAATTACAATACTGCGTATTGCATGCCTGTAGTGCATTCTGAGTGCGTCGAGCCCATTATTTAATTGGCAGTGTGCGAGACACCGGCAAATGAAATTTTTGATTCGATTTGTTTGTTGTCGTCATAGCATACATTTTTATATTACACCAATATTATTTAATTTAAATGGTGTATTGCACTTAACTTGGTCGTTGGTGTATTTAACTGCTATTCGATTGATTCCCGTAGTGCAAATTCGTTGCCACGGCGACGCCAGAACAGCAGACTCAGTCAGACATACAAACAAAGGTACAATGACTTGTAGATTTTGCAGAATAGCAGATGACTGCAACCGATTGGGAGAGGGCAAGTGTTTGACCATGAAAATGCAATGCAATTCTCTTGTGCTCATTTGGCACACGCTTCACTTGCATTAAGTTATTATAATAGCCGAAAATGCCAAATTTGTATTTCCTCGTAGTCGAATGGATGCCTTCATGCTGTACAGTTCAATTCACTAAATATCAAGCCTTTTAGGCTAACTTAAGTAGCTTTTAAAGCTACGCTTACAACATCATCAGCAGAAGCAGCAATAACATCATCAAAGCAATACCATGGCTAGCGCTCAACTGCTGCTGCAGAACATTATATACAAGAAGCGCAATTTCGCCTATGCATTCGTGCGCCATCGTCTCTTTCTGTTATGTAAACAATCGGTTCGATCGATCGTGTGGCAAATGTAATTTATTTATTTACTAATCTATATGCATTTCATTACAGCTAATCCGCGTACAGTCATCGGAGGGCATAAGGCGCATTGAGATCTCTCCAAAATCGAATCTTAAGCAGCTCTATGACAGCGTACAAAATGCTCTTAAAGTGGACGGGTTTGGACTATTCAAGGAGCGCAACTTTACCACAGAGCTGCAGGCAAATGCTTCACAGTTGGTCGGCTCACTGCTCAAGCATGGCGATATGCTATACTTAAAGCAAATGGCTGGCACGTCATCACGAGTAGGTCAATCAAAAACGTCTATTTTATGATTTACTAATACAAATCTGATCAATCGTTGTATAGCGCACGAGCACCATAGCAATTGACAATGTGGCATTCAATAGTCTCTCGAAACAGTCCAGCGAAAAAGTGAATAACAGCCTACGTTCAACTAATGATGTTGTCGAGGATGAGGTGGATCAACAACTGAGTAAATCCGATGGAACCATCAAACGAGAACGTGACTCTAAACTGTAAGTAGAAATCTTTTAATTGATCGACAATATGAAAAAAATAATGAAAAAAAAACTAATATTCGAATATTTAAATTATGCGTATGTGTAAATATAAAATTTTTCATCAACTGTTTTTCAGTTGCCATCATAATGCAAATGGTCGTTGTGTACACTGTTCTCCACTGGAACCTTACGATGAAAACTATCTTAGGGAGCACAATATCAAACATCTATCTTTTCACTCTTATATACGTAAGCAGACTTCGGGCATGGACCATGGGAAATACTTTGTGTTTGATGACATCAATTGCCGCATTAAGTCTGGTTGTCGGGATCATCCTCCGTGGCCAAAGGGTATTTGCTCCAAATGCCAGCCATCAGCCATAACCCTTAATCGGCAAACCTATCGTCACGTTGACAATGTTATGTTCGAAAATACCAAAATAGTAGAGCGCTTCTTGAATTATTGGCGCACTACAGGCCATCAGCGTATGGGCTATTTGTATGGGACTTATGAGCAACATACAGATGTACCGCTCGGTATTCGCGCCAAGGTAGCCGCTATCTATGAGCCACCTCAGGAATCATCGCGCGATTCAATTAATATTTGCCCAGACGATGGATCCAATGATGTAGATGCAGTTGCTAGTGCATTGGGACTTACAAAGGTGAATATTCCGTTTTACAGGGCGTGAGCTGGTTTTTAAGATGATTGTATCTTCAGATTGGATGGATATTCACCGACTTGATAACAAAAGATGCAAGCGCTGGAACTGTCAAACAAATACGTGGAATTGAAACGCACTTTTTAACTGCACAAGAGTGTATTACCGCAGGCGAGCTACAGAATCGTCATCCCAATCCATGTAAATATGCGACAAATGGTACTTTCGGCTCAAAGTTTGTAACTATTTGTGTGACTGGTAAGTGCTTACGAATGAAATAGAAGTAGTTTTTATAAATCCTTTGCCAGGTGATAAAACCAAACAGGTACACATGGAAGGTTACGCAGTGTCCGCTCAGTGCATGGCCCTTGTGCGTGATAATTGTCTGATACCCACTAAAGATGCGCCCGAATTGGGCTATGTACGTGAGTCGACCGATAAACAATATGTTCCAGATGTCTTCTACAAGGTATTCTTTATAAATTTTATTTTATATAATGCTTAAACAATTATTATAAAACAAATAGTTCAGGCTATAAAACAAATAGTTTAGGCTATGAACAAGCCCTAGATACTATGTAGTTTAAATAGTTGTAGTTCTTTAGTTCTCCAATATGACTATGGTGTAAATTTTGTGTTTTTATGCAGGAAAAAGATCAATATGGAAACGAAGTTCAGCGTTTGGCACGCCCTCTGCCAGTGGAGTATCTTCTGGTGGACGTGCCTGCTTCAACGCCGTTACAGCCGAAGTACACGTTCACGGAGTACGACAAACGTCAACCATTCCCTATTGAGAATCGTTATATTGATGGACAACTGCAGGACTTTAATGCGCTTAGCAGCTATTTGTCTGGTTGGACTGAGGAAGAGTTTCTCGAGGCCATTTCTGACTTCCATTTGTTGGTCTATCTATATAAAATGGATATGTTGCCACTGCGACAGCACATGGGACCGCTTTTGGAGGCGGTGCGCTCCAAGAATCCCAACAAAGCAGCGGACTTTAAAAGCGAAGAAGTATGGAAGTTGCTTGAATCACTTGTCCAAGCCAGCTCCACAGGCAGCGGGTTGGTTAACAAATTAAATGAGAATACATTTCCTGAATTAATACCTAATATTTTATTTATAGTGGCACCACCAGTTATCCCAGCGGTGCATCTGCTAGTGCAGGCACTACAGGAGCCGACGCAATGGATCTGGATTCCAATACCTGGACTTGCAATCATTGCACCTTTATTAATCGCGGTGAACTAACGTCTTGCGAAATTTGCTCGCTACCAAGATAAAAAAAATGAATCACTGCGAGTCCAGGCTTCAGTCTAACACCTTGAAATTCTGGTGTTCGAGAAACTAAAGATTCAATCATACTTACTATAGCGGGAAGCGTGGGGATAGGCGCGGCAACAAGCCCTCGTATCTTGCCGCGTGTTCTCTATAAATGTAACATTGTGTAAGAGTTTTATAAAAAATTTAATTTATTTTTAAATAAATTTAAATTGTTGAGTATACTACAAATTGAACAATTTCAATTTCAAACTTGTTATATTTTAGTTTAATGCAACCTCGTTGCGAGGCAGTACAATGGGAACATCGGTTCCTTGAATAACTTTTGTTCCCCGCTCGGGTCACAATTTGTAATGAAAACAAACAAGTGATAAGTAGCCAGGTTTTAATTTCTAAAAAAATTTAAAAAAAGTCTGTGTATTGTAAGCAATAACCTGCATGTCAATCGTTGTGCCGCTATCTTTAATAGTTGCTGTTTTCAGCTCATAACGACCGATAAAAGAACAGATGCTTATTGGTTTAGATAATGACCAGGAATATATGTACATATACTTTTGGTGGCAAAGTATGTTTGAAAACTATATCAACCTATAAAAGTAAATTCAAAACAAAAATTCAGCCAACAGATTTTAAAATTTAAAATTCTTCGATACATACGTGTATTAATAAATTTTTATTTATTTGGTAATGGGCTTTCTTAAATTTAATTTCCTGCGGCAACTAAACGGAGTAAGATTGATAAACTATAGCACTGTATTAACTTCCGGAAAGCGTATTATTCCCTTAAACCTTTCGGGATTACTAAGACAATAAGTCCCAGAGGTGATCAAACTTCTGCATGTTTCATGGCAATATAAATAAAAATACAAAAAAATCTAAAGATTTGTCATATGCATGAGTATGCTAGATGCAAGGCAGTTCAAAATGCAGTAAGTTTGATGAACATAGAATTGCAGAGCTTTTTGTTTTGGTAGTTATATTTTATTGATAGTTAATCATTAATTAATTGATCTTCAATGTTTGGTGAAGGTTGTCATACCGTTAGTCGGCTTTTACCGTTGCTTTCGATGCCCTTGCAGAGGGTATATTCATTTTGGCCAGCAGTTTGCAACGCATGTTAGGAGACATCTCCGACCACATAAAGTATATAGCATCAACAGAGGAATCGAACTAGTCCTGTCCGCGTGTCCGTGTGTCTGTCTGTTGCAACTCAAACTTGTCTCTGAGTTTTTAATATAAGTCGGAACGAGACGGATTGGCCCGATATAGCTGCCATACAAACAATTGGCCGATTTTTGTAATTTATTAAGATATTGCAACCAAAAATTTCATCAAACCGGACCACTTTAACATATAGCTTCCATACGAAATAAAGGTTTAGGTATAGGAACGATCGGAGGATATTTGAAACTGCAAGAGTATAGATCCTTCGGCATGGCTTCGTTCTCGTTTTATATTAAGTATTCATGACTTTAATACGCAGGATTAACGTAGTAATAGTATGCCATATTTATGATGTATCATTTGAATTTGACACAGTGAATTTAAACGTATAAACATTCAAAATTTAGTAAATAAAACTTTAAATTTTAAGTGTCTAACCATTACAATGGCATTTCAATGTGCTTCTAACAGTGTGTATCGACGACTAATCTTTGTGCCAAACTTAAAGGTTTCCATATCATTGAACTTAATAATAGAACAATAATATATGAGTTTTTATATAGATATGTCTGCGATTCTCATCATCTACCCATGCTAAAAAGTGTCCTATTAAAAAGAATTTTGTTAAACAAAGTTCTGCGTGCAGTAAGTATACAATTGATATATGTATATAAGTTCCAAGTTTATTTAAAATCGTATTTTGCAGAGCCATCTGTTCCTTTTATTGATGGCTCAGTTTTCTCCATAGAAGCTCTGAACCACCACTGGGGGGTAAGTCGGTAAAATGGTGTTGCTTTAGACAACAGTTAAACTCTCATGTTTATGTTTGCCCTAAGGCATGGGCTATTGTCATTATTTCAGCACTTGGGGTGTTGGGGCAATTTTTGAGTATCTCACGCAATGCTGTGACCCGTGATGATGTCTGGTTAACTAAAAACTCTATTGCTCCATGCGATGTAATTGAGACTCGTAAGGACTATCCGGCACCACACCGAAAGGTGAGCGGAATATTTCAATAGAATATATCGAAATATTATATGTATATTTCTTTCTTTTTATTTTTGATATTCTCAACAGTATACGTTAGTAAAACCCAAAAAGGTTCCAGAAGGCCTCCTTAAGGCAATCCAAGGTGACAACGATGGACATGCCTGAGTAAGTTGGAACTGTATTCCTTAAAATATTTTTAGCGATATCACTAAATTTTACGTTTCTATATTGTTTAAAATAGAAATAATATCTTCAACTATTTTCAGACGTTCAAGATACGAAGAAATGATCCACAAAATTTATAATAATTTGGATTGTGTACTGTCATCTTCTTCGGAAATCATACACAATAATTTAAAAGTTATCTTTTATAGTTTTACAAAATTTATTTAAATAAAATGGAGTTTGGTCGACTATTATATAGCCGCAAACCACCTGGTCGTTGGGCAAAATTATTTTATTTTGTATTGAATTTCAAATAGAAGTTATTTCTTAAGTCATTTTTATGGTAATTGATCGTTCGCTACTATATCTGAAATCTTGTTATACCCTTCGACCATTGAAAATGGTCAAAAAAGGGTATACTTACTTTGTGCAAATGTATGTAACAGGCAGAAGGAGGCGTGGCCGACCCCATAAAGTATATATTCTTACTCAGGATCACTAGCCGAGTCGATTGAGCTATGTCCGTCTTTCTGGATGTCTGGATGACCAGATGAACACACAGATCTCCGCTATTATAAGAGCTAGAGACACCAAATTTGGCATAAAGATTTCTGTGGACCAGGCGCAGATCAAGTTTATTTCAAATATTGTGTGCCACGCCCACCGCCCCAAGTCAATAATTTAATTTTTGAACACAATTTGTAAGCCGCGTGCCGCGAGATTGTTGCTTTTTTTACTGGTTTTTATTATGGGCTAAGGGATTGTAATAGTTGTTGGTTCAGTTTGGGCTGTTTTGTCTTTTAGTGTCCTTCATCTTAATATTGAGTTGCCTCCTAAGCCAATTTGTATACCCATTGACAATTAAAAGTTGTCAAAAAAAAGGATATACTAACTTTGTGCAAATCTCTGTCCGTTTTAATCATTATTTCATCGGTTTTTTGTGTTTCACTCTTATTTTTGTGCAAGAGAGCAAGAGAGAAAAGCTGATAGCTAACAGCAGCTTAACATGATAATTAATATAATTGCAAAATCCTACTACATAACGGTTATTCCTGTGACCGACTGTAACGTTCCTTTGTATTGTATAGTTGTTCGGCATTCCTGGTTAAAATACTGTTTACTTCCTGCTGTTCCTCAGGGCAGCCATTTTAGCCCTTTATTGTAATGACCCTCTATTAAATACCCTTCAAACTAATTTTCCATCTTATCGGTATAATGTCATTCTATCATCATCTATCTATCTATTTGTTAGAAGTATTTATATATCTTTGAGTCGATTAATCTTGGTTGACAATAAACAAATAAATAATAATATGCCTTCCTTCTGATTAACTGAATGTTCTTCTCTGTGTTGTAACTTTTGAACACTTGATAATTATTGCGCACACTAAAATGACCAAAACAAAAATATAAAAAACCCACCAACTCTTTTATTCAAGTATTCATAGCATTAACATAGTAATAGTATGCCGTATCTATTACAATTTGACACCTCAAATAATACGTTTGAATATTCCAAATTTTATCAATATATAACTCTAAATTTTAAGTGTGTATATAGCCTTTACAATGGGTTCAAAATGGTCTTTTAAAAGTATATATCGGCAACTGCTCTTTGTGTCTAACTTAAAGGTCTTTACACCAACGAATTTTTTAATACATTTTTTTAATACAACAATAATAAAAACGTTTTATTAATAATATTGTAGCCATCTCTACGGCCTGCATCATGTCGCCGTGTTACAAAAATCCCATGTGACGATGTGAAGAAGATTTCTGTGAAACAGAGTTCAGCGAGCAGTATGTATATACATGTATTTATGCCCATCTCTATCGAGATTATTAAAGATTGTTTTGCAGAGCCAAGTGTCCCGTTTATCGATGGCTCTGTTTTTTCTACGGAAGCTCTTAATCATCATTGGGGGGTAAGTTGGTTAAAAATAGTGTTGATATATATTACGGTAGATATCTGTTTAACGTTCTTGTTTATGTGTGCCTGAAGGCATGGGCTATTGTCATTATTTCAGGACTTGGAGTGTTGGGACAATTTTTGAGTATCTCACGCAATGCAGTGACACGCGATGATGTTTGGTTAACTCATAACTCCATCGCTCCATGTGATGTAATTGAGACACGTAAAGGTTATCCGGCGCCACATCGCAAGGTGAGGAATATTTAGATAATATAAATCAAAATTAAATCTTTGTTTTTCTTTATTATTAATGCCTTACACAGTACGTGTTATTAAACCCGAAAAAGGTGCCTGATGGCCTTCTTAAGACAATCCAAACTGAAATCGATGAAACTGAAGGTAAGTTGGACGTGTATTTTTAAAAAATATTTACAGCCATTACACAGCACATTAAATATGTGTACAGTCAACGTTAAGGCGCTTGTCAATTACAATTTGTATTACATATTTGAATATTTGCTTCCAGGTGACGAAGTGAAACTAATTAGTGAAGATGGCTTTTGGAGATGGCCAGGACATATTCTTGCCAGTCTAAGTTTATTGTATTTAGTTCTGTCAAATGAGGAATAAAGAATAGTTAAATTTATGAACAGTCAAAAAACCTTATTTTGTTAATTGAAAGAATTTTCAAGAGTTTTAAATACGAATAAGAATTGACGCACACAGTTTTAATAACTATGCCACTATAATTTTAAAAGCAATCTACCCTATGGGTTTAGGGTATAAAAGTGTTATGATATGAAAATGCTTTTATTTGTATGTATTTTGGGTCACTTCAAAACATTGCTGGCTTTAACATTCCTATGTAGAATGCACTATTTCTCTTTAAAAAGATTAAGTAAACATTTGGAATAAGCTCGTTAACTTTGTTTGATTGTGCACAATTATTTTTTAGTAAACATAAATATTAATAAATCTTGATCAAGGATTGGGGAAAACCCAAAATTTAAGTATAGTTTTATATACCCTCCTCATGCTCATCCTCTGAGTTATCCGCAAGAAGAAACAATTGTTTATAAGCCCTAATCAATTAACAAAGGACTGGAACGTGGGATTCCAAACCCTTAACCATTAGGTGGATATACTACATGGTGGTATTGCCAATTAATGCTTACAGTAATTTCGTAGGTGGATAAAAATAACATAGGTTACTGCCATCAACAAATGAAAAAAATAGCGTAGTGAAAGATCTCCTACGCTTTGTTAAAGAAATTGAACAGCTTTTGTCCATGTGGGGAGACTCCCTTTTCCAACAATAATATGGTGTTGAAGGTCTCATCTTCATTGCATTGCGAATATCTGTGCAATTGTAGTAATATCGAAATCACGTACCCTTCTAAATATAATAAATAACTCAAAGTAACCTCTGTGTCAGAATAGTTTATTCTCAGATCATTTCATATAAAATTGAGTGTGTAGAAAGCGGAGTAGAATATATTTACAAAATTGTTTAGGACTAGTCTGTAAATCCCTGTAAATAATGGCGCTTATTCTAATTCGCGAAATTGGTCAATTTCTTCAGTGCAAGCCATGAAGTTGAGTACTCTTATGCAGTGTCAGATCTCATAAGTTAAAACATTTTTTCTTTTTCTTTTTGCGTAGACTATGATAAAGCTCGATCGAATCACCTTACCAACTCGGCTCGCAATAAGTCCTTGGGTCCCACATCATAACGCGTTTAAAATAAAAGGTTTTATGATCTCCGGAACTATTTGTTTCATGGTTGGACCAAGCGGAGTATTTTCAGCACATGCAATGAAACATCACTGGGGGTAAGTCTGAAAATGGATCTGCAGAACCACGAAAAAGTTCGTATGAAACAGAATCAGATTTAAGATATGACCATTGGTTACTTACCAAAAACATACATACATACATGTACGTCTAACATGAGAGAAAAAATAATTTATGTTGTTTTCTGAGGTATCTATCGTATCTACTCCTAGCTAATTTATGTAAGTTGAACTGATATTAAGAGCTCTGTTCTAGGAATATACACATTAAGATAAGAAAGGTAATAAGGATTTTTTTTGGAATTTGTGTGCTAGTAAGTAGAAAAAAAGTCTTTCTAATAAGAAATCAAATTAATTATTTATAGTGTAATTACTGCGCATAATTTACAAATACGATTGCTAGTTGTCATGTATATTTGGAAATAATAATTGTTTACTGGGAGTTAAGGAAAGTAAATACGATGAAGTAAAATATATGCACACAAGAAAATACTTTGTACGACTACAATAATATATTTTATGTGAAACATTTATTGAGTTATATATATTTATAAATACGTATATTTCTATATGTAATTAATTGTTTTTGGTTGTTTGTATGTATGTCTTTCGTTTCGCAGCGACAATTAGATGAGTTTCGGGTAATGTTCCGCGGGTCTCGACAATAAACAAAACTTTGTGTAAAAGTTTATGTGGCTTTGATGTTATGAATTTGTGTAAGTATGTATGTGTGTTTGTATGTATACTAATTATGTGCTAATTAACTACAGCTAATTATAAGTTTAAGATGTATTCTGTAATAAGTAAATACATGTTTATTGCGTAAGAAGCTAAACAACTTTGAAAACAACTTTTAAATAATTTTTACCCTTACTATGCTTTCTTCGTAATTTGTTTAAAACGTTACATGTCTGTAGTTTTATTTTGTTCTGTATAATATACATAGAATAAAGTGGCTTATCTTTTGGATACGCTTGCAACACAAATTCTTTTTTTCTTTTTTATGTTTTTGTTATTACGTTAGCTGAACTGCACACACGCATATTTGTATGCTATTATGTGTATATGTATATGCACTCACACATATGTACATATTCAGAAGATGTTCGAAAATTGTTCATCAAGTTTATTTTTTTTTATAAACACTGCACTTAAGAACTAGTTTTAGCTTTTCGGCGTACCTTCTGTATGCCACCCGAACATGTTTGTTATACTAGTATGTAGAACTCATGCATATGCTCGACTTAAAAATATATGTATGTTATGTATGAAATATCAGGGTAGGTATCATACACGAAGGTACAATCATTATTAAAGGACTTCAGTAACAAATTTATATACTATGTATATTGCTTTTACGTTGAATCTTCTTCTCATACATATATACATGTATGTAAATACATTTTGCTGTTGTCAATAAACATTTTTTTCTTTCTGCACCCTAGCTTATGTCCACCACGAGCATTTTCCACATAAATATTGTAGTAACATACATACATATATTAAGTACTATATGTATGGGATCGATTGCTTTGCGTTTTCCGATCTTTTAAATTCAATTTCGAATGTTTGAACCATTTTGTTAGAAACATGCACTTTAGCTTTAGTAAAGAAATTGTGTTCATTGAAGTGTGGTTTTCTATATACAAATTAAAATTACTTGAAACTAAGTCTTTGTTTACAAATAATAAGTATATATTTGTTTAATATTGTTATAAACAATAAGTTTACAAACATAACTTTTTAAGAAGATTTGTAAGATTAGAAATGAAAACTAAAACATCAAAGAAATTTACAATACGATCTACCAAAATAGTTAAGATAGTTAAAGGATGTGTGTAGAAACTGGATGTGGCAATCATTTGAAGTACAATACAAGTAACGAGCCTACATCCTACAAAGTACATTTTACAAGTCTAATATGACGGTGGTTTCTAATTCAACTATCAACTAATTGAGTATTCTATTATATGCTTAAAGCTACATATTTTAATTCTACACTTCTCAGGATAGATATCTGTATATATACATAAACATATATGTGTATATCTATCCACACAGCAGCATATATTGTATATGTGTATGTATGCCTTGATGCTCTGTGCATTGTACAGCAAATAACCCGTGCATACTATCTACGACCGATTGAATGAATACTTGAATGTTAGTTTACTTTACTCTACATACTTCAGTTAACGTTTTCTATACCAAATTGGCATTACGGCCGTTTGCTTGGAAATCAAATGCAAATTTGTTTGTTTTGAATTTTTGTTTTGTTTGCTTTCACATTTTTTATTGATTTCTTTTCAAATAATGATAAAGTTGTTATTCAGCATTATGAGAGTTTGTCATTTTGCCGTAGTTAAATGTAAGAGTAAATACAGTTTATATTTCATTTGTATATATAGAGTTTCATATATGGGTTTCTAAATATCGCTACAAATATAGAGCGAAGCACAGAGCGACTGCAATTACAGGTAATTCTGTTTGCGTATATTTGCATATATTTCCTGTTACACGCGATACGAAATTACAAAATAAGAATTGTGGAACATTACCAAATATGTTGGCTTGAAATTACAAAATTACAGAAAATACATAAACACACTTCGTTTAGTATGCAAAAAATGATGTTTACAAAGTTTAAGCATACTTATACACATATGCGAGTAACTCGAACTATATTTTTAATCCAAACTAAACTCAATTCAACTGATTTATAGGGTTTGCTTAAGGCCTAGTAGATATACGTGACAACTTAGTACTAGAATCTCAACTGTTTACCACAGTTTGTAATTATCATTACTTTTTATTTTGTTTTTTCTTTCTCTTGCCTTCAATATAATGCACTTTTTCGTTTTTTAGTATATGTTGTTCGAGAAACAAATTTACAACAGTTAGTAATTTTTCTCATTGTTCTTATCGTTCAGAGGGTGAGCAAAATAAATTTTAAATTATATTTTACGGAATCTATTAGGGAACTGATTAGAAATGTCCATAAAATTGGGATCGAACGGTTTTGTACTATATCAAAAAAAATAAGGGCGATCAACGAATCTTAATCCAATATCTTATGTATTTATTCATTTATTTGAAAATTCCTCGTTGTAAAAATTGTACTGATAATTACGTCTAACAAGTAAGAAGTACATATATTGTACATACAATACTTTAATATTTTCCAGTTAATAGCTGCAATATTGTTTTAAGAAAATAAATAGAACAGGAAAAAATAGATGTACGTATCCAAAATGAAAATAATTTTAAAAGAAGCTAACGTGTTTTTTAATCTGCTGTAAGGTCTTTTTGGTTTTTTTAATGTCAATTAGTTACTGGAAGACGAGTCTAAGTTGGTTTTCTTACGTTGACTTAGTTTGCTTTTCGTTTTATAGTACGCTCAAAATATTGGCGCACGTACATATCTCTAAAAGAATTTTGTGACTTTACTCACCTCTTAAATAGTCAGGCAAACTGAGAGGCTGCCCAATAAAAAGAAATCCTGTTTTTTATTAATACATAAAAATTGAACTTGGTGTTTAATTCGTTCGTTTCGTTTCATTTAATTTTAAGTACATTATGATGTACATATGTATTCCTTAGTTATTTTTCCAAAATATAGCTCATTATAATTGATATGTGACGAGCTGTTAAAAGTTATCTTTCTTTTTTTTTGTATAAGAAGGATTTTTACTGTTCGTTTTTGTTTTTCAGTTTATTTAATATACATTTTGTTAAATATTTTGGGTTTATTTGCTTAGAGTTAATATTCCTTAACACTAGTTTACTTAACACTTAATTTACTTTTCAAATACGATATATAAATTGTGTTATTATTCTTTCTTTGATTTGGTTGATCATTTAGCAATTTAAATAAGCATAAATAGCAATTTATTTCGAGCCGTCAATGTATGAGAACGTCTGTCAGGCAATTAATAAATAAATAGCTTTGGTTAAACAGGTGTATATTGGGACTGAAAGATTCAGCACATTGCTTCAAATTATTCAACATGTTTTGACTTAAGGGTTAAGCTTACTGCTAATCTCATTCCGTTATTTTCATCAATATGATCAAATAAATACAATTGTAGCATATTGAGGATAGATATTAATCTTTGTTATATAAAAGTTTTTTTTTTATTTTCACATGAAAATAATTGCTTTTATTCTTTATTGTTTACGTTTATTATTTTTATTTAGTTTGGTTTCGATTTTGGTTTTGTTTCATTTTTGGGTTGAGTGTTATTTGGCTTATACTTACTTATTGTTGCAAAAGTAGATAGATAGAGTATTGAATTGTGTCGATGCACATCAATTGACTAGCTTGTTAAGAGTATTTTTGTGTCGTGTGTATAGTTCATAAGGTCAACTAAAACAAAAAGCCAAAAACGATACACAAGAAGCCAAAAAATAACTATGTTAACTAAAGACTACAACTGCAATGTAACTAATGAAGAAAATCAGCAGTAAACTTTTATTATACGAGTTGCTAATAACTTGTTTTCTGATCGAATTTCGCTATAATTTGGTCCTCGTTGTCCATTCAAATCAATTTAAATTTACGTTAGTTCTTTGTAACTACCACTCTATAGCATATAAAAATTCAATACACACATGCAGCAGAGCAGGTGGAGACCTGTCCTGCGTGTGTGATTAGATTTTCAGGGGAATGCAGAGAGCAGGGTATGGATCATTCAAAAGCTTTTTTCAAAAAACAAGACACTTTCATTATCGAATGTTTTCGTGTATAAATTTTCACAATCGACACCTTCAAAGTGATATGCGTTTTGTAGGTTCACAACAACAGTTAAATTATGTACCTAGGTTTATGAAATGTTTTTGTTCTTTCCCATCAGTTGTGGTTTTGTTTCTTGTTTTCGTTTACCTTTTGAAGTACGCTTTGTAAGTATTTTGCCACATTGAGACGCTGGCTTATATATATAATAGATATATACATATAATATATATATATTTTAAGGTATTTTTTCTCTAATTGAATATATCACGGTCTTTCTAAATATCGCTGTATGCATGTAAATATCTATAAAGTTGTCAATCGACTTTAGTTCTAATGTATATTCCTTTTGTATACGAGGTTATGAGAGAACATTAACATTATCCAACTAGATAATATAGTACAATAGCTAAAACCAACCGATTGCCAAGTCTTTTATTGGCTCTCGTTAAGAGTTCTGGTTATAATTTTCAGATTTTAGGTAATTTGGTTTACGAATACTGACACTTGAATGCTGAAACACAGTTGATCTTATTGTCATATGATGTATGTATGTATGTGTGTTTGTATATGTGTGTACGTATGTATATAATGCTATAAAATGGTTTCTAAATGGGAATTGACTTTTTAGATTTAGTTTTTTTGTGGTAGTATTAAGTAGTATACTGTGAAAAGATGATATGAGTTGCAATTGTATTTCTTTTCATATTTTAATCTTGCATTCTCTTAGGGATTGTATATGTATATATTTAATTTTGTATATAGAGTTTTACGCAATTGACTACTGAACATGTTCTATCATGCTTTTAAATAGATAGGTATGTATGTATGTAATTTCTACATACTAGTATAGCTAAATATGTATGTTGTACTATATAGT
This sequence comes from Zaprionus capensis, assembly GCA_018903675.1. Lineage (NCBI taxonomy): Eukaryota > Metazoa > Arthropoda > Insecta > Diptera > Drosophilidae > Zaprionus > Zaprionus capensis. Next base: position 8,031,013 of record JAEIFN010000011.1, read on the forward strand.
AAACCTACAAGTAAATAAATCAAATTTCAATTTGACAACTAAATTTTTAGTGAGTGTATGTGTGTCATGAGTTTTATATTACAGCAATTTTTTCGTCGAATAAAAATCAACGACATTAAGTTGTTTTCGTCATATTATTTGGATGAGTTGTTCAAAATGTCTCTACCACAACTGAAGATATAAGAGATCAATTTTTAAAACTGAACGATCGAACTAGTTCTATTGTTGTTTACCAAAATTGTATGTATATATGTATATGTATATATTTACCCATATATATAAAGAGCGCTATATTTGTAGGTTCCTTTACGAAGTTATATATGTATATATCAAAATTCGCAAGCTACTACTTGGGATTATTGTTGTTGTTTGTTTTTTTTTGTATCAAAACATTTCATTTGCTAAATTTTCTTTTTGATTTGTTCGAATTGAATTTTAGACTATTGCAACTGCTACCAAGTACAAAACTAATTTGGCGATTTGTATCACTTTGAATTAATGTAGAATGTAGAAGGAAGAACGTAGAAAGAGGGTGAGGAAATATGAAAGTAATCTTATAATGTAATCAATTGAAAGCATTTCAAAATTCAACTACAGTGAGGATTATTAACACTTGGTATATGACTTCAAAAACATTTTCATAAAACAAGATATACTACTAAATCATTTTTTGACTTCTTGCGCTAAAAAGAATAAAAACAAAGAAGAACGTGAAAATATTAAATATTTATTGTATAAATTGTGTGGTATAATAATGACTTTTGTAAACATGTATGAAAAGCTTGTTACTTTACAAAGTGTAGCCGTAGGACAATCATACAAATTGTCAAGGTATAGATCAAATTAAATCTTAGTGTATACAGTATTTTGAGATCTAACCAACATTTTTGAGGGTTGGGAGGGAATACAAATTAATATTGATAAGTACTTGTCTGAATGGCACCAATAGCTGTGTGGAATGTTTTTTTGTTTGTTAAATTCTTAAGATGACTTAAGTAAATGAATAAATAAATAAATAAATAATGTGATTAAATTAATTGTGTATCTTTGTATGCATGTGTTTGTGTGTAATTGTAGGTTATTACGAATCTAAAGTTCGGCCCAGCAACAAGTTATGTGTAGATTTGTATGTTTTGAAATTATCTTTGGTATGCGAAATATGAGACGATTCATTGGGGTGATGGGATGCAGATTTCTGTACAAAACTAAAGTGTTGGTATATAAACAAAGTAGAAAAGCAATAATTATTCAGGTGTCCAAAATACTTACCGTTAAATGTAGAACCGCTTACAAGAGAACACAAGTTTCCCACCTGACAACTGCAATACAAAATCTACGCATGGGGATAAGTATAGAAGAGCACAACATTTACAAAGTATGGTATACGAGAGTTCAACAAATAAATGTATATCAATAAATGAATATAGACAAATGATAATCAACTATGTACAGGCTAGTAAATTATAATAATAATAAAAAACACAAAGATTTGTTTTTTTGCTCGATTCATTAGCAAAGTTTTGTTTTTTTTTGTTGTAAACCAGTTTATTAAACACAAAATTACTTCAATTGTTTTTGTCGCAATTATAATAATGTTGTTCATGTTTATACACATACAAATAAACTATATATACATACATACACAAAGGATTACTTTCAAATGATAACTAAGTAAATATTAAAATTAACTTCAAACATGCAAGCGATTCAAATGTTTATTAGAGTATGCAGCGCTTCCAAGCGCTCTCGCTCAATATATTGTTCTTTTACAAATATAATGGATCAATCAAATGTATGTGTATGTCTATGGGTTGTATGTGTGTGTATGTGTTGTTGTGTTTAAGGTGTATTTGTTTTGAATGCAAAACTCAAATGCAAATGCTACAACTAATCAATTACAAAATAATACTATAACTAAAGGGGTAAAGGAGGGTTCATTTATCCAATAACTAATAAGAAAGTCAGTTTTACCTGGATGTTATATGTTATGCGAATGAATGGAAAAAAATAAAAAATGTATAGTTAAGACAAAGAGTACAAAGTTGATAATCAAAGATATTAGTAGTAAGATGTGCCAAGGAAGAGAAATAGGCACAAATTAGATTATATCTATTTAGTACAGTCTGTATGTCTAAAAACAAATATATCTTCCAACTTTGGGACTCGGCTTGAGCATTACGCTGGACTTAAATGCTAGAAGAACAAAGCAACTTACGATAACATTCGTGTAAATGTCGGGTGTGTGTTTGTCTGTTTGTATGATCAATAATGATGAGCACGTTGAGTTGGAGCCAACTTTTAGAAGCTTAGGATCTTCTCAGCACACATCGTTTCACAAGGAAAATCGTAGCTCGGTTTCTTCTTTGTAGTTTATTGTTAAGTACAGAATGAGGGAACTTTTGTATCTTGTGTGCTGTGTGTGTATATGTGAAGCTTGTTTACTTGTAATGTCTGTCTCTGTCTAACCTCTATGCTGGGTGAATTAAATTCGAGCTAAAAACTAAATACCTAATGTGATGTACAATTTAACGATATATCTGATAGGTTTATAACGCCGTTTTATTTGTTTTTATATTTATTTTGGGTTATTTTTATAGTACGAGGCTTGAGCAAATTATCGAGTCTTCTCTTTCTCATATTTTTCTTGTTTTTTGCCTCTTAATGATTTCATGTCCCACTCAAGGAGAAATGTTTTTGTTCAATGAGCTTTTACTATGTTAGCTTTTATAAATATTTGTTTATATTTTATATATATCTCTTTGTATATATAGACGCATGTACGTTGTTTTTTATGTTTATAATATGTTTAGGATTTAGGTATTATGCACTAAAAATTATATAAACTGCTACAATTAAACGCAATCACAATCGGTGGTTTTTTAAAGTTTTTTTTTTCTTTTTTATCTTTTTGTAATTTTTGCTTTTTGGTTTAATTTTCGCTTAATGCTTTTAACCATTTATTAATTTATGATTTTTGCTTTGTTTTGCTTTCGTTTTCTGCTCTGCTTACTAGCAGCGTTGCCTCGCCGGCTGCTCTTTTGTTCTTTTGTTGTTGCTTATATTGCTTATCATGTCTGTTAATATTATTTTTTATTATTATTGAACGCATATAGTTTGCCTTTGCGTGCAGGGCCTTAAATATAATACTTAATATGCTTTCATGTTGCGTGTGTGTCTGTGTCTATGTGTGTGTGTGTCTGTGGCACTAAGAAATAAGTCAACCGCGATGGCAAACCAGTCGTGTGTGCTTGTGGATGAATGGATTGTGGTGTTTGCATGTGTATTGTGTGATTGTTTGTGTATATTTAATTGTTGTATGCAAATTAGCATTCGAAGGATTTAGAGACAGAAAGAAGAATATTTGTGAGGATACGGGAAAGGGGGCTGGCGGTGGTGTGTGACCACAGCTTAGACATACATGCCCATGCCATACATGCTGCTCCAGTCGACTCCCTGGAAACTAGACATGTCCACATTGGCGAGCGCATAGTTGGGGTAGCCAGCGGCCGGATTGCCAGCAGCAGCTGCTGCTGCGGCGGCTGCATTCAATGGATTGCCGGCAACAAGTGCTGCCTGCTGGGCAGCGGCAAGGGAATGAGCATTGGCACCCGCCCCATTAGCGGCATTGGCTGCCAGGGCGGCAGCAGCTGCTGCTGAATGCGCTTGTGAGGCTGAATTCGAGGCGGCGGCTGCGACGGCGGCGGCAGTGTGATGCTGTTGTTGTTGTTGATGCTGAAGTCCGGCGGCTGCGGCAGCATGAGCATTGTGCGACTGTTGTTGCTGCTGATGGTGGGCGGCCACTGCGGCGCTTTGTGCCTGATGGGCCTGCATCAATGCGGCATTGGCAGTGGCCGCGCTGGCTGGTATGGTGTATGGTGCATACCTGAAAGGAAAGGAAGAGTTACAACACATTACATTAGCTTGGCCCACTTGTTTATGCTGATTCTACTCACCTGACACTGTGCAGTGCTGTTTGTGGATATGTGGCAAGCAATTTGCCAAAGTTGCTCTGATTTGCAGCCATAGTTGCCGCGGCGGCTGCGTTTTGTACTTGAAATGGATTCTGTGATATGAGGGCAGCCTGTTGGGCGGCTGCTGCGGCTGCCGGTGATTGCAGCAGCTGTGTGGGTGCCTGTAGCATGGCCAACGAATTCATGGCAGTTACGCCGGCGCCACGTGCTCCAATCAGCTGACCAGGAGCGGCGGGCAACTGAACACCAAGGGTGCCCAGCATAATGCGTTTCTGTAGCAATTGGGCGGCTGGAGTGACCGCTTCTTTGGGTTGCGCTTTCTTGCATTCGACCTTCTTGTTTTTGATGGTGTGGAAATGAATCTCACAGACACGGTCTACAACGTCCTCGTTCTCGAAGGTAACAAAACCGAAACCGCGATGGCGTTTCGTTTGCTGATCCATTAGCATGACCGTCTCTTCAACGGCGCCGAACTGATTGAAATAGGCCTTGACCTCCTCGGCCGATGTGTCCTGTGAGACTCCGCCCACAAAGATTTTCTTTGTCTTGTTAGCCTGACGAGGTCGATTCTTGGGCGTGGCATGTTTGGGATCAATCTTCTTGCCATCAAGTGTGTGTATTGGCACCTTGAGCACCTTGTCCACGGTGCAGGGGTCTTGGAATGTGATGAAGCCAAAGCCGCGACTGCGCTGTAAGTGTTGCAAAAGCGGGAAGGAGAAGGAAGAGAAACAGACAAAAGAGTGAACGAGTTTAGCAAGATTCGAAAATCGAAGGTGTAATACGGTGTGTGGTTAGAGGCGAATAATACAAATACGTATATAAATATTTAATACTAAATTGTAAAGTGATCAGCTAATTGCAAGTTAATAATTGTAAATTTCCTACAAAACGTTAGCAAAAGTCCAACAAAGTAAGAATCAATTATTCATCAACATCAATCAACAGGTCAAAGTTGATGTCAGCACAACGAAAATAGGAAATAAATATATATATAGTAAATATATATATGAGTATTTATATGAATTATATTTTTATATAATCAATATAGTCATATAAACATATTAAAATTGACAATTGATTTATTAACCGATTGATATACAGATACTGTCTTAATGGGCGTGGTCACTGATTCCGCCATTGCAGAAGTAAACACACATCAAATTTATGCTCATCTAAGAACTAAAGCTTGTCTAAATACTTTTGCAATCAACCAATATTTAGTTAAATATGAAATTTCTGTAACCCACTCGATCAATGATAGTTTACTATTTTATATACATATTTAATGTGTTTGCACCCGTTCTTCTATTGAAAAATAATTATCAAGGTACATATAGAGATACATAAGTATGAGTCTTAATATAATATGTATGATATACCAATTTCTTAAAAGTAGTATATAAAGTCAGATAGATAGAGAAAGAGGTAACGGAGCAAAGTATGTGTGTTACTAAGCCAGTAGGAGATACGTTTGTATGCGATGAATTATCCTAGGTAAGGTACACGAAATGCTTTGGGTTTATCTCACACAATTGATTGGTTAGTTTACAAAAAAATTACTTAATTTACTTATTAAACATATAGTTTTTACACAGATTTTCCTTACATTATGTACGTTTGTTACATTTTGGAATAAAATTCATACTTAAGCCTATGGCGATTGTTTTGTGGCCTTGCCAAGAACCTTTCAATCTGTCTAATCTATATATAGTTTTTTATAAGTTCTCAATATACTTCGACTGGGAAAACATTAAATAAAATAACTCTACAGATGAAAACTGAATGGTTTTAGATTTCCTTGAATATGTATTGAAAGCTTAATTTCAATAAGTTTGATACGTGAAGAATTTCTTTATGTATTTCTTTTAAAAAATCCATTTTAAATATGTAACACAAGTTAATAACATACTGCACCATTTTATTTATCATACCACTTTTCTCAGATCCGTAATGAAAACTAAATATTGTTTATATAAGTACAAAGGTAAGAAACACCGGGAGATAACCTACATTTGAATAATCTTTTCGAATTACGTTTAAATTATATTATTACCAAGATAAGATTTAATAGAATAAATGTCGTGAACTCCCACTAAATTTACAAAACGACTAAATATAATATATAGTATCGAGCATCTATGGCTCTCCCACAACATAAGCCAAAAACATAAAATAACTAAAGTTATATTCGTATTTAAAGGGCGCATATATTCTACATGACTAACGCAGTTAAGAAAATTAAAATCTAAATAAAGCAATAATTAAACACACAAAGTAACATATTATAAGTAATAAAAATTATAATCTAACGTTTACATGGAATACAGATTTGCTATAATATAGATTCTTCAGAAATTATGCGATATATGTATACCCTATAATGAGTACAAACTAGCAAAACGGGCAACTCGGCCATGTCTTACTGCTATGGGACTTCTGTTTGATTTCGATATTGTCTTATCCTATGTGTTCGGGGAATTAATGTTGCTGTGACTAAGTGACAGCATCTAAGATAGTACTATACTTAATTTATATTGTATTTAAATATATATATAGGTATATATATATTGTATATAAGTATGTATATACATTGTAGGTATGTAAATTACTTAGTTAGTTTTGGGCGGCATTGTTGCTTTTTGCTTACATATATCGAGTATACGAAAAATAAGTTAAGATCGGAGAAGTTGTAAGTAGTATATGCGTTTAGGATTGTTTTCTGTTGGGTGAAACGCTAAATAACCAAGTACACAAAACAAGTACGAGTACGAGTAGGAGTACGAGTACATTTAATTAGAATACGATTATACGATAATTATTCAATTTAATGCATTATGTATTAGGTTTGCTCAGAGATATACGAGATACGAGAGTACGATGCGCCAGCTGAGTATACGCTAAACGTTTTTATATAGTACAATTAAATTGTTTTTGGCTTTCTTTTTTTTTTGTATTTTTTGCGTTTACTTGGTGGTTGTTACATGTACCTAAAGCATCGTTTACGAGTTCATCTGCATCCTTTTTATATTTGGGGAGGGGTCCCACCTTGCTATACCAGGGCATCAGCTGCACCTGGACAGCTCCGACAGCTGCGCGCACGCGTCAATGTTCCAGTTCCATTGCTTCTTTGCTAGTCGATTCCACTCGCCTCTTTTTTCAGTCTTTTTTCATATGGATTATATGATTATATTTTAGTATTTCATACAGTTTTCAACTAAATACGTATACGCTAGCTAGACTTTGAATCCAATGCTTAAAAACTAGTTGTACTTGATGATCGTTCCCCATAATCATCATCAGGACATACGTTGTTCATACACACACACATTCCCACCATCATTCACACACATCTAGACTCACACGGGATAAACGCTAGTGCGGCAGTTGGTAAACCAGTTTTCTGTCTTGTTGTTTTTTCGGGGGGGACACAAAAGGTGCATTGTGTGAAGCACAATATATCTTACGGAAGAGCAGAGTATTCGTTTTGCGTTTGTATTTCTGCTTGTCTTCCTATCTGCCTGCTGCTGGAAGGACAACCCCCGTTAGAATCGGGACTTGCAAATAATAAACGCTTAGAATTCCACGCTCACGTTCAAATTCCCTATATGTTGTAGTTGTATTCGCCGTAATTGCGCAATTGCGCACAGCAGGCCAAACTACCCTAAGCGACCCGATGCCAGGTTGTCATTGTCCTGTGCCACGGGGAGAAACAGCTGCGCGCACCGAACCAGGACTCTAAACGGCAGCTGCTTTTTTAATGCCCTAACAGAGTGTGCGCGCGTTGCCCACTGTACAACAGCAAGAACTATGAATGTATGTGTGTACAATGTACGATATGTATGCATGTGTGTTTGTATTTTTTGTGGCTGATTGGATGTCGGATCTGCGCTTATCCAGCGGACAAATTGTTTTAAAGGCAATTTCCGTTACAGGTATACTTATTATACTAGGACGACACTGTTACTTTCAATTTACTAAGGCTGATGCTTATATTACAGTGAATTTATTTGAAGAATTTTCAGACATATAGAGGTTAAAAAGAACAAGCCTGTAATATAATCTAGAACCAGTAGAAGTACCAGTTAAATTGTAAGATCCTCCTTTATATGAAATCTTGCTGCTTGATGCAACTCATTTATCGATATATTGTGTACCCTATTCCTGTTTTCTTTTTCTTTGTTCGGTGGTCTGGTTTGTCTTTATTTGGCACGTAGCAAAAACTGTAATTCTAAACCAGACAAAGACCAATAAATAAGGCGAACGCGATGCAAAGTAAGGGAAGATGAGCTGCGCTCCGGGCCAAACAAAAGGCCAAAGACTCGACTGGCTTGTCGTTCTGCTGATTCTTTTGAGTCTTCATCGTGTTGTTGTTTCACACAAGGGCAACTGCAGCTGCGCAAATGACAAAACGTAAAATGTGGAACGAAAGGTAGGAAAGAGATTAAGCAGCAGAGGCGGCAGCAGCGAAGAGAGACACAGATAATCGGAACGTAGCTGTAAAGCGAAAATCTGCACAGAGCAGAAAAGCGAAACACAAAAACAAACAACAATACAAACTCGAAATGAAAAGAACATGAACCGAAAGTAAATTTAACGATTAGAAAAATTCGCAGCGAGCGAAGAGAGAAGAAAATAAGTAATAGAAAACTCAAGAAGAAATGAGTTCATTGGTGTGCGTTACTTAGAGAGACATAGAATATGTAGATAGACAGATAGTTAGGTAGATGGTGTATTGACTACTCTTGGCTTACCTGTGTTACCGGATCCTTCATGATAAGCACATCGGTTACAGTGCCAAACATATTGAAATATTCCTTTAGCTTCTCCGACGATGTCTGCCAGCTGAGGCCACCGACAAAGAGTTTGCCTGGTGCCGGATCCGAGAGACTTCCGCCACTGTTGCTGGGTGTTGAGCGGCCTGAGGAGCTGCTGTTGATGCTCAAGTTGGCCCCGCTGCCATTCTGAGCATTGGTTGCATTCACATTATCCACCTTGAGCAGTGCCAGAGCGGCCTGTTGAGCGGCGGCCTGCTGCTGCTGCTGGCTGCCATTGGTAATAGCTACGTTTTGTGCGACTGCTGCCGCCTGATCCTTTCCAGCTGTTTGCTGTTGTTGCTGCTGCTGGGATTGCCCGGCAGCTGTTTGTTGTTGTGTTTGTTGTGTCTGAGCCTGTGCGGCGGCGGCGCTCTTGAGCACCGCAGCGGTGGTCAATGTGCCATTGATGGCCGCCACATTGCTGTTGGTTATGGAGGCGACCAGGGCGTTGTGCAAATCGCGATTGTGATGCGGATCAATGAGACCGGCGGCAGCGGCAGCTGCTGCGGCTGCATTATCAATCGGATTACTGTGGGCAAAGAAAAATTTGTCAGCGGCAATTAAATCACTGTGCGGCCCCGGCACCGAAGGCGGAGAATGTTGATGATGGTGCAGCATTGTGGCGCCCTCCTTAATCCCGTGCATTTCCTGTTTGAGCTGAATTTTGAAGGCTTTTTTAATGTTTCTTTCGCGTAGCGCCGAATCGGATTCAGTTAATGGATTCGATGGATAAATGTCTACTTTGTGGTTATATTTTGCTTTCTATGTATTTCGTGTATTCGTCGTTGTTTATTCTAACTTTTACTGGGCTTTGCTTTCCGTCGGTTTCTATTTAGCTTTCTTCGTGTTGTTGCCAATGGCAATGACAGCCGCGGTGCTTAGTTATTTGTTATTCGGTTATTATTTGTTCTCAACAAGCACATAAATTAGTGCAAATGTTTCTAAAACACGAACAGCAACTCTGTATAATAAAGTATTTACTGCCAGAATTTTGTATATGCAATTTACAAAAAAAAAACTATTCGTATTGCTCCCGATTGCTGTACGTCTGCGCGGCGCGACTGTAAAACTCAGAATATTTCGCAGGATGTTTGCAAGAGAGTTGAGCACGGAAACAGAAAAAAATGCATTGAGAGCGTGCGCAGAGGCATTCAAAAACTCAAGTCATCGCAAACACACACAGACTAACACACATATACAAAGAGCATGTAGGGTCGCTGTGCCAGCTGTCACATTCGGGTCGGGGTTGCCTTACACACATTGAGAAAAGAAGAGTGGAGAGAGGGAGAGAGAGAAAATGAGAGTTGTCAGGTAGAGAGCAGGATTTGTTCGGCAGTACAGTGTTGCAAAGGACTCCGTCACAGGTGAGAGAGTGTTGTTAAGTGTTAAGTGTTTGAAGTGATGAAGACTGTAAAGTGTAAGAAGCGAGAGAAGCACTTGAAATTATCAGTACATAATAAGTATGTATGTATATATGTATGTACATATGTATGTATGTATATTGGGAGAGTAAATATAAATATAACGGTGTTTACACGAAGTTTCATTGCACGAATTTATTTCATTTTCATGAACGTAGCATTAATAATTTTAAAATTACTTTGATTCGTTAATTATTTTCATATAGGTTGTACCAATCATTGTCATTACTCATCCTGGGATTGACATTGGATCTTGTTGCCATAATTTGATTTTAATCTTTAATTATAAATATGGAACTCTGTCTAGACATTTTAATGGATTGTTTGGAGATGAAAATGATCCATCAGCTAATTTGGATTTCATAGCAGTAGTGTAATTAACTGTACAAAAAATCCTATTCTTGCAAATTTGAAATATACTTTTTTTATCATTAAATAAAACAATAACATATATATTTTCAGTTAAACAACTTAACAAGAAATATTAATTTTAATAGAAGATAAAACGCGGTTCAGAAATCAGTCGACTATCAAATTCTATGTATATACTTTATGGGTCTCCCACGCCTCCTTATGCCTGCTACATACATTGGCACAAAGTTAGTATACCCTTTTTTGACCATTTTCAATGGTCAAAGGGTATTATAAAAATCACGCGATTTGGCGGAAACTGGTTTGTGTCTTGGGATACTTTTGGGGTTGGGAAATAATTGGGGTCGTGTATTGGGAAACGAACTATGTTATCGATACAAAATTTTCATTTGGAATGGCAGTTTTTTTTCAATTCCATTTAAAAAAAGGTTTGTAACATTTCACTGAAGACACACTGTAAACTATCAGAGTTAAACAGCCAGTTGTATGTTTAGTTTAAACAGTTAACTGGTTACTTAATGCTGTCATCGAACTGCTTGACTAGCTTACAAGGCTTCTCAAACTGCAGTGAACAAGTTGGTTTGAAAAGTACTGCCATCTTTGACAGTAGTGTAGCAAGCAGTGCGCGTACAAGCAGTACTCACAAAGCAGTGTATCGTATAAATTTCAACGAAGTTGAAACTGCCGAGGTGTGTTTCAAGAGTAATTTGATTTGCAGACATTTTTAGAGATTGACACAGTTGTGGGTGAACAGAAAACGTGAAGGGGAAAAGCAAATTGAGCATTACTTTTATGATTTCACTGATACAAAATTCCCTTAACGTCTGGAACATACCTCGCATGTGACGCAGTTAAACAAAAGCATTCACTGCGTTACTTTAGCGTTCTCAAGGGACTTGCTGTACTTTCTGTACTGTCCACAGTGGGCACCACTTCCAACGCATCTGCGCACTGGATAAAAAAAAATATCCCTCGAAAATCATTTGGCAGGATAATTTTCCCTATTTGTACGCGCTAAATAGGCAGCATTAAAATGAGACAGATTTTCCGAGAATATGTTGGTGTGTGTGTTTGTGTGTGCGATTGTGTCTTTGTGTGTGTGTGTGGGTTTGTGGGTGGATGTTAATAAAAAACAAATCGGGGCAGAGAAGTTGACGGCGCTCAAGTGCGTTATGTGCGTTATTGATTTTTGGCAACGGCGTCGCAGGTAGCCCCAAACACCCCACTACACACACACCTACAAACCGGAAACCGGCTGACACGGGGAAAGGAAATAATGCCGAAGGACATTAAATTTATTAAAATAGATTGCAAAATAATTCAATGAAGCCGAAGGCAGTAAGCAGTAAACGCCTGCATACAGTTTTTGCCCAATATGTGTGTGCGAGTGTGTGTATGTGAGAGCTGCTATTGAAGAGTGCGAGTTTTCGTGTCTTGTCGGTTATTGAACTCGCAAATTTTTGGGCAACGTTTGGCAATATGGGCGTGTCGTGCGCGCAGGCAGGAGACATTTGAGCGGTCGCCGTCGCCACTGACCCAGAAATGTGTGTATTAAAATATTTATGGGACACAATATCAATCTGAAAGAGAGCACGGCACTCAGCACAGGTTGAGGATGAGGTACAAAGTGGACAGTGGACAGCCGAGGGCAGCAGGTCGGACTGTGGACACAAATAGCTTTTCCAGGCGATGACATCAGCAACGCGGAACCTTAAATTCTAATTCGATTAGGCGCACTTACAAGTGCCCCATCACCCCTCCCCCTCCCGGTAATCCACACTCTCTTTAGAACCATTACAAGTTAATTGCATCGAATAAACAGCGTGGGGTGTCAAGCACTTTGAACACTTTTAATCGACTGCATAAAATGTAATTTGTATATTTTATAAAGCTCAATGGGAAAAAGGAATGCGAAGCGTCATTTAAAATTGCATCGGAAATCCGTTCAGGACACGCAATACAGAGAGTGGAGCTGGGAGGCAGACAGGTAGGCTGGGTGAAAAGGGAAACTCCGTTAATCGGAAAAAGCATATTTCCATTTTTTCCGGCAAAGAAAACCGAGAAAAAAGCCGTGTGTACAGTGGGCGGAGGAGCACAACCGCAGCTATGGGAACGACAAGTTGTCGCCTCAGGGATCATGCGGCGTATACGTTATATACTATACGCCATTTTTATTGCTTACTTATGTATGTAAGTATATTGCCCGAATATGTCAGAGTCTGAGAGCGACAATTCGATCAGATGGTTTTTGTGAGACCATAACGAATTGACACACTCAATTGGCAACTCTGCTGCAGGGCATATCGATGGAGGCAACTGTGAATTGGGATAGTTTGGGGTAACTTGGGGAATCAAATATGCTCACAATCAAATGATTAGTTGAACACAGATTGATCAGATTGTACTTTGAAGAGGTAAGGCAATTGTTTACCTACCTATGCAGTATTATTATAAATTATACTATTATAAATTATACTATAGCTCATCATTGCGTGATGATAATCTAAGTGATTGGCAAATGACATTTCGATTCGCGCTTTCTCTTTGATGGCAGCACACTGTGTGTTGATATACCGATTATCCCGTCACATTACACACAGTCCCCCACACACTGCCAGCCATAAGTATCCTGCAATCAGCTAAAACCGACAAATTGCAACTGCATTTTAAATGACAGCTCAACTCATTGCCTCGACAACAACAGCAACAACAAGGGCACTGCATAAGCAACAATGACAAGTGAATACTTCAAAACGGCTGGAGGCAAATTGCTTGGATTTACAGCTCGTGTGTGTGTGCCCCCTTACCTGGTCATGCTTCATGCAACGCCGCCAACGCCAACGCCATCAGCTACAGCTCCAGCTCCATCCCTATTCTCATCCACATCTGCACTGCCTTCGCCTGCTCCCCCCGGTACCCCACATAATTGCAATACGAATCGCAGTCGTTGCCACAATGCGCATTAACAGACAAAAATGCGGCGCTAAAAGTTATGTGGATAGAAAATTGCAAGAGAAACTGTGCCGAGAGGGGTCTCTGCTCGGGATCCGAGGGGTCTGCGCCGGGCGAGCGAGCTGAGCTGGCGTTTCTGTTGCTGCTGCTGATGCGCTCGCTCGCATTTTCATTGAGTAAAATGCCAGTAAAATGCGAATGCGAGCGAATGAGGAGTAGAGGGAGAGACAGAGTTCAGTGGGGGTGTTAGGGGTGCAGAGCCGCAACCCTTACTCAGCTTAGACAACAGCATATGGAACAACTTTATTGTTTTTACATTTGATTTTTATAAAGACAGGGGAAGGGGCACGGGCAGGGGCAGAGGCAGCAGGGGCGGGGCAATGGGTGGGATGTATTCCGGGCACTTGCAGTGCTCGCAAAGTGCACGTCGAACAACAACGCATAAATTCAACACGGCAACAGCAACAGCAACAACGAGCGAACGAACGAACGACGAAGTCGCTTGGAAATGTCTATATATCATCATGTTGGCAGGGGGTGAAAGGCGGGGAGGGTAGTGGGTAGAAAAGGGCCTCATTGGGGGTGGGTGGTAGATGCGCGCCTGGAAGTGACGAACGTCTGGCCGAGCCTGGAAAGTCACCCCCAAGAAAAGAGAGAGAGAGAGAGAGCGAATTAACATACACACGGGAGAAATACACAGTGAAAAATCAGTTAGCTGTATTCACAAGCGGGACCCTTTGTAACTGCAGACACTCACACACAACCAGACACCCAGACACACAGGCAGAGAGAGGAAAACAGTTGGCTTAGCCACTGTGGCAACTACCCTCTTTGTCGTCATCAACAACAACAACAACAAGAACAACAACAACATTGGGGGAGAGTTTTGCAATTGGAATGCGCGCGCAACCCTCGAATTTGGTGCGTGGTGATGACGATGACGGCGACGACGACAGCGTTAGCGGTCGCTTCCTTGGCTGCCTTTCAGTCAACTTTGGGTTTTCGTACGTGCAATTTCTCCCGGCTCGCTGACGGAGCGTCAGAGAAATCTCTGTTAAAAATGCCATTTGAAATACCAATTTCAATTTCTGGATATCCCCGTTCAGGAGCAGCAGCAGCAGCAGCAGCAAGTGCAACTTATATCCAACTGTAACATCAACGCAAAGGATACACGCATTAAGCACCAAAAAGATACATTTGTATCTGATGGATTCGAACGGCGCTTGCCAGTGATATTGTCCTGTCACAGCAGTATTGTTTATTCTGCATTTCGTACTGCTGGGCCGGGGCATTAACATTGTTGAGCGTCTCTAGCAACCAGAGAAGAGCTCAGAAAGCTGAGAAAACTATGCGGCAAATAATAGTCAAAACACACACACATACACACACACAAGCGCGCACATTGAATATTCAAGTGTGTGTATATGCGCGACCGGAAAAATCAATTTTCCATTTTTAATTCAAAGCTAAAAGCGACGGCGAGAAGATTTTCTCTCCGTGTGTATGTGAGTGCGCTGTTTGTCAGTGTACCTGTGTGTGTGTGTGTCTCCCTCAGCATGCGTCTGTGTGTGTGTGCATTTGATAGCGGCCAGAAGGATAAGCAGGATGCTGCAAATCAGCAGCTAGGCCTGATATACACACACACACACACCATAAAAGGGACGGCAAGCGTGAGTGCGCATGTTGTTAGAACGAAACAAACAATCACTGTGAGAGACAGAGAGTGCAACAGAGAGAGCAAGAGAGAGAGAGGGAGAGCAAGAAAGAGAGAGAAACACACTGAGCGAGAGAGAAGACAGGCCGAGGAGTATAGACAAAAGCTAGCGAAACGTTTTGGCAACTGAAACAACGAACAAAGTTTTAACAAACTTAGCAAACAAAATAACTCTTCATCTTGTTTAGTAGTAAAAAGTGGAATTATTCACAGGACTTGTATGCAATTTGCCCACAGCCCGTAAAAGGGATCTCAGCACAGCGCAGACTTTCGGACTGCTGCATGCTGCTGTGGCCACACCCACTCGACGACGAGAGGGGCGAGGAGGTGTGGCGCGCGTGTTTCAATTGCCAAAATGTTGCTAGGCCAAATATGCCGGTCCGCGATACCAAAGAGCCCGGGATGCTGCGACTGCGATGCAGTGCCCATGCCCAAAAACAAAAAAACAACAACACACACATACAAAGTACACAAGTAAGAAGCAACCCCTAAAATATGCGACGCAGCGCATTAAGGGCGTGAGGACAAGGCGCATATAAGCAACACACACACACACACACAAAAAAAGAAGAGTAGAGCAGGGAGAGGAGCAGAAAATAGAGGATGACAAAGATTTGCAAGATGAATTGAGATCTACCCACGGACAGCAGGAAAAAGAATGAGACTGCAACGAACTCAGCAGTTGACTGAATCCCTAAGGGTTGCGCTTTTTCCATTGTTCGCGTATGCATTCAAATGATGATGATGACGATGAAGATTGAAGAGCCGATGATGATATTGATATTTAGGCAACTGATATTGCAATGCTTCGGCAAAGCAATTTCTGATTGTGTATATGTGTGTGTGAATTCTTCCATGCAAAAATACTTCGAAATTGGTTAAGCGTTTGTTGTGTTTATCGAATTGACAACGCTTAACTGTGCTTGAGGTAACCCAATTGTTTCAACAAGCTCTTCATCTTCCACTCTGAACTCGCCTCTACAGCGAGCACCCTGTGGGCAGGGGCACTTTGCGGTTGGTCGTACCCTGTGGGGTACGTGATTAGCTCAAGAAGAATACGCCTACTTGGCTACTGTGTTTGGCGGTTCAGACACGACTGCAATTTAATATGCATTACTCGAGTGTGGTTTTGATTATACTCGGTCGGTCTTGCGGCTTTCTATGTCAAGATAAGAGCAAGGACAACAACTAATCGGACACTAGATAATGAAGTAACCTCAATTTTACGAGGTTATGTGAAAATGTAAACACAAATTAAAGTTCTGATTAGAAATTATAAATAGTGTTTCCAAAAGACAAAATACGAAATCTTGCAAAACATACAAATTAAATTGTAAAACTAAAGAACAAATAATTTCAATAAAAATATTTATGAAAACTTAACAAATTACTTCCTGAAATTTAAAGAGATTGCATTGGTAGCTAATAATAGCATGAATCTTCGTTTATTCAAATATCTGCTCAACTAAAAAGGTTAGTTCCTCATTAAACTCTGAAAGAATTTCTAGACAAAATCTGTCAACACGTAACTTTGAATATCTTTATAGAGTTCAACTAGCTACATATAGTCTACACCTACAACCAATTGACCTTGTTTTTTTTATAATTAACTGTATTTTGTTTAAGCTTTAAGCCAGTTTTCTAATTAGTTTGAACTGCGACAAGTCAAAGACGCCAGACGAGGATGATGATAAAAAGAAACATGAGGAAATTACGCTGACCTAAAAATAAAAAATTAAAACGATGTTGCCGGTGTCGGCACGCACACACACTCACACATACACACCCTTCACCTAACAAGAGACACACACACAAACGCTTGACACTCACATGCGCATGATGGAATATGTAAAAGGATGTCAGACGTTTACGTCAGTAAACGGTTCTGTGGGTGTGCGTGTGTGTGCGTGTGCAGCAGCTAGACGGGTGTAAATAGATGGAAAACTCAAGGGTTAAGGTAAGTGTGCAGGTGTGCCCGACTACCCCAGCTGCAACCCCCTTTGCTGCAGCTTGCCATATGCAAATTGTCGGTGGTTTTGTGAGCTTATTAAGTGCTTGAGAGTGCATGAAAAAAGGACAACACAACAAAGGAGGAAGCTATTGGACAAGGACTGCAGCGGATGCAGCGACCACTTGAAAACGAGAGCCGGGATCAAAAGGAGCAAATGCCACACAAACTGGCAGCCACAAGGGGACTTATCGTTATCCTTCCCCCGGATAAGTTTGTTTGACTGCGGCTCTTGCAGCATGTAATTTCGTTAATTAAAAGGTGTGACAAGGTGGTCGGACGACACGATGCACGACTCTCCCAAGTAGCTTCGCTTTCCGCAAGCAAACAAGTTGTCTGACACATGTGTGGGAGTATGCGTGCGATACATTTAACTAGGAGCAGCTCATTTACATGCAAATCGACAAGAAGCCGCACAGCAGGGTAGCATAGGGCTGTCTAAGCCGAAGCATCAGACAGGAAGAAACACATTGAAGCTACTTAAAAAGAGACTGAAGAGACAGGCTAAAGGACCACAAGGACCACTCGCTCAATCGTCGCGGCGGCATGCCGGAAACGCTCAACGTTCAGGCAATTGACTAAGCGTAGCTGCAGGAAGCAGGCAGCTAGTGAGCTCAGTTACGCAGCTTTTGAGTTCCACTCGACACACTCCTCAGAGAGATGATCCTTTATTTATAAATAGTTCACTGAGCTGAAGGAGTGGGCGGGGGGAGGGCGTGCGACACTTTGACAGTGACCGAAAGTTAAGCCGGCCTGAACTTTGCATTTTCTTTGCCTTTGGCTTTGGCCTGAGAAGCGTAATTGAATTTAATATGGACTCGAGGCACACTTAGCGGTAGACGAAGGGGGAGGAAATAATTTAGAGAACCCTACACACATGGCAGGCCCCTTAACGAGACTCCTTGTGAAAGGGTTGCTCGTTGAGGTTTACTTTTCTGCCCCTTTTTTTAAGGGAGAAAATCAAAAGTTTCTTTGTGGCCAAGTTTCTGTCACAGAATTAATTTGGCCACTTGCTGATTTTGAAGTGGGTCAGTCAAGCGAGCGATACTAATGCAAACGCGGCAGCATAAAAGCTCCCCAGGCTGCTGTGAGAGCTTTAAGCTCGGGCGATGTCTGTAAAAAGGAGTGACTTCCATTGGGATGTTGAGAAGCGAAGCTTTTACAAGTTTGCGGTTTGCATCCCGACTTAAAAAGCTTTGTTTACCATAATGTGTAGAGTTGTCAGGAGAGTTGAATTTGGCAAGCAGTGGAAGTTGGCAAGTATACTATATGATAATCCATTCAAGCAGTTCAAGCTGTAAAGCTAAGCGATAAATTCTGTTACAAATAACAGAGCTCTGTTAAGTGTCTGTTAAGAAATAACGGCACTTATTTTGTAATTTCTTAACTGTGGGAAATTGTAAGGGGTTTTTAAAATTATTTTTTTTTTTGTAATTTCTGTCTAAGGCTCCTCAAGACATTTAAGTAGTTGAAATAGTCTAAGGATAAATCACAAAAGGGAATCAAAAGTAAGCTTTCCAGCAAAGTCCTGACTGCGGTACAGTTTACTTCTGCATTAAGTATCATTTATTATCCGAAAAAAACGCATATATGTTGTTTTTTAAACATCTAACGACTCGAAGACGAATGTTTTCTGATGGGAAATTTAATAAAATTACCAAGTTTTACATGAAGAAATTCCTTAGCGATCTTAGAAAGATGATAGATAGTCTTGTCAATCTCACTCAGCTAGCGCGCTATCTATATCACTCTCATCAGTTCACTTAACACGTAGTGTCAACAAGCGTGTCAATAACATATGTAAGCAAATTGCCGCTCAGATTGGGCCCGACTGATGTGCCCGATTCATTTACGGCGGCTTATTGTTTACACATCTCTTCTCTATCAGCAAGACGAAACACCCAAGGCGGGGCGAAACGCTGAGACAGCTAAACATAATGCCAAAGTCGCAGCACAAGTGAACGCATCCTGTTCAAAGTCGCAGGATGCAAAGTGAAGTGGCAACGCTCGAGGAACGCTTCAGTTGCATAGTGGCAGTAGTAAAAGAAGGAGAGGAGGAGGAGGAAACCCTAGATGCGGTCCAGGGTCTCCACTTTGGCATAGAGGCAGCACTTGTCTGGTAAATGCTGACACCAAGCCGACTCAAGTATTTTGCGGGCAAATAGTCCAACAGGCTACGCTATACCCAAGTAGAGAGCGGGCGGAAGGTGCTTCGTGGGGGTGGTGGTGGATTCCAACCACCCTTAGTGTAATAAAAGTCACTCGAGTGACATTTTTGAGCTTGCAGCTACTACTAGTCTAAGCAGAAAACAAACAAAGCATAAGCAACTGCTGCTGCTGTTGGCCCGCAGGCTTAACTCCAGCTGTGGAGTTGCAGCTTCTCTGGCTTCCCGCCCTGACTGCTCTCTTCCTGCTGTTGCGTTGGCCTTTTTCAGCCGTTTTTAATCGATTATGGGGACGTGGTGTATTGTTTGCCGCAAATCCTGTCTGAGTGTTGCATTACAAAACAATAAGTGCTGCAGCAAGTGCAACAATGCAACAACGCTGTACATTGAACTTTCCGCCTATCGCAGCTCGTTTTGCTGAGCCATCAACAGCATACCACCCCCGCACCCTTTCCGCATCCTTTGGGGTGCAAAATTAAAATGTCGCCTCCGGCCTAAACCTTTGCCGCAGCACACACACACACGGAATCGTCTACACAGCAAGTATTCAATAAATTTCGCTATCTCTGCAGCAAAATCATCAAGTGCGCACTTGAGAATTTCATTTTTCAAGAACCCTGCGCGGCTTGCTCCTTGTGCATACATGAGATAAGGCAGGAGACATCAAGTGTACCGTGCACCGTCGCCCACCGTGGAGCTGTTAACCTGTACAATTTGCTTATTCTTTTTATATGCTTTGTTACCTTTTCAGGGAGGGAGGCTGTTTATCATTTTTTGTTTTCGTCACGTTTTTTGTCAACCGATCTACGCGATAATAATGTTGCACATTGTTTTTTTCCTCGTTGCGGTCCTCTTCACCAATTCAGCCACAGGAAATGCACGCGCCGGATGTTGTCGTTTAAAATGGTAACTCGTTTCGGCCTTTATATTCTCTTCCACGCATGTCGTTGTTTGCAGCCATCATCACATTTGTTTGCTGAACTTTGTATGAACTTACCTGTAACAGAAAAGCAAAAAATATATTAAGATTGATTTGAAAATCAGTAATAAAACAAGGCATAAAATGTGAGAAAAAAGAAGATTTTTACATTTAAATTAAATTAGCTTGGGCTAAACTGCATAAATATTTATGATTGGGATATGGGAATAGAGTGCTGCAAGTTCATACCAAAATTCACATTTGCCAAGCGCATATAACATACATACATATGTAAGCAAATTGCCACAATGAAAATTGTAGCTGTAATTAATCTCTTTAAATTGTGTGCTTTAATAATAATAAACGTTTTAGAACGCACTCTAAATAAATAATTTCCACATTAAAGCTTTCATCTGTCGATGAAATTTTCCCCTTTTAATCTGTTTTACACTTTTTTTTGCAAAAACAGCAAATAACTAGAAAGTTCGCCCTCACGTTTTTGTATACTACACGTAGTTTGGTTGTTGACCTATCCCAAAATGCCAAGTGCTAAGTAGCCTGGTCGAAAACTTGGTTAGTGGCACAGCGCCGTAGTAGCTGAATGTAGTTCCCGAAAAGAACTTTATTGACTCAACAGATTAGCAGTAATTGAGCCGAAGATGGGCGAGTGCGTGGAACGAACCAAGCCACTGTTTTCGTTTTGTATTTATACTTATTTCACTTTTTTTGGTTTCTGAGGTTTTCGAGGGGGAATTCGGCAACAATTACCGCTGGTTAAGCAGAAACCTGCAACTGAAGTAAATAGTGTGAAGTGCTGCATATTAATAACTCTTCTTCGGGCAGTCAAAGCAATCATGCCAAGCGTACGTCGTGAAATTTCAAGTCAGTTCTTAGACGAAGCTCGTCGGTGGAGGTTTACGAAACGGAACGGAAGATGATTATGTGGAATATACCATTGTGAATCCACAGCAAGTACACATAACAAAGACAATGCGGCTACAACTCGGGCTGTTTTTCATTTGCCAGTCAGGTGATCATCCTCTGCTTATCCTCTTTATCATCTCTCCATCATCATCTTCATCATTATCAATTGCTCTAGTTTCCACGACTAATGCACTTTCATTTTGCCGCCAGTTTGTTTGTGGCTCACTGCAGCAAAGCTACACGGGCCGGGCAAGTACATGGGCCTAACAGATAGTCTGGAATCCAAAGAGCAGCTAAATTATACGTACTCCGATGATTACAGTGCCCGGCAGGTCGATGCGGATGACAATCAATTGGCAACGGAGATGGAGATGGAGAAAGGAAGACTGCTTTTGGCAGACGTAAAGCAAAGACCCGCAGTGCAAGTAAAAGTGACAAATGAAGTGGAAAGTGTCACAATGATGCCGATGATGATGACGATGAGGGCAGGCAAGAGACGAAAACTGAAGCAGTACAAGAAGAAAAAGCAGCAACAGAAGCAGAAGCAGCAGCAGCAGCTACCTAATGGAAATGAGCATGAAAATGCCTCTACTGGGACTGGTACAGAAAATGCAGTGCCAAGCAACGAAGAGGGCGACTTAATGAGCCCGCAAGGGCATAACTTGGCCAACGTGAGCGATGCCGGCATGGGCATCGGCATTGGCATCGATGGCCAAATGGCCAGCGATGAGCAACTATTACGACTGCAGGACTATAATTTGATGTACAATGCCGAACGGCAGACATATTTCCAGTTGCACACCAGCAATAATCAGCCGCTGGATGCCGACGACAAACCCGCAGAACCGACGCAGAATCCGCAACCGCCTTCTTCAAATGGTAATCGTCTGTTGCAGCAGGTCGTCGGCAACACGTTGAGTGCCGCCTTTGGGCTGAATACGAATCCAAGCAAGCAGCAGGAGACAATGGCGGCAATGACTATCACACAAACCGTGCGACTCTATGATGCTGCCTCCTTGCGACAGTCACGCTATAATCCCTTCAATCCCACGCGGTAAGCATAAATGATTCATCATTCATTCATTCATGAATTCATTCAAAGTGCCTTCCGGGCTTAATGCTACAAGGCTTGCTTGGCACAACTTCCAAGGCCTGTCTGTTTAAAGTTGCCAAGAAGTTTCTGAAGTTCTGAATTGATTCTGTAGTCAGTGGATTCAAGAATCAATCTTTGAGTCAGACATAATTACAATTTAATTCCCTCTTAGGATATTCAAATAACAAGTCTCTTTTCTGTCCTTCTCTCAGCATCATCATCCATGGATGGCTGGGCAATGCACACGCTAACCTGTACGGCTACTTGGTGCCGGCATACATGAGTCAGGGCAGCGGCAACTACAACATATTCACCGTCGACTGGGGACGTGGTGCCATTGCAGACTACATAACGGCCAGTTATCGCGTGAAGCCAGTCGGTCTGGTGTTGGCCAAGTTTCTGGACTTTCTACATCGGGAGGCAGGCATGCGATTTGAGGATCTGCAGTTGATTGGCTTCAGCATGGGTGCCCATGTGGCCGGTCTGGCCGCCAAGCACGTGCAGACGGGACGTGTGCGTGTGATACGCGCCTTGGATCCGGCACAGCCCTTCTTCCGCTACGCCCAGGAGAAGGAGCGTCTGACACAAAATGATGCCGACTATGTGGAGGTATTGCACACCAGTGTCGGCAGCTATGGCTTCGATCGACCATTGGGACATGTCGATTACTATGCCAACTGGGGCAGCCAGCAGCCTGGTTGCTTCTGGCACGAGTGCAGCCATTGGCGAGCCTTTGCTCTCTTCCAGGAGAGTCTGCTGCCGGCAGACGTTGCTCCCTTCGATGCCAAAGGTTGTGCGGGCAGCGAGTGGCAGCAGTTGACCCGCTACAAGCAGTGCCTGCAGCCAACTGGGCTGCGACTGCATATGGGCGGTGATTTGGGCGACTTGTCAGCGGAGCAGTTGGCAACGCGGCGAGGTGTTTATTATTTCGAAACCAATGCTAAGCCACCGTACGATATGGGGATGGCAGGTTGACGGGGGGCAAAAATGTACATGGAAAATAAAAATAGCAACAGCAATAACAACAACAACAAGAACAGCGACTACTGCAACGTAATGAGAAAATGTGCAGCGCGCATTTTTATTTCTAATTAGTAAGTGCATTTGTTTCTTTGAGTGTGTGTGTGTGTGTGTTTACGAGTGTATGTAAGAGTATTTGTGTGTGTAATCCTGTGCATTTCTAAAAGCTGCACGGCAAAATTAAAAAATGCTGCCATGTGTAAAATGCTTTTCATGCCCGTCACAGCCATGGGGTGAAAGAAATAGGAAACCCGAGAGGGGAGGGGCAGGGAAAACTAGCAATGAACATGTGTTCATGTACGAGGGAACCAGACAAAGTAGTTTTAGCCGCCATTTTGTGTACACAAAAATATTAGCGAAAATAACAGGAAAATCCTCAAAATATGGCACGACAAAGAGCTGCCTGTTCTCAATTCCCATAAATTTAAAAAAAAATTGTTTTCAAATACTTTTTACAGAACTTTCAATGTTTTATTACTTGGAAGTATTTTCCAGTATGTGTGAGTTTTTATTTTTATATACTATGCTGATTAATGTTATACTATTGTATAATTATATTTAAACCTCACATTGGAGAACGTTGTTGTTGTTGTTAAAGAAAAAATAAAATCCAATTCTTCTAGTTTTAATTTTATCTCTAAGATTTATTCAATATACCATTGAGTTCAATGTTTATATCATATGCAAACCTGCTAGTTGAAAAGGTATAGTATGTTCGTTTAGTTTACAGTGGGCTGTCAAAAAGTTCGTGGCAAAAACTGTCACTGAGTCGCACAGCGCAGCATAGTGCAGCACAGTGCAGCAGCAACTGGCGATGTCGACGTCAGGCAGCCGCAAATTATGAGAGTTTGTATAATTTGTAGCCTGCTTTTTGGCGCAAGACCTACATAAATTACACAAAACACAGACAGGCACACACACTCACCACAGCAGCGGGTTGGAATATGTGCAATGTGAAAGATTTTACTCCTCTAATGCTAAACAGAAGCACAAAGCACCCTCCGTCTCCCTATCCGCTCTCGTTCCCTTACCCTTCCATCCGGTGTGACTGCCTCTGCCGCGCTGTCTGTCCGTCTGTCTATTTTTCTCACACTTTGTTGCATGCATATTGCATGTTGCACAGGGTGCACAGGGTGCGCAGAGTGCACACAAGTGTGTGTAGGCGCATGGCGCATAAATTAAAGATACCGCTGCACGTTAGCCAAGTTAACGACTTGGCGGCAGTGCACGCATTATGCCGCTTTAATTGGCCCGCCGAGTGGGAAAATGTTAAGCATTTTTTGCTGTCTCTCCGCGTACTTCGCAGGCAAAATGCCAAAATGGCGCACGGCTGCCATTAATGTGATTTTTCCGCATCATTTGAGCGAGCAAGCCAATCGGGAGTAACCCAAGCAGAGTGAAAACAAATGGAACAGTAAAGGAAAACTCACAAAAACAGAAACCCAGAAAACAAAAAGAAGAAAACGTGAGCAATGAGAAATGACGTGCGCAAATATTTGCCAAAGCAAAGTAAATCTTTGCCCAGAAATGCAGGCAACATATTTCTATACAGCCATCTCGTATTTCTCTTAGACTTTCT
This sequence comes from Zaprionus capensis, assembly GCA_018903675.1. Lineage (NCBI taxonomy): Eukaryota > Metazoa > Arthropoda > Insecta > Diptera > Drosophilidae > Zaprionus > Zaprionus capensis. Next base: position 8,055,965 of record JAEIFN010000011.1, read on the forward strand.
TCGCTCACAGTCCTCTTTCCGCCCTCTCCATAACTAGGTGAAATATTTTCGAAAATACTTCGCGGAAACTTGCGATCAAAATGTTGCATACTTTGAGGTCAGCTGCGAGTGCGAGCAACAAATTGCATACTACATTTTATATATTACTGTTAATAAAGCTAACAAAGTTTTGCTAATTTTTTTGCCATTTTTTGTTTGTTTTTGTTTTCTGGTACTTCAGGCGAGAAGTCTCCAGTTAGGCACTCCAACTTTGTCATAATGGAGTTTGCCTAAGCTTTGATGTGGGCGGGAACCTCCTCCCGGTAGGCAGGACGAGGCAGGGCGGGCTGTGAGTTTATGCTCTGTTTGTGGGACAACTTTTGCAGAGAGAAGCGCTAATAAAGTAATTAAGTAGACATTGTTCAGTTTAGGAAACTCGTTTATAATTTAAAGTTCTTCACTCACTAAGACTCTTAAATAAATTAGTGAATTTATTACTATTAAGTTTTTTTGTTGAGGAAAGTTGTTTAATTTTGATGAATGTATATGTGGTAAACTAAGTTAATTTTAGATAAACTCGTATCTTCATTAGGATTAACTTCTTATAGTGAGTAGACGTAAAAACTTTGCATTACAAAGATTTTTATAATTCTTAAAAATCTTATTTCATTACTAAATAATGCATCAGTTTTGCAAATTAATTATTAATTATTATTTATAGAAGTATTCATTTAATTAATACTTTAAATAATCATATTCATTTGGTTATTTTGCAAGCACCATAATATATAAAATAATAACAGCCTTATACACCGTATATTGGTCTTACTTATTAATTAAATACAACAGAATTATAATCATTTATAAATTATTTATTTCATTTATCAATTATCAACTTTACAATATATTCTTGCAACTGACTCGCTGAAGTTTGAATAATTTTATTATTTAATTGAATTTTGTTGAGGAATTTGCTTACCACAGCATGGATTCCAAGTAGTTCATGTTGTTAGTTGTCACACAAACTCTCACACGAATACACCCACGCACCCACACACACACACGACGAAGAAACACACGAAAATGACTTGAGAAAACAAACTCAATTTGCTAGCAAGTTTAAAGCAATCTTGAATCTTCACTTGAGAACTGCTAGCCAGTCAAAACGACATAAATTGCAATTCGAACGAGCTGAGTAGAGGCAGACAGAACATGCAGAGTACAGAGCACCATGTGCAATATCCCGTCACCAGTTGCCAGTTGTGCGCGCTACACAGCAAACTGCAAACTGAACTGTCTGTCTGCCATCTGCCTGCTGCTGTTGCTGGCGCAAATACAAAAACAAAACACAACATGCGCTAATTTGTATAGTTCTGCCAAGACGCACGTTGGCAATGGGTAACAATAAACGAGCAGCAACAAAAACGACAAAAAAATAAAAGACAAACTGAAAAAAGGGAAAGAGGTTACCAGGCGGCAGCACGAAAGAAAACTCGTGGAAGCCCCTCAAATGTTGCCTGGCAAAAGAGTTGATTTACGTACTCAGCGAGCGAGAGATAGAAAGAGAGAGAGAGAGAGGGACAGCAAGAGTGAGAGGAAGAGCAGCAAAGAAATGAACTGCAAACTGCAACTGAAACTGAGACTGAACTGAACCGAGCTCAGACACAATGCATTCCTAATTCCTGACAGACTAACCCCAACCCTGGAGCTGTCTTTTCGGTTTGCCAGTTCGCCCCAGTCACACAAGCTGTCATAAAGTGTCGCACGGTGCGCGCTGCCATTACCTGGCCTCCCTTCATGCCTGCCTCCCTGCCTGCCAGGCAGGCTGGTGCCCTTCTAACCCCGTATCTCTCTCTCTCTCCTGCTTCCTTCCTTCCTGGGCTGTCAGTGCTGCTTCCTGCCGCCGCTGCTGCTGCTACTGCTACTGCTACTTGGACTGATGGCGCTGGTTCGGATGGCAATAGTGGTGGTCGTAGTTCTGTCGGTGCTGGTGGTGCGTGCTTAACCCGCAATGGCTTCCGGCGCGCACGCACTGCCACAGCTCAGTTTGACGCTGCAGTTTGTCGCTGGCAGCAACAGCAGCAGCAGCAAAAAGTGCAAATTACTTGGCAGGCTTTGGCGGCTTTGGATGCACTTACTCTGTCATTCTCTCACCTCCCCGCCTTCTGCACGATTCACTCACCTCTCTATCTCAATCTTGTTCGCTATCTGTTATTGCCGTAATGAGCAGAAGGATTACATTCTCAAGCCTTTGAGTGCTGCCTCAAGCCCAGTGAAAACAAAAAACTGTCAAAGGCACCAGCCAGAAAAAAACAAAGTTCAAGAGAAATAAAACCAGCAGCTTTGTTTGTTGACCTGCAGAGCAAACAAAATAAACAACACAAGAGCGCACACAGAGCACAGGGGTAACAAAAAAGAAGCAAAAAAGAACTGGAAACAATGAAACACATTGCAACATAAAGTACACAAAACTGTGGCAAAGGCGCAGTGCATGTGCAGGGCATTACGTGTGCGTAGTTCACCTTTGCTCCCCTGCCCCGTCTTCACCGTTACCTGTTCCCCGACCAGCACGGCAGAAACTGATAAAAACCAACGAAAAAACTCAGGTGATGAGGAGGCAAGGAGGCCAAGCTGCAGGGAGTCCAGGCAATTTGAAGAGCTTCGCACGCCTCGCAGCAGGTGACCACATAACTGACCATTATGCAATTGTAATGCAACTGTTGAAATGTCGGAGAACTGCGGGAGCCCCCTTCGGACAACTTAAATCATTGTCTAAAGCTTAAGAATTTAAATGGGAACAATTAAACATTTCTTTGATTAATAATCACTTAAATTTCCCTGTAAAATCTTTTGTTTTCAATTGTTAACTTGCTTTGTAAGGTCGCCAAAATCCAACTAGCAATTATATCCTTCTACCCAAACAATATCGAATTGGACAAACCACTCGAGCTAAATTTCAATGTAAAACTTTGAAATCCACGCAGACACTCAAACAATTAGTTGAAAAGCTGGATGAGATTCAGGGAGAGTGACAATGAGCAGGGGTATAAGCATGGCACAGAGAGAGAGAGAGAGAGAGAGAGAGAAAGAGACAGGAGAGCGAAAGAAAGAGAGGAGCTGAGCTTCGTCAAGCTGAAGCCTTACGAAAAAGTTTCAGTTTTTGCGCAAACAAATTGGATTATTCGATTACGTGTTTGTACCCAACGAACAGGTGAGCAAACTGAGGATGCGCCAAGTACCAAGTCAAAGAGAGACGGAGAGAGAGTGAATGAGCGGAAAGAGGGCGAGATTGAGACGTCGACTATGTCAGTTTTGCAAAGCGGCCAAGGGAACAAGTTTTAAGGGCGTCATGGGAGCACTGCGAGGGGCTTGGATTCGATTTCAAAAAGCAGTTTTCCTTACTTCAAATCTGATTTATGTGGTTTTTGTTTGCCAGTTGGCAAACATGTTTGGTGTAGCTCGAAAAAAGCCAAGAATATAACTGTAAACTAGAATGCTGATTTTATATATGATACGAGGCAAAGGTGCACATCGATTGCAGATCCAATTGATTGAGTTGCGTGCACTTTCCAAGCTAATTCAACAAAAGGAAACTCAAAGGGAAATTCAATAAAATAGTATGCAATTTCTTATCCTGGATTTGCAGAGTAGTTAACATTATTAAGAAACTGGAAAAGCCTTTAAGAATCACATAACTAATTGAAGTTAAAAATGGTAATAGAATATTGCATATTAGCCCACGATTCACATTGATTGCCAGCTGCTAGGCTAACTGAATCACGTGAAAAATGGATAAAGAATGAACTAACTGCTGCCGTTTATCCCCAACTGGGGTAATAAAATTAGAGAACTGCAGCATATAGTGGAACCACAGCCATGAATTAGCTTCACCTGCGGACATCGATTCACACATCAGTTGCCTTTTCACACAGACAAATTAAAAGTCAATATGTATTCGACACACACACACACACACACAGAGACATTCTTTGTGCAGAGCTAGTTGCTAGCAGAATTTATTGTTTTAAGCTGTTCGATTGTTCGAAATGGGTTTTTTTTGTGTGTGAACATGAAGGCTGCAGTGGAGGAGTTCTTTTCCTCTTTTTTACTATGCCAGCTAGCTTTTAATTGATTTATATATGTATGTAGTAAAATACTTCACTATATAAATGTGAAAGGTAGAGCAGTTTTATACTGGTCATTGTCAATAGCCTGCAGGTTGTGTAAGCTGGCACTGGTGCGTATGAGTGATTTTTAATTTACATTTAAATAATCCAATGTTGGCGACGTAAGGTCACGCCAAGTTCTTGACTTGATGTTAGCTTGGCATGAAAAGTTCTTGTTTCGCTTTCGGTTGTTGTCGTTCCCCCTACCTTCTCCCACTCCGTTAGCTGCGTGGAGTGGTTGCTTGTGTATCGCCCCAGCCCCTAATGAGCTATGGCCAACCCGCAGCCAAGACGGAGGGCAGCCAAAACAAACAAGTAAACATGTAAGACCTTAACCGAAAGGCGTTAAAGTAAAGTGTGAAAGTTGCTGAAGCGCAGGAGGTAGAAAAGAGAAAGGGGAGGTGGGCAGGGATTGGTCATTGGCCGATGGTTCGTTTGGCGTGCCAGCGAACGATGGGGCACATGTGCAAGTTATGCAGAATCGATAGATACTTGGATACTTAGACAAGCGAGTGTGTGTGTGTGCGACTTTTGCTGACTGGCAGACAATTAACCCCTTACGTGCCAATTGGCTGCTAAATAAATTGGTACCCCTTTCAGTGTGTGTGCGAGTGATTCTGCTCTTGATGCTGCTGGTGTATGAACGTGTGTGCGTCGAGCTTGATTGAAAAACTGAATGTTGTTGTTGCCGTAGGGAAGAAGGGTAGGTGGAGGTGATTCCAACAACAAACTTGGCTAGAAATCAACGTCAGCCTCTTGGCATTTTAATTGGCTTTGCGCCTTCGAGTCGACCATAAAAAGAGTTGACTTAAAGGCAACCTGCCTGACTGCCTGCTTGCCTGCCAGCCAGTCTAGGGCAACAACATTAAAAACGCCTTAAGTTAGGCAATGAATTCTCTGCCAGCAATTTGGCCAATCAGCATTGCGCATACGATTACGTAATTTAATTAAACTTGACGTTGCTGTTGACGCTTGATGTTTACCGTTGCCTTTACCATTGCCTTTTCCCTGTGTATTGTGCTTTTAATGAGGTTAGGCAAATAAAATGCGCATACGCCATGTGCAGCTCAGCGTAGCGCAGTTTCCTCACAGCTGTTGCCACATTTATGGAGAAGGGCAACAGGCTAGCTAGTTGACATTAAAAGACTTTATTAAAATGATTCTCCTTAGGTTGAGGAATTGAAAGAGAATTAAAGTGTTGAATAATAATTGCTGCTCGACTAAACTGTTTGCACAAAGTTTACATTGAAGTTCCAATTAGAAACAGTTGGAAAGCTAACTTCAATCAACTTGCAAACAAACAAGACTAAGCTCTTGTGAACATATTTTGCGAGAGAGAAAAGAGAGTGTTGCGTGTTGTTAGGAGTTCCTTTTTTCCTGCCAGTTAACAAACAGTGCGGATGAAATTCAATGTGACAGTGTGTGCTAACAGAAAATCGTTTAGCTCTCGAGTGCCCATGCTTTTCCTCTCGCAACTACTGTCGCACACACTGCCACAACTACACACACCCACTCACCCACACCTCCACACAACGCACACACCCTTCGCATGTAACGACTCGCAGAATGCAAATGCGCAAAGGGATTCAGACACAGAGAAAAAAGAAGCAAGGATAAAAGCAAGAAAATCGGAGCAATCTCCACATGCCACAATACAAATTGAAGTGCTCTACATTATAATTCATTGCACAAGCAATATGATTTTTGCCCAGCCAGCAACAACAATTTTTAACAATGACATTCACTTTGGCCAGCAACAGCAACGTCGGTATTCTCCAGCCCCCATACCCGCCTCCATCACCATTTCGCAGAGCAAATATTGCCAGTTGCATATGCCATTTGCCATATGAATGTCCAAAAGTCTGCATCAGATTCAGATTCAGTTTCAGAGTCCGCCAAGTTCCAGAGTCAGTTGGTTTGACTTGACTGGGTGAGTTGGTTTCGGGTAGAGGGTTTCGGTTGCACTATGCACTGCAATTTTTGTCGTTTGTTGGCATTTCTATAGCATAGTTTTTTGCCTTTCCTTTTTCCCCCCTCCCATCGTCACGTAGTTCCATTTATTTACTTAAAATGTAAGGAATGGGAGCCTGCATTTCTTTTTCCTACTCTCTCACACCCACGCGCGTGAAACAAATGTAAAAATTAAGCAATACAGGCATTTTTTTATGTAAATTATTTTTTAAATGCAGCAGCAGTTGTTGTGTGCGAGTGAGAAAAACTTGGACAACGATTAAATGTAATTGTTTAATTGTTAAAGGCAATCAACGTTTTAAAGTTTTATTGTTTGACAATTGTGCTTTTTATTGAGTTTGGTAAAAAAGTTTGTTAAATTACAACTAAATAACGATTGAGAGAATTCTAAGCCAATTTTTCTTATTATTTATAGGGAGAATAATAAATTGAAATTCCGTCGTAAAATGCAACAATAACAGAAGGAATAAATCATTCGCAATAATATTTGTATAATTTATTTATTTTTAAAAAAGTGGGATAAACAATGCCATTTTTTAACTTTTCCAAGTAAATGAATTTATTTCAGCATTTTAGTTATTCATGATATTATTACTGACATACGATAGAGATATCGAAAATCATAATCTAAATAAACCTGAAAGCTGTTTAAGCATACTTATAACTAACAATAAAATGAATGAGTATAAGTATCAAATTGTTTCATATTTCCAGGAAAATTTAAAATAAATAAAGCGGTTGTGCACCTAGGGGCATTTGCTACTGTTTATTAAAAAATAAACGTGCGATTTCTCTTCCGAAATCCAATTAAAGCCCCAAACGATACATAACACATACATCCTCGACTACTCACTTGAGCCAGAGCCAAACTCTGCAGCAGCTGCACACACTTTTGCTTTCAGTTTGCGCCCCAACTCGTTTAGAACCAATTACGGGACCACACTCGTCTCTGCCAAGAAACGAAGCCAGCCAAACAATACTCAAGTAGGCGCCGCTTGGCCATCAGAAGTTTTACGAGTTCTCGAGTTCCCGACAGCCTCTTTCGGCATAAAAATTCATTAAATTTGAAAGCCGATAAGTACTAAACATTTCGTATTTCACATTCTTAAAGCAGTCAAAGTTCGTATAATATTTGTCCGTTTTTATTTGTTTTGAAAATGAGAGGCCAACAAAAAAATTTGTTTTATTTTTGTTGATTTTAGAAATTCTAATGCATTAAGGGAGAATGAGGGAGAGAGAGTGACACAGAGAAAATGTTGGCACAGGCGCAACTTTTGCCACAGCATTATGAAAATTAAATGAAAATAATCTTAAGCACATAACGTATACGACACGTTGCTCCGTGGGCATTCTTTTTTTTTATCCCTCAGCGCTTTTCCGTTTTTGTTTCGCCTGCCGTGTGGCCAACCTTTGGCAGACCTTGGAATTGTTTTTGCAAAGCCTTAAAGAGCATAACGTATGTAAGAATTACAAAGGAAGCCGAGAGATTATGACGAGCGCGCATCAGGGCCGAGTTTAACAGATATGTTCTCAGATACACACATACGTTTACACATGTGTATGTATTTTAAATGCCAAAGGGATTTCATCAGTGTTATAACCCGTTTAAGGGCAGAATGATGGTTTGATGGTTTGGTCTGATGAAAGGTCTTACCCGACACGAAGAGGAAGGTTGAAAGTTTTATTCGATTTATCACTACCAGATACTAACCTGCAAGAGATAAAGAGAATGAAGAGAGAAATGCGATTATAATGAGGTTAAGAAAGAGGGTGATGATTGCTATTATCTCGACTAATGAGGGAGAGTCTATGGATAGAGAAAAAACAATAAATTTTAATAAACTCTACGGGTAAGAAGTATAAGTTTTGATTACATTTCATTCTCCCAACGGTTGCTACATGTAACCTACAAGCAACGCTCACTGTATTACGCGCTGTGATCTAATGCATTAAATTGCATTTCCCTTTAAGAGGAAAAACGGAAGAAACAAGGATAACGTCGCTTGGACGTTGCTGTGGGGGATGCAGATGGTTGTGAGCAAAATAAACACTGAGATTGGTAAGCAATAAAGCGCAGCTAAAGATAGATAAGTCAGCTCTATAAAAAGCGCAATGAAATCAACAACAGCAACAGTATGAAAGAATAGCGGAAGTTTGAGTGTCATGGGACCAGGGAGACAAGAGAGATGATATTAAAAAGAAGAGCTCGCAATTATGAAATACTCTGTAACGATAATATTAAATCAGTGCATCGATTTAAGGACTTACAGATGATTTCCTCCCGCTCTCAGACAAATCTTTTCCACAGCTTATTTTATAAGTTTCTCCATTGGATATTATGTTCTTGTGTAGTCGCTGAACTAATTTCCAAGTTGAAATGAGCTTTTGAACTAGTTTCCCGATGCAACTGTTGCTCTTTTTGTTTATTACATGTTTCGTTCTAGCTTAGCATACGACTTAGGCATAAAGTTACGGCAGAGACAGCATAAGTAAATACTTTGCCTAACTTTGTTAGCATTTACAAGGTTCGAGTTGCTGTCTCCCACAGTGCTCTACTGTTTTAAAAACTCAAGTCGCACAATCAATATCACACTAAGTTTTATGAAAAATAAAGGAAGAGCATGTGGCATAGCAGACGAGACGACGCACGTGCCACTTGCCGTGTCGTCTCTCGGGTTCTTTTGGCTGCCTTTGCTCACAAAATTTGATTTCTAATAGCAACAGTTTTTTCTGTCCCAAACTTCTGCTACTGCTGCTACGACAACAGACACAAATGCGAGGTGGAGAAAAGAGAGAATGAGAAGGAGAGCGCAAGAGAAATAAGAGCAGACATATTGTAGAAGGACACGTTGTGCGCGTTTCGTGTCCGCCAGCAAAATTTCTTCTTGTTGCATGTGGCAGGAGGAGGTACGTTTTTTCAAGCACAGATAAACAGTTAAACAAAGTGTTGCATACTTTTGTGCGCATCGTCAGCTCAACAGTTTGAAGGTTTTCCGTATGTAATTAAAATAAGAAAACACAACTAAAACGTAAACTTAAAAACTTTATCAGCCCAAACTTTATTCATGTATACACTGCAGCAGCTCAAAGAATGTCCTAATGTTTTTCAGATGAAAATATTTAATTCAATTACAGTGATCAAAGACGGCAATACCTATTAAATTTAATTTTGAAAGATTTGATTATAAATCTTGAGATTTTACTGTGAATTACATTTTTTATTTATTATTATATTTTTCTTATTTATCAAATTCTAGTTATACTACAATATATTCTATTACAAAGAAAAGGGTATTTTAGTTACGGCAAGTTCGCATAGAGTTCTTAAAAGTTTTTTCCTGTTTTGTCGTCTTTTATGAGATGAGTTTTTGTGGCAAAGAGAACGCTTAAGGATACTTCTACAAGATTTATGATGTGTTAGTTTTTTCTCGAGTGAAGTTGGGGCCGACATCCCCGGCCACGGGCCACATCCGCCCGTCATCAACACATCTGCACAAGCACAAGTAGAAGCACAAACACAGGCACAGGCAGAAGGACCTGCACATGCATATGCATGTTTAAGCGAGGACATGCAATTTTTGTTCGTTGGCAAATGGCGCTCATTTTTTAATGAGCGCGCGCCCGCCCGGAAATGTGGCATCCCTTTTGATTTATGAACAGCGTTCCACAAATGACGTTTGCGTTCTGTTTTGGTTTGATATCGCAGATTGCTGAATGATGTGAAGTGTTTTCAACTGGATGAGAACAAGGCAAAATAAAATATATTTTTAATATCACACGATGAGATGTTTGTAATGCGACAGTCAGCTGGCCTGTTGGATACGTGAGTGTGAGCTGAGATAAAAGTTGACTTTGCAAAGTCCTTAAACTGTATTTACGCACGCATTTCCATTAATCAAGCAATTTATCAAACATGTCATTTGTTTCTCGGAACCCAGTGAGAGTTAAAGAGAGATGGAAGTATTTGGATGTGCTCGTCGTTTGCTGTAGGCCATCTCATTCACATTGACACTAGAAATTCCCCAGGACCCTCTCGCTTTATTGACAAAACCGATATGCGAGCAACTTGTGATTGCCTCCAAAGAATGTGACACTTTGAAGCACCGCAGTCAGTCAGGAAGTCGACTAAATTGACTACTCTCCGAGTGTTTGTGTGTGTGTGTGTGGGGGATTGTGTTTGATTAGGTCTCTGCGCGTAAGTGTGTGTGTGTTTGGGAATAGTGCTTCGACTGCTATCAATGTTTTGATGGTGCCCCTCTGGCAGCTATAAACCACAATGTCAAAATCGTACGGCTTGTCAATCGGCTTGAACAGTCATGTCGGTTTAATAAGTGTGTGTGTGTATGCGTGTCTAGGAGTGTATTTGTATGTTTTGTAATGCAAAACCAGGCTGAGTCAATTATCCGCTGTCTAAAAAGCCAAACAAATGCAAACAAGTCAGGCCTTCGGCCTGGATTAGTAGAACAAGAGACTGCTGCCAAGCCTCAAGACTGCTGCTCATCTAAGCCTGCGCACAAAAGTATGGTACATTTTTTGCTTGCACCCATAAGCAGCTAACGGATTACAGTTCATCAAGTGAGCAAGTGCGAGTGAGAGGTGGATATAGAAAGAGAGGCAGAGCGGTTGCTCCAAGGAGGTTAATAACTGTAAAAGCTGAAACTGAGAAGCGGCAACTCAAGCTCGAGCTGCTGCGGAGCCAAATGGGGCCAAGATAAAAGAAAACAGACAATTTGCCGTCGTCTTTAGAGAAGCAGGCAGTGCGAGTACTTTCTATGTGTGAGTGAGTGTGTATCGCGGCTTACTGTTCATTTCAGAAGGGTGCCCCCTTGCAATGGATAGAAGAATATGCAAGTCTAGCATGGTTAACCATGCACTCAGTAGAGTTTAATCGTTTACCTATACTCTAAGTTACAGTTAAGTCTTGCAAAGCACATTTCTGTAAACGCATCTTTAAGACCATCCATATTTTTATCTTGCTCATTCTTTCGAATTTCGTTAAATTCCTGACCGCATTCTAATGCTATCTTATTTAGTTTTTATACATGTTTATGCACAACATTTCCATAATCATTTTCCTTTGTTCTCCTCTTACATTGTGCATGTACAGTCAAGCATGTTTCTAGACGTTGACGTTTTGCTGAAGAGCTTCCTGCATTTCGGCAAGACTTGCATCCTATTACAGGCATTTATGCATGCATCCTGTGTCAAGGAGCTCATGTTTTTCTACACAATTTACATGTGTGTCAAAGCCAAAAGAATGGCGACACACAAAATTGTGGCATACTTGCGGGCGCACTCCACGACTCGCATTTCTCATGTCGCATGTCTCGCATGAGTATCCACATTATTTTTATGTAGAATCTTATTTTGTTTTGTCTTCGCTATCACGCCTCATGCATATAATTGAATTTTTATGACTTTGCCGGGCAAGGAGTAGACAACAGGAGCTCGATAAATAACAACAACAATTGCCATAAAACGCCCAAAGAGCCTAGCACCAAATTTTTTTTACGACCTGCCATAATCGAAGTTTCTGGTTATCGCATTTTCAATTTTTGAAGGTGCCCTTTACTGCGTCTCAACATGCGACAATTGTAGACCCTATTGCATGTGTTACGACTGCACTCAGAAACTCCCAACCCCACACACACACACACAGGCACGAACATACGATACGATACAGATACAGATACAGACTTATGCACATTCAATTGCCCGTCGTGAATATGCTGCTGGTTCCTTTGCTGTATCTGCCTGGACAGTTGGCTGCCAGCAAACTTAGTCTGTCTATGCACTCCGTTCCCATCTCTTTCCCCTTTGACTTCCTCTTCCTCTCAGGAGAAACCCACGCAAATCCACGCCGAAGTCATTTCCGTGCAATAAAAGTCTGGCGCATTGCAATTTGCTTTTCAAGTTGCGCCTGCAACATGGGCAAAGTGCAATGAACCGCCCGAAAAGTGGAAAAGCAGTGGAAACACGAAAAACTTTTCGCAACATAGTCGTGATTTGCGCCTAAAAGCATTTAACGTCGTCCAGCAAAAGAGGAGTTTGCAGTTGTGGCAGCTGCTGATAAGCAGCGAGAGAGACCCGACAATTCCAACAACAGCAACAGCAACAACGACAACAATGAATAAAACAGACCCTACAACAATTGCAACAGACTGACAGCCTTTTGGTGTCCTTTGTTGTTGTGCAATGGGCGTTGTTAAATGTTTAATACCCTGTAACAATGCGTTGCGAGTAGTTAGTTGTAGTTGCACAAGGCAATATGAACTTCGGAACTCTTTTAAATTACTTAGGCTTTTCCGTTTGTTGTCAAGAAGACAAAATACGATTTGAAATAAGGTTTTAGTTTATAACAGCGTATTGCAGCGCATTATGCAGTCAGTCATTCCACCCTGGGCTCTCTCTCGGACGCAAAACCGCAGCTCGTTCGCGTTCTTCAGCCAACCGCATTGCCCATTACAAAGCTTGTCTAAAAATGTGTATCTATTTTTATGCTTTTATTATTCACAAAAAAAAGGATAATAATAAAAAGAACAAAAATTTATTACGCTGTTTTTGTTGCCGGTTTTTATTTTCAATGTTGAAGTGAAGAGTTTGTGTTCAACGTGTGTGTGTGATTATCTTTGCGTGTGTATGCCTGTGTCTGCTCTCTCTCAACGTGCTTTCTAAAACTTGTTTATATTTATGTGTCTATGTGTGTGTGGGTCTTGCTGTCATGTGCATGTGTGCATTGCAACTGTTTGTTTCTCTCTCTTTTTCTCGCTTATGCAGCTCGTCAAATATTTATACGACCCTCTTTATACCCTACTCTGTTTACAGAAAGTGTAACTAAAGAAATTTAAAAACCTATTACTGGTACTTTAATTTCCAAAATTATTTTATATAAAATGAAAATAAGCGTAGAGGATTTATTGCATGTCGACAAGAAATTATTTTAGGTTTAGCTTACGTTTACATTTCTCCATTATGAAAGCTTAAGATGTTTATGACTTTTTCAAAAGTATTTTTAATAATTTAATTTGAACACAATATTATCTCATGTTTTCAACACATCACAAGGTACATTTAAACACTTATTTTCTATTTGTCGCTCTTCAGTTTTCAAAGTGTTTTCAAAATGTATTTTGTGCGTTCCTTAATTAGCAGAAATTACAATTTTAATGGCCATCCAATTCACCAACTGACCGAAGGAACAAACACATGCTGACTTGACAGGAATGGGGCGCGTTAAAGCTGTTAAAATTGAAATGAGTTTCGTCGGCCCGAAATAAAAAACACAGTTCATTCTGCTAATTTAATTAACTTCGGCAACAGAAGCTGTTGCTGCCTATGTTAGCTAGCTGCCGCGTTCCCCATCTCCCCTACTCCACTCTCTTTTTATTTCCATTTCCATCTCTCTCACACTTCATGCTGCTGCTGGCTCCAATTCATTTAGCTGAAAACTTTTCATTTCACTTTTCTTTTTGCAGAAAACTTTAAACATTTGTCTTCAACGCTACAATGTGTTCTATTTGTAATTTCAAAAATTTATGCGCTACATTTATAATTAATATCCGCACAAAAAACATACTAATTGCACTTTTAGATTTTCAATTAAAATACATAAAATATTTATTTAAAGCGTTGCAAATTGTGCGAGTAAATATCAAACTTGGTCACGTACGGGACTTACTATTTGTATACCGTGGACTCTACACGGACCCGACTCGAGGCTCGTTTAGTTTGGTAAGGACACACTTCTCTTTCTGAATGTCACACGGATGCTGGCTGCCAGTTTATACAATTAGGGGCGTTGTTGGAGGACGACAGGAAGGCAGAGACGGGGACATCGTATACGCTACCCGTGCGGGAGTTTAACAAAAGTTTAATTGAATTTCTGTCACCTGGTGACGTCAATTGGGCGACGCTTGACGGCCTGCTGCTATGCAGACCCGAATGGATGCTTCATAAGCAACGTTATAAGCGAGATTTAAATAATGCCCCGTCCACACACGCACACACACTAATGGGGCATGCAATTTACTCAATTTGCTTAAAGCTGCCGCATGATGCAATTTAAAGTGAAATGGCACGCCGACAATGCCAATTTTCCACATTTCCTTCGACCACAATAAACGTTTGAGCCAGCCACCCACTCACACATACGCACACACACGAATTGAGGATTCCCACGCATCACGTAGCGTGCATATCAATTGTGCGTAAGTGTCCATGTGTGTGCGTGTGTGTACTGTAAATTTATTCATAGTTTCCGCTTTTTGATACATTATCATTGAGTTGCCATTGACTACCACCCAACAACTGTGTGGGTGTGTGTAAGATTGGCATCTCATAGATACTTTGCAGTTTGACTTGCTATCGAATTGTTATAAAGCTTATACGAATACACACAAGACTGCATGCCAGCCAGGTCAATTAGATACGCCCATTGGCATTGGCTTTCAGCTACTTTCCAACTGATTGCCTAAGAAACAATTATTAAATTTAAATATTTGCAAACTCATATGAAATAAGTGAATAGAATTATGTCTTTCGTGTGGAAGAATTCAAAAACAGATAAGAACGACAGATTAAGGGAATAAATGCGAGAACGAGAGAATCTTTTGAAGAATTTCAACCATTCTGAATAAATTAACAATAGAATGATTGCATGATTAAAATTACAACAAATATTTTAGTATTAATTTTCTACATAGTTTATATATTTTTAAGTGTGATTATGTTTGCGTTCGATTTGACAATTATTTAATAAATTAAAATATAAAAATATAAATAAGAATACTGTGGAACCCTTTTCCAGCTAATCAACTCACATTGCAATGAGCTCAGGAAGTTTCTGCTTGAATATTGATTATTATAATCGCATTAGACTGACTCCAAATTGAACCTAAGTCAACTCATTGGGGTAGTGCATGCTTCCATTCAGCGTCTCTTTGCCTGTGCGAATACTTTCAAATAGATAAACGCATTTAAATTGGAAGGCAGTGTGAACTTTGCCACCGCCAGCAATCATGCCCGAAATTTATGTTGACAACGCGTGCTGGGCAAAATGCCATCCTTGCCCGTGGCGAGCGGAATGAGGGGAGGCGAAGAGATGCGAGAGTCCTTGCTGGGAGCCAAATACCACCCGCAGCGCGATGAAAATAAAATGAAATGACCAAAGGCGAGAAGGCAACAAAAACTTGCAACGAAATGCTCTGGCACTTATTAATGGGTCATGTGTGCGGTAAAGTTTGGGCAACTCGGTACCGGCAACTGGCAATGGGCAACGGGCAGCGGGTAACTGAAGTTAGCTTCTTGTTGCCTTGGTGCTTTAAACTTTAGCAGCGAAAAGTTGCAAAACGAAAAGTTTTGACCTCTCGCACAGAGCAACTTGACGCCGCCAGCCACCAATCCCAGTCCCAGTTGCAGTAGCAGTCCCTGAACTCGCAGCGCCAACTACTATATACCTATTTTCATATCTGGTGAATAGGTGCGAGAGCACGTATATATTCAGTTCATTTTTGGTAATTTCCCTGCTACAAATTATGAGGCACAAATTTGCATATTTATCCACCTGACAACAACAACAACAACTAATTGAACTGAATACGCGATTCACGAAATTTGCATAAAACACTTTTCGCCGAAGGCGCTACAAATGCATAAATCATCGTCACCAAATTTCGTGTCCAGTCAGTCGACACACACACACACACACACGGCATATGCGTCATGCCCATTGGCATCGTCTCATTTCAATCACAATAGAGCGAGCTCGTTCTTGTTGTTGCTGTATTTGAATTGGATTCAAGTATCAAAAATTGAAAATTCAATTTGTTTGTAATTGCCATAAATGGACGCCGAATTTGCTTTTCGACTGCTACTGTTGTCCGCCAGAGACTTGGCTTATAAATTATGTGTTGTGTCGTGCAAGGAAATTAAGTCGTTGCGTACACGCAATGTACACGCACAGGCATTGCCCGCCCTTTGGCATTGGCATTCGCATTGGCATTGTTCGTTTTTGCCTGTGTATTTGCCTGTGTATTTGCATAGGAAGAGGAAATTAAGTGGCTCTTGATGGTGAATTGAAAATGGGTGCACCTAATGGCGCCGTAGCTCGAATTGATTAATAGACTTTTGTCAATTCGGCATGGCGACAGGGAAACTGAACACTGCCGAATTTGAAAATGAAGAATGATGAGAGACTTTCACAACTCATTCAAAAGAGAATGGCAAAGCAAACGAGAGACTGAAACAGTTGTTGAATATGATTTACTCAAACTTAAAAATCAATTTATTCGTATTTACTTTTAAATTCTAAATAATATTTAATAGTAAAATGTACTTTTTAGAGCATATTTGAAAAAGTTCATTTAATGTCATACTAATTTTTCCTGCTTCAACTCTTCTCGCGCACTTAATGCGCCCCCGTTTTACGTCAAGTTCAGCAGCCCGACAAAAATAAATCTCCTTACCCCAAATGCAGTCAAGTGTGTAAATACAGACAATTGAAAAGCAAACAGACAGCGACGATTCTGTAAACAATAAGCAAAATTGTTGGGCTTTCAATGCGAATCGAAAACAAAACGAAATCTGTTAACCAAACTGTTACTCTGTCGTTGACCTGAACGTAATTAAAGCTGGGACCTGGACTAAAAATTCAACCGGCAACGGAAGTTGTTAAAAATGCGACAACCTTCCGTAACAATACACATCCTGTGGGCTTTGCCAAGAGTGCGCTATATAGAGAGGTTTTTCACCAGTTTCAGTCCAGTAGGAAAACTGTTGTGAAGCACAAAAAGCGCACCGAAAACAAAGAGAGAAAAAAATGCTGTTGTACCATAGGTAACGGGGCGAAAAAAAATTCAGCTCTACCAATGTAAGCCAATGGGGTGACAATAATTAGAGCAGTCCCCGAACATGCATTGGCTTCGCATTCGATGTGTGTCACGGCAACTGCATTGCCCAAAGCGAGACCTGGTTCGAGGTGATTTTACCACAGGAAGAGGCTTGAAATTGGAGTGCGAAAAGTGAGTCAAACTGCATTGGAGCAAACCGAAAACTAGGCATTTATTTTGTTATACAGGAAATTCAGGTATGCAAATGCGATTTCCCTTTGCGAATAAGAATTAAACGTGATGAATACTTTGATATTTCCAATGTAAAATGTTAGCGTGCAAATGTTAGATTGTTTTTCCTAATTTTATGAAAAGTATAAATCAGTTGGACTTACTTTTGGTCTTTCTAGCTTCACGACTACCTTGCCCGTAAAAGTATGCTATATTTTTGTTTCGCACAAGATGTGCATTTCATGTGGTAACCTGCCACTTGCGTGGATTTTCAAAATCACCGTGTAGTATACTTTTCGACGCAGCTGCTGCCCAAGTGCAACCACAACAACAACAACGGCGTGAACAAGGCGTAATTGCAGCTGTATAAATTTCAAAGCAATTAAATTGCACAATTGTTGCTGTCAGTTTCTGCGTCGGGCTTGTTTCTGTGCCAAGCTGTGTGCTGTTTGCGTGTTATACACCATTTTGTTAGGCATGACATTTTAGCACCTCGCAGCAGCAGCAGCAGCAACAGCAACACCAACTGATCGCTGGCATTTGTGAACTGTTTTTATCGGTTAGACATGTGGCAAATGTGGCAGCTGCACGCATCCTGCGCCGTGTCCCAACTAACCAAATCGTCGCATGACAATTTGCATGCAATTTTAAAACGCTCACCCACTGCAACAATAACAACAACAACAGCAATAGAAACAAACAACGTTTAGCAGTTTTTATTTTTGTTGCGCCATTATAAATAACAAACAAGAAAAATTGTTTATAATTACACATTAGCGGATAAATTATTGCACATGCCACAATGTGCGCCCGTGTATGCATGCGTGCGTGTAACTGTGTTAGTGTGGGCGTTTATTGGGCGCATGTAGTTTTTGCTCTGTTGTTTTGCAGTCATTGCAAATGGTCGCCACACAGTTATGTGCCTGCGTGTGTGTGTGTGTGAGTGCATGTCAGACGCCTCGCGTAATTGATGTTGTTATGGCCCCCTTTTTATGATGTGTAATATGGCGCTAAAGTGTTGTCATTATCGCCGATTGCTATCGCGATTATTCAATTATCTTTCAGACATACTATCAAGTTGCTCCATATCATTCCATTCAAGGGGAACGTCTGGCATTAATGTTTAATAAGTTTGAGTACGGTTCACTCACATTACGATTCAAATTTAATTTTCAATGTGAAAATATTGTTTCAGTGTTTGTAGACAAACAATAAGGAACCATAATAAAATTTCAATTCCAATTCTAATTGATGGCTTTCGTTTATCTCGCCATTTCTCATTCCCTTTCACGGTGCCGTTCTTTTCTTCAGTTCTCCTTTTAGCCTTCTACCGATTGCATTTCACATTCAGCGCGCTATTGAAATGAAAATCGATTTCCTTCTCCTTCTCAACAATAATGCAGGAATAGTATCAAGATTGCCTCGTTTATTGGCCACTTTCACCTTGCACTTTTGACAGACAGATGAAAGAGATTGCCCGAGAGATGGAACAGGCAATGCATACAAATGAGCCAGCTGCAACAACAACAGGAGCAGCAACAAATTAATGCTTTATCCCCAAATATCATCAGGCAATTAGTCATCCAATAACTATAATAATTACACTTCACTGGGCCTCAACACCTTTAAAACGCAACAATCGAAACGTGACGCTAGATATGAACAGCAATGGACCGAAACAAACGGCAGCAATCAAGTGGTTGTTAAGACATCACACACACCCGCGTAGATGTGTGTGTATTAGTATCTATATCGCCACGCATCGGCCATAAACACGTACGGTACATTTATGGAACATTAAAATGAATTTTCCGATTGAAACATAGACGTATCCAGCCTTAACCCCTCACCAACCTTTGGCATGCTGCGTACACATGTTTAACAACTTGACTATGCCTATGTGAACAACAGCAACAACAATAACAACGTTTGGCAATTTGACTTGCACCCGTTCAAAGCCACACATGACTTACAAGCTGCTCTCGGCCAATTGCAACTGCAACAAGAGAGATTTGGTATTGGCCACATGCATTTCAAGAGCTTGTCTGTCGGTTTCATTGGCCACAATGCAGACATAACGGTAATTGTTCCCTATCACACTCTGTGCATCCACGTTCGCTTGAATGTTGCCAAAACCATTTTCTAATTGTTATCGTAACACTATTCAGTCGGAATGGGGTAATTAACAAATGCAGTAGTTGAAGAATTTCAGTATTTTATAGTTCCCAAATACATTAACAATTTATTTTCCTAGCTAAATTAAAATCAAATTAAGTTCCTTTGAATGTATTTATATTTATTTGTCATAGAAGTGATCTAACTTATATATAAAATCCACAACTTATAAAGCGTTACAGATGCTAAATTCTACATATGCCCAATATTTGGTTACAGCAAACATGATCTATAGAATGCTTTAAGCCAACAACTTAAGCTCGAAAAGAAAGACAAAAGACATTCAAAGAAAATTAAATGATCTATATAAATCTAACACTACAAAACAGAATTTTTGAATTTAGTTCATAAAGCAACACAAAGATCAGTTAGCTATGGCCAATTATTTGAAAAGATTTCAACACTCTTCAAACTCTAGATGCAACGACATCTACGAATACATATCGAAATTGTAGTGGGTAGGGGGGAATGAAAAAGGTTGGAGAAACTATTGAAAATTGTATTTATGCGGTTCGGTATACGGTATGTAGAAGAAGGAGGATATGCATGGGGTACAAAGTAGTATACGTATTTGATTATTGTGTCAGTTTGGTGAGCAGCTTTAGAGCTTACCTTGTGGCTGTCAGGCAGGCAAACGCTTTTATTGGTGTCTGAAACCTGCAATATAAAAAAAACCAGAAAAGAAAATGTCGCCACTGGTAAAAATGTTTCATTGCTCTCAATGTATTTATTGTCGGTTTGAGGTTTTGGTTTTGGTTTCGGTTTGCTTGTTTTTGCTTTTCATATAGATAGGCAAATTCTTTTTTTTTTTTTTTGGTTATGGTGGAGGAGCACATGTTATTCTCTCTAGGCGAAACTACATTGGGTTGCACATTGGCAATGCATAGTTAAATGTATATATAGGTGTATTTATGTATGAGGAGTACGAGAATACGTTATAAACGTGTTTACATATTTGATGGCCACCGACCACTTGATTTTTGGATGCTTTTCAATTAAATGCGGCAGTTTGTGTGCGTTATGTGTAAATTTTGTTGTGTTATTTCGGTATTTTTGGCATTTATTGCACAAATGCACAACTATTTTAATTTGTTAGATATTTCCCAATATGTTATCCATATTTACAATGTAGAAAAACATTCAGAGACGTTAACATACAAAACAATAGACTCGACGTTGGGCCAAGTGTGGAGCAGCAACTTGATTTGATATGGCTTAAAGGCAAAAGTAATTTAATTGTAAATCTCACAAATAAAATTTAATTGAGCATATGTTTTAAAATTCGGATTTCTATTGCAATTGTTATTCATATTTTATAGATCCAAACTCAATTCATGTTCCACTTTGAGCCAGCGTCAATTGCAAATTCACTTTATGTGCTTTGTGTCGGGGCAACACAGGTAACACATTTATTATTATTTACAAGAAAGATAAGAAGAGGAAGAACAACACAGGACAACAACACCAACAACACCTGTACAATTTACACATGAACAACAACCGTTACAAGTACAATATGTTAAGCAATAAATATAAAATAAGTGTAAATAGTAAAAAGAATGCTGCGATGTAAAATCCAAACATGTTTGTGGCTTGCAGGGAAAAAACAATAAAACATTATTAATTAATTAATTACACACCAAACCAAAATGAAAACAGAAGAGACGCACACACACACACAAACGTTATAATTAAAATCAAACATATTATAATGATTATAGGTATTTATTTCAAAATTAATATATAAATGAAAGCATCGCGATTGCTATTTACAGGGCAGAGTTAAGCGAGAGACCAAGCCTAATAATTGAATTAAATCTCGCTCTCTCTCTCTATTTAAGGGTACAAATTCAGGGGGAAGGGGTTGCAGCTATACTACACATAATAAAGTTATACGACTAAATAGATACTCCACCCATTATGCATGTACATACATATGATATTTAAATGAGCTGCTTACAAACTACCACAACAATCGACAACACACCAACAACAGACATAATAAATTCAACCATATACAACAATAACAACGAGAATATTAGGTATGTAAATATGTAGAGTGAAAGGGGTGTAAATTGAATTTCAGTCACTAAAAAATTATTTATTCGATAGGTATTCGCTATAATTGAAATATATTACAAAATTTCCTAGGCTAACTGGTCGTATGCGTGATGGTACAGCGTATTAGTGCACTAATGTTTATGATTGTACAGCGTCAACGTCAAACATCATAATGTGTCAATTTTAATTTAATTTTATTGCAGCAATATTTGCTAATTGTGAATCAGTAAAATCTTTGATTTGTAATTGATAATCACAAAATATTAACCTCGCGTGCAGCTTGGTAATTTTGTAATTACTGATTAATTTTTGAATTTACTTTCAATTATAACAATATGTAGATTTATTACTGTTAATTTATCTATTTCTGTTCAGCCTTAATGCAAGACTGTGCCTTAGCTCTTTAAAACGGAAACACATTTGGCACCTCTACTGCGCCTGTCTCTTCTCTCCTTTGCCTACTCTTCTACCCTAATTACTCGTGGGCTCGAAGAAAGGTGGGGTAGAGAAAAAAACCTCTATATGTGAGCCAGAGAGGCTGGCAAACAAATTCCTGACACCAAAATGTCAACAAGCATCTCTCGAGCTCTCTGGACTGAAAAGGCTAATGAGAGAGGCGCATGAGGCGGAAACGCCTGCGGTAAATTCGTAATTAGGAGCATAACTTGTGCCCAGAAAATCAGGCGAACTGCGAAAATTATGAAGAGAATTCATATGGCACACTCGTGGAATATGAAATTGTGCACTTGAGGCGAATTAATTATAAAATGTTATAATTAGTTAAAGATTAAATGCAATACTCGAGTATAAACTGTTTGATTGCACAATTGATAATCTGATAAATATTAATGAGATTTTTTTCTTTTGTATTTGCATTTCAATTTGGCGAAAATGTCGCAAAAACTTTGCAGCCTAAACGCGGATGTAAAATGTTTTGGCAAATTGTCAAAACAAAAAGCGTTTTTAATTTCCTGCTTTAAATTGTATGCAAATCTCGCCAATATAATGGAATTCTCGCAACTCAGCTCTCCAGCTTCAGCTGCCCGAGATCGGTGGCCATAGATAAAAGAAATTGGCATATGCTGGAGACGTGAAGGGAGAAGGGATACGGATTGCGGTTAGGTTGGGTAGACAGAGACACATACACACACAATCACATATACACGCACACATGGTTGATGTCTTTTGGTGGGAGAGGTTCGAAAATCGAGTTAAAAATAGTGTTGTACGATTATTCAAACTACAATTATTATAAGTACAATATTATTACAAATGCTGCGGTTGAATGAGGTTTAGTTATCTAGGGACAAATAGAATCGATAATATTATAATATCTATGTTATATAAATTGTAGATGTTAAGGTTCAATGCACATTTACTTATGTATGGATGTTTAATATAAGAGAAAAGATATGTCTACGATTTATTAATTATTTTCAATTTCAATCTCACACACTCAAGCCGATAGAATTGCTGCATTTTGTCAGAGTTGTCGCTTACCTGCAAAGTAAAATAAAAGTAAATACATTCAATTAATTTATTTATTATTCCGCAGCTATAAAAAATATTGTATATTTAAATATTTACGTTTACACTAACTTTTCAATCGTATATAGCATTTTTTTATTGAAAGTATTTCCCGCTTTTTTGCATATTTTTTTGTTTTATTGCTTTATTTACGCCATTCCAATTAAAATGCGTGTGTATTTTATCGCACAATTGTGTGGTTGCCCCCCCGACAGTTGCCATTCAAAATGTATGCAATGCTTTTAATCGATTTAAGCGTAAAGTGAGCACGGAGAGGGTGTCTCGACCCCCGAGGCACGAAGTCCCCATGTACCCGCCTAGCGTAAACATTGTGGGCACAACATTTTTACGGTTTACGTAGAGGTTTTGATCATATTTCGTTGCTTTAAATTCAAATCTATGTAAGTGGCAGGAAATATGTTTATTTAAAGGCGAATTCAATTTGTTAAATAACGTTCTCAATTATGAAAAACATAAGTCTTGCTTTATAACAACGCTGTCTATCCATGTCTAAAGTCGTTCTAGTTTCGAGCTCATATTAAAACGGGAACAGCCTTTATACATTTTACTAAACCTATACACAGCATTCTCTATTCAAAAGTGTACTCGTTTTTACCCTTTACTTCATTTATATTTATGTATATCTCTGTCAGCTCACGGGTCCAGGTCGGGCCACATACACCGAGACAGCGTCGGCAACGTTAGCCCATATCGCGTTGTCAGTTAGCTTAACACGCACTAATCTGACGCGGAGTCTCGCTGAATGGACTCTATATACACATACTGGTATACATAGGGAATTATATAGTAGGTAGTATACATACTATTGTATATAGAGCACAAGAGTGGAAACACGAGTTAACTGAAAAATGCGCACTGTATGACGAATTGTGACTGACAGATTTCGTACTTGTATGGCCCGCAGAAGTAGTTGTTGTTGTTGTCTCTTTGTCGATACCAGCCTCCTCTGAGGTTGACTGGTTACATTGCTGTTGTTGCTGTTGTTATTATTAATGCTATTGTTGTTGTTATTATTATGCTTCCATAAACTGCACTTTAATTGCATGCAATCGCTTTGTTTTTTCAGTTCGTCGTTGTCGTTGTTGTTGTTAACCTTGAGAGCCCGCCGCCGCCCCACATAAATCATCATCTGGGGAAATATCTGTGCTTGCCGTCGTTCTTCCACACATACACACTCGCAAAGATACGTGCACTTATATAAATGCATAACTATGGTATTTTTCCATTTGTCGCTAAAGATGCAAATGGAAGAAATATTTATAATTGCACATGGCAAAAAAAAAACGAAAACCAAAACGAAAACAGTTTAAAACCTTGGTCGGTTTCTGTTCACAACTTCATTTTATATTTGCATAATGCACACTATAAAGTACATTACAATTTTCTCATTTCATTATTCATTTCCAAATTAAGCGAAAATTCTTTTAACTACTTTTTTATCAGTCTCGACGGCTTTTTAATTCCACATGATGAACTGTGATGATCTGTGAACTCTCCGGCCAATACTCGTTTCGTTTGCCTCGTCTGCATACATAATTTTCTTAGCGGGTTTTCATCGATTTTGCTGCAGTTTAATGAGGACAAACCATGTCAGTTTTATGGTATCATTTAAAATGCGCTAATTATGCCATTTATGGACCCCGAAACCATGTCCACCGCCGCCGAAGAGGCATTTGTGTTAAACGACTGTCGTTAAAAGGCCTCATCAATTTTAAAATCGTGTGGTTTTTAGCGATTCGACATGTGGCTATTAAACTGAAACTTACGGCTGCGCTGCGCATATTCTGCACCCAAGTCTCAACACAGTTCCAAATTGCTTTTGACAACCTGTAAAGGGTGCAAACCCTTCACTGGTATTATTTATTCATTCATGGGTAGGTGGCCTATATAGTATGCACTGTATATCTATGCCAATAAGTCGACTAGCAACTGACAGTGGGAAAGTATCAGGTTAACACGCCTTTTAATATACCTCTGCCCACACAAAACCCATAAACTGAACGAAACTTTGACAGATGAAACCGTGGAAGACCGTAAAAATAAAATAAAAACAAATATTGTTTACTTGAGTAAAAACTTTCAAATTGTTTTGACTGAGGGACAATAAAAACTTTAGGTTCGACTAAGGGTGCAAAAATTGAATCAATTTGTGTGTAAAAAGAAAGAATTTCTTTTCTAATCGATATGAAAGCATGTGCAAATTGCTTTACAATGAGAGAAAATATGATAAGGTCGCATGATTCATACGAAATCCCAGAAATGTTCAGCAATTTAAAGTTTTTTTAAATAGATTAAAACTTCAAGGAATACACATGCAACTTGCAACAAGTTGCGCATTTAAATCGTTCAACTTTTTCTGCTAGTCACAATGCATTATCTGAAGCGCAAAGAGAAGTCAGTAAGGGACATACACTGACAAAACACTCGCGCCCCCACAACATGTGGTGTCATTTTTAGTAAGTCGGCCAAAAAAAGAGAAGCAAACTTCTTGGCAAGTATAAAATTTCATGCATTTGGCAGTTACCAACGAGCAAACGTATGTTGTCAGCTTCAAAATGCAGAGCACGACTGAAGGCAACAACAAAAAGACAACCAGAAGGAATAACAACAACAACAACAACAAGGACAACTGACAAGCATATTACAATACACAACAATAACAAATAACAAATAATCGAAATCGTAATAGAAATTGGACTTATCGCAGACACACAAACATAGCTGAGCCCCTTTCAAAAGGGGGTGTGCATTCTGCTATTGGGCAACGCTTTTACACTATCCTTAAATGTGAAGCAACTTTATCGAACGTCGAAATCTTTCCAACGTCAAAATAGTAATAGTTCTTAGTTGCATAGAAGAAACTTTACTTTAAAATACCCTTGACTAAAGATTAAAAAAGGATAATTTCACTTAACGTTTATTGAACACAAAAAAATAATACGATCAGTATAAAACACAATGTAAAAACATGCAATTGTTGAAAATTAAAAATCCCACACCATAAACATCTTCAACCTTTAATTTGCAATCAAGTTATTTATAAAGGTCATACCAAGCTATAATTTGCATAATTTCTCTGATCATAACTGGATCATATAATTCTTCAACGATTTCCATGCTTTCTAGAGCATTTCGCAGTCGTTTCCATCGACAGCAACATTTTCATTTCATTTTCTGGAGCAAGAAGCGGAAATGGAGGTTGTATAAGTATGTGTAGAGTGGGGGCGTGGGTTCTGTGTGAGTGCGCACGTGTGTGTGTATGTAAGTTTTTGCGGGAATGCGATATGCGAGGCGTAACGAATTGCCGCTGAGTATTCGGCTAGAGAATCAACGAAATGCCAGTTGAAGTAGGAAAAAAAGTTGGCGAAACTCAACCGCATGCAGTGGGCAACAATTTGAGACGAAGGACAAAAGGAACTAATAAAGAAAGAGAGAAAGCGAGTGCAAGAGTGAGTTAGTCTCAGAAAGAGAGAGATAGATACAGAGAGCGAGAGAGTATGGCAGGGAGGTGAGCAACTTTCTAGCTATTAGTGCGGCAGGCAGGCAGGCGCACACACACTCAGCTCTGACAAAGGAAAAGGGTTGCACACACACAACACACTCACACATGCAGACATCGCACCGCACTCAGGGAAAAAGGGGCCACATTTTCGTTTACTGTAAATATAATATTTTATTGTACAATAAATACAAAAATGGCGCTACTTTGCCTTGGCCAAAAACGGATTCATAACATGAAATTGCTTTTCATGATGGCACAAAAGGCACCCGACACACACACGCGCGCACACACACACACAGCGAGAAGTGCACACTTACACATGACTGAGCACGCTCGTGTGTGTTTTAGGGGTCAAAAGGGATGTCGTTGTTGTTGTTGTTGTCACTTTTTAGCCGCTGTTCTTGTTAGATATGAGCTATGCCTATGTTAATAGTTAGATTTGTCTGCATCATATAAAGAAATTTCATAACTATTACATTACATTTCCAAAAACTGCACTCATTATGAAAATGAAAATGTGTTTTCATAATATTGCGCCTTAGATAAGAACCTCAACAACACCCTTGAAGATGTAGGGTAACAAGTAATATGAGAACATTCCATGACGTAGTATCTCTGTCGGAAAGGTCGATTACATTGGAGTGAAGCCAACGCTGTGAGGGGTGAAGGAGGGAAACCTTATACGGCATATGCTGAAATGTGAGACAATTTCTAATTACTGACACTATCAAAATGCTCGGAAATTTCCCCGCCCTCGCAGAGTAAACATTAAGCAAGTAGACAAAATACTCTATGTATTTTCTATATTTACAATTCCCAAAGTAAGAATATCCGCATTCATATCGTACAATCTGAAAATAAACACACTCCCCCACTGGTTTTTTGTTTTATTCACTAGTGAGAAATAAAATTCGGGTCAAAATCAATAATTGCCGCTGGCTGTGAATGTCAAAATCGGAACCGGGAGTAAACAAAACGTGTGAAAATTTATAAATATTTGCCAATGTGCTAAAACGCCGCCCCTGTCAGATTTATGGAATGCCATAGGGGAAAATTTATAGCCGATCAAATGGCAAAGAGTACAACAAATTCTGAATAGAAAAAGATTTCAATACATTCTTAAGTGATTCAAATTCTGCAGAAAATATTAAAGAAATCTCAACAAAGGAAAAATAGTTTGTTTGTACTTGTATTTTTTCTACTATTTTTTCCAATTTTCTTATTATATTTCCTGAAGTTTTCACTTGCCAATAACCTTATACAAATTTACAGATTTTTACAAAAAGCTATTATCATTTTCGTGATTCGTCATGTGAATAACTTTTTTAAACGTTTCACATCGAAGTAACGAAAGCAACAATTGCCCAAGTCTTGGAAAATGTGTGTAAATGTATGTGTGTGTATATGTAACTGCTCCATTTCGTAGCGTTACGCTCATGCAACTTGGCCGGGGATGCTGATGTTGTTGCTGCCATTAGCAACAACAAACACTTTGCCATTTAATTGACTATTTGCGGTTGTCATTGTTGCTGCTGCAACACTTTTTATGAGTCTTAAACACTTTTAATTAATATTGTTACACACAAACACGCACACACACACACACACAGAGATACACAAAGTGTCTGAATATTCACACACATACAGACACACAAATATTGCTGAAATTCCGGTGTAATTGTTGCCATTTGATTTCCAAAGTTTGATTTACTGCACAATATCAGTTGCATTTGGAACAATTAATTTTCGATTTGCATCGTATACTTGATAGCTCGAAGTGAACTCTTTCTTAGCACCTCACCGCAATGACCTCTCTGCGGCGTTGGAGTTTTCATACGCTTTGATGCGCAGCACATTCGGTGCGCTTCGTTGCCGCAGCTTTCCGGAGCTGTCTTGCCTATGATATAATATACCCTGCACATAAAACAGGGTAGTATGGGCGTACAAGTGAAAATATAGTCTGCAATTTATTATTTGCATTATTTTGAATATTTTAATTTCTTGTTGAAGTTTTATATTACTTTTATATTTAATTTACCGAGTACAAGGTATCATATGGTCTAATATTTTTATAGCTTGATTGTCTCCACTTTTTTATTTTACCTGCCAGTTGGCCCATTGGCCCAGGCACCACAACGCCCCAAAACTCTGAGCTCTAAGTTAGAGTGTGATTTATGATGCGATATAATGCGAGGAGAGTACGGCGAGTGTTGATGTTGATACCCTTGCCGGGCTCTAGGGGTACAATTGGATGATCTCATGTGCGACTCTGCACAATTCAGGCTTGTCTATACAATAATTCATTTCTGATTTCACATGAAATGGATGAGTTTGGGAATACTGACAGAAACTATGGCTCAAGCTGCCAATTAACGCTTGATCCACGTGAATGACGAATATCTTTAAATCTGCAAAGTTCCAGGAACAACAGACAAAGAAAGGTCACCCAGGCGAGTAAATGGAATAGATTGAAATAGACAAGGTAAAATTATGAAATACCTGTCTACATTTTCATTTGGATTATTACTTGACAATGCTTTTACTTTGAGATCTTCGGCATGATTAACATGTTTAACCTTTGTCTTTTATTTTAGGCATGCTTTATATAATTGCATTTCCCTGCTCTATGCTGTAAATTAACCCTTTCAGGGTCTGTGGAGTGCGAGACGTAATTTAGAGTCTAGTATTTTGTTTTTGTTTCTTTTTGTTTTGTTCTTTACATCTGCTCTCTTATGTATTCGCGGGCTCTACAAATGACGCTTGATGTAATTTTTCACTGCTGAGACGCATTTGCATGGGGCTAGTCGCATGTAATTGTGTGCCTTGGCTGCCACTAAAGACTGCGCCCAAGCAAATGGGGGCAGAGCACGAGATGAGCAACAACAGCAGGGAGAAAAAAGTCAAAAAGGAAGCAAAGCAGACGACGATGACGATGACGATTGAGCACAGCATGAAGAAGAACAGGCAGAAATAAAAAAAACAGCCAAGGAAACAATGACACTATGGCCAGAAGAGAGTGTAGAGATGCGGGATGGAATCGTGGTACCAAGCAGGGAGGAACACAAACTGTGGTCGCTTCACCTTGAACTCACCAAGTGAACTTAACAGGCTGCCTGACTGCCGTGACTGGACTGAGAACTGTGAAGTTGTTGTGTGAGAGTGTGTGTATGTGTGTGAGTGCGAGCATGCGAGTGTATGAATCGCTGGAGCTGCCAAGTCGACAACTTTGTGTGTGGAAGAGCAGAGAAACAGGTAACCAACTGCACGTTGCTTGGATTGCTTCCCCTGTCTCTTCTCCATTTCTCTCTTCTACTCCTCCTTTTGCAGAAACCGCCCGCGTTCTGGCCAACAGGCAGCCTGTTCGAGCCGTTTCCCTTTAACATTTTTCTGCATAAAGTTTGTGCGTAGTTCCTTTTTAACCTTTTTTGCTGCGTGGCATACACACACACATGTGTGTTTGTATTGTTGGCTGTTGCCTGCCCTTAACAGGTTTTCATTTAAAGTTGGCAAAAGCCACTTGCGGAAATTGTGTGCGCCTTTAGATTTCACTTGTCAAGGTTGAAGTGGCAGCAGCAGCCCCCCTCCCGCCTCGCCGGTCCGTCCAGCCCCTGTCTGTCCGACAAGCCGACCCAGTTAAAGACCTAAACCTTCAGATGTCGCATGACGAATTGAAATTTCCTTGGGCGGTTCTGTTTATTTACTAGGTTCATGGCCTGTAACATGCATTGATCGACGCAGTGTGAACAATTTAATTAATTTAATAAAGCGCAACAAAAAAAGCAATATACTAAAATAGAATCCACATTGATGTCGATATAAAATACCCTATACAAATCAATATTAAAAGCACAGTAGTTATTTTAGTAAGTAATTCGAAAATAAACTTATCAATTTGTATGTTAACAGTTGATAAAACAGCCGTATCAAGTTAATACGGGGTATTAAAACTGATAAAAATGACATTAAAAAGGTTTTATTGACCCACAAGGTATACTGACATTGTCAACAATATAATATTTATTGTATAAATATACTTTCACGTCTGTTGGACGAGGTGTTAAATTACTCTAAGGGGGAAATTTATGGGCCAGCGAAATAATTGTGTTGGAAATGTTGTCGCATTTAAAACGAATTTCGATGACAATTTCGAATTTGTCATATATCCCATGTGTACTTCGAAGTTTATATATATAGCTCCATTCATGTTTGTATGTGTGTATGTGTGTGGGAGTTTGTAATCTGCACTTAATTGCATTTAATTTGCCATAAAACTGTTTGCCTTAATGCATTCCAAAAGGGTTTCAAATTGAAAACGTGCAGCGCATCCGTAAGATACTTGGGTAGTCTCTTTTCTTTTATCCACGTCATGCGACGCACACACACACTGAGTCACTTCCCAACTGGGTGAAGCGTCACCAAGTTGGGTTCGCCCAGCTGTTGCTGCTCTCAGCTCAAGAAGAGACCCAAGAAAACAACCATAAACATGCATAATATTCAAGTGATACTGGTGACTGACATTGTTTATCACAATTCATTACAATTTATTTCACTTCAGTTTCGATTTATTTATTCATATTTATTTGCCACAAGGTCAACATGTATTGCATTATTAACATAAGGATTTTGTATTCTCTGTTTTGTTTTTGACACATTCATTGTCATGTTTTTTTTTGACATTTATGCAAGGCGAGTGCGCGTGAGTGCTAAGTAAATCGAACTTGAAGTTGAATAACCCACAGACGAACGATTGTACGTTTAATGCAATTCAATGGAAATCCGCTGTTTGCTCGCATGATGAATGAATGGAGCGAACTGCTCCGCCAGGTAAGCTGGCAAGTTTACAGCTCGATGAAAGATTAGCAAAAGTTACGGGTAAAGTAACTTTAAATGACACTCGCAAAAGCTGCTTATACCATATGGTAGATGATAGTAGAAGTGCAACTGTAACGCAGCAACTTCACTTCAGCACACAATATGATTGATAACATCAAGATAATTGACATTGTAGTTTTGGTATTAGTTCGAGAAATTGAAAGTGAAAATCCACAGATGGGTAGAAAATAAAAGTTATCAGCTGAGCGATGGATTTGATTTTGTTTGACACCTGCAAACTGAAGCTCGCTTGCTTATTGATTATTAGTAATCTCAGCAACATTAAGCGCAATCCAATTCAAAAACTTCACTCTTTCAAAAAATGTGCTATATCTGCAAACAACTAAGAAAAATATCTCAGATACTTTGCATTTTTTTTTTAGTAACAGATTTGAATCTCAACTAAATGCAGTTTTTCCATGTCAAGCACTGAAATAAAAGAAAAAACATCGCAACAGTTTCTCAAGTATTTAAGGTGCAGTATAAAAAAAAGTATACTAAGATACTCGTTCATCTCTGCGTGTGTGTGTGTAGGCGTTCTGCAAGTGGAAAAATGCATTAGGTTTGCGTTTTTTTGCCAGCCTTTTGTTTTGTACTCAGCGTGTACCCATGAGTATTTTCATTTTCGATGTGAATATTTGCATTGAAGAACGGCATTAGCAGGGGAAGGGAGGAGGAGGAGAGGCATCAGCACACGGCTCACACTTAGCACGCTTTGTGGTCCATCATTCAGAACGATGATGATGATGATGGTGATGATGATGGTGATCATCAGCAGCAAGCAACTTTCTATTGTTCCATAGTTGTTGTTGTAACTGTTTGGCTGGCTTTTGAGCGCCGTAATTGGAAACATGCATATTTCCATTGTACGTAGAAAAAGAAGCAGCAGCAGTAGCAGCAAGCAGCAAGTAGCAAGTAGAAGCTGTCGCTGCGTGGGTGGAGATGATTGCAAAGCAAACAATGCCAAGTCAGAGCCGGTGGCAACAACAACAATGGCAACAAAGGCGAACACAACAAGCGCCGCCCCAAAGCCAAATAGCCAACAAACAGAACTGAACTGAACCGAGCCGAAGCGAACCCAACCGAACCTAAAGCCGTAAAAGGGGAATGGGGTAGGAGGGGGGACCCCCTTGTCGGCATTGTGTGAATGTTGTGCGCGCCATTTGGCAAACATTTTTATTATCATGCAACACATAGCACAAAAGCCGCGTTGAAGCTGTGCTACAGGGGTTGTCAAGGGGCTGAGGGGGGAGAGGGTGGGGTTACTGCAGTTGCAATTTGTAGCCACAGCTAATATTGCACTAAAGCTTATTACCACTACAGCAACAACAACAACTATAGACCATGTGTCATTCAAAACAAAAAAGAAGAAATACAAAGAAATACAAAATAGTTTGAAATAAATAAAAATGCTTTTTGTGATTTTTCTTGTTTTTTTTATATTTATTTGCAATTTCCTTAAAAGCATAAAAACGATTTGCCAACAGCACGCGCAGCTTGTTGAAGCAGTAAAAATTGTCAGTTTCTGCTGCTAAATGCGGAACCGATGCGACCAAATCGCCGCTGTTTGCAACTGCAACAACTGCACAACTGTTGCAATAGCACAGCAGCAACACACAGATGCCAAATATGGTGAACGTGCAGCAGCAGCAACAACAACAACTTGTGCTAGCAACATTATGCAATGAACATTTTGCTGTTTATTTCTTTCTACTTTTTGCAACCAGATGCGTTTTCAATGCTATAATTTGGTTTTTTTTCTGGTATTTTTTTTTTTTTATAAATAATGCATCAGTCTATCGCTCATAAATGCTTAATAGATACTCGCACCAACCGCGGATCCACAGACCAATCAATTGGTGGAACAAGTCTTCTGTGAATTTGTGATTATGTTTTTCACCTCATGCATTATTTGTTTTGTTGTGTAAACATAGGGTGCAAAGAAAAACAGTTAACACAAATATACATATAGTACAATTTTGTAAATACAATGTGTATATTTTGAATTTTATTCATTTGATAGTTGCAATAAAGCAAACAAAAATACAGACATTCTTATTGCATAATCCAAAATAATATCCTTAAGACTATATCTTATAATTGCTCAGGTTTGCTTACATATACATATAAAACCTACGTATGTACAAAATATGCCTCTTCTAACACAGTTATTTAGCAGAGCAGGTAACGCAGCGGAAGTCAGTTATTTCATTTTTTGTTTATGACAGAACAATAAAAAGGTCCACGCAATTATGTGAACTGGAAAACGGACGAAAAGGAGAACTTAAGAATCAAAAAATGTGAGACAAGGGCAACAAATCATCTAATTGTATACACATATTGTTTTTGCTGAAGCGGTATTTAAGTTCGTATATACTCCTTACGAAGAAACCAAACTGAAAATGTTCATATATATGTAGTTATTAAAAAACATATTTACGTTGAAAACGTTATAGCTCGTACACAATTCTTTTCGAGGGTATATTTTTTGCTCCTCTTTCTTTTCCTTATTCCGTTCACTGCGCTAGTTGTTATCTAATTTAGCCAAAGAGTCGACTCAGTCGGGCAACAACTAACTTTGCTTTTGGCGCTCTCTTCCTTTTCTGTTGCCAACATGGCGTTTTAAATATTTCCGGCTACATTTTACAGCCGACTGCAACTGTCATTGTCTGAGCGAGACATGAGAGCGATGGGTTGGATGGGGAGGAGGGTGGACTGCCAACTATTTGCAGTCATTAATTATGGAAAATGTTTGAATATTGCGCAAGAGACAGGACAGATTGTTAAGGATATAAAGTACAGCTCGTCAATTTGCCTAATGGTTTGCCATTCAAGGCGATTACAACTGAAGCAGGTCAACGGAATGCCGGCTGTCTTTACGGATGAGAGAAATACCCAGTCGAGTTCAAAATAATAATTAACCCACATAAGCAACAACAACAGCAGAAGCAACAACAACAACATAAATAATATCCATAACTCGGGTTACGGTTACGTATTGCGAGCGTACGTACGTTAACCTCCCCGTTTTGACGAATGCCAAAGTCAAAACAAAATAAAAGCGAAATTTGCAATATGATTCATTCGCACGATATCTTTTGCCATATATAACACCAAGCAGCCAGCCACACACATACTTATAAATAAACTAAATATTTTATTTCACCTTTGTTGTTTTATAATAATGCCCTGTAATTTATTAAGCCAAAAGGTATGCGGAGGAGCTGTCATTAATATGTATAATACCTGGATGTACGAACGTAGAAATAAAACAAAACGTATGAGACTTCAAAATACGAAACCTGAACAGTCATAGCCCGTCCTATCCATGTTTTCTTATTGTTTTTGGTTTTTTGTATTATTCGCTTTTCGTTACCTTATTTATTTGAATTAACAAAAGCGTTGACAATGGCCAAAGCGGGCGGCTCTGATGGCGTTGACACAACGTCATCGTTCGACGGCCGTCTGAGCGTCATGCATTTTAATCCCCTGTAGCACAGCTACATACATTGGGTATGTGTTGTTTATTTATAGTTTGAATTCAAGTTAGTTCAATTTCAAAGGAATATTCAAATAAACAATAAAGTATTAATTTAAACAGGAATTGTGTCTGATATACTGAGAATATCATTAAAATTCAATACTTTTATCGTATATTACTTAGCTAACAGTGTGCAGGGTATTTCGCATTCGAATTGGCTTAATAATCCTTTGCTCAACTTCATTTTATATACATATACTTGTTTGCATCGTAAATTAAAAGCTTAAAATATTATTTAACAATATTAGTAGTGATTTTTTGGGCTGACAAAATAAACTAAACTGCCTATATCAAAGAAGGGAAGATTTTGTTAACTGGTTTGAGGAATAAAACTCAATTGGTCTATCCAAAATTTCAATTTTCATATTGTTGCTCTGCATGGAAAACAACAACTTGCATTGCGAACTGAGATACATATTAAGATACAGGCGGGTTGTTAAGCTCCTATTTTATAACTGTAAACTTAACGAGTTGCCACTTGAATAAAATGCATTTTAATGTGCTTTTTCAGGCCGGAAAAAAACTCAAGTCATAAAGTTTATTGTATGCAAGTTGAACATAAATGTAAATACAACAACAAATAACACCAGATAATGATCTCGCAAATCGCATACGGAAGCCAAAGTCAGATGCGTAGCGAAAAAAGCGAAGAAATGGAAAGTGCAGAAGACATATTAAGAGTTGTCATTACCTTTTTGCTTTTTACAGTTGCACAATGTCAACGCCCAGCGATGGAGTGGAAATAAGTAAGCAAAACTTTATAGAGATGAATGAAATTATACACTTAAAGCTGACCTAAACATGATAGATTGTGTGAACAAATGGGTAAAGACAAGAGGCTCGTTTCCTTCTGACATTTATCAATTGATTACGACTTTGACTTGTTGATAATGTTGCGACTAAGCACAAAAACGAATTATAACTAATAAGCGTGCTTAATCCCATTGTTAGGCAAATTAGTCGTTAGTCGAAATCGGGCATAGATTTGATGCTCGAGCATGGACCGTTAAAATATCGCATGTCTTTAACTCTGTCATTCAAGTTGCTTGAATTCAAATACAAAAAAAAAAAATCATCAGCTACTTGAATCGCTTGCCACACGCTGTGTCTGTGTAGGTGTGTGTATGTGTGTAAGCGCAGCGACCCGAAAATAAATGTTCAAATTATGCAAATTTCTTACTAAGATTTGTGTTGGTCTTGTGCATTTGTTTGAAACCGCCTGATGATTGCTGCTGCTGTTGTTGTTGTTTCAGTATGTGGGATTATTGAGAGAAAGGCATTTCAAGATGAGTAATAAGTTTAGCTTGTCACGCTCATAGAGATTCTACCTGATAAATGAGTTCAATTTGCTTAAGCAAAGGAATTTGTCTGTCATCTAACAGACTGCGATCGTAACAAGATGATTTAGATTGTCAATACTATCATACATTTAAAGTAGTATGCTATTGGTATTTCTATCAATAAAATACATATTTTTAGACTATAAAAGAAAGTCGATTTAAACCTTGACACGTGCTGATAGATACAATAGCTTTTAAGATATATTGCAGATTTATTAAAACATATATGGCAAATTTATCAAAATAAATAAGATGCAGAAAAGATTTATCTTCTTTGTCGAATACACAGATTCATTATTTTAATTTTAATTAAATGTGAAATGTTAATTTGAATAATGACATTAAACCGATTGAAAAATTAACAATCGATCGATCTACCAACAATCTCAGCACCGCGTCTCTGGCCACATAGGGCCCTACCATTGCGAATGGTGCCAATTAACCCAATTAACTTGATATATGCATAGCATGCATATTTAATTTGGGCCATTTGATGCCTCCAATATTGCTGCCAGCCGCCGCTATACACAAATAATTTAAAGTCGGTTGTTTTTCTTTCTTTTTTTTTTGGATGCCACCCTACAGTGTTGGCATACAATTATCATAAATTATGTTTCGATTTTGTTTACGACAGGTGGGTATATGAATATCCGTTGTTGTTGTTGACGCGTTGGAGTTGAGATTGTTGTTTTATATAGTGTCGAATACGGGCGTTGACTTGCATTAAAGATTGCATAAATAAATGCCAATCACGGAACTCCCGCCAAGGTAATTTCCTTAGGGCAACCCTATAATCCTATTTTCACGTAGAATCTCAGCTTTAATTAGCTTTTCTTGAGTGTCTGTAACAATGTAAATTTCAGTTTTGTGGTGCGTTCGTCTCTAGGAATCAACCTTAATGTTATTTCTGTCTAAAAATTAACAGTTTTTCTGATAGTTTTAGGTACCCACAAATAAGGCAATGGGTCCGCATTACGAAAATAATAGAAATGATCTTTTTCTAAATAACAATAGAGAAGCTCTTGAATAGCATCAAAGAATTGCTCAAATAGTTAATGGGTTAAATATCTATCTAAGACGATAACAAGTTGGCTACCAGACACGCTAAAGAAAGAAATTAGAAAATACATACTTCCACATTTAATCGGCACAGTGTGCACAAATAATTCTCGTTCTTCGCTTCGTAACTATCTATATTATAGGGCAACATACAGTCTACATACACATTCGAGTCAATGAGCTAAAGCTTTTAAAAAATCGTTGCAATAAAAGCAAAGCATATGGATGCTGTATATTTGTAAGTATGGGAGCGTATATATCCTTGCACTGGTGAATCGAGTTGCACGTGAGCAGCTGATGATGAAGCTGCCAACATGAGTATGTCAGCAATGCATTTTATTGCTTGCACTTGACGATGCAGATAGAGCATGGCTGAAATATTCTGAGTATTCACCTCGTGCACAAAAAAGAGAAAAAAGTAGTTTATAAAAAACAAGTGCAAGTATAGTTATCGACGTTTGCATACCCTCGAAAGTATAAATATGTGTATCGTAATTCGACACAAAAAATATGAAGCTGTGTACTGTGAACTAAGTAAAATATATGTAGTCTACCCATTCCATGACAGAATCATAATACCCGCTACTCTCCAAGGTATTAAAACGGGAGTAAAACAATCTAAGCATAAAAACTATTTTATAGTTTTTTTTGCAGCTCGGTTAAAGGCCAAGTTATGCGTGCATTTTTTAAGCGCCGCTGCACTCCCGCAAGGCTGATGACAAATGCGTCCCCAATGACTGACGTGGCTGTCGTGGCAGGCAGGCAGGCGAAGGCGCAGGTTGCAGCTGTTTGCCACAAGCCGCAGGTTGCACGAAAAACCCGAAGCCCGCAACACACATTCGGCGCCAATTGCAGTTCATTTTTATGTTTATGGTCGTTGTATTTGTTATTGTTGTCGTTGTTGTTGTCGTTGCAGGCACTACTAACTGCATTTGGCTTTGTGCTTCGCTGGCTTTGAGCGACTGCAGCCGCCCATTTTCGATTCTAACCATAAACTACAAAAAAACAAAGCGAAGAAGAGTGGAAGGTAGAGAAGGGTGCGGCACTCGACAATGACTCAATGAATATAAGGGGCCAAGGCTGTGCAATCTGCAGAAATTTGTTTGCTTCTCATGTGAGTGTGTCTGTGTGAGAGATTTGCCAACAAAGATTTATGCACATTTTCGTGTGGTCTATGCGAATTGTTGACCGCATCTTTAATTTGTAGTCACTGAAAATAATAAAACAACAAATTAAAATTCATGCGTGGTTTTCATATTTTGCGTTGGCGACAAGAAAACATATTTCTAAACGAAACATATTTTCTATGCGCACTCTCCAATGATTTATTTCGCATGTCACAGAGCTCAGAGATCTCGCGCTCTCACTTAAGATCCCCACACGTCCATGGACTGCGGGTTAACCATGAAAATTGATTGCGGCTAGCAGCTGCTTCTGCTGCTGCTCTGCTCTGCTGTTTAATGTTCCTTAGCTTCTCTGCACATTTGTTTTTCTTTCTTAGTTCGCTTTGCCGGAAGCGTTATGTGTATTAATTTTTCTTCGCTTCTCAATATCGTTTTGCGTACATGCATCTTAATATATCAAAAAACTTAAGAAATGGGGCGCACACTCTACTCAAGAGCACAGCAACAACACAGAACAGAGGCAAACACAACATCTTGTTGATGTATGACAAGGCGCTGCTTAAATTAGTTCATTGTTGTCCAAAAGCTGTCAAGTGTCAACGCCAGCCCCGCCCCCTAGCCGAACCACTACAACAACAATGCCAACTGTCTCCCTCCCTCGCGCAGTGCGGTGCTAATATGTTAAGTTGGGTGAGGGAAACGATTGTTGTGAGAGTCAATTCGAAAATGCACTCGGAAAAAATGATGGTGTATTATATTATTTTTAATGTACTCGGATAAAATGATAAGGTATTACATATACAACTTTTAAAAATATATTATTAATATAATATCCTTTCTCTCTACAAACATTATATGTAAATCAACTTAAGCAATGCCATATCAATTCTTATCTTTATATTTTACTTTTTACAAAATCATGGCACATGAATGAAAGTATTGCTATTTTTTTTAATTTTTAAGCAAAGCTCATTCAAAATCCTCAGTGTACTATGACAAATTCTTTTTACGAAATTACTTTTCTCTCTTTTCTTTGCAATTGAGAAAAGAGAACGCTTTCACGGGGGATATCATGAGCAGGTTGTGAACAGCGCATTATGAACTTTGAGCTAATTTTTTATTCAGTAAAGTGCAGATGAAAATGTTCACAAATATACAAACATACAAGCATACTCTTCTCGTGAATGCAGGTATTTACACTCACACTCTCGCAGAAATACACACACACACACGTTGTTTTGGCATAGGTTTCACATAAATTGGGGCAGTAATCCTATTTCTTCATTTAAGCAATTAAGCGGATTACATGGAGTTACATGTACGCCAACCCAAAACACTCTCTGTGCCCTCACACACACACACAGAAGGCACACGAACATGGGGCGTCGATAAACGCACAAGATACATTTGCGTTTAAATTAAATGCAAAAGTTACGGTGCAATTGAGTCGAGCCGTTTACTGTGTGGGAAAAGCATCTCAAATAACATAACCGCAATGATTTGGTGCATATGCAATGTGGGCATGGAGCAGCAGTTAAAATTTATTCATAAATTGATTGTAGAAACTGGAAAATATGTACAGAAATTGCTAATTTCACTTTGTGCTATTGTGTTACAAGTTTCTATCAAGCGAAGTTTGGTTTATAGATTTGTTTTTGATTGGAAATACTATATTTATTGCAAAAGTTGTTACAAAGCTAATTGCAACACATAATTCTCACAGTTATTTATCTTTTAGTGCATTGGAAACATTTCTCTGCTGATTCCCAAAATATAAAATGCTTACCAAACCAGCATCAATGCATTTCTTCACTCGATATGAATCAAAAATGCTTCCGCATCGCAATACCCCGCGACATGAATACACATGTGTTTAGATATCCATCACGACTACAAGAAAATATTTCGAAAATGCTGGAGAAATTAATAACTTAAGCATCGTGGCTCCAGCAATGCAACTTGAACGACCGCCCAGAGCGAGCGAACCAATTGAATCAAATTGAAATCGAAAGCGAATCCAACACAAAAGCGGTCATTCAGAGGAAGATGGATAGCAGCTAGAGCGAAAAAAAGAGACAGAGTGAGAGGGAGACGAACTCAATTGTTAATCGAAAGCAAAAGTGTAAAAAAAAGTCCACAAGAAACTCATTCCGAATGCTCATGATGACGCCGATGATGAGCTGAGGCTGTGTCTATGGCATGCGATCTCACGATGAATCAAATTGTGGCTCCACAATTATCTTCCGGGAAGCACAGGCCCCAAAGCATTCCAATTAATGTGGAAAAATATTAATTAATGGTAACGGGTTGCCTTCACACAATACTCGTACACATAAACAAGATTCGATTCTGTGTGTGTGTGTGTGTATGTTGCACGTTTTTTGTTCAATGCAATTAATTTTTAAGAATTCCTTATGTTTTTCTGAACACTTTCAAGTGCAGGACAGCTGCAGCTGCTATCGGCCTAAAGAAAAAAGAGAGGGAAGTAGAAAATATTTTCCCTTTACTCAACTGTCTCTGGGGGCAGCTTTCAAGGGTTGTGGAGCCAACAAAGTTTCGAGTGGAGTTTGATAAATGGCTTTTTATATTCTGCTGGTGGCGACTTCTTCTTCTTCTGCTCCTACTGCTGTTGCTTTGACCGGCAGTAAATTAATTAAAATGCGTTTAACAAATTCATAGCAGATTTATTTAGGCGGCACGGTCAACTGACAAATTGATTTAAAGAGTGCTCCAAATTTAGGCAAGAGAGTAATCTACCGAAAACATAACTAATTTTGTTTTGCTATTAAGTGCCAACAAAACCTTGGAGGAATTAAAAAACTATATGCACCCATTCATTCGATTATAAATCGGCTTAGCGGAGACAACAACCTACGCGCTCGTTGTGCGGTCGATTTGAAAGAGCGATCCGAATTGCCTCCGAATTTTGTTCCCAGAGCTCTTGGCACAAATATTGGAATTGGTTCAAAAAGAAGTCATAAAATAGGTATCAAAATCGTTATAAATGAGATAAAGAGAAGAGAAAAAGCAGCGCGCAGAAAAAACAAACAACTACTTTGTGGACTTATAAATATGCATGAGTCGCGACTGTCCGTCCGCCATATTGGGCCATAAAACTCACAGACTCACGAGTAGTTTTCATTCCATCTATCTCTATTTGCTGCAAACTGGATAACCTTGTGACGCGTAAACGGCGTCGATGGCGTCGTCAACGACAACGGGAATCGAAATGTGTTTGTCTTTTGACTTTATTAGATTTCTATTTGACACTTTTACTTTCAGAGTGTGCACTTAATACATTAAATCTTCCGCTAATGGTGATCGAAACCTGATTGATTGGTTCAATTTGCGATGCAACTTGTGGTCAGCATATTTATTGCCCAGGAAATAATTTAGAATACCTGGAACAGTTTCAGATCCACCATTTCCCTCCTATGGTTTTATAATGATTTAATTACCTGAAAAGATAAAACAAGAATTCATTTAATAACTAAATGAAGAATACACGTTTTTTCTTAAAGTACTCGTAGATGATATGCAAATAAGTTTATATATATTAGGAAATAAACAATATTTAAGTGTGCTAGAATTGATTAGAGACATCTCGTTAGCTTCGTTTGTGATTGACCTTGCCTAATGCCTTTTATGAGCTTTTTGAAATTTGCCAACTTAAGCACATTGATAATGAA
This sequence comes from Zaprionus capensis, assembly GCA_018903675.1. Taxonomy (NCBI): domain Eukaryota; kingdom Metazoa; phylum Arthropoda; class Insecta; order Diptera; family Drosophilidae; genus Zaprionus; species Zaprionus capensis. Next base: position 8,098,049 of record JAEIFN010000011.1, read on the forward strand.
AGAGAGTCTAGTTAAACTTTTGATGTGCCGAGATAAATTAGAGCTTGTTTGTTTCTTTCTCATTTTATTTAAAACAAATTCCAACAAACTTGCTTAACTTACGATGTGGCTCCGCATTAAAATAGAGATAAATACAACAGAAATACGTAAAAACCTGCATAATTAAAATCGAAACAATATGAAATTCAAATGGGGATGTCTGAGTACGTATGAATGTATTCATATTATAACCATATAGCATGAATGTTTGTTCGCGTATTTACTTCGCTACCAGTTTTACACAGCACACATGCGGTTAAGGTGGGTGTGCATGTGTGTGTGTGTCTAGGAAACTATCCTAATTGCAGATCTATTTTCCATGCGGTATTTTCAATTAAAACGTCAACTACAAGAGAGCCTCATTAATTACACATTCTGCGCAAATTTGGTCATTTATAAAATACCATAACATACGATATGATACGATACGATAGCACACAGCTAAACTAAATCTATTCGATATATAAACTAAATGACGCCGCGTTTTACCCCCATAACTCAGTGTCAATATTTATGGGTTAATGTGTAGCTGGCTGTGTGCGTGTATGTATGCGCGCGTGTGTGTGTTGGTTAGTTTCCTAAACACATCAACTATTATCGACAGCTGGGTGTAAATAAGAGACATTGTGGGCGGGAGCAACATTGTTGAAAAAAAAACCACTCAGAATCAATTAACTCGCCGATTCAACAAGATATTGAATTGAAAAAGAAACTAGGTTAATTTTGAATACTCTATAGCGAACTCGAAACGGGGTATTCTTTGTTAGTAGTTTACCCTAATAGATTTTAAATTCTATAACTTGTTTCCAAACAGTCTCAGCAGATAATTCCAACTCATTAGTTGAAATTATGTAAAATATATTTAATATTTTATGGTTATTAAACAAAGCTATCTTTAAAATAATTAACCAATAATCAATATATTAACAAAAGTCTGTGCGTAAGCATCCATAATTTTATGCGACACGAGCCTAGTTAATTTGTTAAGCTTTTTATAGTGCGATTATTATTTGTTGGCCGTAACTAAGATGATAGTCAGCTAGTAACGCTCTGTTGAATAACATCACATAAATTATATAATTTGGTCAAATTCGAGAGCAAATTTTTTAATTGAAACAAAAAACATAATCGAAACTGATTAACTTTTGACTGTCATTTTATTGCAGTTGCCCAACTGACGTCAAATTCTGGTATTTTATATGAATACGATATTTTGTTTTTGTTTTTTTTTTAACCAGACACGCAAATGTTGATAATTACCTTTTGATTGGCTTGTGCATTTTGCAATGCTACTTTAAATGACTAACATAGTTAAGCGTTAACGGTTTACCAAACTGACCGCATTTCAATTAAATTATCAAAGTCAATCAAGCGGATTAAAGTGAATTAAAGTTCTGCAAACGGCACGCCGAGTACCAAGTGCGAGTGGGCGGCAAGTGGGTCGCAGCAGGTGTTCAAACCTGCTATAGATTTCTTTAACTCTATTGGAATAATAATTATTATTGTAGTTGTATTTATAATACCTACATATGTATGTATTAGCTGTTAATGAGATACAAATTATTCCAAGACTAATGTTCTGCACTGTCCGTAAGTTCTTTGACATCATAAGCATTATTCTTATGCACGATTTCCCTACTCTTGGCTTATCTCATATTCACACTTATTTTACGCACTTGAATAAACAATCAAGCGATAGTTCAACTAAGGCACAAAATCTCAGTCAAGTGTCCACTTCGTGAACCACTTAGTCAAATCTGAAGACAAATAACCTTGTCTGTTGAGAGGGAGCGCGATAAGCTCTACCCCCACAAAACAAAAGCCGTATTGAAAATCGCTGTCTTGAAAGCCTCAAATATTTGTGTGTAAATAAAAATTCATAATAATTATTTCAATGCGTAATTGCAGTCGGCACCAAATAGGCAAAGTTGACTTTAATTGTTACCGTTCATATGGTCAGGGGTTCCGCCTCATTTTGAAGGCCTGTCAAAAGTGTTGTTAAATTTTTGACGTGAGTAAAACAAGAGCCAGTGAAGTTAAGACTTGCAGATGCCCTGTAATATTTTTGTATTTCCAATTACCTTACAAGTTGAAACAGCCTTTTGTTCAATCTTTCTGATTCTCCTTCATCACATAGTTTTAATGAGCAAAGGGTATAACAAAAACGTAAACCGTTTTGAAAAACTTTACCCAAATGTGGCAGACATAATTTATAGTTGCTCTTCGGGCTAAATGTTGGTAATGTTCTAATTACGTGGGTGCGTGTCACATTTTGGCGTATTTATCGCACCGCTTCAATCAGAAGTCACAGTCATATATATATTTATGGTACTGACAATTGTTACCTGACTGAACACGCTTGTTGTTGTTAATGTCGTGGGTAGGAGAGGGAAGGGTTAGTTATTATTTTTGTTGTTGTACAGTTGGGAAACATGTTGAATTCATTTGACGTGATTTGATTTGATTAGTATGCCTTGCGTGGTTTAATGTTCAATGGTTTAATTGTCCATTTGTAGGAAGACCTTAACAGACCACAGCGAACATCGAATGGATTGTTGTGGTTTGATTATTGAATAGTCAGACAAATGCAAATCAATCGTTTACTCTGCTGTGGCTTTGTCTGAGAGAACCGTGTCTAATTGCTTGCTCAGGCAGTGTATTTAAGCCAAGCAGCACGACGATTGTTTGCAATGATGCATGACGTCTATACAGGCTTTAAAAAAGGGTTAAAGTTCATACTATTCATCGATTATTGCTTAGACAATATGAAGGAATTAATTAAACAGTATATTTACTTTCAATTCAACGACTCTTAAGCAATATTTCCACACTGTGGACTACTATAAATATCTCTTACGAAGATGCCGTGCAAAACAAATCAGCAACAACTGTAACGCGAAACTCATAATTCAAGAGAATCTCCCCCCACATCCTACAAAATGTCGTGCATGGTGCTATCTTTTCACGCCACCCTAGATTCAACAATGGAGGAATACGCGTATCTCAGCTAAAGCTTTTTCCATGTAAATCTCAGCAAAGAGAAAAAGTGAAATTTAATGCATGCCTTAGATTACACGCCACAGAAAAAACCGAAAATAGTTTAAAAACAGAAAAAAGCAGACCACAAAAAAAAACAATGCACATATTGAAAATGTAAACTGCAAAGAAGCAGACAAATCTCTAAAGAGTGTAGAGTATGCTTTTGTCTAGGTTGCTACGACGACGACAGCAACAGCAATACTGAACGACTTTTCACTCGAATTACAGTTGCTACGAAATGCGCAGCCAGCAGCTAGGTGTGGGAGAGGGGGAAACAAATGGGAGGAAATGCTACCACCTTCATGCCAAAAATCGTGGTGTGATATTTCAAGCTGCATCTCCAACATAGATGCCAGTCATGTCATACAACAGCAGAGACACAGACACAGCGTCAGGGCGACAATCAAGTCGGCTTAGAAGCCACATTCGGATTATGCACAGCAAATTAAACGCATAAATTGCAGGTTGCTGTTGCATGTGGCATGCATTGCCAGTCGGGGCAACGCCTGTGTTTTAAGCCAATTTAACTGCCAGGCAGGCAGGCAGGCAGGCAACCAGGCAGCCCGGCAGCTGCATGAAAAATGGCCAAAACGCTTAGTAGAGATGCTGACAAACGTGTGCATATTTCTCTCTCATTCAATTTTGAATCGCAAAATGCCAAAGTGGCAAGCAAAGTCGATGCCGTCTCTTGCTATTGGTTTTTGGCCATTGCATTATTATTTGTGATTGCAGCATTCAACATCGGCGATTGCAGCTGCCAATCAGCCAAAAGAAAACTTCAAATTGTCAACGTGTCGAGCCACTTGATTTGAAATAACCATTAATCATATAAAAACCAGTGTGCCATAATCACGATTCGCATGCAGTTTGCGAAAAACATTTTCATAAGATTTTATGAAAATTCTTTAAAACATTTCAAGATGCTTGAATTAATAATTCGTCAATTTCAAAATGTATTCTTTGCATGTTATGGCGCCTCTGGACCGGAAAACAATCAACAAAGTCTCTGAAGAAAGAAAAATTAGCACAACAAAGCTAACAAATGCAGAATTCGCAATTAGTTGAACGCGGGACTGTGTCACATTTCTTTTCTTTCTTCTTCTTTTGCTTCTTAAAAAATAAAATAACAGAATTCAAATTCCTTTTTTTTGCAAGCTAATTTAAAGTAAATCAAAACGCGAGCTGAACTTGATATTGAAAAAATAAATAGAAAAAAAAAAACAAGCACAAGAAATAAATAATGAAAATCAATCAAAGTTTGACACGCAGCGCGACAAGACAAGGCGAAACAATTAACATGAAATGTGCTCGCTGGGCGGAGCGCAACATAAACTGGAAAACAACTTTGGAATGTTAAACAAGTTTCGGCTTATTTGTTCCCAGTGCCAGCAGCAATATCCGCTGGTGCGATATGTAAGAGAAGTAAACCATCGACAGATATGGACAACTTTTTTCAAGTGGCCACAAAATATTTCATGCTCATACTTGTCTACCAATTTGGAAGAGCTGCAAAAAGTAAAAGTATTTTTTCATCCACTGCACTAATTGATTGAAATGAGCAAAGGTGAACAAAAACTGAACATAACATCTCTATAAAGCCAATCAATTTTTGCTAGAATTACTAACCAGGTTTATGAGGTCAAAGTATAAAGTGGCGTGTAAAAAAAGGTCAAATCTATTGCAAAATGCATGTCAATTGTAGTAAATAGTAAAATGAAATAGGTTATTGTATTTTCAACATGCACATGAATAAATTATGCTGTATTAAATATTCGTTTTTAGGTATTAACTTCCAATGTCAAATGTCAACACGCCTGGGGATTTGGCGACACATTTTCCATGCAACGAATTTGCATAAACAAACGCCCGACAAAACCGCCAAAAACAAGCTGCCAAATTAAATCATATAAAATAAAATGCGATACAGAACACACACACAGGCACACGGACACTCAACTGCAGCGAGTTGTCAGAAATGTCACAGGAAAACAGTGAAACATGGAGGAACATAAAACTCTACATCAGTGTCAGCTGTATCTCCTGCTCTATGAGCACAGTCGCTTTAAGGATAACTCTCTGGGCCAATAAACAAAACATGTTCAGGCACGACTTGACTCACTCGCTGGGCCCGTGCCAAAAGGCCGCCAGGCATTGAAATTTAAATGCGCAACGTATAGTTCAGCCAGGTAAAAAAGGTATAAAAGGCAAAAGACATACAGATAAATTATATACACATATAGATGGATGGATATGTACGAACATTGTGCATACATTTACTAAGTGAGTAAGCACGTGTACGCAGGAAGCGTTTGGCACACACGCACACACTTACAGGAAGTCAGTCAGCCGACCAGTGAAGCATATCGAATCGAAAAAGAAGAGAAGAAAAGTCTGTGTGTGCACTGAAGCAAAGAGAAATTAATAAGAATTTCACATATATAAAACAAAACATGAAAGTCTTCAGAGTTTCTTAATATTTATTGAAAAATAAACGTGAAATAAGAAAATATAAAAATAAATCGATATTTTTATAGCAATAAATTTAAGCAGTTCTCAGTTTTTTCTAACAGTGTATACACCTTTCTCTGGTGTATTAGTAATGTTATTTTAACCCACCCAACGTAACCCTAAGCCTAATATTTTCTTGCCAAATGCAAATGGGCAATTTTCGAAATAAAATTTATGCGCCCATTCGTATTTATCTTTAATTTTATAACGGAATCAATCAAGTGGAATGCTCATTGGCAAATGGCAACATCATCGGGAACAGCAACAGTAGCAGACTCAAGGCTCAATAAGCATTATGGCATTGCTATACTTATGAGGCTAAGAGTGTCTGGCAAATTGGCATAGAGGAGTGCAAAGAAAAAAGTTATTTACGTTTCTGCAGTCCTCATGTCCTGCTCCCCGAAAAGCAGGCTAAGAAAAGAGCAAAATTCGGAGAATTTTACGAGACACTCCCACACGCACATTGGCCATAAGTTTTAATTATACAAGAGAGGCAAGCGGGAGAGAGAGAGACTGAAAGAGACAAAAGGCACCTGGAGAATGCACGCTTCACGTAACAACGCAAATCCCTATAAGCAGTCTAAGTACCACATAATACCCGATATACGCGTCGTGTACTTAATATAGCAAGCAGCTGTAGCTGAAGCTGTAGCTGTAGCTGCTCCAAAGCCCAGCGCTCCCTTCTCGTGTAAGTCTCTCGTATTAGGCATTGTTTGTCTGTCCCTAAAGACACTGGCTCAAGTGGCAAATACCTCAGGCCGAAAGTCTCTAGCGCTTTCTGCCCTGCTCTGATCAGCCTGTCGGCCACAGCAGCTGACGTCATTATCGCGAACAAATTCTTAGCGCCAGCTTAGGCAAAACTTTTGTCGCAAACAGACAATAAAAGACATATAAAAGGCAAGGAAAGAATAACAACAACAAGCAATAAAGAAGCCACCCCAGAAATCAAAAACTCAAAACTAGCAGAATCAACGGAACTACAACACACAGCAAGGCAATAACTACAACATCAACAACTTAAAGTTCCGTTTTATTATGTATGTTTTCCTCAACGCGATATGCCGCCACCAATGCCATCTTGCTAAATATGGACAAAACAAGAAAACGCTTCGCATCGCGTCGCGTCGTGTCGCCAATAAGTCTGGACCTGTCTCACAAAAGCGGTTCGCAATTTATTTGTTTGTCTGCACACGCGCCCTGGAGTAGGCAAGACCTTTGAGACCGTATCTCTATCTGTATTGATGAAACGGTTTACCCAAGGGGAAAATACTCTAGAATAGAGTATTCGAGATACTTGAGTTATTTATAAATATACTTTTATCGTGCATTATTAAAAATATTCGAAATTAAAAGCATCTTTCATCGGAAAATGATCTAGACACCTTCACTATAAGTAAAACTCTTAAGTTCCTTGCAATGCACTGCTACAAATTTCGTATTTATTGAAATTTGTTAACTGTCAAGTCCAGTTTTATTATGGAAACATTCCGAGTTAATTAAGCCGGAATAGTAAAGGCTTCAGTCAAAACAATATTGTAAGCTCCGGCGAACACAGTTTAGCTGTAAAATTGGTTATTTACAGCGAGAGTTCGCAAAGCATCAAACTTCTGCAAACATCATAAAAATGGTGTTATACCCCAGAATCAGCCGGACCGAGAACCAAAGTGAAGAAAAACAAACAACGTGAAAAAAAATAAAAAAAACGAGAGAAGAAAATACCAACCCTCTAGCGACGACAGCGACGCTATTCAGCACGCAATTCCTCTATGTACATACACAAATACATATACATATAATGTCTATGTGTGTGTGTGTATGTATATAGGGTGCTCCCATTTTGCTTCTTTATATCAATCGCAGGATTACCTTGGAGTTTGTTCTTTGGTCGCCTCTCCTTTGCGCCTCTATTCGTAACAGTTGCCGCTTGGTATTTATGGGATTTATGGCAGGGGCTGCGGTGCTGCGCCTAAATGTATGCCTGCTAATTTTTATTCAAATTTACTTTTTTTTCGGCTACTTTGTCGGGGTCGGGAGATTCTCGTGCGCAATAAAAATTAATGGGCTCGTCTGTGTTTGACGTTGATTTTAGTTTGCTTCCTCCTCTTCCTGCTTTCTGCTTGCTGCCGACTTTTATGACCAGCCCATTGCGAGTGGCAAACTCAACTTGACTTTTATGCTGAGTTATTGGAATAAATAAGTAGCAAAAGCAGTAGATGAATTTTACCACTGTCAGCACATACATATACAAACACGCTTTGAAGGTTAAACGATCGTCCCGGCTCTCGCCTAACTCTCCCAACACTGAAAACTTTGTCATATCAGAAAAGTCCCTTGTAAACACAGGCTCAAACAAGAATCACATGAGGGAATAAAATAGAGGTGGGGGAGCAGCCAACAAATCAATCAATGAACAAAGGCTTTTCTCCAAAATAGTTGAGATATTTTACATATAACCCTTTCACCTCCTTGGGTTGAGCGAAACGATTCAACCTGCGCTTATTATTGAATATTATACAGTAGCTCTACTCGTATAGCTTGCTACGTGATTCAATTTAATGTCTTCCAAGAAACATAAACATTGCTGGCCGGTTGTAGCCCCACTTCCTCCTTCAAGGCAGTTCTCTAGGTTTCCACATTTAAGTGTTTACAATAGATATTCATGTTATAGAACTACGATATACGAATTTGAATTTACTTTTAATGATATTGAGAGTATGCTAGATATACTAGGTAATTATGTTGTAATGGATTCTTACTATATACTATACTAAGGTATAAATAAACCTCTTTTTAATATTTTGATATTTTTTCTTTATCTAAGAACTGTGCTGTTGCTTTCTAACTGCATTAGAGTATTAGTAGAGCATTTCAGTAGCCCTCTAGACCTTATAGCATTAACATTTTTATTTACTTTGTTATTTGTTTGACATAAAACGCAACCGCTTTCAAGCGGGTCGAGTGCACGGCACAAATATTTTATGGCTTGTTTATTGTTGTGCCTTGTCTACTGCCTGCCCCTCCGCCCCCTGCCGCAGGATGCTTTTTATGTACTTGTTGTGAGTGTGTGTGTGTGGATGTGTGTGTATGTGTATCCACCGTATTCTATTTATGTGCATTAACTATGTTAAATCAACATACCATAGTTATTTGGTTGGCTTTTATGCCTTTGTTGATTCTTTATGGCAGCGAATCGTTTACTGCTTTGTGTATGTGAGTGTGTGTATGCGTATGTGCATGTGGGTGTGTGTGTAAGTATGTCTGCGCGTGTTCGGGATTGTGTGAGCTCTCCTGTGACTTGTTTTTACCTTGACAGCGCACCATCAAAGACCCTTAGCCCTCAGCTGGGTTATACCAATTTCTAGTGTCCTTGCTGCCACAACTGAAAATCCATATCGAAATAGAAAGGCGTCAAGCGGTCCACACGCGAGCCAAACTGAAAGCGAAAGTGAAACTTCTGCAACTGCAGCGCAGATAGAAAAACTCATTAAACCCAACTCAGAATTGTACACACAGTATGGCAAAAATTGTAGCATGGCATTTTGGATGGAGCTGACGGAGTGTTCAAGGCGACCTCGAATCAAGCGTGCACAGACCGCAGCCCCATTAAAAACCGACAACAACAACAACACTAGCTGCAACAACAGAAACTTCACAAGCCAAGCGAGTCTCAAGTTCTTCAGTGCCAACAACTAAGTAAAAATCCATTTCGAAAGCACTTTACAACAATGAAAAATTGCAGTTCTTTTAGTTGGATCACCCCAATCACCCCCCATATCCGCATCAGTTGTTGTTATTGCTGTTGTTGTTGTCTTCTAGGCGTTGTCTGGCAAGTCTACTTCGCGGACTGAGCTGCATTTATTTTGCATTTTTTTGGAAGCAACAATTTTTTCGTGCTTTCAAACGGTTTAGCATAAGATTGTCGTGGATATGCAGCGTGGGAAATAACTCAAGAGATCTGCGGGCGCGTAAAGTTCATATAGTCATGAGCGCAGGCATGAGACACACGATTCACGACGTGTGACTTAACCAAGTGCTTTTAAAATAATTGTGAAAAAAGTGAAGGAAATCCTTTAACCCAACTCAATTATTTTGTATTCCTCTACTACTTATATACTGATATTTACTTTTGATTATTCTCTCTTCTTCTGTTGAACAGTTATTTATTTGTTTCTAATATGTCTTTATTTGTATTTCTGTTCATTATATCGACACAAACTTGATAAAGTATCTCTGCTCGTCATCGTTTGCATAAAAGTTACGACTTTTGCATATGCCGCCAGTTAAGTTTAATTATCACTTCTGTTTTACCATAAACATTCATGCTAAACTTGCTGGGCTGCTGTGGATCTTTTATAGTTTTGTTTTTAACTTTTTCTACTACTACTATTTACTGTTTTGCTTCCCAAGCCCGTCAAAATGAATTATTAGCGCGTTGATGGGCATTTGACTTTGTCAAACATAAATACCTCTTACTTTTTTCATATTTCTTATTGCTTATGACATTTCAGTCGCTTAGTTTATCAAGCGATAATGATCGCCGTTGAGAGCCACGTTTGTCAGTGGGGGAAGGGGGAGGAGCTTCATGAGTTTACACCTTAAATTGTTTGCCACTCGGCTTATACTATATGTATTTGTTGTAATTTTTGTGAAGAGACAACGCACTGATGAGGACGGCGACCATCAGCTGTCAGCAGTTCTGTCTGTGTAAATATTTGCCAGCTGCACAACTAAAAAATAAAATTTCCAAAAAAAATAAATACAATATATACAAAATATGTGCATATGTATTTAAAAAGCCTATATACATTTAAAAACAAAAGCTGTCGTAAAAGGTAGTTAGCCTTTGTGGTAAGACTGAGGGACAGACAGGGACGAGTCGCCTCGACCGCCTTAATGAGCCGCCTTTGTGTGGGTGTGTTGTTTGCTGAAGCCGTTAAAAACACATTTCCAGACAGACAGGCAGGAAAGGCATAAGGGAAAAGCGTGTCCTTGTCGGTTAAAATGTCCCTTTCAAAAGTATTTACTAATGACACCATAATTTGGAACCCCCCGCCCCCAAAAATTCCAACTGGTCGGCACTCTGCATAGTTGTTGGACTTCGTTTTTGGGTGTTGAGTAATTTCCTAACGACATTATGTGTTATTAATAAGTGAGTTTTTAAGTAAAAGATTTAAATCTTTCTCTCCACTGTCCACAGCTGCCTGGTGTGGCAACTTTGCCCCCGTCCCCCCTTATCTATATGAGAAACTGTTGCTATGTCGCCTACGCTTACAAAATTTTACACTTTGCTTGCGCGCTGCTTTGCCCGCGGCAAGCGACAAGAAGAACAACACTTACAAAAACTTGTGTAAGGAAAGTAGAGAGAAACTAAAATCTACAATTTATGAAATCTGGCGCAAAAGTTGTCTGAGAGAACGGCACTTGGAGTAGTTCTTTAAAGTTTCAACCTGCTGTTAAAGTAATGGAATGGCCTAGTAAGCAACAAGACACAAAACAAGTTTGCCCAAAATCAGACCGAAATCAGAGCTTAAAAGTCAGAGTTCAAATTAATGCGAAAATGAAAGAGAACATGAGGTAAAATTGTGGGAAAATTAAACTATATTGTTTTTGTGGAAATTAAGTTTCAATATTTGCAATAACTCAACAATAAATTGTACATTTCCTAACTTGCTAATTGCGTGTACAAACGTGTTTAAATCACGCGCCGCCAGCTACGTTGCGTATACGCAATGTGACCCTAATCGATATTAGCAGCATTTGCTATATCCGCCGCACATACCTGCAATGAAACAGAAAAATAAACACGAAAATTAATTAAGCGTTTCGTTCACAAGTGGATGGTGCACAAGAGGGACGGGTGAGCCGACAAATATAGAATGGTGAGGGACGTGGCAGGAAAGTGCGAAAGAGCGACGCACTTTGCTAAATTAACTGGCCGCACGCTTTATGAGAATTCACTCTCGACTCTCTCACTTGCTTTACTTCAGTCCCCTTTGACTCTTGTACGAGCTGTGCCAGTTGCGTCAACCTGCCAACTGCCAAGTGCCAATGGTCAAAACATCAACCTGGCCGACCAAGCTAAGTGCTCGAGATGCGGATACCAATCAAACGATACCCAAATGCAAATTGGCCAACTGCAGCAGCAGCCGCAATTGCAGCAGCACAGCTGCCTTATTTCCAAACTGCAATGAGAACCAAAGCTGACCGTACCGCATTTCCATTTAGCTTGGTTTTGACCGACCTCGTGTCCTCATCAAAGATGCAAAGATGCTGACCGAGATTAGGCCAAGTGTCTAAGCGAGCAAATTGTAATTGATGTACGCAATGAATGTCTCCAACTGATGGGAAGTCCTAGCCTAATATCATCTGCCAGCCTGGGCTGACAGTCAATTTAATTAGTGAGTTTTGCCCCTAAAAGGTTCATCAATTTTGCACAAATTTATGACAAAACAGAAAGAGAAAGGGGGAAAGAAAAGGACTAGGACTCGCTCATACATACTTACTGTAGTTGATGCATATATTTATAAACTTAGGTATTATCGCACTCGTTTTTTTTCTTTCCAACTATAAATAAAATTAAATTCAGCCTCTTTTGATTATTTCTGTACCTGTTTTCGATGCCAAGAGCAAACTTTCTTCTCGTTCTAAAGATCGCGTGCTATATATAAAATTGTCAAGCGTGAAAATATTTGGCTAACCATCTAAGATGCTTGAGAATGACAAATAGAGCTAAACACAAAAGATAGCTGAGTTCACACGTGCCAGATATCTGTGCTAAAGTACACTGTCTTTTCCCAAGAAAATTTCCAAAAGAGCAAGTATTATAGGTATTCCTTATCTCTTAAAAACTTCAACTTATGTATCTACACGTGTTTTCTTTAGCTTTTTATGTCAAGGATTCTTCGAACAAATGAGTTTCGCCACTCCATGTGCTGCTATATTTGGATATTTTATAGCGTTATTAAAGTCTTTACTCGGTTGTAGCTGTTTTATAGCATTACCCTTAAGCTCGTCAGATTTGCCAATCTGCGCTTCTCCGGCGCTGTTGCTCCTGCTGCTATTACCGGTAAAACGTCGCAAGGGACATTTAGCTGATTGAGTTCTCTTCCTCTTTACCATCGCCTTCTGCATCTTCATTTTCTGCTCTTTCTTTCTCGTCTTCGGGCTTGGAATATTTAATTAAAATTGTAATTGATTTTGTATTATGCAAAAAGCAGGCCACAGGCCAGGTCAGACCAAAGCAAAGCAGAGACCAGTGCAGAACAGGGCAAGGTAAGGCAACAAAACGTCGCCAAAAAGTCTGTTTTTAATTTCATGCTGTGTGGCAGGCAGCGGCTGTGTCCCAATGTGCCTCATAATTTTTGTGGGCTGTTGCTGTTGTGGCACAGTTTTCTAATTCGACTGCAGGCAACAAATTTTACGGCAACTCAGGTGAGATTTGTTGCGGCCTCGTTGCGGCTGTGCTGCTAATGGCGACAAGCCCAAAAGACAAACCGACAGACATGCATATCTCTACACACGTAATTGTCTATACAGTATATACAGCTGCACATAAACACACTCTTACATACACACATATAGACGTTACGTCAAAGTCACTTTGCATATTGATAGAATAACTCGCTGTCGCCCAAGGCCCCTGAGGCAAATTCTAAAGCCTGCTAGTCCGATTGATTTTGTCGCCTCGCCTGAAACTCTTTCGCTTTCGTTTTCATACAAAAGTGTAACGTATACGCCCCCTCGTCCTCATCATTCTTAACTCAGCAACCCCTTTGACATTTGCAGCATAGCCGCCGACGCCGTTGTTGGTGAAAATCAATTTTCATGTTGCTGTCAAAAGCAGGCGTAACCCTTTTTTTGTGTCCTTCCTGAACATGTACATAGTTGGTAGGCCAATGGCGGGGAAGCTGGGCAGATACGCACAAAAATAGCAATCCTTTTGCGCTTTTGCAGATTCAGTCAAGTCACGAATTGTGATTTTTCCACTCGAAGCCATTTTAATAATTAATTATGAACGAATTTATGCAGGAATTCTTTTACGATTTCATTGTTAGCAGGCCGAAAATTGCGAGGGAGAAAAGGGAGATCGAAAACGTGATTGAATATCACCGATATTTTTCTCCTATGCGAATAAATAATTAACTTATTAGCTTCCCCTCTCAACAGATTAAGAAATCTTTTTCAAATTAGATTAATAATGAATTCCCCCCTCAGCAATTAATCCATTAAGATACAAATAACTATTTTGTTCAATCGTGCGCTGAGACTATTAAGTCGCCTGACTTCACACGCCCAAAGCAGGCAGAAACAACAACAAACAAAAATATAAACGCAAAAACCAACACAGCTATAACAACAACAACAACAACAATATTGACCTATCAAATGATGCATCAAAAAGCAAACAAAAGGCCAAAAGACAACAACAACAACAACAAGAACGACAAGAAACAAAAGCGAAAATAATAATTAATTTGGCCAACAAAAGTTTGTACAAAAAGTTCAAATAACATGAGCATTATTATCAACAGATTTGCCATTAATGATAAATTGCAAAACACATTTTACTTTGTGTTTTGTTTTAGTTTAAGTATACCAAATAATATACATACTATGCTAGCACCACACACACTTCGCTTTAGTTGAAGGTCGAGTGACTAAATTCGTGGGTGTGTTTCTTCACAAAACATGCCAAAGAGAGCTGATCCTCATCAAATTATCTTAATGAAGGTCTTTTGTCCAAAGCAAACCAAAAAAAACACTGCAAGTGATATATGATACACGAAAAGGTTGGGAATTGTCCTCAAATCGACCGTCCCAGCTTCAGGCAATATTTTACATGATTCAACCTAACCTAAGAAAACTATTAAAACTGATTTGCATAAATAAACTGTAAGACCCAAGATCTTGTGTAGTAAACATATTTTATTGTTGCTCTGATTAGTTTTTACGACTCGCAAAAGCCGGTATAATAAAAACAGCTTCGTAACTTCCGTAACCCCCGGTTTTCAAAGAGTACTCCGCAAAGTTTCTATCTCTCTTTCTGTCTGTCTGTCTCTCTGTTTTACATATTGATTTGTAAATTTTAGCAAATTAATTCTTATAAAGATATTTTATTGGTTCTTATAACGAAAACTCAATTTTACTTGTCGGTCAAGGCTTTGTTTTATTTATATAATACATAGAATACTCTTCGAACATGGCCGAAACTTTCCCAGTTAAGCAACACAATTTTTGTGACCTCTATAAAACTCCCACACTGAGTGCAAACTTTTCGTACAGCAGGAAATGAAAGTCGGTTTCGTACACAATATGCCGACCTGACCAACTGACTGTGTGCAATAATTTATTTAATTCCACAGCATTTCCAGCCATATAAAGACAATGCATGACAAATAAACCAAACCAGTGAAACATTAATTCTTTTTATTCTTCTGTTTCTGTTGTTGTTGCTTTTATATAACTGCGATTCACAAATTTACAGTTGGCTTCCCGCATACAATTTAATAGAGTCATTTCATGAACAGTAATGATATGAAAATTATAAAAACTGATTTCTTTTTTTCATTAACAATATAAAAAGGAAAGCAATGGTTGCCCTGCATGAACCTAATATTCAGTCCAGTACAAATACTATAGATCTTTCAATCATTCAGAGGTTTTAGTGAACTTAACCGCAAGTCAAAAGTTTCAAGATCTCTGACTTTGTTGAATTTGAAATGCACAGAACGGCAACAACAACAACGGGAGCATTTTGTTCGCTCTATTCATTTGGTTTTAATTTTTGCGCTCGTAAATCGAAATGAAAACGAAACGAAATGAGAGCCTAAGAAGAAACCGGTTCAAAGACGCCCCAACCAGCCAACCGGCTAGTCAGGCCCAAGCAGAGTCAGAAGCAGAGACAGAGGAAGGCAGGCAGCGCTGCCAGTCTGGCTGTCTGTCTGTCTGCCAGTCTGACAGTCGGTCCGGCAAATAACATTTAAGTCAAGCAACCCAAACCAAGCCAGAGCCAACTTTACTCGTATAATGCTGAACCAACGACCGGAGATATAGATAAAAATCAACTCCAACGCTCTCTGTGGCAGAGACAACAGCAACAACAACAACGAGAACAACAAACCCAACGGACACGTTTTGTGGCAGCGCGCCACACAGCCGGTAAAAAAAAAGTAGAAGTCGACTAACGAAAAAAAAAGAAAGAAAGAGAATTGAAAAACCTGAAATTGTAACGCAATCAATGCGAAAAACCAGAGGAGCGAGCACAGTGGGCGTGCCACCGCCTAGTGTGCTGAAAATGAAAATCAACACAGTTCCACAAGCAGTCGCCGCAGCTGTTGTTACGCTTCTCACTGCATATTGTTGTTGTTACTGTTTGGATATTACAGTTGTGTTGTTGCCGCATAAGTCCGTACAGACAGTTATAAGTTATATACGAGAATATTCACATGATGATGATGGTGGAGTTTTTTTCGACTTTTCCATCGAAGCCAAACCACACGCAGTTGGCGGATTACATTTTATTCACACTTTCAGCAAAGAAGTGGGCTAGCCTGTTGGGGGTTACTGAGAGATAGATATAAGGAGTCAGCTCACAGCGGTATTGCCACACACTGCTGCTGCAACTGTCGATATGTCGGAAATTGTCAAGCACGCGGCAACATTGGCAGCTGTAGCGTCACGTAATTTCGCATAAAAATGCTTTTTATAGGCATCCCCAACGCAGAAAAAAATAAGCAAATGGACCAAGCCGAAAGGTAAAATGTGTAAAGTAACGAATTTAAAATGCTCTTTACGCACGTACATATTTCTTAAATTGGTTTACGCTGCTTTTGACGCATGGTAATTTTCTTAACTAAGTATTTTTTGTATTGGAATTTGTACTATCTTTAAATCAAATTTCATGAACATGAATATGAAAAAGAACTAGCATGAACAAACACATAATTTATTGCAGATTAGTTGCCATATGCCCCTTTCTTTATAGCTGTGTTTTGGTTCAAGACTTAAACCGATTCGATTAGCATTGTTGAACATACAACCCACACATCGGCATAGTTTTATTTAGCTATGCTCACGGAACTTGCTGTAAGTGTTAACCTTTTGCCATTTACTTTTTGCGAAACTTAAAGGAGAAATACATTCAAGTTTCAAGTTTTTCGGCAAAACCCATGAAAACGTTCGTCTTTTGAGCGTAGTTCAACTTTTCATGGTATACCAATTTCTTTGTTTATAGCCGCAACACGTGTTTTCATTTCGATACACAGAGAGAAGTAGATAGAGAGGGACTCTAGAAAAAGAGGTCGTGGTTGGCAGAGAGAAGGGAAGATCTTTTATGTCTATGTTAATGAAATGATAATGGCCTGAGCGGCTTTGTGAGTGAGCATTTTGTTGGCCAACATCAGCTCTAATTAAAGCCAGTACAGCAAAAGAGGGAACTGACCAACCAACAAAAACAATTGTTAAAGGCGAAGCACTCAGCCAACTCTCTAGGCTCCTATTTGGAGAAGCCATCAAATTTGATGGCCACCAAGTAGACAAAGTAATTGCAAGTGCAAACAGAATTAGGAAAATTTCTATTGTTTGGGAATTGCTATATAAACTAGAATACACAGCGACGAGTAGCAAAAGAGCGCATTATACTTTATTTAAGTTCTATGTGGATCTCTGAATTTTAATTAGGTTCCCCAGATGGGGAAATCAGTTGAAATACATTTGGAATTATTTGATTTGATTTTGTATGAAAAAAGCTTCATTAACATATTTGAGGATCTACAACTTACCGAAAAGTATTTAAATTGTATTTCGTTACTTTCTTTTTCCAGTGTTACTTTTAAATTCCATTGAATTCAATGAAATTGATATGGACTTATATGAAATGTATGCCTATACTCATTTATTGCAATTTTTATTTCAGTGCTTTGTTACATTTCTGAGAACGTTTCTGAAAGCAGTTTAAAACTGCTCGCAATTATAAACAGCTTTTCCGCGAACCAGAGAAAATGGCTCTCTAGATAATTTATATTCGTTAAATTCCAAACTAATTAGCATAAGCTGAGCAACTGAATTCTTTCTACAAATAAGTTTGAAATTGAAAATGTTTATTTGTTATGCTATTGTTTATTTGAGCTTATTTAAATGCAAAGCCCTTAGAACGCAAGCATTTATTTCCCAAAAATATAGAACACTTGAGTTTTTATTTCTTTATTAAATTATTTTACTGTGTATTACTTTACTTTTAATCTCATCACGTCGTTTATTTGCTAAGCCGTAGAGCGGCAAGTTTTTATTCGAATGTTTGGCCCACTAAGCTGGGCATTTAGCTGGGGCTTGCGTGTTTGGTAAACAGCTTACAGAGTATATTGTTAACTGTCCCGTGGTCACATTGCATTTTTCACTTTCACACACGAGTACGCGTGCATCACAAACACACACAGATACACACACGTGCGCATTCACACGAAAAGAGCTGGAAAACTAGTTTGAGCAAAACAATCCTGGACACCCGACAACGAATTGGCGCAGTTGGCAACTGGCAACGGGCAGCTGCTGCTGTTGTTGTTACTGTTACTGTTGTTGGATACACAGCGCAACACACACACACACAACACCACATAACAAAACACTGGGTGCATTTCGATGCTGGAGCAAATTATTTAGCAATTATGTGAAAGTGAAACTTGATGTTGAGGGGCTGCTGCCAGTTACCAGTTGCCAGTTGATGTTGCCTTAGTTGTTGTTGTCGTGCCGATGTTGTTATTGTTTTGGCTTAGTAGTTTAATTGGATGCTACTTAAATTTGCGCCTCTTGCTGTGAGTGAAATTTCCGAGCGTGTCTCATTAGCTATTGGCAAAAATATGTGCATATTTTGCAGTGGGTGGGAGCCAGAGACATTTATCGATGTCCCACTGCTGGTCGGTGGCAACTGCAAGCAGCTGCCACAAATATTTCCGATATTTCATTGCAATCTAAATGAATTGGAGCCGAACTAATTGCATTAAGGTATTGGTGCAACATTTGCTATGGCAGCTCATTCCCATTTATTTGTCCACAAATCGTATTACAACTTGGCTAAATGATTGTGGGGCAAGTGTTTTGATTTATGCCTTAGTTATCAATGACGCCAAACGTATTCATGCATACATATATAATATGTATATATCGTATATATCGCACCCAATGAAGCATTCACATGAATGCGATTTGCAAATACGATTCACACCCTGTCACTCAGTCATTCACTCGGCCTGCATTTTTATTCATACACACAACACACAGCACACAAATCTGAAACCACAAAAGAGACAATCAACCGAGTTCTATTGTCTTGAATCGAAAAACTGGTTTCTACTCTGACTCTGCCTCTTTGTATGCATTTCGTGGTGCTGCTTGCTTTTTGGAGCATAGCGGAGCAGCGGGGAAGGGGCAGAGGTTCCCACCAAAGAGCGGGTGGGGCGCCCCAAAGTGCGGCAACACGCAATATCCGAAATATTATTTGGATTTGATTGAGAGCGAGGCAAGGGAGAGCGAGCAAGGGAATTGAGTCGAGCAATATGGCCAACAATGTTGCATAACGCCTAAGAAGATTTCAATTACGATAAGAAGACTAAGCTCAGCTTTGGCATGACGTAAAGTCTTGACGGTATTTCAGAGAATGATTTTAATTGGAAAATTAACAAACAAGAACGTTATAACAGAAATACTACATAATATTTGCAAATATATCTGAACGTAAGGCTTAATTATAAGAATTATATACAAAACATCTTCAAAGGAAATCAAAAGTGCTTCAAAGAAATCCAACGTTAATTTACCATCAAGAACTCTATGAAACTTCAAGTCTCATCAGGTTGTTTCTTATCGAAATATGCTAATTTATAATTTCGAGTTGATTTACATTCGTTCTACTATTCAGTTCTTTATAAGCTGAATGCTAACGCCCTTCTCCGCGCTTCTCACAACACGACCTTAGACTATATAATTTTAAAATCGCACACATGCAGAAAGGCACACAAACACACTTGTGTGTATACAAGTTCAGGGTCAATTCTGCGATTTACATAAAACCTTCGGAAACCTTCAAATTGACCAACAGCCAAATTAAAAAGAAACCGACAAACGCGCAACGAAAATCGAACCGAAAACGGGGCGAGTTTTCTTCTTTTTTTTCGAATTACGCCGGAAATTCACAAAGGCTACGGTTGCCAGCAGCCGGTTGTCACTTATTTATGCATCCGGTCGGTTGCAGCACACCAAAAAACAAGTAGATAAGCTTCAAGTGCAGACACTTTACCGTAAGATACCCAGTAATTTCACGTGAACTCTACAGCGTTTCATTTGAAATCTACATTGAATATATCTACATTTGCTATTAACAGACATCAAATTGATCTACCTCTTAGAAGTAAACTTGATCAAACAGGGTATGCAAACTGGACAGATACAAAATAAAAGCAAATACTCTCGCTATGTAAATAAAATACAGATAATACAAATGCAGTTAATATGACTGAGCGGCGATTGCGGTTCCGACTTTATCACTTCAACTTTTAAAAGCTTGTTGTATTTTGCTATGCTTTATATGCTTCTATTTCCTTCCCCGGACACCGAATGCGTTCCATTCCGCATACTATATATACTCTCTAGGTGTTCAGTATGTCAAACTTTACGTGTAAACTTAAAACTATTTGCATAGAATTTCTGACATCGTTGAGAACGGGGAAGTTCACTTTGTGTTTGCTCTATGAATAAGTAGATGAATATTTATGTTTGCACTCTGCTCATACGAAGAGCGAGTTGAAAACTCACTGGGAGTAATTAAGCAGCAAAGTGAAAAGTTGAGAACTTTATGCAAAAATAAAGCACAAATGCATAAAACCTTTAAACTTGAAAATAACCAAATAATTTAAGTTTTATACGAATCTAATTAGTAGCTCCCGATTTAAACATCTGAAGAAGCTTAGATGTTCTTCTTCTGAAAGATCATGATCATTTAAGATATCATAAATTCTAATAAGCATTCCAATTACATCTTTATGTACATCTCAAGACGCTAAAACACATTTTTAAAGACAAGCATTAAGTTAATTTGAATGGGAACCGCCAGCAAATTGAAAATTCTTAGAAGTTTTCTTCTCTCGTTGGCGGCCATATTCTAATCCCAGCTACAATCTTAATTGCTCAGGCCCGACGGGCCTTTGAAAAGAGAGCGTAAATTGTGAAAATCTAAGTATCTTTTTTTGTAGTTATTAAAACCGCTAGCCACGCCCCCATGCTTTGCACTCGTAGTCGACAACAAAGGCGGAAAAAGTATCTAGGTAGACGTATACAGCAAATGTATATAGATATAGATAGAGACATTTACCTGGTGTAGAGACCATGCAGCTGTCATGCAAATAGCTTGGCAGGCAGCTGCCACCTGACAGTCGACAGCTAAAGTTTACTTATCCACAAGATACATTTCTATAGATACAATTTATTTAGCATATCATATTAGTTGGCAACTTCTTGTGGTACCCCCCCTCACACTCTTCATCCCTTCCTTCCTCCTAATGCATTTGTCTGGCTTTGGTTTTGGTTTTGACGTTGGCTTTGGCATTGCATGTTTTTAGAATTTTACGGTTGTTTAGATACTCAATTTGTGTATAATGCAATGCAAAATCGTGGGGCTTCTTCTGCCTACAATATGCCTCGACGACTGGCGACATTGTGGCGACTTCTCCCCAAGTTCGTGATACTTGATTACAACTTATCTTTGAAATGAGATATAAGAAATGAGAAATGTGCAAGTTCTTTACAGAACAAGAAGAACTTCCTTTCTTGCATTTGACATGCCACACAACCAGCCAATCAGCGCAAGCTGTTTCTCGGGCTCTGTGTGCCCCACAAAATAACAACAGAAGTCAATTTTCGTAGTCGCTTTCTGCCAATACTAGATAGATAATTTTGTTGTTATCTAGCTGGGTCCCGTTGTGCTGCCGTCAGCCAAGTGGAGGACAACTGTTCTTCAAGTACTTGGATTCTCAATGTGTGTGTATGTGGCCTGGTGGATATCACGCAAGATATGTATCTGACAAATTGTGCTCAATATTCTAGGTGACTTGAATGTGATAAAGTTAACTAACGAGCGGAAACTGAAGAGTATTTGAGAGAAGGGATAAGTAATTTAAGACGATTATGAATGAATAGTTAAACATAAACAGCTGAACAATCAGTGGAAAGTTCCTTCTGCATACAATGTTAAATCTTCATTCCACATTACACAATATGAACAATAATTCCCTTGTAACATAATTTCCCTCAAAATCAGATTGCATTTGGTATTTTCGATCAGCACAAATCAAATTTGTCAATTAAACTGCAAATGGGTAAACATTTGAGAAATTACCATCAAAATAATTGCATCTGCGAGACTATGTATCAGTCGGCTGGCATCAAAAGACATCAAGCTGGGCGCAGCAGCCTTCAAGCGAGATACATTTTTAGATACAACCTCACATACACATACACACACACCTAGACAAAAACTATTTACGCTTATGACAAAATTAAATGCCATAAAATTTTGTTGTTGGCAAACATTTTGCACAACTTTTAGCACTAACCCAAGCCAAAAAAAAAGATCCCAAATGGCGTAGGTGACAAATCGCAAAGGAAAAAAGAAAAATGTCGAATATAAAATTAAACCCAAAGCGCATTTTAGTATTATTAAAATGCGCCATAAAATAAAGTGCACAAGTTAATAAATTGGAAGACGACGAAGAACGATTTCAGCTACTTTAGAATCGTTTGCCCCACCAACCCAACCAAGTCTCAACTCATGTTGCGAGACATTTTATACGATTATTGCGGTTGTAATTGTTGCTAGGAAACCGGTCTGGGAGAAAATTGAGATATTTAACGCGTAATTATCAGTTCTTATATACAAAGGCCCATATCATATACATGATGCATAACGTACAAAGCGGTTTTTATATAAGCTGCAGAATGGGGTCAAAGTATTGCATATGCCAGACAAGACACACACAAATAGATACAGTGAGACAGAGAGAGAGAGAGAGAGAGAGAAGCCAAACAACAAATGCCAATCAATTGATTTCATTGTCTTCAATTTATAACCTATCGATAATATAAATTCCTGACAGTTGCTCCTCAAAGCAGTCACAGTACTTCGAGAGCAGCTTATGATAAATAGTCGTGTGTATGTGTATGTAAGTGTCTGTGTGCTCTGCTGTAACTATTGGATACACAATAGACGAATATCCATGAGTAGATATATCAAAGTTGGCAGGCATACATATACATATATGTCATATACTACTGTGTGTATATATGTCATATACTACTGTGTGTATGTATGTAATATACTACTGTGTGTATGTATGTCATATATACTCTGCTTTGCACTTGACATTAATTAAATGGAATTGTTTTGTCACAGTTCCGTTTGCATGTTGCACACAATGTCGATAGTTGTGGGTTCGCTACAAATATTCTTGATGCTCAGAAGGGAGTGCACATATTTATAATGCATTCGAAGACTCGTTTACATTTACATGGAAATATATTGTTATTCCAGAATTGAAAACTAATAAAGAGCGATACACTAACCATACGATAACACTAACCATAACGATACCGTTAACCAAGAGTTGCATAGGTGGCGTGTGAACGCGCCCAGAAGGCTAACAACAAAGTTTGCTATCATTAAGTGCGAGTTGGGGGAGGTAAAACTTTATAGGGGCGCAGCGCTCTTATAACTAATTTCAAATAATTGCCGCAGATTACGCTATTATGCCGCACTTCTTACCAACTCAGTCAGCTGGGAAAGCAGTAAGTTTACAAAAGAAAGCACGCCCCCACAACAGGGCGCCAATCTGTACCGACCGGGGCCAGTTGCGGCGGCGAGTACTCCATGGAGCTGCTGGTCGCACTTTAATTGGCATATCAGAGCATGGCAGCAACAATTTTTCTTGTCTCCCCCACCGTCGTTTTCTTCGCCTGTTTTTTATTAGTTTGCTAGGCCAACAAGCCGCAATACCAACACATTATACACACAAGCACGAAAATTTACAACAATTGTAGTTGAGAGGTTAATGAACTAAATGCGCAATGGGCCAAACTTATTTACTCCGCGAACTACAAAAGTTGAGACCCCAAAGAGAGAGAGAGAGAGAGAGAGAAATAGATAGAGAGAGAGGGAGACAGAGAAAAAAGCAACCAGCTACATTTAATGAGACGCTCATTACTCACCCGTTTCTCGAGAGGATTCGGGGCAGTAGTCGTCGTCTGCTGCTGCTACGAATGGCTTCATTTGATGGCTTTGTGTGGGCCTCAATACCATTTTCAATTGATCGCATTAAGGTTCGCGTCTCACTTTTTCTAGATTTCTAATTGCCGACCATCATCATCAATCAATTGAATAAATATACTCGAATGTCTGGGGCAGATTCTATCTACCCTTTCCAAAAGCTACAACTTTTTTCATCGTTTTTTCTTGCACCTACATTTTTTTGCACTGGCAAATTGATTTTGATTAATTTACACATGTTTTTCTGGCTTAGCAAAGCATAGTCCATAAATATAAAAATAATTTTCTTATACATCGAAATTCTTGCTTAAATTTGTTTTGGCACATAAAAGATATCTTTGCTAATATTGCTCAAAACATTTAACAAAATTGACAACGACATGCGGCCCAAAAACTACGATGAGACGATATGTCCCAGTTTAAGTACCCGCAAGTGTTGGGCTAAAATATCATTGCTTGGCTACAGCCCAATGGAAATTGTGTGTATACGATATAATGCACTTGGAATACATAAAATAAACTCTTGAAACTATCGAAAAGATAGTTTACTTTGTCATTCTCAATACTTTAACGTACTGTCTAAATGTTCCTGCAGTCGTTGTCACATCACACATTATAAAAACAAAAATTCTTTCTATATTTTGTTCGTAATTCAAAGATATTTTGCTATAGTGTAAAATGTTGCACTGCATCGAATGGACTTGTAATTGCTTTTTAATTTCTTTTTCATATTTATTGAGTTTCGTCGTTTTGACGA
Source organism: Zaprionus capensis (assembly GCA_018903675.1). Lineage (NCBI taxonomy): Eukaryota > Metazoa > Arthropoda > Insecta > Diptera > Drosophilidae > Zaprionus > Zaprionus capensis. Next base: position 8,122,699 of record JAEIFN010000011.1, read on the forward strand.
TAAAAATCTTGAGAAATTTTCATGCTTGGCGAATTTGCACATTTCCGTTAGCATTTTGCACCGTTTTTTTTGCTTTTTGCGTTTCTTGGTTCATTTTCTGCATTCGGTTTGAGTGCGTAAATCAAACGGGCGTCTGCAGTATTCAATTCATTTGGCAAATAAAAAAGAAAGAACATTTTTTTATATACGCATAAATTCATATATATTTCAGAGCAGAGACAGTATGATATGGTATGGTATGTACATATATAGCGAGTCTGTCTGCATATAAGCAGCGAGAATACTTGAGCAGCTTTACAAAGTGCTGCATTGAACTGTTGAATTTACATATGGACTTTCAAGCACAGCTCGGTGGCGTGGAAATTCCCACCACCCCTCTCCTCTGTCATACAGTGACGACTTGCATATCATGCGAAGCGAGGGGCAAAAGAAAAGTGCGACATAAATAAACAAAGTAAACAAACAATGCACGATGAAGAACCCAATAATAATATTTGGCAAGCGCAAGACCCCGACCCAAGTCTGTCCCATGAAATCAAATTGGGTAAACAAACAGGGGGAAAAAATAACAAAATTTCTGCATATTTGAATTTAGTATCAAAAGAATTTAACTGCAAAATTGCCATTCTAAAATCAAATACGCTTTAATTAACTGAGTAATACGATGAGACGTTAGTTTTACAACCTGAATAATTATATTTTTGTAGGTATGTATATTCCGTACTAATTAGAGTAGAACATATCGTTATTGATCAATATCGAATTACACTTAAAGCCGTGGTATCTCTTCGCAGCATATACCTTAGCTAATGCCGCGTTTTCATTAGCATTCAACACACGTTACGATAAAAAGTAAATATGTAGTTCAGGCTGTGTCGCATCGAATCGAATCGAATCACATGCAACTCATTAGGCCCAACTCTGATAACGGGGGGTCGCATTGGCATTGGTTGTTGAGTGCTAACATTTTATCATCTGTTAAGCTTTAACATTAATTTCGAGCGAAGCTTTCGAAAATAGTTTTCGGAAATGTGTATACACTGCCATACTGCCTGCCATTTAATGCACTTTTTCTGTATGCTTTCCCACTACTTCTCTATACCTCTCTCTTTCTTCCTCTCGGTCTTTCCACTATTTCTATTGTTGCCTCAAGTGGAGCTCAACTTTGGTTGGCATTTCAGTTAAATTGCACAACATACGCAACGCGAGCAGAGCCAACACTGCCATCAGTATTCGCCCTAACCCCGCTCCCATCTCTGCCACCCACTTCAGTTTGACTGTTGCATTTGGTGCAAATAATTGAAATACGCCCACGCGATGACGTCGACAGCTCCATATGCTGCTTTGACAGTAGCCGGCGGCAGCGGCATTCCACCAAAGCGAGGCGAAAGGAAACTTTTGCGATTTTATCTAAAAAATGTGACTGCATATATTGACTGAAAACACACACTCTCGTTCAATATCATCATGCGAGTGTGTTTGTGCATCTTGCGTGTGTGTGTGTGTGGCCCCACCAACCCAAAGACAAACTCAGACAATTGAAAATGTAACTCAACAAAAATCACGACAAATCCCCCTTCCCCTTTCCTCTCCCACACACAGTCCAAATATGGAACATTGGAGAGAGGCAGATATGGGTTGCATACGAGACCAGAGAAATGGGAATAGGTTAAAAACTAAAAACTTTCGTATCTCACACTCAGCAATGACTCAGTTCTGGTCAAGTACTTGAGGCACGTAACAATCGGTTCAGAATTGAACGCATGTTCTCACATACACAAACAGAACAGAATACATACAATACATGCTCATTTATGTTGGTTTATATGTATGTATATCAGTACATTGACACAAAAGTCAAGGAACTTTTAAGCTGCTTTTTGTTGAGACAACTTTTACCAGAGAAAAATACTGCATGTCATGCCATATGAAAGATGAGTGACCATAAAAAAAACCAGGCGGAAAAATCTGACCATTTTGTGGCTGTTCAATTAGTTGCGGCTTTTTAAAAATGCGACCAAAAGAGAACACACAATTGTGCAAAGAATAACATTTAACTAGAATGCGAAGTGACGATCGCAACAGAGAAATTTTAAAAAATAAAAAGTATAAGGCAAAATGTATTGGAATATTATAAAAATATTGTATGTTTTCCAATCCTAAAATACAACTGGTTATTTTAGCAGCATTTAAGAAGTTTATAGAAGTAACAACATAGAAAAAACTATATAATAATAAGAATTTTAATTGAAAGCAATATATTTTCTATGTAGCAAGTTTCTTTATAACTCTATTCAAAAAGGACTTAATGAATTTAATATTCGTTTCTTTGTAAATCTTAAAAACAAAGCTAAGCCCCAAATCGGCAAAAAAGAAAAAAAAATCCAATAGCTCAATGACACCTTGAAAATCTAAGCAAACAAACTCACTCGTACAGTAAAAAATCCAAAATCCAAAAATAACACAATGAGAATTGCAAAGTTCCTTGGTAGAAAATAGGCTTTCAAAAACACACAACTGCTTGTACACACACAAACACACACACGCAAACATACAATAAGTGTATATTAATGCGTGTAGCTGTATGAGTTTGTAAATACTTACAAGTAGCTGTCCCCGCATGGCACTAGCTACCTTCCATAAGCTTTACGCTCCCCCGAGCTGTCACTCAAAACGCCTCCAAGCGTACAAAATCCACCCAAAGCAAACGCACACACACATATACACAGGGTGAGAGAAAGAGACATACACAATGCCGCCTTATGAATAATCACCTGGCATTTCAATGTAAATCTGACAATCTTGCCAAAAGTGCGGGTATCAGACACACAGCGTGTCTGCTGAGAAAGAAATTCGAAATGTGCAAAAACTTATAGGTAGTAGCTTAATTACGACAAGTTCCGTGAAAGAGAGCGATATGGAGAGATCGCAGGCACAGCGTGGGCCAAAAGAAGTTGTGCCCCTTTTCCTCCTCCGTACCGTCTGTCTCACCGATTTTCCCCTTCGACACTTGACGAATTTGTATTTGAAATTCAAAATTCTATGCTGCTGCTTTTGTTGTTTTCGTTGTATGCGGCACTTTTGAGCTTGTCAACTGTTTTTGGCCGACGGCGGCACTTTTGGCTTCGACGACAAGAGCACCTGGCAAAAATTTGGCTAATTATACCAAGCAAATTTGGCATCAAATTGTAAAAGATAAATATTTTACAGATTCTCGAGAGAATTTCAATAAACTACATAGGTAGCGTATAATATATGAGTATTAGACAGATTCTCCAGTCAGGTCTGAAGACGAGAACGTCAAAGCGCGTGCGTTAATTTGTAATCGCATTGCACACAATCAACTATAAATTGTGTAAGAGAATTGGGAGGGAGAAGGGAATTTGCGGTGAGGTACCTTGATTAATATGCGTGCTTGCAATATATTATTATTGTTATTGTCGTTGTCGTTGTCGCTGCGCGCGTATCTATTCCCCACGATTACATATTAAACATTTAAGCGAATGAATTTGTCTAGTCGGATGTTAATTAATGCGGAAGTCTGATTTGATTTGTGACACTCCCAGAACGCATGTGATTGAAACTCTAATTATTTTCAAACCCGCGATTGATGAAATTTTCCTTCCTTTATTTTCTCTATAAGCATAGCTTTGTAATAATCTGTTTATTGAAGTCATATTCATTTCTTTCCTTTTGCAACTTAGTATACATTAAAATATTTCCCAGGTTTCTTTTCTCCAACTAAAAGTTGTTTATCTTTTATAAAGAAATTGTGGAATTTCTCCTAAATTAATTAGTAAAATGTACTTCTACTTAACCCATTTTGAAACAGTTCATAGGAATCGTCAAGTTACTGTCATAAAGCTTTCCCGTATTATTTTCACGAACTAACAACAATTTATTTTTAGCAGAGACTTTTCAAAGTTATTTTTCTTATTTTAATGAGAATTATCATCACGACACTTGCTGAAATACAAACTAAACCGTCAAAATAACAACGGCAGAAGTGTATTTTGTTAGGGCCCCCAAAAATAAAAGCGACCCCGACAATCCCCCGGAAAAACACCCTCGACAGACGCCGAACATAGACAAAGCGCTGATTGGATTTAAAGTGACAGTAATAAATGACAAGAAAGGCGCGTTTCATTTATAAATACAAAGCATACGCAATACGCAATTCTTCTGTACACTTTCTCATATTGTAGATTACTGAACTTGCACTAGAAACGGGCGAAACGGAACCGACCTAAAACCGATGAGAACCGAGAAAATGATTTCCAACAAGCGACTTGCTAAGTAAACAGACTTCTTCGACATCGACATTCACATCCACATCGATACGGCGGCATGAGCATCGTCGCCACATTTCGGCGCTGACACTGACAAGTCAAACAAATTGCAGGGACGGCACGGCGGGTGTACCATTCATCGTTCTGAGTTTTTGTTTTTTTTTTGTTGTCCATTTTTGTTTCATTATTTTTTGTTGTTATTTTGCTTACGCTGCGCGCAAATATACTTTTTTGTTTATGTTTTTTTTCTGAGATATTTTCTCATTTTCTTGGTTATGTCAGTGTCAGTGTTATGCAGTGGTCGCTGTAATATGAATACAGACAATGTACACAGCAAAAAAGATTTTCTTTGTTGAAAATATTTAACTTTTCGATAAAGAAACAAATGCATTAAGAAATGCTCTTTAATAAATGTAATGTAAAAGTAAATAAAAGTACAAGATTGGATAATCCTATTAAATCATAGAATATTTGAGGTCTAATGGAGGCTAGTACTAATTATAAATTTATAATATAGTAATACAATTCCATTCCGAACTTATCAACTCTTGCCCACTGTGCAGGTATTTCTCGATGCGTTTTTGGCTTACACACAATATTCTTCTTGAGGCTGCATTTCTCTGTCTCTGGGGGCTAAGTACTAAATTGTGCCATAGCGACAGAAATTTCATTCGTAATTAGCATAATTCTTCTCTTAATTATTTATCTCAGACACACACAATCGGGCAACAACAACAGTGCACATGTGATTTTTAACGAAACTATCGAAATGGATCTATGGTTCGTTTTCGTTTGTGTTTTAAGCTGCACGATATTAAAGTTGCAAAATAATTTAATATATTATAGACTAATTGACAAACAAATAAACAAATGAAACTTAAAGCTTAATTGCCTGGCGCCAGACGGTCATTATATACATTCACACCAACACATACCGATACAGATAGAGTTACTCATATGTAAGCATACATATAAAGCTAAATCAAGCTGAAAAGAGATAAATTTAAGCGTCAGCTTCAATTTGACCAAATCCACGTTTTGTTTACTCTCACTTTGACCCAAATGTCCATTATTAAGGCCACTTGAATCAAGTGCAAGGCATTAATAATCCAGGGAAATCCGCTTAAGACCGTTTACCAAACTGGTTAGTACGATTCAACGTGCACACAGTGGGACAAAAATTAACATAACGGAGGAGCGTAAAAACAAAAATTATTTTTTAGAAGATGTTGCCTGCACGTAATTTTAGTGAATCATACTCATTAGTTAATCAGTTTACGGTTAAATTTCAGAACTATTTACAATATACAAATTTTAAATTGTTATCAGCAGGAAACCCCAGAAGAAAAGAATCCCCAATAATCATTAATATAGCAATTCCCCAGAATTCCTAAATACATTTTAAATATCTCATTAGATGACGCTGAACTCGAGCATTAATCATTTACGGGCCCTTATAACAAGCACTGCGTGACAATGTTCCCCGAAGAACATTAAAACGATAACTTAGGATGGAAATTTAAGGCTCCAGCAAAGAAAAAAAGTCAACGCTATAACAAATGAATGCAATTTGCAGAGGCAAGCTATAAAAATTATAGGATAATATTGGGTACGCTGTGAACTGCTCTTATTCTGTTCTTATTCTTGGACTTGTTTCGCGCTCTGAGTGCCTGATGAAAAATTTAAACCAAGCAAAACAATTTTCATAAATATGCGGAGAGGGAGGAGAGGCGTAGAGGGATAAGAGAGTAGGTGAAGTGGTGCGGTAAACGCGCGATGGCAAACCACAAAGCGCATTAACGCTTAAATGGCCTTGAGACCAGGCGCAACAACAACAACGGCAACTTAAAACACAGCAACAGTAGAGTCTTCACTATGTTGCTGTTGTTGCTTGGCTCTTTCTTGGATTTTTTTATACTTTACAATAGTCTCGGGGTATTTTTGGGGGCACAGTTCTTACCTTAAATTTGGCACAGCTGCGGCAGCAGCGGCCGCCGCTTGCAGAGGCGGCGGCACGTTGTAGGGGAACGGCAACTTTGCCGCAACCGCCGGATTCTCGAATAGCATACTGTTGCCGTTCGCTGGATTGCTGGATCTGCTAACGGAATTGATGCTGTTCCCGGTGTTGGCGGAGTGGATGTTGTAGCTGATGTTGTAGTAAATTTTGCCGGCTGTTTATACACTTCCCGTTCGCAGATCAAAATTTTACAAGGGTATTTGATTTCTTTTTTTTCGGTATTCGCTGTTTTAATTTCACTTTTATACGAGCACAAGTTTTCGGTTTAGGTATTGTACATTTTTATTATAATTCCTCAAAATCAAATTTTATCTCTCTGTGATAATAAATTATAATAAAATAATTAATAAATTTTCAAAACTCTTTTATTTTTCTTTGTTATCAATCTGAATTAACCATTTCTTTTGTTTCTTCTGAAAAGCACATGTTTCTTATTCCCTTTGAGGTCGAGTTAATCACACACTCTTCTCGAGTTCCTTCTTTTGCGGTCTCTTTATTTTATTTCACTTCTTAATTTTATCTCGTTCGCTAGTAAAAATATTCTTGCTCTTCTCTCTCTCTATCTCTTTCTCGACGACTTTGACTTGTTAGCGAGCATCATCAACTAGTTTTGTTTCAATTTCTTAGCTTCCTCATCTTGCGTTTGCTTCTGTTTTATTTTGCTTTTCGCTTTTTTCTGCCTATGCTTTTACTTTCGTTCCTCAGTTGGGGAGTTTGTTGCTATAGCTTCTGCTTCTGACTCTGACGTTTGTCTCGCTTGACATTGCCGGCTTTTTGACGCACGCAGCGGCGAATTGGTTTCGTCTGTGTATGTCTGTTTGGATGTGTGAGTGAGTGTTTTGCACTGAAACTGTGATAAAAAGTTGCTCTTGTATGCGGCGTGCGGCTGCTACGTTATGATAAAATACACATATAAACAGAAAGCACACACACATACACACATGGAACAGTGGAACATACATATGTATGCATGTATTTACGTTAATTAAAATCTCATACCGCATGCGTGCAAGATTTTTTGCCTAAGCTATTTCTGTATTTAGTTATTATTCTTAATAGGGGCTGGTTATGCCACATTTTCATAATTCAAATCGATTTGTGTGCATAAAAACACAATAGACACACACACACAAGAGCACGCATATACACGTGCGCAGAGCCACCAAAAAGCACAAGACGGACAGAAATATTTTTGCGACGTCATTGAATTCGCCGCATACAATTGTGAAAGTGTGTGTATGTGTACTCGTGATGCCTTTTGCTAAACTACCCGAAAAGCAATTTACGCGTCCCAACTCAGTCACATGTACACACACACAAACACATGCACACGCATTCGTACATATATTGAAGTCACTTACACGCACACACTCAAACAAAGCTTCGACTCAAGAAACGACGCGTGACGCGAATCTGCCGATATGACGAGAGTGTTTGCAAAAAGGTCAAAACACAGAGATGTCCGCACAGCGCAAGGAACTTTTGTCAACTGAAATCACAGGAGCGGTTCGGCCACGAGCAAAGCGGCGCACGAAAATGAGAGAGCAGCCGACTGCAAGTTCGCCGAAGAGTCGAACATTCGCTCTCTCGCGCGCGCTCTCTCTTTCTCTCTCAATCTCCCTAGAACGTGTGTGTGTGTGTGTGAGTGTGCATGCCAGGACAAGCGCGTGGAGCGCAGAGAGCAAGCATAAACATGTTCGGTGCTTGGCCCCAGCGAGTTGAATATCTCAGACGGCTGCTGTATGTGCAACATGCGGCCATGTGCAACATGAGTCAATGACGAAGACGCCGATGCTGCCGTCATCCCCTCCCCCTCTGCACACTCCTTCTCTCTTCTCTACAGTCTCCACAAACAAGCAACGTCCATAATCATTTCCGACGTGTGCAGTTGCAACAACAAACAATAGGCCTGCGGACAAGCGGGCAAACCCAACATTGAGCGCAGCTCGAACGGGTAAACGGCTAAACGGGTGAAGGGGTGTGACCGCCCGCGTCTTTTATATCGCTTTGTTCTCGTATTTAGCTTTCTTTGTTTTTCTCGTATTTCTTCTTCTGGCGCTATTTAAAGCTCAACTCTGCTCGGCTTCAATCTCAGCTCAGTTGTCGCAAGTAGCAACAACAACAAAAATTGTTTAATTTATTAATGCGTTTCAGGCTCTCATCTGTCTGTCTCACTCTCTCACGCATTGCTTCTCTTTGAAGCAGTTCTGCCAATTTCGCTTTTTCCCCGTCAAATCTTAGAGTTTTTCCATGCGATTGCTGTATAAGCTTGAAATTTGCAGGGAACGGAAATTCTGGATTCTTTAAAAATAAAGTATATAAGTTCCAAGCATTTTTTTTATATTTTTTATCGCATTGCGCTTTTTAAAGTTTTGGTTATGTTTCAAAACACAGCTATTTTTGTTTTTTAAAGCCAACACTGCTCTTAAAACATTGCTATCTCCTCTGATTTATTTGAATTTGCAAATTAAATTTATTTTAAGTACGTAGCAAAAGCAACTAAAAAAGTGTGCGCTTAACTTTATATCTGTAATTACTTTTTGTTTCTCTTATTTGCATATTTAATTTAGTTTTTGCATTTAAACTTTAAATTTAGGAAAAAGTTAAGTCAATCACTCAAAAACTTTGAGAAAGCTTTGCATAATCTTGAACTGAAGCAGAACATAGCAATATACAGAATGTTCTCCAGGAAATTATGAAATTTTTTTGTTATGCCCCTCTCCATTCCGAAATATCCAATTACAAGAAAAACACACTTAGTTTCCTAGAACTCAAGTGTTTTCGTTCCCGACTTATAACTGATATGTATGTATGTATGTATGCATGATTGTTTCTTATCGCAAAGCATAGGGAACGCCAAAATGAAGTTCACAAAAGAGTGCGATAAAAGCGGAACGAGAAGTTTGCGGTTTGACTTCTAATGTTTTCAATGTCTAATTGCTTGTTTTATGCTTAATTTATTAATCAATTCAGATGCAAAAGGTTTAAGTGATGAAATTTTGCATTCGCTGAGCTTTGTTCATTAAGCCGAGCGTATAATTAGTTAATAAACCAAGTAAACTGTTTTCATATTTAATAATAATTACATATTTTATTAATAAAGAGCGGTTTTTTTTTTTTTTTTGATTTTGTTTAGTTTTTAATAGCTTTGTGAGTCATAGAAAAAAGTTTTATAATATATTATAATCCATAGAAAGACTTGTTTTTTTTGTTGTTTATAAAGTTGCATGCACCAATAAGGGTCGTTGTTGTTTTGCCTGTTGCAATTTAACACGTAATTTAATTTCGAACTGCCATCGCGCTCATGCAATATGCAAAACGTTATCGCGCTTTAATTAAAATTATTATTTTTTCCGCGATTTACAATAAGAAACTCAATATGGATATGTATGGGGTTTGTTTCTGCTCAATTGCACTTTATACTTGAAACAATACTCAAACAATGAGTAGTTTGAGGGATTTACTTGAATCTTTCGCCGAATATGCAAACAAAATAGAACCTTGTTTGCTTTTAATTTGCCGCCTTTGAGCCTATAACGGCCGACGAATATAGCTTTTTTTTGTGCCTGTGGGGACCACAAAAGAAACGACAACGACGACGCGGACAACTACAACGACGACGACGACGTTGAGTGTGCACAGTAACAACAATTGAAAGCGACGAAGACGAAGACGAATGAGACGGCGATCACGACGACGATGACGTACAAAGAATTCCGTACGCTGAACTTGACGTTGTAACGGTCGCAACCAAACTGACGACGCACGACGCCACAAAAAGCATGGCATTCAATTCGCCTCGTCAAGCATTCAATTCGCCTCGAGCAAGTTTTTTCTTGCTGCGGCGACAGCATAAAAACCAAAACAAGTGGAGAGAAATATAGAGCGGAGTGACGGCTGAACGTGCGAGCGAGTGAGAGTGATTCTATGTTTGGATGTGTGAGCCGCTTTGGGATCACCGACGCCAAACACGACTCAGCGACTGCTCACATGTTCTCAGCTGCTGCTCTCCGACACCAACCACCCACAACAAACGGGCGAACAAACATTTGATACTCTCTGCTCTCTCTCAGTGTGCGCCGCTGCTGAGCGACGTTTGTTTTGCTTTGTTGTTTACGGCGAATTCGCTCAAACAACGCCAATTGGATAAAACAGTATGAGATGGCGCATACAATTGTTGGGTTGTTTCTATTGCCGTCGCATTTGCACTTGTTGGCACTGTAATTCGCACATTTTCATACTTCCGTTCTTTGGGATTTTTTTGTTCCTAGTGTGGTGTGGATAAAAATGAGCATCGTCGCTGAGAGCAAAGATAATTCAACCAAGGCTTATCAGCGTATAAGACGCAGACGATTATTATAAGATGAGGGAAATATTTACATTTGAATTGGGGATATTTTAGTAACGTTCACAGAAAATATTAAAAAAAATCCAGCAAATTTAAGTTTCATTTGAAATTCCTTATAATTATATCTTGCTAAGAATTAATATTGTATATATATTAATATATTATATATATTATATAATTAATATATATACATATATAATTTTAAATTAATTTACTACTACTACTTTAATTTATTGTCAGACAGATATTTATTTCATAAATATTAGCCGCACCCAAAAAAAAAAACAAATATTGAATAATTGGCAAAAATCAAAGAAATATTGCAGACTGGGTTTGGCATATTACAACGCCCAACATCAAAGAAGTTTCAAACGCCCCGCTTTTTTTTAAATATCTTGTCTTTTTTTGCATGTACTCTTTGTTTTTGTTTTTCGATTTAGTTGTTTTGTATTTTCTTTTTATAAAAACGCGCAACAAGCTTTGCCCAACGAGTTCTGCAGCAGCAGCAAAAGCAGCTGACGGCTAAAGAGTTTTCGCTGTCTCTGTCTATCCCATCTTATCTCTCTGTCGCTCTTCTAAGGCATGCAGAGGATAAACTGAAAACGGAACATAAGAAACTTGTTTGCAGCGCCCGAGGCAACCAAAAAAAAGACCTCACCAAAAATACAAGAATCTCAGCGGAACAGCAAAAACAAATGCACAAGTTACAGTTGGCAGCAAAGTGCGACGGTGATGGCAACAGCGACGCTGGCTGAGGCAGACAGGTCAAAGGAGCAGACGAGACACGCCTCTGCCTTTGCCGCTGCCTGTCTGCCCTCCCTGCCTGTCTCCCCACACCCACAAAAGGAAGCTATAAATTTGCGACGCCGTCTTCGATTAGCTTGTAGTATGTTTGTGTGTGTGTGTGGAATGGGAAAATGTGGAACGTGGAACGTGCAAACTCGGGTATGGGAAACGAAATGGGAATGGGTGTGCTCCTCTTTTCCCTCTCTCTTCCACACTGCCTCAGCAGGTAAATGGAAACACTCGACACAAATTATTAAGGAAAAGCGCAGCTAGCATAAAATCAGCCAACAAATTGGGTCATAAAAGTAATTAGTAAAATCTGCCCGTAACATATAGACTCTTTGTTGTTGTTGTCGTTGTTCTTGTCGCGATTGGTTTGGACGTCTTTTAATTGGCGGCACAAGAAGAGCTTGTAAGGTGCGCGCTGTGGGCAAAGTGATTTAAGGGTCCTTTTCTTTCATTGCACAGAAACAATAGAGGAAAATGAAGGAGGAGGTTAGCCAGGGGCACACAGGTCAGATGGGGACGGGGCAGATGCCACCAGAGAACCTTCAACGTTAACCAGGCAAAGTTCCGGCTGTTAGTCTATTAATTAGGCAGCCATAAACCCCCGAATCAACTTTCCTAATGACCTAAACCAGGGATGGGATGTGAAATTGTGCGGGATTACGAAAATGATATATGTATGTATATAGGGGCAGGCTTAAAAACAAATAAATATTTCTTATATTTTAGGATATACTGAATTGATTTTTATAGGAATTTGTCACAGAAAGGGATTTTTAGAATATTTAATTAAATTGGATGTGTGTCGCCATTTTGTTTTACTACATTTTTATATGCAGATTTGTTTCCTGGTTTTCATTGTTATCCCGTTGGCATGTCAGCGTCATCGTCCTGCCCTGGCGAATAACAATTAGCCAGCTTAGGCTGCGGTTTCGACTGCAACAGTAACAGCAGCTGCAACTGCAATTGCCATGAGGTATCCCGATGTCAACCAGAGACAAGCGAGAGTACAGAGCAGACAGCAGAAAGGAGATATGACACATCAGATATCAGATATCAGGCACATCTGTTGCAAGCAACAACTGCACCCGCTGCAAAAGCTCTCTGACCTGACAGGCACAAGCTCACGCTGTCTGGTTAATGGGTGGATAACAAGGGGAGATGGCATAGCAGATGGCATATAGAGTATATGGATAGGAATTTATAGCCAGGAATTATCATACGCTTAAGTACTTGTGTTTGTGTCGGCTTTATAATCGAGCTAGTTTTAATTTATGTAAATTGGGGTGTGAATTGAGAACGTATTGGTCAAGTTGGTAAGAATATAATAGTATTGTTAAAAATAATTTGAACAGAATATATACAGAGAAAATCTGTGATTTAACAATTTATAATAATTAAATTAATTAACAAATTAATTAAACATTTTTTTAAGAGATTATAATATTCTTGTATACATCTTAATAAAATATATATTATTTATACACATATACTTTCAGGATGAGAAAATTTGTTTTAAGTGGGAATAACCAATGTCGTTTCTATTTTATTCATATGACTGTATAACTATTTAGTTGACGACCCTATAAGCTTTTAATTTGTAAAGAAAAAGATCAATACGAGTTTAATTTAATTCTTAATTAGTTAAAGAATGTACTCAAAGTCGGTATCAGGGTTTGCCAGCTACCTCTCACAAAAGTAAGATATATTAGGATGAAATAAACGGAAAAACGGATAGACAAGAGTCAAAAAGACAAAAAATAGGACAAGAGGTTTTTGATTTAAAAAAAAATGATAAAATAATATGCTTTTCTAAAATGATGTAATTTTTTCATGGCCTATCAATAAGTTTATAATGGTTTTTTATACGTTCAAAATGTTCTTAATCGAAAAATGGCAATATTAACTAATATTTTTAGTATATTTGTTCGTCGGTCATGTTCCTTTTTATGATTGAAAATCGAATCGAAAAACAGGGATAAAGATTTCTATACATCGATTTTAAAACCAATTTCATTAAAATGATTTCAAAAATTCGTTATATTTGAACAATTAAAAAAGCACAGATTTCTGGACAGTAAGATTTCGAGTTTTTCTACTCTAGATGAAAAAAATAAAAGGACTGCTCTGTCTGCCAAAACAGGCTGACCTGGCAGGTCTGTTCTATCGTTCCTTAAATTTCAATAAAAACCTATTTTTATAATTATTTAGATTGTATTTTGTATTAAAACTCAATGTAAATTATGAACGGTATTTTAAGTCATTCTGCATAAATCAGCCCTTTTGAATTATTAATTATTGCCGTTCCTAATTGATATTCATATTCACATACGGACGCACTCCTTCGCTCGAATTCGCAACCAGTTTTGGGCTTCTTGCGACAAGGGGAAATGTCATCAATCAGTGCACAAATTTGCATTTTCCTTTAGACTATTTTTAGGGCGGCGCACACGCCCACCTGCTCATACGCCCTATCTGGGGTGTATCTATGTCTCTGTCTATGTCTGAGCATCTGTCGTTGTCAGCGCATCAACGCGCTTCATCAGTGCGCTGATATGTAAATCTCATAAATCATGTACACCTGTCCCCGATGGCAGGCTCTGGCCCTGGCCCTGGTTGGCGACAGGATGAACGACAAGCTGAACGAGCTGACAGCAGACGGACAGCTCGGGCGAGAGTGTGTGTCGATGTCGTTGTGTTGGTAGCGGTCAAGCCTTTTAGGCGTGTGTCTTTGCAAAAAAAACAACGGCAAGGAGAGAGACGGAGAGAGAGAGAGAGGTGATATAGTGGGAGGAGGATGGTCATGCGTCGCAAATTGATTAGCCAGCCACGTGTAGCAAATGATTTCTAACGGTGAACAAAGTGTGTACACATGTTTGCACACGCAAAAAGTGAACGTATACTTAATGTTGTAAAAAAGACAGTGACTTTAAGTGGTCAAGGGAGGTAGTTCTTGACTTAGAATATATTGTATTGCTAGGATAGGATATATACTGTCAAGTGATCAATATTACATTGAAATTAAATTCGTAGTTATATTATATTAATACTAAAACCAAAGATACTTACAGAGACAAGGAAAGCATACAAATTTCCTGCGGTTTTCTCATATATGTTATAATGAATACAGGCCGTAAAACTATTCATTAGATGCGAGAAAAGCCTGTAAAGGTGTCTCATGAAAATGTCCTGCCTCGCTGAAAATGCCAAGTGGAAGCGGGCCTCTCCATGAGGTTCTTTTTGCCATGGCTCTCTATGGCTCTTGCCAGCTGCTCTCGTAATAATAAACCACGCTCTCACTAATTGCTCGGCCACAGCACCTGCTGCCGACGCTGCTGCTGTTTCAGTTGCTGCCCGAGAGGTTGCCCCTGTTGGGCATTTGACTGCCGCTGCCGGCGCTGCTGGTGCCGCCTGAGTTTCGGCCTAGACGCTTAACCGAAAAAACCACAAATTTACATAAATATGCCACAAATCATAGCTGCGCTCCGCAAGTGTCGCCCCAAAGGCGAGCTACAAAAACAAAAACCAATGCAAGGGCCTCGCTGCCCATTCGCACTAGTTGTCTCTCATTCCGTCCATCCCTCTCTCTCTCTATCGCCCCCTTTCTGGTTGTAGGTGTGTGGTCAGTGGCTTCAGTGACAGACGAGCGGCAGCTATTAAAAATGCATGAAAAGCACAAGTTAATTTTTTATCCACACTTTCGCTGCAATTAAAAGTTACCCGAAAAAAGAAGAAGATGAGAAAAAATATCATAAAAAATACCATGCAATATTTATGTGCACCATATGTCCCAGGCGTATTTATGCGACGGTACCTATAGATTTTATTCTGCCCCTACAACGATATCTGCTATACCTTAGGGTATATCTAAATATCTAGGGTGTTTGCCATTTTATTATAATAGTTGGCATGTGTATTTTTGATCAACTATGTACATACTATATGTATGCACTAAAAACATACGAATTTTAGTTATTGATGGTTATGTTTTCTGTACAAATTTATATTTTGAAATAAATGTATAAAATAATATAGTAAAACAATCACAAAGAGGAATTCCATTTATTACAAATATTTTGTATAAATTTTAAGAAGTTTATGAATCTTTCGACTGTCTAAATAAATTAATGTAAAAGTTAAATACAAATTGAATAGTTTATAAAGGTATTTCGAATGCGGCTAACTTTGTTCAAAGATGGTAAAGATTTTTTCC
The DNA here is from genome assembly GCA_018903675.1 of Zaprionus capensis. NCBI lineage: Eukaryota > Metazoa > Arthropoda > Insecta > Diptera > Drosophilidae > Zaprionus > Zaprionus capensis. The sequence goes on from JAEIFN010000011.1 coordinate 8,138,358, forward strand.
GGCTCTTTATCCTCAACCATGTGCAACGCACGCTGCATAATAATAAAACTGTTTGGCCCCAAGGGGGGGCTGGCGGAAACTTAAATTCAACCCAGCCTTCCCGACATCATCATTGTTAGGCTGGACGTGCCTCGTTTACCCCCCTCCCACTCCCATTCATTCTTCTTCTACTGCTGCGGCTCGACGCCCTCGGCCGACAGTGCAATGTTTGTCATTAGCAAATGTTGCCTCTTGTACTTTACAACCGACTACTGTTATTGTTATTGCTATTCATGTTGTTGTTGTTGGGGATGCCTCGAACTTGTTTGTTTGCCAGACGCAAAATTTGTGACTGCGACAGTTTTTGGTGGAGCCTCCGCCGCCTCTTCTTCATGCCTCGCTGTACAGTCGACTGGCTTGCCTGGCACTTTTGTCATTTCGGAACGCATCATTTGCGCATTTTATGTATGTAGGTGCTACATGGCATAACAACAACATGCTGTTGCATGAATGAATGCTGCAACAAGACCACAAACTGCGGCTGGACACGGCTGCCACACGCCACCCACAAGCCACAAACAAATGGGCGGCACAATTCTAAGCTGCGAGGTGCGAGTACATTTGAAAAATATATAGAAATTTAACTAAATAAAAGATATTTTTGCATTCATAAGATACTTTTGTATCTACAATATTTATTTATTTATTTAAGGTCAACTAAAAACAGTCGACTGTTGGGGTAAGAATTATTAAGAATATACAAATTAATATTACATTATTTTTTTATTAAAATTAAATTTAAATAAAAGTTAAAAAAAAAACATATACTTTTATATCTACAATATAAATGTGTACCGTCTATTTTTAAATCATGGTATTGATTTACACGAGACTGTGTCTTTTGTATCGGCAAGATACACTTTGGGAAAGTTTTTGCATCCAGAAGATACTTATCTTTCAACTTTAGAAGCACTGGTTTATATTTGTGTTTACGGTTTGGGATTTAGAAGATACTTTTGTATCTACATCCCCAGAAACATCTGCCTTTTGTTTCCGCAAGATACTTTTCATTACTTTAGTTAACGTTTAGCATTCACATGATACTTTAATATCTACAAGATACTTTTGTATCTTGCCTGTACTTTTGTACAGCAGACTTTTAGGGTTTTCGAAAATTCAATGTGATAATGCAGCAAAGTATCTCGATTGCGTTTGCCGCATATCAGTTTCGCATTGTTGAGTAATCAAATTAAAAACTGGCAATAACCCTCATGCATTCGACAATTTGAAAATATCCAGCAACAACAAGAACCGCATGAGCACATAATTTGCAGAGCGCTTTCACTAGAGCTCTGCCACCCCATCTCTCCACGCCCACCCTCACAGCTGAACAATCCCCTTAAGGGGTACCTCCCCCCCCTCCACCCGCCAAATTGACATATGCCACACTTTTATTTTGTAATTGAGCATTTCAACAACTCTTTGGCAAGCGAATGAAATTGCGATGCTCTCGAAACGATATATGGGTGAAATGGGAGAAGCAATGTGTAGTGGAAAAGGGGAAAGAGGGGAAAGGGGGTTTGGTTGACAATTCAACGCGTGACATGCAGCAAATTGTTGCTGACAACAAATTCGCATGCGTTTAATTAAATTGTCCATTTTTCGTTGCTTGTGTTTTTAATTTTCATTTCATTTTAATTTGACATTTTTTCGCACACTCATTGCTGCTCAGCAAGCAAGTGCTGCCAGCTCGTAATGAGTATGTAAATTGCTGCAAAGTTATGTCCTCAATTTCGAACCGAAGCCTGATGCTCTGCTCGCTCGACCTGCTCTGCAGCTCATTCGGCAACTGTTTTATGAGCGCATAAAGTTGCCACATGCCACATGCGTCCCACGCACTCATTAGGAACTCTGGAGCCAGCCTGGATAGATTTATACAGAACGCGCTCGCGACAATAAAATGTGCTGTATAGCCGCAGGCCGTCATCCGCTTTGCGTGCTCGGCAGGCTCACCTGTTCGACACTTGAATAATCCTAAATAAACTGCACAAGTTTTAGATGAATTTTCATTTTCTTTTTGGGACTTTCATTCTGACTTTAGTCAGAAAGATTAGGGAAAAAGTTGCACAAAGACAGAACAAAAATAATTGTTGAGAGCAAACCGATTGGATAAGTACACTTCTCGGTTTTCTGTGTTTAAAATTACGTTATGGTGTATGAATTCGGAAGATATACTTAGTATTAACTTCTGCGTAGTAATTAATCGGTTATTCGTTATTTTATACATTCTGAGGTCAAGCATCAGTTTCTCAGAATAGCAATGTTGCAAATTTATTTTCTCTTTTACTTTCTCACACTGTCGATCCCTTCTCATAATTTATCTTTTGGGGGGTCGTTTGAAACTAATGACCAAAAATTAATATACCCACAGAGAAGGGTATTGAAACGGTGCGGCAAGCGGCGTGTGTTGGTATAATTTGTCGTCTGTCGTTTGTCGTGTTGTCGTTTGCTTATCAACGCACTTCCGCATCATTAAATAATTTTATCATTTACATTATTTTCACTTTCTAAGCACAGTGCACAGTGCGTCACAAAGTTGGTCGCACGCTGCCGCAGACAAACTGTCCGCACCAAGCTGAATCTGTGAATGGGGGAAGATTTCATGGGAGGGTTGGGGTTGGAGCTTGGTTGGTGCGTGGCTCTTAGGTTACTCTGTGCGCGGATTTTGATTTGGCTAATTTCTAATTTATGCCACTTTTTGCGTGGTTACCACAAGAAGAAGGAAAAACGATGGGCAATTCACTTTTAATTAAGTGCAGCGCGTAGAAAACTCTTGGATAAAGTTATGAAAATTACCATAGTAAAATCCAATGGATTTAAAATTTAAAAACAAAAGATCCGTAGGTAAAATACCGAAGGTAATTTATGCAAAAGTGAGCTTAAATTTGAGATAAATAATCCTTTAATAACTGGAGTAGTATGTGTGGCAGACAGATGTTTTGGTTTATCAAGCGGTCTTTTATGGACTCCGAGTTCCTCAGCAATAAATTAAGAGGAAAATCTTTTCCTGCTGTGCGCATCAAGTGCATTTCAAAACCATTAAAGTTGTTCAGCCTGTGCCACTTGATAAAAAAGCAAGAGAAAGAAATGTGTATAAAAATGAAATGCAAATGCAAAATGCCAAAAGACATGAGAAGAGCATGGCAAGCAACAAACGATAATGAGGACACATAACAACAGCAGCAACAGCAACAACAGTTGCAGCAGTAGCAGCAGCAGCACTTGCAGCTACAATGATAATGTTGCGAGCTGTTGATGACAGCAGCAGCAGCAGTAGCAGCAGCAGATGCAGCAGCAGATGCAGCAGCAACTGTGGCAGTGGCAGCGGCAGCGCCAACAAATGACGGAAATCAGCCAGAGAATGCAGACACCCCCCCCTCCCCCCACAGCAACGCCCTCCTCAAACCACGACTGGGCAACCCTTCTGCGCTGCAAGTCCTTGGTTACGCTGCCTAAGCGCTGCTGCTGCTCATTTTCGCTACTAAATAAGACAGCCGCAACCCTCCTCCTTCTTGCTACCTCATTGCCACCTCCCTTGCATTGCCAACACAACACTTTGACATTTTTTTCCATTCCAGCAAAAAATTTGTTGGCTCAAAGCAGCACAGAAAAAAAATGTGCAGCCTGCATTTAGACATGAAAAAGCTGCGACAGGCGTCGCTTTTTCAGTTACCTCTTTTGCTCTACACTTACAAAGGGTATGCTGACTATGCTCAAAATCGAGTTGCTCATAGAGAAGCTCTGCAAAGGGTAATTTTTAAAATATATTCTATAACATAGTCTATAAGTTTTAATGTTTTTATTAAATAAGTAAAATAAATGTTAAATAAAATTTAAGAAAGAGACCTTGATCATTATTAACTAGTAATCTATATTTTTCTTCTAAAAAAGCGCTCCGTAAATTGGATATTCTCCAACTTGCAGACCCAACACGTCAAGAGTATAAAAACTTTGACACTCTGTTTAATATTCGTTCTTCATATTTTCCAATGACTTTTGTTTGTCATTAAATTGAAATGTTTAAAGAGCGCGATTGGTCAAAGTGAAACAAAACACAAAAAACACTTTAGAAAATTGTTTTCTTTTGCTTTCCATTTCGTGTTCTATAATTTTGTTGTTGTTGTTGTATGCCGTACGCACGATTTAATCCAATTCAAGAAAAATGAGGGGAAAACTCGCAGCAAGGAGAGAAAAGCAGGCAAAGCAAGTCAAGTGAAATGTCAGGCCACTCAAAAAATGTGCGGCATGGCATGACAAATCTACCTAACAGTAGCAGCAAAAGCAGCAACAACAACAACAACCGGCGAACAACAATGCGAACTAAAGTTTATTTGGGGTTTAACGATTCGGAAACAACACAGAGACGACAAATTATTTGGCCATCAAGCGCAGAATTTGCACGCCAACAAGAGTTGCGAAAGGGATGGAGGGGGAGCAAAGTATGGGGGGCAGTGTGTGAGCGGCACATGCCAGCGAGTTGTTGAAAAATTAATAATTTTCACAAAAGTCAACAGCACACACACACGCACACATACACACGTACACACATACGCCATGTTTATGCACATGAGTAAACAAAAGCAGCAGCAGCAGCATCCGAAATGCATAGCATACTTTCTAGCGCTTCTGTAACTGTGTGTGTGTGTGTGTGTGTTAGACGACAAGCAAAACACCCACAAATTATGACTAATTGTTGTTGCTGGCACTAATGCTACAAAAGCAAAAATAAATGGCAATTTGTAAAAATATTTCGAAGCTAATTCTGCAGGACTCTCATTAGCAAAAAGAAAACGAAGGAAAATAAGAAATAAATAAGGTTAGATAAGCTATGGTGTATTTTCGACTACAACTGAAATGATTAGACAAGATATAGTGCTGCGTAACAAACCTCAATTATATAATAGTCTTTTGTACTCGATCAGTATTTGTTCCTCCTGTTCCAATGGCAAATCCAAATAGTCCTGATCGTTGTCGGTTAAATCCGCGTTGAAACGTTTGTAGGCATTAAATGATTCCGCAATGGACTCCGTCTTTTGGAGAACAGTACTGATCAGTTGCCGCATTTCGTCAGTAAGGACAATCGGGACTTGGGCGGAGGAAGAGGAGGCACCGCGATTTTCCCCCTGCATGGTCAAGCGGTCCATGTGTTTTACCACACTGGAAAGCTCATTTTCATTGGTCAAACTTTTAAGGATAAAATCAATGGCGCGATCCATGTCATTACGAGTCGTCTCCAAGGCGGCACGTGCTGTGGGCTCCTTGAAGCCCAAATCCAGCAGAGTGCTCAGCATTTTCCTATCGGCATCCACACTCGCGGGCAGAGACTGCCGCAACTCATCAGCACGCGTTTGTAAAAGTTCCAGACTGCCCTGCAAGTCGTTGTCGGTGCGACGCAGTGCCTCCAAAGCCAATTGCCGATCGTAGCCCAAATCCATGAGACGACAAACGCTGCGCGGATGCACCCACTCTTGCTCGTCATTGCCCAATTGCAGCTGTTCTAGGCGACGACTCTGTTCGCGTTCCGCGTCCGAGCTGAGGCGTGTCTCCTGCATGCGTTCCCGTCGCTGTTGTATATGTTGCACGGCTTCATCGACCCCGCCGGTTGTGGATCGCAAGGCGACTCTCGCATCCGCCGCCTCGAAACCCATCTCTATGAGTGCCGCCAGCTGGGCTGGATCCACCTTCAGCTGATCCAACGAGCGGCTTGCTGCCTCGAGACGAGCGTGTGCCTCATACTTTCGGTTTTGATGGAAAAGAATCACACCTTGGAGCAGCTGCAGTCGCATTATGAGAGCCCTTTCCGGGCAATTGGCTCCCTTGTACGCATGAAGGCGGCTATAGTTCTCCCCGTAGGTGCGACGAAAGATGCGCTCGCACAGGTTCAGTCGACGTTCTGCGTCTGGCAATTGGTTTATGTTCTTCAGGCAGAGATAACACCAAACAATGTCCAAATTCAGCAGCGCATAGTTATCCACAGATTCCAGAAATTTTGAATTGCAATTGGCGAACTGCTCGTCCGCCTCGAGGAAGAGCAATAAAGCTTCGTCGTACCGCTCACCTCGCATGGCCGCACGTCCCTTCTCACTCAGACCCATCCCGAGCAGTAGAGCGCGATTCTCGTTCGGTGGCAGGAACATGGCATTGCCGTCCTGATCTTCGATTTCGATAAACCGATGATCGGCATCGACCACCGTTTCTACATCCCTTTGTATCTGTCTAATGCGCTCGTACAGCACCTCACCATGTGCATCTATGCGGCCCACAATCACCAGCAGCTGTTGATTATTCTTCAGGCCCTGCGATTCCAGTGTCTTCTGTGGCACCACAACACGCCCCGCCGAAATGCACTTGACATGTTTAGCCTCATTCAGATGCAGTTGATCAGCAATGAGTTGCTGTAAGCTCGCACCAAGATCAGTCAGGGCGCAGTGTACCTCCAGTCGATTTGCCATGCCCTCCTTACAGTCCACGCAACGCACATGAAACGTGGCCAGCCCCGTCTCATTGAACTGACGACGTGCAGCCAGTTTACGCAGTGCCGTCTGCTGCAGCTCAAGCAAAGCGTTCTTGCAAGTCACCTCGCTCAGTCCCAACTCATTGCTCAATTCTGTGGCAAGTTCCTGAAGGGACGAGTCAATGCTACCCACAGTGTCCAAATAGTACGGTGGCTCCCACAACTTCACCTCCCGTTCCTGCAAGCGGAGACGCAATCGAGCCATCGTACTATCGGACATGTCGCTGGATAATTCATCTGTCGAGTCAATCCAATCAAAATGTATAATTTTGTGTACAACTATTACTGACATTACGCATCAGGAATACTGGGTAGATAAAAAAGAGAGAACGAGGGAGAATGTGTTGAAATCAGTAAATACTTAAACACACCAAAGAAACCAATTCAATTTCGCTACTACACATTGAGTGTGGGTGATGAACGGGTATATCAAGTTTGTGAAGATAGAAGACGGAGTAGGCACCACAATTACTTTAAATATATATTCTAGAATAAAGTAAAATGCTGATTTAATTGTGTACTGTTCCTCACAACAATAAAATCTCACGGCTCCTCTATACAACACGCAGATAAAGTGTACATAAAATGTTGGGTTTCCATAATATCCACTAAATAACAGTTGGTTAGCTTTCTTCATTAGTTTAAAACGTTATTTTACTACGAAGTATATTAAGCCCAATCATTTCATTTACTAGGTTATTAAACGCTTATAAACGTTCTGTATGAACATCATCTATTTAATTATTTAGACTTGTTTTACGCACCAAAATAAAAGGGAAACTTGCAAGGAATCTCAGCATTCAACATGTTGTCTATATACTACACGTACACTCGTATTTCCTGAACGAATTTCCGACCAACAAAGAGAAATGCCTAATTTGGTTGGCCTTGTGTTCAGCCAATTATCGTCACGAAATTCAGTTGAGAAAATCCCGAAAAAGCATTGAAAAAACGAGAGACTTAACGAGCCCAACGCGCGACGACAAATTAAAAGCGATAAACCAGAGACAAAAGTCCTTACAAAATACAATCAAGTGAAATAAGCAGGACAGGACAGGACAGGCAACTGGGAAGGGGGAGGTGGAAACGAAAGAGAGTGTGGGGAAGGGAGACGAGAAAAAATGTCATTGTCAGCTTAACGCAGGCGACTTTGTTTGGCCCTTTTGTGCGACAATGTGGGTAATAAATGTTATATGTGGTTAAGGGTTAATAACTGCAACAAAGGCGCCGCACAAAAAGTAAGAAGTAAGCCCGACAGGGCCAAGACATGCTATAGATACCTACCCCCCGCCCACCCCTCCACCAACTACAGAGCTGTCTGAAAGAAAGTGTGGCTGCTAATGAAAATGGCCGCGCGGCTATTGTGTGTGTGTGTGCCTCAAATGTCTATTCGAAATAAGGATGCGCTCGGGTGTCGAGTCTGTGTGGTCCTCTCTTAGTTCTCATTCTACTTGTGGGGTGTGAATAAATGGATGAATTTCTAACGCGTATTGCTCTTGAGGCTGGGAGATGCGGTGGGGGGGAGTGGTGTGTGGATGAGGAGTAGAGAAATTACTTCAATTCGTGTGGAAGGAAGTTTGTTGTTTGATTGTTTGCCAAGTGTCGTCGTGCTCTCTGGCTGTGTCTAATCGCTGCCTTCTGTTGTTCATTTCCACTTGATGCATGCTGAAAGTCACAGCTCAAGATCATTCACAATTTCGAACAAGTGCGTTTTATTTTGGCTTAAATTAAGTGTTGATTAAGTTGTTGTTCAAGTAGCTTCCAAGTCAATAATCCAGATTATCGTTTTACTTCGATTAAGCTTGTGGGAGAATGCAATGAATTGAAAAACGAAAAGAAATGATTGATAACATGGATATATTTTATCTGACTGCTATATATATTGTGTGGACATGTTTTCTTGATCTGTCAGCCTTGATATGTCAATAAGAACAATAAATGTCTTAGGCATTTCCAATTTCGAACCATGTTTTATACTATATTCATAGACTATACTAGATTGAATATTATTTATGTTTTTTTAATTATGAAGAATCCCATTTAAGCATTCAACAATCTCTGTAAAAGCAACCCAACCGAAAGCCGCCTTCCCTTTCATTATCATCATTATTCTCAGCCTCTACTGTTGACATGCAGCTGCCTGGCTTGGCTTGAGCAGTGCACATGACACAAGTTAAATGTCGGCTAAGTGTTGCTGACGTCCGCGAGCTGCAACCGAGCAGCATCCCAGCTGCCCGCAGTACTCCCGCCTCCCCCTTTTACTCGTACTATGCCAGTCAACGACTGGAAAGTTGAGTCGACTTGTCGTCGAAAGTATTCTCGTTGTTATACCATGTTGCAAATAAAATCAGTTTGTTGTAGCTCCAAAGTTTTATGCACTAACTGACTTCTTGTCGTCCTCTTCCTCTTGTCCTCATCCTGCTTTCCTCATCGTCGTTGTCGTCGTGGGTTGCTGGCATTAAACTAAAGTGAACAACGTTCCACACATCCTTCAAGTGGCGACACAAAGTTGACAACTGACAAGTCACATTCGGTTGCATTAAACTAATGAAATGATTTGCCGGTGGTCCCTTTAACCTCTTCAAAGATTTCGAGATCGAAGCTACGGTTTCAAGTCCATAAATATGCACAAATCATCACAACACCAGCGACAACAATAAAAGCCACCACGATGATGCTACCAATTGTGGGTCATTAATCTTGCAAAACAAATGCGGTTCAGTGTTTCTGACAGGGGGTGGAAGAGCGCAAGAAAATATCAGGAAACGTTGAGGAAAGGGAAAGGAACTGGAAGAAGGATGGGAAAATGTATAGTAGGTGAAGCTGATCGGACTTATGTATTGTATATACACTGTCATGAAAGTTTCCTAACTTATGTGAAAATTTTAAAATTTAAAATTGTATTGTTTAGAAAACAAAGTTATTATGAACATTTGTATTATAACCTCAATCTTTTCTGTTGTTATAGTTGTTAAGGTTTGTTTAGGAAGTTTGTAAAATAAGTTGAAATTCGTAAAAACATAACATTAATTGAAACAATTATAATTTATAATATAAGTTTGGAAAGTATTTTAAGTATTACTTTTAAAACTTCATTACCAAATGTTCAATGGAAGAGCTACGTCCACTTCGGGGTAGTGTATTTCCGTTTGACAATAGAGCAGGCGATGCGCAAAAAAGGAGCATCCATTTTTCCCACTGTCAGCCGCAAGTATCGTAAAGCGTTGCATGGGCGAGGGTGTCATTTGGTGGCGAGGTCCGTTGTCAGTTACCATACACAGTCCCCGTGAAGCTGTGTATCTGTCGCGTCTGGATTTGATGGCCATGTGGCGGCGACATATTACTTCCTTATTTGTGGGCTGCAGACCACCTTTGGCTGCGCCACGCCCCATCCGAAAGCTGGGAGAGAAACATTCGCAGCGCCAATTGCATCAAAAATTATGCAACAAAGAGATGAGTGTGAGTTTTAGTATCTGTTAGGAGTGTGTGTCCGGCTAACATACGCGTTAAAACAATGAGTGGCCGCAAACATTTCGCGCCGACAGCGAGCCAAACATCCGCCAGATAAAAATGCTTCACACTGCGCAATTTGATTGAATCAACGTGAAGCGCGCACGCCACGAGGCTTCCCTATGCCCGGATGGGTGTGGAGGCTCGCCAGGCTGTTCACGCTTTGTCATTGTGCGTCAGCAGCCGGTTGGACCATGACGATGACGACGACAACGAGGTACGGGGTTTCACGGAATCGGCGGGAGCACGAACGCGTGGCATTGCGAGGGTTACGGAGCGTCTGGGTACGCGGTTATGGGACGAGTAAGTCTCTGTCCCTGTCGCTGGGATGATAATGATAAGCGTATAAAACCATTAAGTGATTCCACTTAAATGAGCACGTTAGGATAAATGTTGCATAGTTGTTGTTGCTGTTGATTTTTTGTCGTTGTTGCGCTGGCAACATTTACTTCGTCGCCTTTAAGGCGGGAAGACAATGGAAACAAATTGTGTTAGTGATCAAAATAGATGAGGAAATGTGAGTATTATGGTAACAGTACACTACTTATATATACGTTATATAATACATCACAAATTTATCTGGACATAAAATTATTTTCATGCTTTTTACATTAAATTATAAAGAACTTAACACAATGTAGCTTCTTTTCTAACTATGATTAAGAAAATATAACAGGCATTCTATATTTTTTACTTGATAACTACAACTTGGACATTATAAATCATTATAAAATGAATATAAATCGAAATTCTACTATTTATTGTTTATTTATTTTTATTTGCCCACTGTCTTAGCCACTAATTGAATAACAGAGACCGCAGACACATGGCAAAAACAAGTAAAGGAAAAAGTAAATCGACCCAAAAAAAAAGAAAGCAGGAATGAAATGTTCTTACTGGTGGGGGGTGGAAGACGAAATGACGCCCCCTGTTGAGGTGGAACAGCTCACTGACAGCAAAACCTTAAATCCGTGTACCAAATTCGAGGTGCTACAACCGAAGAGCGGGGCGACAACGGACCGGGGAGTCCTGTTGTGAAGTCCTCCCTCTCCGCTCTTGGGCGTTCCACGTTAAATGGCCAACAAGGTGACAATGCAGATATAATGCGATATGCTGCGACACAGCCAAACATGCCCGGGCCCGGACTCAATGACGATGGCGATGACAATTGGCGATTCGCAATTGATAATGGTTAATGTGAACCGTCGCAGTCGACTCCAATGACTGATGACTGACGGGAAACAAGAAAGGAAAAAAATACTGCAAGAAGGAGCAAACGGCAGTATCCATAGCAAAAATTCGAGCGAGCTTATCTCTTCACGCACAATATAGCAGGCAGATGGCTGGCAATGTTAAACGACATCGACAAGGCGGACAATGTTAATGATGACTTTTGGCTCGTAGGTTGACTGCTTAAATTGAATAATTTTCGGAAGTAAAAGTTGAAAAGCCAAGAGAGACAGATAATAACTTAACAGTCCGCGTTGCGATAATCAGATTAATAAGCAAATTGCTTAATGTTATGTAATAATTTTTTTTACATTGTTTTTTTTACATTGTTCTTTTTCTTTTTGTACTAACAGAATCCTTAAAATGTTGAAACAAAAAGCATTATTCAATTTTCAATTTTCACACAAGAAATTTAAGATTAGAGATTGAAAATACGTTCTATTATTAAAAATGAAATATATTTTAATATGTTTTAAAGTAAAATGGTTTGAATTGAGGTTAGGTCCGTAAATCGTGTTATGTTACGTTTGATTAGTTTTCTTATGTTATATATGTTTGTTGACTTATATTATAATTAAAAGAATTTATCATAACTGTTAAGCTTATGAAAGCGAACGCAAACTGCTTTTCATAACATATTCTAGTTTCTTGCTGTATTTTCTGAATGTACAGCAGAAGTAGAAATGATTTAAGTACAGCAAAATAATGTAATATAGCAACTTCCATTTCGGCTGCAGCCTTGCAAAAGTAGTTCAAAAGTAATTCTATATGACGGAGGAGTATGAATCACGCAGAGGGGCGGGGCGGCCGAAAAAGCAGTGTCATAACACTCAGGCAGTTCGTGGCTGACTGTGGCAAACACCCGCATCCTTGGGTGAACTTTTGCGCGTAGTTGACATTTGTTAATTGTCTGTCGAGTTCAGTTTGCAAACATGCAGTTGGCCAAAAGCCAACATGGCCAACAACAATGGTAAATCGGTGCAAGGCAATGGTAACAATTTAATTAACTTTTTCCACTGTAATTTGTACGAGCACTTGAAGTGCCTTCCGACACCCCTTTCAGCTGAGTTGCGGGCTTCTTTTTACCTATGGCGCCGATTGCTGTTGTTGTTGTTGTTGTTGGTGCTGCTAATTACACAAATGTTGCAACTTTAAAATGGCGTCGACATTTCACGCGCTTTGAGTGTGAAATTTACAACATAAACTGGTTGCAGTCGTCGCCCACCTTGGTCCCTTCCCAGCCTTAACCCTTATCCACGGCAATGGTTCCTTTTTTCCCTCTCACACACACTTTGCACTTTGTTTTGTCTGTTTAACTTTTGTTCATAGCTCGCTGATTGTGCACCAAGTGCAACAACTGCAACAAACTCCAGTTAGGTGTTGCAAGCTCTTCTAACTTCCGTTGGTCACAAACGAGCAAGCTCACTCTCTTTCCTAGTTTTCTCTCTCTTTCCCTTTCCCCGCACCTGCAATTTATTTTATGCATATTTGTTAGTTAGGAAAATTAAAATTTTTCGAGTGCAGCGACAGGTATTTTCTTTGCGCAACAGTGCGTATGCGTGTTTCGCTCATAAGAATGTGGTAATGGTATTGTCTATTTGCCTATTGTATATTTGTTCTACATAAAATTATACAAGATCCAAAAAGAAATGCATTAGAAGTATTAAATAACGTTAAGACAAAAAACAAATACATTTTGTTTGGTTTAGTTATCTATCGAGTAATTGGCATTTCTATAATTTTTAAATTGTATGGTATATTTTCCAATATAATGAAACATTGATTTTAAAGCACAAATTCGAACGTATGTACCTTTATATGTGTGGATGTACATATACTGTCGCCATAAACGTACTTACATCGGACATACATTTGTCTGCACATTTTTCAGCAGATTGCGATATTTAGCTTCGCACATGCCGCAGCAAACTTTGCTTCAAATTGCATTTTATAGCAACTGCCGTGGAGAACACACACAAGAACCTAAGACCATGGGTCTTAGATTTGAAAACAGACATCCACACACCTGTCACACACATGCACGCACACACAGTGACTTGCACAGAGCCACGTAGAAAGCCGAGGACACATTTGGCAGCCGCTGTCAGTCAATTTCCATTAAGTCAACACCTTATTGAATTTTATTGTAAATTGAAAAGAAAATACTACAAAAATACTACTGAAAACTGCAAACGAGGCAAACAGGAAGCAAAAGGAAATTTACCGGGGATTTGAAAAGCAAATTGAACGTACCGTTGTGATGCGAAGCAATGTGACGCGAGGAATATGCTACAATTATTTTGAACAAAATGAGGAGTCAAATTTGCTGTAAACTTCACAATTAATTTGCATAGCTGGCTAACGATTGTATTTTAATTTGTTTGTGCCCCATAAATTATCACGCAATTGAAATAGTTTTCAAATATGCAGACAGCAACAAGAAAGGAGGGTCACAAACGAACTTATTCGACTTTGCCATTCTCTGTAGTCAGTAATGAAATCTGATGAAGAGTTTACCTGTAGCTGTAACATAGAGGGCTGAGGTTAGATGCATTTGACTGTGAAATACCCTGTATATGACTTGTGTCTTATACTGTTTTTAAACTTTTGGCATATTAATCTTATATCCTTATGACCAGAACACCCCTTGTGTACTTTTATAAACCGCTCGGTATCCGACTGATGTTGTCTGCAACTATCGATAAATTATAAGGCCGTTGACAACACCTACATTGCGTCCGGCACTTTTAGCGCACACCATCCTCCCCGCTGCGTATTTACAAACAGGAAGAGAAACTGACTAATTTTCCCCCATTGTATTTTAGGTGCTTGCCAGGACAGCAAATATTATGCACGTTATAAATCACGACGACATCGACGACAACGACCACGGCGACGACGACGACTGTGAAAATGTTCACATTAATTGTTGCAACGTCATTTTCGGGCCTATTGTGTCGGGGTTCAGGTCGGTTCAGTGGGGGGATTGGTTGGTCTGCAATGTGCAGGCTAATAAAAGGCGTTCTCTATGTGTGCTCCAGACGCCTTTGTGTCACGTGGCAATTTCTCCAAAAGGAATTTCAACAATGCAGACGCTTTCACAACAGTTTGGGGCAACTGCAAACCGTATACTTACCTCCCAAAAAAAAAGAGCAAAAAAATTGGCAAACTATTTTTTTCTTGCTTTGCTCCCATAGGCAAATGTGTTTGGAGTCGTTGGCAATAAAAAATGGATGTTTAGTAGCTGGATTTGGGATTTGTCAAAGGCATAGCGTACAACATCAACACACAATGCCGACAGAAGGCTGTCGCGACCTGCGGGTTGGTAATTTTCATAATTTTGCATTTGAGACCTATCAGGGGCGGACAGATAGGCTGCTGTCTGTAAAACTCACGGAAGGACATCATGAGTTAGCGGGAATTGAACTTAAGCTTTAAATAAAAAACGAGGCTATTTTAGTTTTTATTTAGATATATAATTACACACATACGAGTATGCAAGTGTGTATGTACACTTGCATACTCGTATGTGTGTAATTATATAAAAATACAATTTTATGCAATTTATTCTCAGCACATTTTCAAACAAACTACTGAAACGATAGTGATAACGATAATAACCGTTTTTGGCTCACGCAGCCATCTCTTATTCTCCGTTTCCCGTAGAAAGACTCCAGTTTGTTTGTTTGAACAAACATACTTTCTCTTGGATGTGCGTGCATTTAAATGCTTTATTAAATATTTCACACACATTCACATATTTGTATGTTTGTGTGTGTAAAGGACACACACATAAAATGCAGGCAAAAACACTCAAACGTAAAAGTTATGCATAAAGACAGCAACAGCAAAAGGGCGTCGTTAATATTTCAAAAACAGAAGCGAAAGGCAAACAAAACAAAAACAATACCGAACAGAGAAGAGGAGAGAAGAGAAAGGAGGACGGCCAAGTCGAAATGCGCAGAATACACATAACAAACGCAAACCGGCAAGTAAGCACAACAGCACCAACAACAAGAACAGAAAATGTAGTTGGCCGCACTTGACATGATCCCAGCAAGTGAATATAGTGATAGCACTTGTACTTGTATATTACAAGGCAGACATATTTGTCGCTTGGTCAGCAATGGATGTATATATATACATACATATGCACATAGGTGGAGCGCAACAGCAGCAAATTAGAAGACCAGAAGATGCACGTAGTACGTAATTTATAGCTGGGGCAAAGTGAGGTTAAGTCACGAAGCTTGCACGCACCTGGCGAAAAGTTGTCAATGTGTTAAGTAATGCGTATGTTTGTGTGTGTGGGGGCGAACAGGCATTGCAAATTAATTGTCAACGTAGACAACATGAGAGTTAAGGTGTTTACTTTGAGGGGTTGGTACAAGTACGCAGTGAGGGCTTGGTTAAGGGCTTACGGACATCAACTTTATTTATAAGTTAATTGGTCAAAGTTCAATGGATGTTCAATTCATACCATTTAAAATTGTATTGATTCATCCCATCAATATTCATGTTACATAACAAATGCAAACTTTTGTGTTACTTCACGACATTTGAGTATTAACGGTTTCATCTACAGCTAAAACGGCGCTGCCAAATCTCGCCAACACAAACGCTGCGAGTTGCCACACTTGTAAAATCAAAATAGAGTGCAGCCAGAATTTTTTAGATGTTACCGCAGTGTGACCTTAAGATTCTCTGACTATACAATCTGGCAACACTTGCCGCCCGCCCAAGAAAGTACAACAAAGTAATTTAAGCATTCCGTCTATTAATAGAAGCAGTCCAACACCTATAAAAGGAATAATTAAAACTAGCACAGCCAGATTATTGCTTTAGGGGAAATGGTGGCACCCAGCCGCCAAATGTACGCTCGAGTTCCTCAGCCACAGCTAGGCAGAGACGATCGTTGTTGTGATTGGCAACCACTTGTATGCCCAAAGGCATACCGTTGCTATCCAGTCCCATTGGAACCTGAGTCACTGGCAGACGAAGCACATTGAACAAACTAAAATAGCTAAAATCCAAGAACTTAACCAGTGGGTAGTAATGGAAAGGGGCCGTGCGTGGAGAGCTGTGAAAGAAGAGGACTCCATTGTCGCCAAGCAGCTCCTGTAAAGCCTCCTTGCACTTCTTGGTGGCAGCGCGAATCAGTTTCTCGTTCTCCTTGGGCAGAATTCCATCGATAAGTCCGTAAATAGCCGCCATGCTGTAATCACTCTGACCCAACAGTTTCTTGAACAGCTCTACAAATGGATTCAACTCAACGCCGTTGCCCAACAACTGGTTAAACTTGGCCGGCTCCTGAGTCATCCAATAGCGCCACATTTTGCTCGTCAATTGGGTTTCGGGCACATTTGCCAGACGAACCTCCTGTCCACTAAGACCCTCGAAATGTTTGCGTACTTTGTACATCACACGTTCCGTATCATTGTTGATTGGATTACACTGTCGCATACCAATGCTTGGAACATAGAAATACTTTAATCTCTTCACGTCGACCTGCTCGTCCAGTTTAAGCACATTCTTTAGTTCCGGTTCAAGCAGTACCTTAAAAATGGGTTTCAAGTCGCTGGCATAGCGAGACATTGGACCCGCACAGACCATCGTTTCCTTTTCCTTACCCGTACGGAACGTGCATCCAGCCATGTTAATAGCATTCGTGCTGGGCTTATGTCCAGAAATTCCGCAATTAAATGCCGGAATGCGGATGGAACCGCCGATATCTGTGCCCAAACCAAAGCCCGTGCAACAGGCAGAAATCAAAGCTGCTTCGCCGCCCGACGAGCCACCGACAGAGCGTCGTAAATCATACGGATTATTAGTACACCCGATAAGCATGTTACGCGATTCTATCCATTTGTTCACCTCTGGCACATTGCTCGTAGCAATAATGATAGCGCCACTTTCTTTCATTAGACGCACACATTCAGCATCTTTCTGGGAACGTTCGTTCTTGCGTGCGACCAATCCTAGAGTATTAAGTTTGCCAGCCACCTCTGTGCTGTCCTTGGTGGTAAAGGGAACTCCCAGGAAGGGTTGCGATTCGAACTGCTCCGCACTGTATCCATTTGCTGCCAGTTTCTCATCGATTTGCTGCGCCTGCTGCAGAGCCTCAATAAATGGGCCATCGACCACAGCGTTCAGCTGGCCATTTACAGCTTGAATTCTGTCGCAATACGCTTTGACGATGTCGTAACTCTTTAACTTACGTTCGCGTATCTGTTGTGCCAACTCAACGGCGCTCTTGGTCAAGATAACTTGTTGATCCAGACTTTGTGGAGTTGCGACATACTTGCGTGGACCTAGGTACCAGCCCAGAGCGAGTTCCAGAAAACGATCGCTAACAATGTGCACGAAGGTCACCAAGACTTCCACAAAAATTTTCCAAAATGCCATCGCGGGTGCAGCTGTTAATTATTTTTGTGTATTCTGCACTTTGCGCGGAGTTCGAGAGTGAACGACTTTGGTTAAAGCTTCGCAAGCAGTGTGACCAAACGTCTCGCGGAACATGCTATGCTAATTTTATGCTCTTTTCGGCAAGCGCTAAACACGGTTGCCACTTGAGAGAAAATAAGATTGTTTGCACAAAATTGAATGAATGCTATCAATAATTTCTAAGTTCTTTAAGTGAAACAAATTCAAATAATTCTGCGCTAGAATGTGTTTAAAATTTAAATTTTCGTTAGCTTTTTAGTCCGTTAGGTAAATCTGCAGATGTTAAATATTCTTCCCTCCAAACAACTAAACAAAATTGCATACAAGTATAGTTTTTTATTTTTTGATTACCTAAGGAAAGTATTCTTGTTTCTAAGTTGTAATTGTTCGTGCTCGTATCTTATCTATGAATATCAAAATGTAATTGCTGATTAAATTATAGTAACAATCAGATAAGTGGGATTTTTTTACTTTTTTCCAAAGGCAGATGAAAGTGTGACCATATGAAATTATTTTTTCTGCATTATGTGGCAGCGCCGTCCCGAAAGGGAAATAAATAATTCCCAAAAAAAAAAATATTTTTCATGTTTTCCGCCTTTCAAGAAATTGAAAAGCTAATTGCTTGTTCTTGTTATTTACAAAATAATTATAAAGGTTATAATTAAATGAGTATTTTACGTTTTTATATAAATTTTAAGAAACTAATTCTTCTTGATAACCGTTAATGACTTTTTATTTTGTTTTGTTTGAATGAAAATTTTAAGCGGTAACTTTAGTTGCAGCTAATGTTGCCACTATGGTAATTGTATCCCAGTTATTTGATTAATTTATGAAATTACATTAAATTCTAGTGACATATGTCAACTTTATAAATTAAATTAATTTTATATGCTTTGTCGGTCCAGTAAATATGCTGCTGCGCTAATCAGGCAACTTTATATTTTTTGGAATCGTACCGTTCATGGCCGTCATGCAAAATACGCCACCACAGCCAACAACAACAACAATAATAAATATCGACCCGCAGCCTTTGCCGCTGTCGTCGCAGCTGAGAGTGGTAGTTGTTTTACCGTCGCGCTGCTATAGCGTCGCCAATCACTGACAGTACCTGCATCGAATTTTCGTACGTAAAACGATTTAAAAAAAGAAAGTGAAGAACTGGGGCAGGTTTACATTTCATGCACTTTCGTCTTTAATTTGCTTAAAATGTGTTAAATTGTGTTAATGTATTGTATTTTGGAACCGCGAAAAATTCTCCGTGTTTACTTGCGTTATATTTGCACCTATAAGTGCAATGCGTATGCATGTTTTTGTGTGTGTGTGCTAGTGGGTGTGCGCGTATCTGAGAAAAGCAGCAACTGTTTAAATTGCATATTTTATTAAATTGCACGTCAAGGAATTGCACACTAGCCCAGTTCTTGAAAGTAGTCGCCAATGCATGCGATTGTCATTAACGAATCATGTTTGCTTAGCGTGTGTTTACGTTTGTTTAGTTTGAAAACTCAAAAGCCGCCTCTTAATTTTCGTAAGCATTAAGTACGACCGAAAAATAAACAAATTACCCTCTAACTGGACATACGTAATATGTTGTGCGCTTTGCTGGTTACTAAACGGTTCACAACGATTGAAAAGGGTTGATAGTGGGCAATGAAAGTGATAATTAAGTAACATTCAGACAATGTCAGTTAATGCACAACAAAGTAATTAAATGGTTTTAATCCAGTTGTGATCTTTACGGTCATGGAGTGAGCAAATGAAACACATCTGTTTTAATTGCAGGTGAAGCTACTTCTAAAATTAATGCAAACACATTCCGGTCCAAAAAGGTCTACAAACTGGTTAAAGGTGCCGAAAAGGCCGTGCCACTTTAAAACGTAATCATATGCCTATATGTTATGTTGTGGTTAAAGCTACTTTCATTTTATCTTTAAGCAATTAACCTTTTAACCTAGAGCGGCAAATTACCGCAGAATACAATACTCTGAATCTGACTCTATGGAAGACAGGACTTTTACTGATATTCTGCAAATGACTGTAAGGTCCTTTAACTCATATTAACTATGTATATGTTACTTGATAAGATTGAATAGTCTTATTTAATATTGAGCAAAATATTCTCCTACATTTGTCTCAGATTTCGCTTTTTTTACACATACGATATGAAACTCTTGATAAGAAATAACATTGAAAACTTTTAGAAACAATTGCTGCTTGGATTTGGTCGGTAATCAAGAAATGGGCGAAATGTTATTACGATCAAGTAAAATAGGAATTTTTCCATGAAAAAGATAGCTATGAATTTATTGGATTAACGTACAGATATTTCTTAGTTTTTAAAGACAGTTATTTAGTAAAGAAGCTGCACAACCAGTTTAAGTATACCCTACCCTTTGGACGTTGGAGCAATTCATCTGATTCTTCGGCTGATAACTGTTGCTGCAATCTTACCAGTTACCATTTCTTTTATAGCTGATAGGCGACTTATAATTTAAGAACTTGATGATGATGAGTAGTTGTTGACACGCTTGCCGTTGATTACCCAAAAAGCCGGTCGTCGACGCCACCTGGGAGCCTAAAACAATCAGCACCGATAAGTGCCCAAATAGTAAAACGAATCGTATATCAGAAGGAGAGGTGTGTCGGCAGGGTGTGCTGAGCAATACAGTCACACATTAACGATATTCCTCATGCACTTGTTTATTTACAGACGCTCAACATATATGTACATTACATACGTATTTATATTGCAGGTGAAAACTGAATAATTGAAAATGAAGTCGGCAACCACTCAAGAAACAGAAGCGGCCGCTGCGAGTGGTGAATCACCAGTCTCGGCAGCGGCTGCCGCCGCCGCTTATATGCGTCAATTTGATAACATTATTGCGCCTGGCAAGGAAGCATCAATGACGCGAGAGTTCAAACCACAGGTAGCCTATGAATTTGAGCATTACTCAAATCCACAAAAGTTAAAAAACGATGTGCTGCGGAGTGAGAAGATGCGCAAAGTTCTTGAGCATTATGCGAGGGAAACACAGCAGCCGATTCGTAAGCTAGAACAGCAGGCACGCGCGATCATCGATGAGATCGGGTTGGATCGAAACATGGCCATAATACGCTGGTGTGGCATTGCCATTACGGCCATTGGCAAACGAATCTGTGATGGAATCTATGTGAATTCGGAGAGCATGGCGAATGTTCGCAAGGATATGGGCCATTGTCCAGTGCTTTATCTGCCCAGCCATCGGAGCTATATGGATTTTATTCTGATGAGTTATATATGTTACTACTATGACATAGAAATACCTGGCATTGCGGCGGGCATGGGTGAGTCCTCAAGTAATTCCAATTGGGCACTTCAGCTTAACAGTGTTTGCTTATTTTCCTCTACAGACTTTCACTCGATGTTCGGCATGGGCACCATGTTGCGCAAAACTGGCGCCTTTTTCATGCGACGTTCCTTTTCCAACGACGAACTCTACTGGGACATCTTTCGGGAGTATATGTATGCCCTGGTGGCCAGTTATCACATAGGTGTGGAGTTTTTCATTGAAGGAACACGCTCGCGAAACTTCAAAGCGCTCGTGCCGAAGGTGGGCCTATTGTCCATGGCCCTATTGCCATATTTTACCGGTGAGGTGCCCGATGTGATGATTGTGCCTGTTAGTGTTGCCTATGAACGCGTACTCGAGGAACAGCTGTTTGTGTACGAGCTACTTGGCGTGCCCAAGCCCAAAGAGTCCACAAAGGGGTTCTTTAAGGCTTTAAAAATTATCGACGAGCGGTTTGGCAAAATGTTTCTGGATTTTGGTGCTCCGATTTCGGTGCGTGAATTCTTCGGACACGAAAAGGGACAACGCTTGCAGCGTGCCGGACTAGGTGGATCTCTACAGAAGCTGAATCGACAGGAGATCGATCTGGTCAAGCAGTTGGCCAATGAAATAATCTATCAGCAGCAGCGACGTATTGTGATCAGCACGTTTAATCTGTTGAGCTTATGCTACGCCAGCAAATTGTATGGACAACTCAGCGTAGGCCTGGACGACTTGGCACAGTCCATACTGCATCTGAAACGAATCTTTGAACAGTTGGGAGCGCATGTTAGCACAACTGCAAACAGCATCAAGCCAGACATTATTGATTCTGTCGAAATACACGGAAACATTCTGCAATTTCGCGTTGGACGACTACAGTTCTCGCCCCTGGCAGCTGACCAGCTCGCGGCAAAGATCGATGTGAAGCGATTGAAGGCGCACGCCCTCAGTCCCGAGACAATGGCAGTGGCTGTGCCCATGCTGGCACTACAGCTGTATGTGAATCCCTGTATGTTCTGGTTGGCACGACCGGCTTATCTCTTGTTGGCGGCTCTCAAGGAACAGCGTCGTCAGAAGAGTTTCGATGTGATTAGCACGTATGAGGAGACACTGTCAGCGCTACACAGTCATGTGACTAGCATGGATACACTATTTCAGCATGAGTTTATAGTGGAATCAAATCGCGCAGCAGTTGAGTTCGAAACCCATTTACAGCTGCTGTTAGACGAGCGTGCGTTGCTGTTAAACAAACTGAATGGCAAGATTAGTGTACAGGATAATGAATGCTCACGTGTTATCCTGGCTGCACTGGCACCGTTTCTCTGCCTCTACTATCAGCTGGCAGTAACGTTGCGACAGGTCAGTGAAGTTAACCACACCCAATCTCCTTGAACGTTTACTGATTATGTCATTCTTTACAGCTCGATGGCGAATTTAGTGGCAAGGATCTGCTGATACGCGTCCAACAGCATGTGGAGAAGTTGTTACAACAGCCAGGTGGTTCGGCTCATGTCCATCCCTATTGTCTGGCATTGGACAATCTCAATATAGCCATTTATGCTCTAATACAGGGCGGATATTTAGTCAAATGCCGCGACAGTGGACTCATGCGAGTGGCTCCCGCATCTCCGGACAAATGTCTTAGGCAATTAGAGCTGCAGCTGCTCGAGTATTGCCAGCTAATGCCATTTGCCCAATACTCAACGGCGGCCAACGAACAGGCCCAGTTGCATATGGCCAAGTTATAACTGAGAACAAACGGCAACCGGATGGTTAATGTGCTGCCCTCTGCATCTACTGCATCCGCATCCGCTGCCTCAGTATCGCCGACGCTATCACAACGTAGTACAATTTCACAGTTCATTCAAGAATTGCTCAAGAATTGTCGCATCATTTGCATTTTGATTGTGTTCGTAATTGTGGCGCCGTTCTGGCACCTGTTAATTTGGCTATTGGCATCCGCGTGCTCGGCCTTACAGGCTTTGTAAATGCGTATGTGTATGTATGTATGGAATATGGTCTAAGACACATAATTTTATCGATATCTTTGGTGGGAGTGGGTGCTTGGGGGGAAAAGAGCTCCTTGTGTGCAAGGTTCTTGGTAGTCACTAAGCAATTAACAATACTAATTATTTTCTTGTTGCCATACAAATTGCAAACGCCAAAAATACGATGCCAGTCAATCTGATGACATTACAGGAGGCGGCAACATAATTGAGCAACAACTCTTTTTGTATAGTTTTATATACCATATATATATAGAGTTTTTATAGATAGAGATCCCAACGACTTTTCCGAAGACTATGCACTGGCTCGAATTGTTTGCGTGAAAATACAACTAATTATTCAATGCAGATTACGGTGAATTCTAAGAAACTTCCGCAAGAAAACAGACGCCTTTTTTAATTTATTATTTATTTATTTACATTAAAGAAACATTAAAAAGGAATTGATTTTCTGATTTCATAGGGAAAACTTTCTTGGAATTTTTACGATCCACCTTAATGGTTATGCATATTTGTCTCAAATTGTTTAAATTATGCACGAACTTGAGCTTCACCTTTTGATTGCCAATAACATATGCATTTTATGTACACTGCACAAAAAGCTAAAACGATTTTTGAAGTTCAGTATAGTTTGAAATGTCAAAGAACAAATTTATGTTCATAGTGTGTTTATTTCAGAAATTTAAATTTCTGACTACATTCTTTAGCGGAAAAAACAGACTTTGGGTCCCGCTCTCGTATAATTAATCGAGGGACTTCATTTTTGAATTAATCAGTATAACTTACAGTATATATTTTTGCTCTGTAAGTTCTAGCGAGTTGTTAACTTTGAAACTTGATGGGGATACTTTTTGGCTGGAAAGACGGTCGTTAAGGAAAACTAGATTTGGAAATGTATGTTAAAGGGATTCACAATGTGAATTAAACCTTCGAGATGCCGAACGTAATGTTTCTTTTTAGTTCAAGTCTAAATAAGTATAAAAAGTGCCAATGCTTGAGCACTTGGTGTTTTAATTAGGCAAAGCAATTTCCAGAGTTACTGGAATCACTTTTAGATCTACAATTAAGATGGTACATTCTCAATATTTTTATAATACCTATATATATATATATATATATATATATACACTTGAAAAGGACAAAAACGGGAATTCCTAATCTGAAGCACAACACAAATCTAGCAACAAATGAGTACGTAGTGCAATATATTTTGTTTTTGTTTCGTGTTTTGTAGCTAATTTTACATTTGTATACTATATAGAGAGCTGTAACACCAATACGCAGATTTATACAATAACAGCAATAATAATAAATATATTTAAATAGTGCCAGTTGCGCCATTGGAAAAGATTAACAAACAATGACTTTCGGAACTTAACTATATTACAAAGAGAAGCCTTGGCAAGAAGGTTGGAGGAATATTCTGTTAGCAAAACTCTCGTTTGAATTTATCCAAAGTTAGTTGACTGATAACCACTTGCATCAACAGGCGTTCGGGATTCTTTTCATCCGCCACGGTAGAGACAACAGCGGCATTCTTATATAGCCATGCCATTTCGGGTCCACCATTGGGTACACGCATCTGCAGTTTTCGACGATCGGTGACAGCCAAAACTTGGCGTTCAATATCTTCAAGCAACGGATCCAATCCGATTTGTGACCGTGCCGAGATCAGATGGGCTGTATTCTCTTGAGGCTGGGTATTTGGCGCTAGCAGATCGCATTTGTTGTAAACATTAATTATGGGCGGCATGCGGGTGGCAGTGGAATCTCCGCCGGCGACGCTGAACGCCAATGATCGTAGCGTTGACTCGACGTGGGCACGTTGAGCTGCATGACATGGATGCGCTACATCCTGTACATGTATAATGATATCCTGTTGGGGCAGAAAATTAAAAAATCTGCCAGGAAACCCTATGCATAACAATATCCCATCGCTACTCACCGCAAGCATGGCATCTTCTAGGGTGGCCACGAAACACTCAAATAAACCGGTGGGCAGATCGGACATAAAGCCCACAGTGTCCATATAGATAAGTTGCAGATTGCAGGGCAGTAGACCGGCGTGTGCTGTAACGTCGAGTGTGGCGAACAGCTGATTGCGCGGCACCAGTGAATCCTCGATGGTGAGCGTCTTTATGAGGGATGTCTTCCCGGCATTGGTGTAACCCACCACAGCTGCAATAGGATAATTCTGCTGTTTCCTTTTTTGACGCAACAGTTGACGTTGACGACGAACTCGCTCTAGTTCGGCTCTTAGTTTACGTTCCCTGGTACGCAATATCTCTTTTTGTAGATCAGTGAGAGCGTACCCCTGTCGACGTGTCTGTGTTATGCTCGCATCCTTTGCCTGGGCCCAGATATATGGCAATTCGGCCATGGCCACTTGCAGCTTCGCCTCGGCGCTTGTTGCATGCAGTCGCAGGATTTGTATGACAACCGAGTAGCGATCGAGCACTGGCAGTCTGAATTCCGATTCCAGAAATTGTTTCTGTGAAAAGGAAAGAGTGCCTTTGCTCACAAACAGACAGCTGAGCTGCTGCTCTTGGCGTAGATCGGCTACAAGGTTCTTCAGTTCGGCAAGCTTGCCGCTACCAAAGAGCGTCTTACGTTCCAGACTCTCCAGCGGCACCTTTAGCCCTCGTGCCACTTTCCAATTGGGCAGCGAGTTTACCAGCGCTATAGCCTCGGCTAGTTGATCATTTGGGTGCACATCTCCAGGTGTATTGCGTTTTGCCGCCCACTTAACGTAAGGCTGCAGTATGAGCACCTGCTGGGCCGTTGCAACATCCCGGGTAATTCGCATTGCTCCGCCGGCAACTTCATCGTAGGCACTATGGAATGCAATGTTAAAACATATAATTTATTTTCGTGCAGATATCTTACCGGTCATCCAGAAATCGCATATCAACACTGTCAGCTGTGTGAGACACTTGAAGTTCGCTATCGGTTTGCTGTCCCACCTGTATTTGCGCCTCATAGTAGCTCTTGCGATTACGAATCCCCTTCACGCCTTGATGTTGTGTGTACTTAAAGCGTGCTTGGATCTGAAAGGTCACAGGGCGCAGTTGCGTTGCATACGCAATTTGCAACGCTGACCGTAGGCACTTCATGGCGACTAAGACTAATTTGATAATAGCTAACGATTATTAAAATGTTTTTTCCTTCAGTACGGTATGTTTGTCCTCAAAGGACATCCAAGCCGCTTGACAGGATTTGGTGCGTGTTGTGGTTGTCTGATACGACACTCCTGTGGCAACCAATGATGATATCAATATATTATATTTCACTGGATAGCGGATTTTCATTTGCACTGCCTTTTGAACAAAATATGTTCCCGCAAATCCTGTTAAACGAGTTTTTGATTATGCAATTATTAAGAAATAACGAATGAATTACAAATTACCCAAACAAAAAGATGCCAAGCCAGTAAAAAGTGCTCTTGTCATGCAGTCAATGTAACCATCAAATCCGGGATGTATGTCGCGCTGTTGATCCTTCAATCGTTTTATATCGTTCATAATAATAATAATAATAATAATAATAAACACAGCGTGTGAGACCGGCTGGGTTGTTGTGCGAGCGTTTTGCTTTACATTATGATGGGTGGCACTTTTTTGTTCAAAGAATCTGGCAACTTCAAGTCTTGCACATTTGGCTCCCATGCACGTTTTCTTTCATCAGTTCTTATATCGATCAATTTCAAGATTGATGTCATATTTGCGTTGAGTTTTACTTTAATGCAAGTATAAAATACGTAGAAAACTGCTCTATAAGAAATTGTGCCTTGTTGCGTTTTTATAAACATATAACTCTAATCGATAGTTTTCGAATCGTTCTAAACGTAACTATCGATAACTTAAGTTGTAGATTGCTTATCGGTAAAACAGGGAATGATAGTTGTTCGGGTCCATCTGGTAACGCTGTGTCGTTTCGTTGTTGTTTGTTGCAGCATTTTCCTAAATCTGCTGCAAAATGGATGTGGAGAAGATTTGTCGCACTTGCCTAAGTCTTAGTGGACCGTTTCTCTCAATCTACGATGGCGGCTCCGGCAGCTGTCTGGTAGACATGTTGCGAGAATTCACCAGGACCAATGTAAGTACAGAGTTTTCTTCAGCTAAAACTCAAACAGAATAATTTCTCGATTTTCTGCTCTGTTCCACAGCCGCGTCGGGAGGATAATCTTCCAACAATGGTTTGCCTCACTTGTATTAGCGAAATAAATCATTGCTATTCGTTTAAGCTAAAATGTGAGAGTTCGAACCGAACACTGCGACAACTGTTGCCCAATGCGTTACCCGATGAGCCTGACAACGGGCGCACTCCGCGCGTCGCAGTTGCTACCTCAGAAGCGTCAGTTCAGACCAATGAAGTAACGACAGTAACAGTAGCTACACAAAGTGACACAGTGACCACTGTTGATGCGGAGCAAAATACCAGCATAGAGAAGCCAACTGCGCCAAGTGCAAGTCCGGAAGATGAGGAAGAGTTTGACTATGAATTTGCAGAGGATCAAGAAACTGACGATGCACCGTCCAAAGCTAGCGCTGAAAACATAATCCTGCACGTAGAGAAAGATAATATAAAATATGAAACGGAAATGGTTTACAACCAGAGCACAGGAGAATTGCATGAACAGAAGACGGCGGAAACGGCCACCAATCCCAAGGAGTACAAATATCGGCTGGTCAGCAATGTCAATGGAGATACATATTTTGCACCGGAACCAGAGGCGATAACGGCTCCATCTCAAGTAACTACGCGCAAGAGTGCTGCCAAGCTGCTACAACAGCAGCAGCCAGAGCCGCAGAGGCCAGGAACACATCAAGAAGAGTTACCATTCAAAAGGAGTACGCGTCGTCGAGGAGCTGCACATCTAGAGGAAAGACAGCAAACAAGTCCCGCAAAGCAACCAAAACGAGCTGAGATTGGTAAATCCAATGGCGTGTCAGCACCAGCACCAGAAGTGGATGATCTCAAGGCAAATTACCATTGCGATCGGTGTAATGCAGGCTTCGTTCTGGAAAAATCCTTGATTATTCATCGCAGACAAAACGGGTGCACCAATCGCAATTTTAAGTGTAACGAATGTGAGAGAGTGTTTGTCTCCTTGGAACATTTAACCGAACATCAGGCCACGCATGCCTCTCACAATTGTCAGGAATGTGGTGAACAGTATGAGTCCAAGGAACAGCTTGGCAAACACATGGTTCAGACGCACAAACGAAATCTCCGGAATCAGTGTAACGTTTGCCAAAAGGGTATGTAAAGAAGATTCTTGTGAGACTTTAGAAAATTAATCAACCCTTCTTTTCTAATTGTAGTCTTTACAATGTTGTCCACATTACGAGATCATATGCGAATCCACACCGGTGAAAAACCATTTGTTTGCAACATATGTGGCAAGGGCTTCACACAGAATGCAAATCTGCGTCAGCATAAACTTCGACATTCGGATATCAAGCGCTTTAAGTGTGAGCTCTGTAATAATTCCTTTGTGACCAAAGCGGAACTTACATCGCATGCTCGCACGCACACCGGCGTCAAGCCATACGAGTGCGACGTATGCTCCTCCAAATTTACCACCAACTGCTCACTGGCCAAGCACAAGCGTAAGCACACTGGCGAACGACCCTATGCTTGCGATCTGTGCCCGATGCGCTTCACAGCGCTTAATGTCCTGAAGAACCATCGCCGTACTCACACGGGTGAACGTCCGTTTGTTTGTCCCTTCTGCTCGAAGAGTTTCACTCAACGCGGCGACTGCCAGATGCATCAGCGTACACACCAGGGCGACAAGATCTACATTTGTCCAGCTTGTAATAAGGAGTTCAAGACTATGAACGACATGCGTACCCACTTGACGACGCACGAACAAACGGATAAGCGACTCGTTCAC
Organism: Zaprionus capensis; assembly: GCA_018903675.1. Lineage (NCBI taxonomy): Eukaryota > Metazoa > Arthropoda > Insecta > Diptera > Drosophilidae > Zaprionus > Zaprionus capensis. Next base: position 8,167,311 of record JAEIFN010000011.1, read on the forward strand.
TTTACGCTGCTTAGCAATAAAGAGAACGGCAACACGAAGTTAGAGGAGGAGGCAGACGACGATTCGGATGTAGCTGATTTGATGTAAATGGTGGGTGGTAGCTGCGTTATCATTCCCTGTGGGAATATTTTACATACTCTAGAATTATTAAGTATAAAAGATTTAAATCTTGATTGCGCAGGCACACAAATATGCGAATTTCAAATGAAATATCTGTGTCGTGGCTCAGTGCTAACTTATGTTTAGAACTTCACATACGAGAGCTGGAAAGAAAAAATAACGTGATCTTTGGATTGCACAATCCAGCTCAACTTTAAATAATACAGACTTTTCCTTTTTTTAGAATTTTCTTTGTCTTTAATTATACCCTGTACCCATAAGGTAGAAGGGTACCTTTACTTCTTGCACACCGAAAATGAATGAAGGAAGCAGCTCCGACTCCACAGAGAATATGTATTCTTGATCAGGCGAGTGGATAGAGACACGTCCGTTTTTCTGTCTGTATGAAAATCTAGATCTCTATAAGATGTCAGGCTATCAAATTTGGTGACAATATGTCTTATTATTGTAGCAGATCAAGTTTATTATTGAATTTTGTTACACCCTCTTTCGACCGAATTTCACGCGCAATTATCAAACTATTCAGTTTATTCTTTGTGTATACATCATGCATTTATCATCATCCAAATGATTTTGATTGCGATCGGATAATAAACGTAGAAGTTATTTAAAAAATAAATTAAGTGGGGAAACGGATGGGTAGCGGGTATATAACAGTCGAGCACACACGACTGTAGCTTTCTTACTTTTTTAGCTTACATCTGTAGTTATTAAAATGCTTATGAATCGATATAAATATTCACTTGGTCGTCTAGTAGAACTGTCCAAACTGCGCAGGCTGCTGGAGCGCAGATGTGGACGCTTCCGCTGCAGCGACAGGTAGAGCTAGAGACGCTCCGCTTGTAACGGGAGGATCACCTTGAAACCAATTAACCAGCTCGTGATGCGCACTCTGCACACACTTGCGCTGATCGGCAATCAGGTTCTCTGAGTATTTAACATGGTTGGCATACGCTTCCTTCTCGTGTTGCGAATCCTTGGACATCCGATGCAGATCTTTTAATATTGCCGAACCCCACAGCTGGACGTGTATATCAGGTATCTTACTGGCCAATTGCATCGCTGGCGTCACCATATTCATACTCTCTTTGGAGTTGCCTATGCTCAGAAAGACATGTGACAGCAAAACCAGAGAACAGCTGGTCAGTCGGTTTAGATCCTCGGCATTGGCCATTTTTAACGTTTCGCGTAAGAATCGTCTGTGAAGAAATTAAATGAAATGAGCTTGTGGACTATGGATATTATCAGGAATCAATGAACTTACTTGGCCTCGTGGAAGCTATTCTTGTGGAAGGCGTGAAGACCCTGTACATAGTAAAATCCGCCCATCAGTGCCTGGCTGCTGTAAGTGTGCGTATTTTCCGTTGATACCGCGTCTAGAATTTGTTTAAGATCTGTGTCTCGTTTTGTGCGCAGATAAATTATGGCGAGATTAAGATTAGCGAAAAGTTTTAGATCTCGTTCGTTTGTCTCGCTCACGCACACTAAGAACTGTCGCTCGGCGTGCTCAAAGAAGCTTGTGGACATCGAGTACAAACCGATAAGGCAATGCAGTTGGGCCGAATGACGTTTAAGTAGACTGCGCTGCGGTGCCGCCAAGCACACGTCGCGGGCAGCAGCTATCTCCCGTATAGCCAGTTCACGATTGCCCATTACCATCCGGCACATAACAATGTGCTCCAGCAGTATGACCTTAAAGACAGATAGTATAGACTTGTCTTCCTGCATCTTTAGTTTCTCGATTTGGGTCAATGCCTTTTCCGTATACTTTTGCGCCTTGTCCATGTAGCCCGCCATCATCGAGTGCGAGACGGTAACTAGATATACGAGGACATACAATTGTTCCTTGGGCAGCCACACAAACATCTCCAGTTGATTACCGCCAAAGATGAGTTCATCACTGGGCCAATTGGGAGCCATTATGGTTTGAATGGACATTTGCAGCTGTTTCAGGCTGGGCTTCACAGTCTTTACTTGACCTAGGGCCAGATAGTAGCACACTTGAAGCACTAGGAAGAACACTTTGAGGTACTCTTTTTGATGAGGATTAGGTATATTATTGTCTATAATTTGACCGGCTGAGTTGAGTAGCGCTAGCACATCGTTCGTCTTGCGTTCAATCATCAGTATCATAGCACGTGAGAGTAGAAAGAGAACCTTCAGATATGTGGCACCGGCTTCCTCAGCCGACTCGGCACCAACTGCTAGCAGTTCACTGGCTAGAGAATACTCTCGATCGCTGGCATGAATCTGTGACAACTGCAGCAACAGCTTGCAGTGCCAATAAACATTGTTCTGCGACAATTCCACTGCCCGCCGCAGCATCGCTTTCGCGTGTGAACTTTGTTCTGTTTGTAGGTGAAGTTGGGCTAACAAGGATGCCGTATCGAACTTGACATCGTCGAAATTCATCAGTGGCTCCGAGATGTTCCACGCCTGTTCAAGATGTTGACGCGCCAAATTTATATTGCACGTGTAGGCCATTAGCACTTGTCCCATTTGTAGGTGTGTTCGGGCTTCCACCTATTATAGGGAAATTAAGGAGTTAAATATTTGGCAACTATATGTTTAGTACATCTCCACTGTTGCGGACTTTCCCTTGGCAATTACCTTTGAAGGCGGCTGAAAAGTAAATAGCGCCTGTAAACATTGTATGCATTTTTTAATATTTGGTGGCTGAGAGGTACGAAAGTATTCGGCTAGTCCTAGGAGCGAGATATAGCACGCATCTTGGGACGCCGTTGGCGTGTTGGATACACTCATTACGTTTAATTACTAAAAAAAATCGGCTTCGTTTTGTTTATCGCGTAATTTTGTTGTTGTTGCTGATGCGTGGTGGTTAATACGTGTTGGAAAGCGTCGCACTTATGGGTTGCATGTCAAACTATCGATAGATTGGATTTTTTAATTGTTAAGGCTGGTAAAAAATTAAAAAATAATGTAAGTTGTTTTTATAAATGTTTTTTAAATTTTGGAAACCATTACAAATTTTCTTCATGTTAATATTAAAAATAAAAATCAGCAAATACAATCGTATATCGATATTTATTTATCGCCTTTTATTTGAGCCGCGCTCAGTGGGTACGAAGCTCGCGCTTGCAGTCATAAGTTGAGTGCGATAAGAGTAAGACCATTTAATAAGTGAAGATCAAAGGTAGTGTAGTTTATTTATCAATACATTTATTTTTATAATCTGTAAAAATTGTACTTTGATTGTATCAACTCATTAGAGGCCTTTTCAATTATGTTATCATATTATTTTTGCAATAGCCAGTTGTGTTGGTAGGTCAATAGTAATTTGTTTTAGTCCAGCGTCTTTTGCTCCACTATAAATACACAAAGCCACACATGCATACATACAATTATAAAAAGTGCTTTTGAAATGATTTTGAATTGTTATTGTCGTCACATGCCAAGTTAAATGAAGCAATCAATTTGTATTATTATAATATGTATTTTTATCGGCATTTGACATACATACATAAGTACCAAGTTTGATGTATGTGATTTTGTTTTACATAAATGCTATTGACGTACTTCTTTTGTGATTTATATAAAATGTATATACATAAATATAATACATAATACAATAATCATGGTTTTTTTTAGAGAGATAAGATGGTAATTTCCCCGCGCTTATAGAATTGCTGGTCTTAGTCACAACAACAGCTTAATCATATTGGTTTTTTTTATTTTTAATTACTTGACCCCAAATTCAAAACTTTTTATAATAAGATTAATGTGGAACTGTACGTATTGTCATCAAGAATGCCTTGAAGTCACCAGTTTTCTTAGAAAGGCCATTAAATTTAATGATTGAAACTCATTTTTAATTTTTGTAGTACTTTATGTACGGACACAAGTACAGGCATTGTGCATAGACACAGGCACGTTCAATAATTTGCGATGTTACTTGGAAATTCCCTAAAAACAAGTTGTTATTGTCGTGGGCAGTGCAAGCGCGAATGGGGGCGTGTAAGTGTATTGGTAGGCGGCGTGCAAAAGTCAAACACAATTGGTAAATACAAAGCAGGAGTTAAAAAAACCAAATTACAAAATCGCCAATACAGGGTCAATACTGCGAGTAAGCGTTGAAATGTTTGAAATATATGAATCACAGACAGAAATGCGTACAGAAACCGGTTTTGAAAAACATCAATGTTAATATTGGGGTTTTTATTTTGAATACTAAACGTTTGCATTGCGACAAACTGTGACGTCGTTCCATCAGCTGAGAAAGCCGCCGAAAGGTCGAAGACAAAACTCGCTCTTTTTACGCTCAGCTGAATGCACACGCAACAACAACTACAACAATCACTTGTTGTCGTTATGCATGAGGGCAAAAGCAACAAAAGAGCAACAACAGACGAGCATTAAAGTCGCTGTTGTTGCGAATTCGAGTGCAGACCAACTAGTATGAGAAACTTTCACTTTTTACCGTCTGGTTGAGCGACGTGTTGCAATTGGTTGCTGAAGCCGCCAATAAGATAAACGATCTGCAAACGACGCGGCAGCTTGGGGAGCTTTGCAACGATGAATCAGTAGTAGCAGCCATCAATGAATGACTCTGTATAGTACGCATAGTTGCCGGCTAATAGGTTTTGCATAGATTTAACATACTTCACGGTTTGAAGGGCAATGCGTGACGAAAATTTAATGTCCAACAAAGCCGACTCACATTTCCTGTTGAGCTTTAGCTGCTATTGTCTGTATTAGTTTTTAGACAAACGATTTCGTAAACAACTATAAAATAAACTTTCTCAGAAGTTTTTAAAATTTGTTAGTTTTGAGGTGGGTAGTTAAATAACTTCTGTGTATATCGAATAAACTTCCTTCTACCTATTTTTAAACTATTCTTAACTCTACGTAAATTTCATTGCAGAACATGAAGTTGTTTCTTTCGTTTTTGGTGCTATGCCCAGCGCTAATAATCGCAGAATTTTGTGGAACACCGTCCGGCCCCTCAGTTATGAAAGATGGTGACTCTCTATACCGCGGACAACAGGAGTTCTCCGTATCAATGCTAGATGCGATTCGCAAGGCGACACCGAACGAAAACGTCTTCTTTTCCCCATACAGTACCTATCATACACTACTGCTTGCCTACTTTGGCTCTAGTGGCGATGTTGAGCAGAAGTTGAAAAAAGTATTGCATTTAGACTGGGCAAAGACCAAGGAAGATGTGCGGGGCATATATCGCACTGCCAAATTTGCACACGACTTACGTGTTAAGAATATACCATTAGAATTTACTTCGGTGGATCGTTTGTACTTTGATGAGCGTGTAAAGCTTGCCAGTTGCCTAAAGACCCGTTTACAGGAAGAGATTGTTACACTGGATATTCAGAATCATGCGGAGCAAACGCGTCAGGAGATCAATGCTTGGGTGGAAAACGTGACACACAGTGAAATTAAGAATATACTTGCGTCAGGCGATATTGATTCACGTACTCAGCTGGTGGTGGCCAATGCGGCATACTTTAAGGGCCAGTGGGTCAGTCGTTTCGATGCAGACAAAACAAAAGATATGATTTTCTATACTTCAAGCAATAAAACGTCTTTTGTACCGATGATGACACAGAAGGGCAATTTCAAATGGCTTCCCGATGAAAACCTGGGTGCACATGTTCTCCAAATGCCCTACCGCACTTCAAACAATGAAAACGACGAAAGTTCGGATATTTCTATGGTGCTTATACTTCCCACTTTCAGCAATGATGCTCTTGAAAAGGTTTTAAGCAAACTAAATGCTAATACATTGGAAACAGCACTCAATGAAGCCTCTACCCGTGAGATTGAGGTATCACTGCCTAAATTTGGATTTGAGCAGCGTTTGGAACTTGTACCGGTAAGCTCTCCCATCTGGTTCGCTACACGTGAACAAATAAATAACTTATCAAATTTTATTAATCTACAGATTTTGCGTGACATGGGACTCGGTCAGCTGTTCGACAGCAGCGCAACATTTGATGACTTCAGCACAGAACAGAAGATCACGTTTAACGATGCCAAGCATGTCGCCAAGATAAAGGTTGACGAAGAGGGTACCACTGCATCGGCAGCCACTGTTTTAGTCAGTTTTCGTTCAGCTCGTCCCATTGAGCCAAGCAAGTTTGTGTGTGACCATCCATTTGTCTTTTTGATCTACGATCATCGTAACAACGCAATTTTGTTTACGGGAATCTATCGTGATCCCAAAACAATGAAATAGACAATCCATGTATTTATCAATCCATAAGATCTTGACTAAGTGCACATGCTTTAAATAATAATTTTATATTCAAAATAAATTATATTACAAAGTTAAGGTTATATTGTCCTTTTATTTGCAAGGCATATGTTATAAGATAAAGTTTTAAGATGCCGAATTATTATTATTAGCTGCCGGTTTGTAACGTTAGTTTGAAGTATATTTCAACAAAACAACATTTTATTTATATAATTTGAAATTAAGTTGGTGGGAACTGGTACATCGATCATTTGCGTTTGTTAAGCGATTATCACAAAGCGGATGGTAAACAAGAACCTTCATGCTAAATTTTATACCTCGAGCTTTAATAATATTTAAATACGATCTGAGTGTTTACACAGACGAACATTGATCCTGATCAAGAATAAACACAATATACTCAATGGGGTCTGCTAAGTCCTCTGCTGTCTGTTACCTAAATTAGAAGGAACTGTTTGAGTCAATATGCTGAAGTAAACATGCCGGTACGCTGAAGATTCTATACCCCTGCTGGTTCTTATATCCTCCGATCGTTTCTATACTAGTGATAATATTATGTCTAACTTTGATTGGCACTGATAAGTTAAGTTATTTTTAAAATCAGTGCTGGTCTTCATTTCCGTCGATCGGTCCTATGGCAGCTATATGTTATAGCCGTCTAATTATTATAAAATTTTCTATGCATACAATATACGTAGTAAAACTCCGATGAGGTAAATGTGGTTGCAATATCTTGACAAATAACAAAAATGGGCCGATAGTTTGTATGGCAGCTTTACGATATATCGGTCTGATCCGCTTCCGACTTACATTTACAGCGTGCAGGAATAAGAAGCATGTGCACCAAACTTCAGGCCAAAGTTAATATACCCTCTGCAAGGGTATTAATATACGCAGTAATAATGCTAGTTTCGAATTTTCTTTAAGCTGGGATTTGCAACAGGGCGGCCAAGACTGTTGATAAGGCCATCGTACGCGCTCAGTCATTTTTTCTTTTAGGTTCTCAGTCTTAAGTTGCGTGTGAGGTGAGAAAGTTCATTAGCAAATTGAACTTAAAGGTAAACTAAAGCAATTTAATTACAATTTTACAAAATTGATTCGTAATATGCCAAAACTAATATTGTGACCTGTTTTAAGATGTTTACACAATATATGTATGTGTAAGCAAAAAGTAGTAGTAGTGATAGTTAAGTTGAAGGTGAATTGTTTATTTAGCTCCGGTATAAATACAAATTTAGCTCCGGTATAAATACATATACAATAATTGTCCGTTACTGTCGACAAATTCTAAGTAAAATAAAACAATACATTTTTAATATTATTATACATATTTTTATCGGTATTGCATATAAATACGAAGTTTAATGAGTGCCATTTTTATCTTTACATAATTAATACGTCAAATAAATAAATACATATGTATGTATGTATATATATGCATATATATAATGGCATTCTATGGTATATATTGTATATATATATATATGTATGTATGTACATACACACAGTTCTCATGGGGTTTGGCTTGAGATAAGCGTTATATGGGAAATTATAATTTTAGCAGTCACATCGGCCTAATCTTATTTTTTTAATGAGGGCACAATTACTTTGTTCAAAAATTCCATTAAATTAAATTAATTATTTATAAAGAAACCTATAAATTTAATGTGCAACCGACTAAACAACAAAAACTTGAAACCATGTGTTTTTATTTGTATACCCTTCGACAATTTTAAATTTGTCAAAAAAGGATATATGTACTTACTTTGTACAAATGTAAAAACAAAAACGTATGTACATACATAAATACATACATACGTACTGTAATGCATATTCTTCATCATCGCCAAAAGCCGAGTCTACGCAGCCATGTCTGTCTGTCGTCTTGTCTATGTATGTATGTTTGTTTGTATGATCTTTGTATGTACATATATGTTACATCAGAAACTTAAAACGCATATTTGGTGCAAATCTGTTTAATATAACATGCAGATAAGGTCTATTTAAATATTTTCAATACGTCCTTTCTCTTTAAAGCTAGAACTTTAATTTTGAGTTGTGATCCAATAATAAACATAGAAATTGTTACAGAAATAATTTTATTCATAGTTTTGCGCACACTTTACTGTTAGTTGTGTACACATATGTATGTATATATGTATGCATAAAATTAATATTATTCTTGGCTTTTTGTAAATTTTATTGAAGATCATGAAGTTGTGTCTGTCCCTTCTACTGCTGTGCCCAGCGTTGATAAGCGCAGAATTTTGCTTGACATGGTCCGGCCCTATAGTTATAAAAGATGGTGACTCTCTATACCGCGGACAACAGGAGTTCTCCGTATCAATGCTAGATGTGATTCGCAAGGCGACACCAAACGAAAACGTCTTCTTTTCCCCATACAGTACCTATCATACACTGTTGCTTGCCTATTTTGGCTCTAGTGGAGAGATTGAGCAGAAGTTGAAAAAAGTATTACATTTAGACTGGGCAAACACCAAGGAACATATCGTACTGCCAAATTTGCACACGAATTACGTGCTAAGAATATACCATTGGAATTTACTTCGGTGGATCGTTTGTACTTTGATGAGCGTGTAAAGCTTGCCAGTTGCTTAAAGACCCGCTTACAGGAAGAGATTGTTACACTGGATATTCAGAACCATGCGGAACAAACGCGTCAGGAGATCAATGCTTGGGTGGAAAACGTGACACACAGTGAAATTAAGAATATACTTGCGTCAGGCGATATTGATTCACGTACTCAGCTGGTGGTGGCCAATGCGGCATACTTTAAGGGCCAGTGGGTCAGTCGTTTCGATGCAGACAAAACAAAAGATATGATTTTCTATACTTCAAGCAATAAAACGTCTTTTGTACCGATGATGACACAGAAGGGCAATTTCAAATGGCTTCCCGATGAAAACCTGGGTGCACATGTTCTCCAAATGCCCTACCGCACGTCAAACAATGAAAACGACGAAAGTTCGGATATTTCTATGGTGCTTATACTGCCCACTTTCAGCAATGATACTCTTGAAAAGGTTTTAAGCAAACTAAATGCTAATAAAATACATTGGAAACAGCACTCAATGAAGCCTCTACCCGTGAGATTGAGGTAACACTGCCTAAATTTGGATTTGAGCAGCGTTTGGAACTTGTACCGGTAAGCTCTCCCATCTGGTTCGCTACACGTGAACAAATAAATAACTTATCAAATTTAATTAATCTACAGATTTTGCGTGACATGGGACTCGGTCAGCTGTTCGACAGCAGCGCATCATTTGATGACTTCAGCACAGAACAGAAGATCACGTTAAACAATGCCAAGCATGTGGCCAAGATAAAGGTTGACGAGGAGGGTAGCACTTTGTCTCCTGTCTGTGAGACACCCTCCTTCGTTCGTCCCATTAGGCCCATAAAGTTTGAGTGTGATCATCCATTTGTCTTTCTGATCTACGATCATCGCAACAACGCAATTCTGTTTTCAGGTATCTATTATGATCCCAAGACAATGCAGTAGACGATCCATGTATTAAGCAATGTATAAAATCTTGACTAAATGCACATGTTTTTAATACTTTCCACTTAAAGAAAACAACTTTGGATTTACAACATTTAGTTTTGCCTTTTTACTAATTTCATCATACAAAAAATTGAGTAAATCATTATTATACATAGTTCATCTTTTTTTAAGTAAACATTGCTACGTAATTACAAAATATTAGGAAATTCAATCAGCTACTTAAGAGGAGCTTAGGCAACCTAATTAACAAGCACGCGTATGTACAAAAAAACACTTTTAATACTTAAAGCAAAAATTGGCTTTCTACTGAATACTCGAATAGAGTGTTAAGAGTGACGGAAATAGGTTTTGGCAACTAAATTTTGTATGTCATGGCTGAGGCGAAAAGCATTGAAGGCACTTTGGGATTGGCGGCAAGTTGCAAGTGCATTTCGAATTAAATCATATCGAAAATATAAACAGACTGAAGAATACTAGTAGATAATGCCAGTTGCTCCTCGGAAACTACAGCTAAAATTCATAACATTTCTGTTCGTTATCATCTGGGGTCGATCGTCATCATCATCATTTATCTACGTCATTAATAACAACAACAAGATATTGTTCCCTTAATTATGGATCTATGGATCTGCATCTGGTGGCATCACCACAGCGTAGACTGCAAAGCCAATAAATACAATGCCACCGACAATGGTGACAGTGCGCACCGAGATTTTGGAAGCCACTAGACGACCGCCAATCACAGCCAAACCAGTGCAGATGCAGTGGCCTAGAACGCCTCCAACGATAACGCCATATACGTCCTATAAATGTAATGATAAAGATCAGATAATGAATATCAAACATAAGATGATGTGCTCACCTTGCTAGCAGCAAGAATAATAGTTGTCAATTGGGAACGATCGCCCCATTCAGCAAGGAAGGTCATCGTGAAGGCTTGAGCGATGATGCGCCACGTAAAATAAGAGGCGCTACGGTGTACCTTGCTGCGGCGACCGCTTTCAGGATCGTGGACTAATGCAGCATTAACATCACGATCCAGCTGCAAAGTTAAGACAAATTGACGGTTAATATAGTTTAATAAAAAAATGTTTTTTAAAGTTAGCTGTAAAAATTGATGAGAAATATGTGCGCAAAAGAAAAATAACAATGTGAATATAAACTTGCACAACTTGAAAGTGAAATTTGAAACGTAATTAGGAAATTATTTAAATATAGCACAAACGATCACTTCAAAACGAACATTTGGATTTATTTTTGTTTTTTATTTTTAGCAAAATATGCGACGCATGCAAATTATTTGAATAGGAGTAAGTGTATGTGAGTGTGTGAGAGAGTGTGTTAGTCGGAGAATTTTGGTAATGAAATAACCTAAATAGATATTGATGAAATGTAAGTAAAGATGAGACAAAGCCAAAGAATAACAACAAATACCAATGACCGTTTCCCTAGGTATAGTTATTCACTAAAAGTAAAACTTATACAACTTAAAAGATGATAAATCTCAGTGTCATGGTTGTTTGTGTATGTGTGTGAATGTGTTGTGTTTGCGTGATTCATTATATAAATATTTTTCATTGTTTTAAGTTGTTCAAAAAGCAGGTGAAACGCAGATGAAACAACAGAAGTAAACATTGTTGCTTGATCTCTAACCCGTGCTTTATGTGAGCCAACAACAGCTCCGGCAGTCTCCTCGCCAATGCTTCCATTCAAACTATGCATGCTATCGTGTCCGGCTAGTGGGGCACGCGGCTCAGCCGCAACTACGTCCGAGCCTAATCCGGCATCGGTATCGACGGAAGCGCTTTGATTGTTGTTGTTCTTGCTGTGGTTGTTGTTACGTGGGCTATTATCACAATGGGTTTGTTCGGTCTGGTTCGATGAGGCGATCGATGGCGAGAAGGTGGGACTGCTGTGGAATGTTGCCATTTTCAGTTGTTCCACAACACGTCCACCATCCTTGAGCAGCACCTCGGAGTCATGATAGTCCACATCGTTGCCAGTTTTATCACAGCTATTTAGCTTAGCACTACTTGAGTTGTTGGTGGTATTATTATTATTGCCGGTGGGCTTGCGCTGGCGATGCTGCATCTCGGACACATTGTTGGGATTGGCCTTGGTCACAACATTAACATTGCGGCCATGTATGAGGGCCTGTTCGCTGGCATCCTCCTTGTCCGAGTTGCTGTTCTTGCGCTTTGCATCGGGATCCTCGTACCGCAAGGCTTTACGCATTAGCTATCGGTTAGCAATGCGTTTTAATCGAGTTTCGAAACAATAGTTTTTGAGTTTCGATTCAGTATCAGGTAAAAGATCAATTCATTTGTTTTTTTTGCGAATATTTGTTTTTGAAAGAAAGAATAATTAAATTTGAGATTAGCTCAGGTTGATATACAAATTAATTGCGATTAATTTATATTAAATTTCATAAACTTGTATTTTGTTGTTTGTTCTGTGCTTAAGCAGCTTCTTCATTTTTAACTCATTGTTCAAATTGTTTAGTAGCTTAGCTTTTTCATCTATTCTCTCTGTACAATTCAACGCGCAAACGTGCAATTAGTCACATAAGCGTATGTGTGTGTGTGTGCTTCTTGTCTGTGGGTTCTGTCACATTATTTATTTTGAAAAATAATAATAACAAAACGATAGAAAATGGAAACGCGTCAAGGGCGCCGATTTGGAAAGAAATCGAGAAAAATCAAATACGTTTCAAGATCGACTTTCATGTTTCAATGCCAGAGATCTCTAGCAGCAGCTGTTGGTCCAATTAGCTTTAATTATTGTTATTTATACCTCATTGTTAGTTGGTTGGTTATTATAACAAAATTAACCCATATACATAAGCTTATATATTATTAATTAATTGGCTTAGCTAGCATGCAATTTTGCTTTTATTATTATTATAACGAACCTTGTTGTGTGAGAAGCTGTCGGTTTACATTTATTAGTTTCTATTGTAGTTAAGTTGTGTTGAGTTTTAGTTTTGATTTTGGTTTCTGCTTTTGTTGTGAGACAGCAATGGGGGGTTAAGCTACAAAAGTACAAGTACAAATACGAAAACCAGAGAAACTAAAGCTTTTTACAGGCAAACTAAGATTACTTTCGAGCAAATGAAGTGATCGGTTTGCGTTTATCTTGTATTGTTTAGTTTGTCATACTAGCAAATATTATTTACAACCAATAAAGCGTAGCTATTAACAAAGGCAAATAGCAAGAATGATGAAAAAAAAAATATACTTTAAATATTAACAAAGCAGAGATAAAGCAAGAGGCAAGATAAACAAGACTTGCTTTGATCTACAACTACATTCTACAGCCAAAACAGTTACTACTTATGAATATATATATGGGTATTAAATATCGGTACTTACCTCATCCTCACGCTTACGCAAATCGCTTTGAACCTCCTCAAGCTCCTCTTGGGCATCGGTAGCTTTCATTTTGTAGCCATCGTACAACATTTTTAAACCAAATATTAAAAATAAAGCAGTTGATATATAATACGTGTAAATCTGTCGAAAGATAGGAAAGAACATGAAAATAGATGAAACAACTAGCTTTAGAACAGATAAGCTACAGGGACAGGTACCTTAGGAATAAAGTTTGCTGCCATGCCAAATACGCATGAGAGAACCGTCATAAGGGCCAAGGCGGCAATGGCACCGCCAAAGACAATCAAACGCGGGTGGCGCATGGCCATAATGGCAGCAATAAAGAAAGTCTTATCGCCTAACTCTGTTAATAATATAACAGAGATCGATGCGGTGAACGCATCGAGAAAAGTGCCCTTTGTCTTTGGAGTCGCTTCAGCATCTGCGGATTTCTCTTGTAAGCCATTGTTCATTTCCGTTACTTTATCCACTATTCCCTGTTGTTCGACATTCTGTGAAATAAATAACAACCAATGAGAATATTCCATAAAACAGATAATATCGTATATCATTATTACCTTCTGTATATCTGCAATAATTGCGTCATTATCATCCCCATCCGGATTAAACTCCGCCGCGCATATGGTAGCGAATGTGAGAACTACCATAAGGGCCAGTGCCATGCGCCACTTGGCCGATCGCTTCAGGTATACATTGTGCCTGGTCGTTTGCCAGAAATATGATTGATTTTGTGACATCTTTGTGTGTCGTTTTGTTTTCGGGGCCTCTGATGCGCCTTCTCCAGCTACTGTTGAAATATTCGTGTAGCCTCAAGTAAAACGTGTCCAATTCGTCCGGCTATCTGCAAAGAAATGAGTCGTGAGACATGTGTGCAGTTCGCTCCCTCTCTCGTCATGGCAATATGATAAAAGTTATAGTCATAATCAGCCAACAAGTGTTCTCGCGGCACTATTTGTACATGGCAAATATGTCCACGTCTGTGTTTAACCACCAAATCTGACGAGCAACCTAAACAGCCAAATCAAACCGTCCGCCCGCCAACCGTGATGTCAAGATAAGCGCGCACTGCGACAAGTGCCGATCCATGTCGCTGATATGGTCAGGCCAAGGCAAATCACAATCAGATCAGCGCCAAACGAAGATAATACAGCATTTTTGTTATACATTGATCTATGCGGGGGTTTACCCAACAAAGGGGAACACACAATTAAATAAACTTTTTAATATAATTCCCAAGAAATGTTTGGAATGGCTTCTTATGTCTTACTTTAATTAACGTTGGAAAAAACTCGGACATTATTAAAACAATTCAAACCACCCCACGTGCGTTTATTATACATTGTATAGTATAGAGTCCGTTGCCAAAAAGACTTGTCTACGTCAGAAGCACCCACTGAAACTATCGATTAGATAAAAATAAGAGGAAGCTATTATTTAATTTGAGATACCCCGAAATATGGATACTCTACTTTTTTGTAAAGAGTGTTGAATTCATCTCTAGATCTCTTTAATCTAAACTAGCTAATAATTAACATATTTAACTGCCAAGAAATATATTTGCTAATAATGAAGTTCACAATACGGTGGAGTTTTCAATAATTAATCGAGCAAGTGTTTTGAAAAAACTGAAAGTCCCAATCAATGTAAACTCATAGGAAACCACTCAAGACACATACGTGACTGACTGCTGACATACACATAATACGCGTGTCTTTGGTGCGTGCACACTCGCATTGTTAAATTTAGATTTCAATGTCAATGAAGACATTTTTGCAATGGAGTCTTAATTATATTTATAACCAGAATGCTACAGATTGCTTTGATGTGGTACTTTGTATATTGCACATTGTAGAACAGCAAGAAAAAGTTTTATCAAATTTGCATAGCTGTATGTACTAGAACTATTAATATTTATTTGTGCAAATTGCAGTTCACAGATATGAAGACTTATAAAACGAACTATTTCTCAATACATGATACAAGTTGAAGCTATCATTATGTATCATATATACTCTACACAATCTTGAAGATTTACCGCTTATTCATATTCCCCATTTTACTTATAAACATTTAGTACTTTTTTCTGTTTATTTTCTGAGTGCTTCCCCATTGTGTAACGTAAATTAGATTCTGTCCTATGTTTCGCTACAGTCATACAGCTCTTTATCATAAATTCATAAACATGTTTGCACAATAAATAAAAGATTAATGGAGAGTTTTTGCGGATATTAAAGCGACGCAATTAAAAGTAATTCACTTAAATAAAAAGGTTTAACGTAAACAACGAGTGACATTTAAGCGATTGTAGGGTGTACGTAAGATACTTTGTTCTTGCTGTTGTTGATGACGTTCAGTCCCGTATGAACGTAGCCGATGATAAGCGCAACGTTGTGGAGGCGGCGGAGCAAACAGACAATGTCAACGACATCGTTAAGTATATTTAATGAATATTAAATAGAATTCGAATTACAATACATGTACTTGTTTATGCACATACAAATAAACAGACATCCGTTCACGTAAACAACTCGTTTTACTTACATAATTGCTTTGCAAAAAAAGAAATAAAAGGGACAGGGCCAACAACAACATAAACAAGCGAAAGGCAGGCGAGCAGCTGACCGACAAGTCAATTGACCGATTCATTGCGTGTTTCTCTCGGTTATTTATACCGAGTAAGAATAATTGCCTGAGTTATCGGCAATGGCTCAGTTAAAATGGAAAACTGGTCTTTCTCAGGTTGGTTATAATATGATCGCGATCATTTCATTTTACACATACGTTTACACATCCTTGTAAAACAGAAAGTGTATTATAAACGATTAAAGAGACCTGTTTGTTTATTTATACTAATAGGTATTAAATACATTGGTACTATTATAAACAATTTTCAGAAATTAATTTTCTCATGTTATTACAAAGATTTCCACTTGTATACATTCATTTCCATTTGTTTTCAATTTCTATTTATCTATTTTTATTCGCACAAACAACGGCATTAATTGTGTTGTTATATTGGCTTTTTATCTGCTAAAATTAACATTCGCGTGGCATGTGCACTGGGAGAGCAGTGCTCTTTGAGCACTAAGGTTGGTGTAATGTTTAAACTTTTATCATTAATTTATTTGAATTTAACACAATTTCAATAATAAACTAATTGGCAAGTTAATTTATTATGTAGTTTGTCACATGTTTGAACTGAACTAGCTGTTTTGCGTTTGTTTTTCGTCATCACTGCATTTGCTTCGCTGACGACGGCAAAATTCAAATGGTTGATTTACAACGTAAATATGTAATTCGCAAACACACACTTGCGACAACATATTTGTTATTACTGCCACAGAACACATTTCAATTTTAATGTATTATAATTAAATTAATTGCGTGTTTTTGCAAAAAAAAACCAATTACACACATCCTTACATCGGCAGAACTCTTTTATATTAGTGGTTTTAGTAATTCGATATACTCTGTCTACACCGATTGTTATCGATCTATTGAAACCGGCTATAGTGGTTAACATAAACGCAAACATGAGCACTGTTAACGCTTTTATTGGTACTGTAATGGAAATTTATATTTGATTATATTATATTTTCATGAATTCTCCAAATGCTTCCTCACAAGGTTTAAGAAATATTATTCAAGCGTTTAAGATAGTTGTAAAAAAACTTGTTTTTATATTTTAATTAGGAAAGCAGAAGGCAGAAAAGGCCTGACTCAATTTTAGATCAGACAGAACTGACCACTTTTCATATCTTATCGTGTGGCAGAAACATCTAACCAAAATTACTCACAAATTTTATCTATAAAATATAATCATCTAGGTAGGAAATAATTTAAAGAAAATTACATGTTTACTTTATTTAGCAAGATAAAAATTTGTTATTTTTCTAAAGGAAACCACGACAAAATACGAAAGCTTATTAAAATAGTTAACATATAAATAAATTAAGTGTACAGTACATGGAAATGTTTGGTCACAAGTTTTAAGGAATTAGTAAATACATATATGTATACTGAAATGTAGTGTGAAATTGTTGTCGATGAAATACGTTTTTACTTCTGTTCTACTTTGACATCGGTGGACTTGGCTGCAGTCGCTTTTAGAGCACGATCTTCCTTAGCACATTTACGGATAACGCTATTGAAATACTTGTGAAGACCATAGGCAAACAAACGTAAAGGACCAATAAGCGTGGCGTGCAAAAGATTTGTGAAAAAACCATCCCAAGGCAGCAAAGCGCCACCCAGCATCGTTATAATCCAGCTCTCAGCGCCCACAGTGGAAATGAAGTTGCCTTTCTGAAAGTTAAACAATATATTAGAACAAATTTAAAGATATTGTTAACAAACATAAAAACATACCAGGGCATCCTTAAGTATAGCTTTGGCCATGACCTCGGGCTCTAAGAGACCTCCTCCGCCCGAAATGATTTTTGTTTCTCTCGGCTTTGATTTCTCCTCTTCCTCAAATCCCGGCGTATTTGTGTCGCATGGCAGGGCTAATGTAACCGAAACACCATGTGCTCGCGACTCCATCGCTATTGTCTCCGCCATGGCACGCAATGCATACTTGCTGGACGAATATGGCCCATAACCGTAAATGCCAAACATTGCCGCCTGGGAGGAAGTGAGGACAATAATACCATCACCAGCTTTCTTCATTTTGGGCAGCACATAGCGGGTGCAGTTGTAGCTGCCAAAGAAGTTCACATTCATTAGCTTGTGGACATCGGCAACAGACACCTCTTCGAACAATCCGCAGATTGCCATGCCGGCGCAATTGATGAGTGCATAGATGTCCCCGATGCTTTCCTCCAGCTCGCCCAGCACGCTGGCCACCTGTTCGTAGTCACCGCCAATGTCTAGGCTGCGATATTGAAATTTCTGCTCTGGCCGCTGGCGAACTACTTCCAAAAGTGCCACAGCTCCACCTGTGGCGTGCAGCATGCAGTGGATAAGATTGAATTATATATGTACGCGTGTGTAAATCATAGGGGCCTGTTTTTCAGGTTTTCTTACTCACCCAGAGTTTTCTCATCGCGGGCAATTACAGTCACATTGGCTCCTTTTATTGCACATTCCACAGCCAGGCAGAGTCCGATGCCTTTAGATCCGCCGGTGACAACCACGTGACGGCCGACAATGTTCTTTGCACGTTTGCCCATGACGAATATGAATATCAGTATGTGTATCAATATCGCAATGCTCAAGCACAGAAGCACTTCCCAATTCAGTTCCATTGCAACAATACAAACAACAATTGCCGCTGTTGCGATTACTACCTACTGTATTTCCATTTGAATGGCAAAAAACATCGTAAGCCAAAGAAAAAGCAACACAACATTAAAATTTTACACTAGTAGAAAATGTTATTAACAGCAGCTGCGTTAAACCAGCTGATTTTAAAACTACTGCTGATCGTAAGCAAATTTAGTAATATTTGCTAAATTTTAAAAACAATCGTCGTTTTATCTTTTTAATATTATTTAAACAATTTCAACCCTTTTAATTTAAAATTATACTTCATTATTTACGTCTATCTATTCTATCGATAGCTCTATCGATTGCTTTCATTGAATTTAATTGCATCACTATGCACTGCTTAGTGATTGCATTCTTTAAAGATATCAGATATAAATCATATCGATACTGAGCGCGAAATTCTATTTTTATGAATTAAATTTATTTTAAACTTAAAATTTATTTCCTATTTAAATTTGACACTTTCTTGTAAGTTCACTTCATTGTTTGGTATGTTTGATACGCCTCTGACTTTTAATCATATGGTCGCTTAATGATTTTGAGTCTGTTTTCCAATGAGTGCCCAACAGCTGCCAAGACACTCCCCCGGCGCTCTGCAAATCTTCCAAGCGCTGCGTCAACTCCAACGCCGACGCTTTGGCTTCACTTAACACTCACATTCACGTTGGGTGGTTTGTCGGCGTTTTCAACCACTTTTGTTGCAAAGCCGACGATACTTGGCTGCGCATATTCTGCTCAGTCGTGTACGTAACGTCGTCGAGTTTGCAAACGTTAGCGGTAAATCGCAATTTATTTGTCCCCAAAAGCAGGTTTAGCAGCACAAGCAGCCAGAGCAGCAGTAACAGCAGCACCACCAGCGGGTGCACTTAAAGCAAATCTGAAATGTGTGTTTAGTGTTAAGGCGAAATTGTAGTGCAAATGTTTCGCTTCACTGACCGCTAATGGCAAATTAGTAGACCAACAAAGAAGTACAACTCAAGCAGCGCCCTGTGTAAAGCGGCAAAAAGTATTGCATACCACACGGCTGTCATGAAAAATAGATATCGATTTACAAGCTGACGGCATGTAGATGGGGCGCTACTAGTGCGGTTTTGTGGGTGTACAAATCAAAATTTAATTTTAAATTGAAAAACTTGTTCGGAAATCACACACACTGCATACGAAAAATCTACATACATATTTTCTTCCCACGTACCGTAGTAAATTATGCATTAATTGGCTCAATTGTGTGACATTTGCTACGGCACTGAAGCTTCCTTCTGGTATTCGTGTGTATGTTTGTGTACGCGCGTGTGTGTGTGTATGCCCTAGAAGTATACATTGCGCTACGAGTGTGCGAGTGTATGAGATCATCATTATAACAGCAGGTCCGTCGCCTGCTGGTATGCAATACTTACTTCTTTTAACGCAGTGTGACCTCTTCTCCGTCTTCCTTGTTTGTCTCCTCCCACCCACAGCTCCGGTCACATTAGAAAATCGAATCTCGTTTGGTCTATGACAATACAAACGCACTTTCTTCGCAACGCATTAACCAGGTGCGTGTGCGTTTAGAAAGAGAGCGAGGAGAAAGCGAGCAGGACAGAGCGAACGACAGGCCGCGTGTGTTTGTGTTTGTGTACGATACAATACGTAGATTGTTGCGTCTGAAACTGTAAAAAGTTGACAACGAACATTTTTTGAGAAGATTCATTTCCAGAGTAAACGCGAGTGTGTTCATTTCATTTGTATTTTGGTAATTTTGTTCGACAACAAGAAAATCATTTCCCTATGATTGGCTCATTCTGGAATCTGTGCAGAGCGTGCCCATCAATGCCGGTTGACAAGGTACGTACAAAGTGTCCTTTACACATGTAATTAAAGAAGAATCTATTGAATACCTAATAGCTACTCATAACTTGCAGTTTCATAGCCCACTTTTCACAGTGTTCTGGGAGTTTTTCGATGCATTCTTTTCCCATATATTTTTTTGTTTGCAGAGAAATCAGTTGATTTATGTGCGCCAGTTGTGTGCGACATATTTTTATTATTATTGCATACTTGCAGGCGACAAGTGGGGGAGGGGAGGGAGAGGTGTACTTCTGCAGGCAAAATGGGGTGGACTGCCTTGAATTTATGACTCGTTGCAGAGGGTGTTGCACTGCAGACGGATTATATCATGGGTTAAGGGGGCGCATAATTTTATCTTAGTCAACAAATTGTGGGAGAAAACAAGAATCCAAATTATAAGGGGTTTTATTTATGAAATTCAGAATTAATGAGTGAATAATCAAATTGAAATTTGCGGCTTTAGAATGGAATATGAAGTAATAATTCCATATATAAAATGTAATTTCATTTTGCGTGCTTATGATTTAAGGATAAAATATGGCAGAAGGTACTATCCGTTAAGATAAATAAATAAAAATTTATTAATAGTAGTAATTAAATGCAATAAAAGTATTCATTTAAAATTCAATAAACGAATTCTAGCCCAGAAGTAAATTAAACTCTGCGAAAGTTAAAATCTGTTTTTCGTTATAATTTTTCAAATTTCGAATACAATCCTTGGGGTGTCATAAACGAGAGTTGGCACCGTAAACACGCGAAGCTATGCTAGCACCCACTAACAAAATATGGAGTCAAAGAATAAATATCAAATCTGCTGGCATAGAATAAATTAAAGTACATTACGCTCGACACTAGTAGCGTCGGCATTGGGACAGACAGAAGCCAGAAGCCAGAAGACTGAAGGCAGCGCTAGGCAAAAATCAATAGCCAGTAGGGTATGTAGCCTAAGGAGCCTGCCGGCCTTCTGGCTGTGCCCGGCTGTGCTGGGGAGCCAGCTAAGCTAAGCTGGGTAACCGGCGCCGCTGACGACAGGCAACGAATTCAATTCAAGCACGAATACAAACTCTGCCTCTCCTGCCTGCCTGCCTGTTTGGCTTGGCCTTCCAGTTGCCTGGAGAACGGGTCGAGTGTTGTGCAAAACAGCTGATTCATCAACTTCTGGCTAACATTGAGTCTTGCTACACTGAACGCTGAGTGTATGTAATGCTTTTTATCGTTTCCTGTCACAGCTGTTGGAAGGAATAGAAAAAGCGAGAGGCAGTGAGAGAGAGAGAGAGAGTTAGGGCGAGCGCATGTGCAATGCACAAAGAGAGCACATGAGAGTGATGCGAGCGATAGATGGTTTGTAGAAAGAGCCAGGTATACCGGCTTTTAGTTGTGGTCATTGCTGTCGCTCGTGCTGTTGTTGGTGTTGCTGTGCTTGTTCTCCACCCATATGACGTGCAAAGGCAAATCGTCTTGCGGTATTACATCAGCGGAGCGCAGTTCAACTTTTATTGCGCCACCTTTGCCACCACCGCCGTTAGCTTAATAATAACAGTAACAACAACACGAGGAGCTGTAACAGCAACAATAACAGACTTAGCTTTACTGGGTGCTGCCGGCAAAGTGTCGCCAGTGCGGAATGTGTTCCTGGCCAGTTGGAGGTTTCGCTTGTATGCCGTCGACTTATCGATTAGCCTTACATGCTGGCCCTATCTTAGTCACTCACAGTCAGCTGATGACGCCCAGTAGAAATGCATTCCATTGTTTCACTTATCTAATGTATACGTAGTCGCTCTACACACACACACACACACACCCTGCACGCAGAGGCAAACTTGTTGTTAGTGTTACTGGAACTGCACGTGTCCTTTGTTCTGCTGTGAGCTCTATCTGCCCGCATTGTCGATAAAGTATGTACATGTTGTTTCAGACCGGACAGCGCCTTTGTTCTCCAGACTATCGCTGGAATAACTCTGAGACTGACACTGACTTCCTGCCCAGGCATTCAAGTATTTATTTATAGAACGGTCGTTAGCTTCTTGAACTCTTTTCAGGCTCAAGCCGTGGTTTAGATACATTTAGTACACAGTTTATATGTATAGGGTTGATTATCATGACTAATTCGGTGTAGCATATCTATCTTGCTGCCCTTCAAGTTTTACTTTTCAGCTAATCTTAATTTAAGACTTATTCTCATTTAATCTTTCTTGGAACTTAATATTTTTATGCACACTAAAAGAGAATATCAATTCAGCGTAGATAATAAAAGTCCTTTCAATTCAATGGGCAATTCACCTCCATATTTCGATTCTTACTATCATTTCCAATTCCCAATTGAGAAGACCATTTCTATTGTGCACTCAAATCGCGTCAGTCAGACAGTTTGCTCTCGCATTGAGCACAGCAATTTGCACAGTTTCCTTTCAACAGTTTTCTAATCTCTAGAATTGAAAGGACGAAACTGGTAAACCCAAAGGAGAGTTCGAAGCCAATGCAGCAGCCACAAATAGAAAACGAGAACGAGAAGTTTCCTAAATTGTGGGGCCAATCTCCATGGAGCAGTCGCTCTGAGTGCATAACAAAAACTTTTCTAATTATTTGTGGTCAGCTGTTTCTGCCGATATTTGTTCGTCTCTCGTTTTCTCAGCTCTGAAAAGATTTTTCACAATGAGATAATTTTAAAACGTTACGAGCATATAAAAATCTAAAGATTTTTAAATTTATACAAACGCTGGTAATAAAGGAGTAGTAGTAGTTAGAAGATTGCGACTCCTTATCATTTGCAAACTCGTCTGATGAGGTAAAAGTAAGTTCATCAAATAATAATTGATTGCTTTATTTATATACTATGTTTAAGTAAATTTACAATACGTAAATTGAAAACTCAATTTGTTTGATTTATTTCATTTTATTGGTAAATAAACATGCACAGACATGTTCTGTCCGTGCGCTTTCTGTGTAATTTTCATTTTTTTGTGCACACGACTGGGTAAAATTTAAACTTTTTACATTCCTTGCTGATTGGCTTCATGTGGCCTCATGACAATTGGTAACTTTTGTCGGCCCACATCTTATATGCCATTTAAAAGAGCATTACAATTGGTATATTCAAAGTGAAGTTCCAAAAAGTTGGACTTGATTATTATACCCTTGCAGAGGGCCGAAATTTAGTATATCAAAATTTATTATACATATAAAATGCACATTAAACTTCATCAAAATAGGACCACTACAACATATAGCTGCCATATGTACAATCAGCCAAAATGCTGGTTTTTGTAAGAAGACCAGTTCTCATTTAGAAATAATTGAGCATATTAGTGACAAGGTAATACATAGTATTGAATATACACAATACCATTTTTGAACATTTAAAATTTATAGTGTATAATAACTTCGTATCGAGTATTTAAGAAGCATACAATTATTTTTTTGTTCCCAGTTCAGTCGTTTTAATATTTGCATATTTTCCACACAAATCAGGCAATCGCATGCAGCCGACAAATAAAATCCAACCATATACAGTTTATTTTTCGTTTGTTTATTTTGCCAGAATTTGCAGAGTTTAAGTGCATTTTTGCGTTGAATTTGGCTTTTCTCTGTTTAGGTTATGGTTCTCAAATACTCGTGTAAGTATTCGGAGTTTTTATGATTCCAGTTGGTGATAAAATGGTTAGTTATGCAATACAAAAGTATAATAAGCGAAGAAAGTAGTACAAATTGTCATTTTTTATTGTCTCAAGTAAAATTCTTTTAGAATTTGATTTGCTAGTGGTGACATCATTCATAACACAAATAGTTATCGAAAAGCTATTTAAAGTATTTTACTACAAATGTTAATGAATAGTTCGATTAGCACGTTGCCTGATCATATTCTGATTAGTCCTACTTTAACAGTGATTACAGGGATATTATTCAGTTAAACGTATACAAATATGCTTGACTTTGACATTCCCATTATAATATGTGATACTTTAGGGTCGTCAGATCAGTTACAAATTGGCATGTGTTTAACTGTTTGACTTGTAATTGGCGTGTTAATCAAGACGATTATTGATTTTTGTGCCAGTCATTAAAATGAACACGAAATCCCAACGAAACACGAACACGCTTGACTAAACTTTGCACACACACATATGTACACGCGAAAGATAGGCACACATGCAAAATAAACATCATGTCAGGCGATTTAAGCTACACTGAACTTTTTCCATTTAAGAGTTTTTTCCTGCCAATAATAAATTGAGTTTTTCTTGCTGCTTATTTCCGGCTTGAATATTGCATAAATTCTGCATTAAACTCCATTAGTTAAAATTTAATGAAAATTTGTGTGAAGAGCATATCCAAATGCAGCGGTATGGTATGTTATACCCTGATGTCAAGTCAATCTGGCTGGCACATCCGTCAACATCCTGCGACAGTCTGTCAGCTCGTCTAACGGATTTCAATTTCAATTTTCTGCCTGTGAACTAATGCAATTATAATAATTTCCGCACGTAAGTGAATGGATTAGAGGAAAGGTGCTCTGCCAGCTGGATGATTCAGCTTCGCTTCGAGTCTCTACAGCAACAAGAACAACAACCTCGCTGTATTTGCCGCAGTTGGCTTGAGTTGGCCTGTGCTTGGCTGGCGACCAAGTTACTGCCTGCTGCTGCTGTCATCGTTGATAGTAATTTCATGAGTTATTTTTGGACTGGCAAGTTGTCGGGGCTGTCATGTGACCCGAAATGGTTTGTAGGCAAAATTCAAAATTGACGGTGTCTGCAAGAAAACTCTGACCACGCAATCTCAAATTTTACATTCAATTTAAGTTAATTTTACATTCAATTCAAGATAGTTTTACGTTTCATTCAAGCTATTCTTACATTTATTACAAGCCTATTCATTAGTTTATATTTTAAAGATATATAAATTATATTACGTACATCAATTAAATGATATTTAATTCTAAAGTGTGGAACATAAATTAAGTCGTTTATTCAAAGGCAAGTCAGTCTCTTACATAAATAAATGGTCACATGCCTGCTGTGTGAATTACAGTAAGCACATTTGGCAAAGAAACATGAATAATATGTTAAATGATCCCTTGCTGACTTTTTCCATTTTTTTATTTTACGAAATCATACACATACATACATATATGGACTTATGTATGTGTATGTAGATATGTTTGTAAACGCGTGTTGTATGAAAAACAATACAATTTTTGCCAGCTGCATATGCTTTTTTATGCGTCAGCTATGCGAAGGTTTTTACTTAACAATAGAAAAGTGTAAAATATTGAAGTGCCACAAGAAGCGGAGGTTGAGGAACAGACCCTACAATGCAGAGCTGTGACCTTATTTGTGAGGTTAATGTTTGGATATTATGCTTGGGAAATGCAAGAAAAATCCCTTGGCTAAATGCGTCCAGTGAAACATATTGCAATGGATTTCTGGCAAAGGAAAATTTTATGAAACTTTGATGGTTCTGGGTAATTGTTCATACTCTGATATTGCTTTCACTTGTATATAAGAAAGTATTTATGGTTCAATCTAAATTTGTAGGTTAGTTAACATAGATTTTTAGACTTTTTTTTGTTGTTTCTGGTATTAACAATATATGTTAGAGCAATTCTGGCTATAGTTTTTAGTTTTCATTTTTGTATTACATTTGTTGTTGCTTTTGCTAAAGACAATGCAGTACTGTGTTCATTGGCTGCAGTTCTATTCAGCTGGCGGCAGCTACAAACGAGTGGATTGCACTCAGGTACAAGGAAACATACAACCATATGTTATATTGTAGACTATAGCTTTGTACATATTAAAATAAAAATGTATTGGTAAGTATAATACTTGTGTTTGGTTCTTTATAATGTCAGTTCGTTGCCTGGCAATGGCAATTTAATACAAAGCAATGAAATGAAAATGGTTATATGTATAGTATGTATGAGCAATAAGCCCATATGAAAGACAATTATTTGCACAAGTGTAAGTATGAGAACATGCAAGCATAAGTGTGTGTGTGTATTTTGTATGCTGCAGGGCAATTTGATGCTGCATTGTCTTAATGATATTCAGCTAGAGTTTTCAATTGCCAGCATTGAAGGCTTTAGCCATGTCGCATTGAGTCAGTTTGTTCAACCCGGTTTAAGTGGCTCAGAAAAGTTTGCCGATTATGTAACTCGTATAAATATGGTATTATATTTGAATTGGAACTGCGAGTTACGAGTGTTTAGTAAGCCTTTTGGAAACTTTTCACTCGGTTGCTAGACTCATCAAAGAGGAAGTTTTATATGACTTGATATATAATAGGTATATAAAATAGAAAAGAAGGTATACGTGAGGAATTTTAAAAATAAGCAATGTATGCTAAAGCCGAACGGGTTCAACGGCAATAATATCACAGCGTTGACACCTGATTTCAAACAGTTTAACATTGCCACACTTTTTCAGGCATGAATAGAGAGCCTGCTTTTGATGTTGATTTGTACACTTTCTTTCACCATTGAAAGCAACCCCTATATCAAAGATTCCTAATAAAAAATTACTAATTTTATTAATATACTGTTCATTGCTATTTAAAATACTAAACTGGTGACATCTAATTGAGTTGACTAACTAAATATTAATGATATCGTTCTTTAAATCTGCGCCAAGTCTCGCAAAACGCAATATTTTGATTATATTCTGTGCATGCTTTCGCAGACAATACAGGTTCTTGACATTCTGAAAAACACTTGTATCTTGTTCTTGGTCGCTCTACAGTCCTACTGATTTTTGGCGCCCTTTTGAACGAGTTTTGCCTTGAAAAGTTTTTGTAGAGTGCCATATTTCTGAAGGATAAATCATTTGGAATCGGCTTGCTAGGTTTTAATAGGGGCGTTATTGGGCGAACGCTGGCTTTAAGATTTGGTTGCTTCCAAGGCCTAATTTTTTGCATCGATGTCATGCGTTTGCGTTGGTTGTCAGGTTTCGGCAGAAGGTCGATAAATTTTTTTGTATATTCTTGATCAAGGCTTATATTTTCTTTACGATGATTTTCTTCGAACTTTGGTGGCTTCCTTGCCATAATTTTGGGTTTCGGGAAACATTTTCTTTGGATCTCATGTTGGGAGGCAAGGTCGGGAAAATTTTTTTCATCGAAGCCGGATTTCCATGGTCGACACCGGAGCTTTGATGGCCACCACGGCAAACTCTTCGGCATTGATGCGATGCGTTTGTTGTCAGGCTTAGGCGCAAGGTCAGAAACATTTCTTGTGTTCTCTTTATTATAGCTGATTTTCCGTGAAAGCGACCAAAGCTTAGGCGACTTCCACGGCAAATTTTTTGGCTTCAATGCGATGCGGTTGCGTTTGTTGTCAGGTTTGCCCACAAGATCGATACCATTTATATATTTTTGATCGAGACTGATTTTTCGTTGCCGAGCTTTGAGGTTTTCGTCCCCGAGTTTTGGTGGCTTCCAGGGCAATATTTTCGGCCTCCATGCGATGGATTTGCACTTAATATCACGTCTTAATGGCCGCTTTCGATTACAGGGAGCTAGGAAGGGTGCATATTCATTAAAATGTATGGATTTTTCATTCTCAGTCGCATGATTAGTTGTAATTTTTGGGTACACGATCGGTATATTTTTAGACCTCAACAAATTGCATTTTCCGCAGTGTGCACATATTGGATATTGTACTGAATTCCAAGCCCCTTTTGCGAGATGTTTTATACTACTGATACTCATAGTTAACGGCGTAATTTGGATCCGATAAAATTTTCATTAATTTAAAAATCAATTTTGTTTCTCCGACTTTCCAAAATAGACTGGTGCTAAAACTCGTACTCATATAACATGGTAATAATACTGACAGCGTTTGCTTAGCCTGCAGTGATGTAGTTATGGGGAAATTATGAAATTTCTACAAAGTGTACTTTAATAACATTTACTACCCATGATGTACTTATATTAGGTGGTCTCATCGGCACCCGAAGTGTGTTCGTTGAACCTCTGATTGATACACTTAAATATTATATCACAGTCTATACTAAACTATACATTACCGAAAATACAATAAGGGACTTGCTTTTCACGACACGACCACCTTAAATAATTACATCATGCGTACTCCCCACATTTTATTTTTGTTAGTGGTTTTCTAGAAATAAATTAGCATTTATTTTCCGTATATTCCTCTTAAGCGAACATTTTTAGCGCTAATTAAAACGGGAACAATGTCTGAACGAAAAGACAAAAGCTTCGTTCTTTCTTTAATAAATAAATAAATAATTAATTGACGCAATAATTCTGTGTAAGTTTTTGCAGAATTAAGGATTCTTTCATCAAATTTATATTTTCATTTTGCCACATGAGGAATATTTTGGCCCAAGTTCCAAGTCAATTTTATCATGTGACACAAGCAAATATCACCAGCAAAACGTTATACATGGAATGCAAAAGGAAAACAGTTGAAACTTGGTGATTAAATTTGTGTTTTGTTTGGCTTGCTCAAATGCTTTAATGGCTTAGCCAGAAACAAAGATTACTCAACAACCTAAGGATGCTGAATGCGTGAACACTGTTGACGTCATTTTGTGAATTTTTTTTTCGATTGTGGTTCCCTTTTTGGCGTTTTCTTTTTGTTCTTCTTCTTTTACTGTTACTTGAGCTTACGTCATATTGCGAGCTGAATGTTATGCAAACAGGCTAATTAGTGACAGGCCAAATCCGTATTGTAAACGCTGCGTTCTATAAGTTTAAGTCTTAAAAATATTGTTAATGCCTTATTGTTTGCTAGCATTTCAAAACTGAGTCTTAAGTCTGGAGCTGTGACTGTTACAGTATTTCGATGAAATAAAAGACAAGCACGAAAGCTCGACAGTGATACATCCGTTACCTACCTGACCAAAAGGATTTTATAAATATTTAACTTCTATGTTTTGCGTATTTTGTGTTGCATACTTCGGAGTGCTGCTTCGGATAGCACCATACCACCATATTTTTAGAAACCATTAGGGTTAATATAAAAATGAAATGTCCTGCATTTAAATTGCGGTTGAAATTAGGTTTCTATCGATTTACGACATTTTTCGCGGTTAAAATTAGGTTTCTATCGATTTACGACATTTTTTAGACATTTTTTCATATTTCTTATTTTCCTATCCTATTTATACCCTTCGACCATTGAAAACGGTCAAAAAAGGGTATACTTACTTTGTGCAAATGTATGTAACAGTTAGAAGGAGGACCCCATAAAGTATATACATATATTCTTGCTCAGGATCACAAGCCGAGTCGATTGAGCCATGTCTGTCTGTCTGCGTGAACGCACAGATCTCAGCTATTATAAAAGCTAGAGTTACCAAGTTTGGCAGGAAGACTCTACGCTGATCAAGTTTATTTTAAATGTCAGGGGCCACGGCCACTCCCCCGGCAATTTAAAAATTTAATGTTTGAACTCGATTTGTAAGCGCTGTATAAAAGATACAACTTTTAACATTAACATATACTAAGCTAAATGAATTATCTACGTATTCTCTAAATTACAATCCGATCGGACAATAAATTCAGCAGTTATTTAATAAAGTATCAGCACAACATCAAGTGCTTGTGTCAGCTAACAAGGGAGGCGGGCGAACGCAAAGCGCGAGCGCCATCTGTCGAAAATAAATTTCAAAGCATGTACATATATGTGTACATCCTTAGAAACATAGGTCGAAGAGTATCCCACTGTTGCGTGTCGCGCGACTGTTGCTCGTCATTCTGGTTTTCTATTTATTTTTTTCATAGCTTTAATAGTCTCAGAGATCTGTTTTATAAGTATAAGCACAGACAGACAGACAGATATACAGACAGACGGACATGGCTGTATCGATTCGGCTGTTGATGCTCATTAGGAATATTTACAGTTTGTGGGGTCAGCCACGCTTCCTTCTGCCTGTTAAATACATTTCCAGTTGGCACAAAGTTATAATCCCCCATGGGTAGCAGGTGTAAAAATAAATACTATAGCTATATATACATATGTACAATTACAACTATTATGTAATAAATTCAGATTAACCGTCTAAAATTGTATATCCAAGATAAACTCGATTTCAAATTTATTTAGAAACGATACTTAATAATTAAATAAAATTATCTTCTTCAACTTCGGTTTTTTTAGGGAGTTGTCAGCATTTAACAATTCCAACTGTACTCTTCCGCGCCATTGTTCTCCCATTAAAGACCTGGGCAGCTGAAATGCTTGTGCTTCCACAAAAGTTAGCCTAGGATCTCCGATAAGAGCCCGTGAAAGCCATTGAAATGGTTTATTAAAATTAAAACAGTTCTTTACCGACATGTGAATGCACTTTAAATATTGGAAAGCAATGGCGGGTTAAGAATAAAGGTGGGTAAAACGGTAAACTCAATTTACCTGTAAATTGATTTTTCGATTAAAGTTATAATTGGTTTTTTGCTTTATTGTACGAAAGAAATCCGCCTTATTGCCACACAAGACCGTCGAAATGACGGTCTTTTAATGGTGCCTGGTCTGGAAAAATCGTAAAATACGATGGCACCGTGGGCATTATTATAACATCCTTCATCCAGCACATCGAATCCTTCCTGACCAGCCGTATCCCAGGCTTGAAATTAAATTGGTCCACGATTTGTATCATATGTATGCAGTATATGTATGTATCTCGACTCCTTTTGTGCCCATGTATCTTGTATCGAATTCTGCAGTCAAATTGCGTTTAAGGAATGTTGTTTTTCCAGTTTCCTTATCGCCGATCAGGACAATTTTGAAATACTGTGCAACATGAAATTCTTCCATGATTAGAAAAGAAAATATATAAAATATAGATAGTATATGGTATACATATATAATTTATTTATATGGTATATAATGAATTTATCAAAACGGCTTGTGAAATTTATTTATATGTTAATATTATGTAATCTTTTGATTATCCAGTTGATAATGTTATGGGAAAACTATAGATTGTAGCTAAGTAAGTAAGATCAGAAAAGTAAAAACTTACAACAAACATAAACTACTGAATATCAAGAGTTGTATAGCTCTGCAGTTTTGTTATTCTTCTATACTATATGATATTGTTAAGTTCTAAATGTATATATTATATAGGCTAACCTGTAACAATGCGCGTGCATCGATCCCACTTTAGTGCCATCATTGTTGTTGTGCACTTGTGCACGCTCAGCGTAGCGCAGCGATGCCCACTCGGTCGTTTTGCTCAGCTGACGAACATACTCATTCTTTTGCACATACACAAATACACACGCAAATACAAAAAACGCACTCGTGCGGTAAGCAAAGTAGAAAAACGTTAGGTGCACGCAGTGGAAAATAGTTTACTCTTCGAAGGTCTTAACACAGAAGCATCGAATTTCATGATGATTGCGCACATTTACACCAGATTTGCATACGTTAATGTGTCATCCACAGACGCGAGTACTTGAAGGCATGTCATAGATACAGATACAAAGCGCAGCAGCAGTTGCAGATGCAGATACAGCTACACGACGTAGATTGACGCTGTTGCTTTGTCAGCCAACGGCGTGGCAATGACTATGACAGCCCAGACCATTTGAGTTTCTCGAGGGGGATGGACAGGAAAATGCAATTAAATGCATCTGTTTTCTATACCCTGTAGTCCAAAGTGATAAGAAGGAGTTTAATATGCATTTAACATTTTCGGCAGAAAGTTTTTATTTATTAATAATAATATTCGTATGATATGGACATTCTCTAAAAATATTTAAGCATCTCAGCTTAGGGTATCTGCAAGTCTTGCTGTGAAAAACACAGAATTGTTGCTGCAAAGCATAATTGGAGTTTCATTTTGCGCTCAAATATGCACAAAGAATGCTCTCGGGTATGTTGTGTTGCAGGCAAAACTTTGTTCTTGCCTGATACAAGTATGTAGGTGTGTGTGTATGTACACAGGAAGTGTTGAATTTCGTGTGAACTTTGAAGAAGTCCTGTCTAGTCTGATGTGTGAAACTCAGGCTTGAAACTTTGCAACATGTACATTTAATGACTTAAATGGATTTTAATTTGCAACTTCGCTTGTCTAACGGAAAATCTTTGAATGAAAATAAATATAGAATTTAATTTATTTAAATTTAACACATTGAAGATACATGTCAGGTATTAAAATGTTTTTTTCTTGCTCTTGGGGAGTCTATTCCTTGTGTGTTTCGAATACGCTGAAAGCACTTGGCATCTCAAGTCCAGGATTATTCAATGTGAATAGTGGTAAAACACGAAGTGCAAAGAATGAAGCCCACGTGATCCTTAAGTGAAAGAAAGAAAGTACATAGTACGAGTGTATATGTTCGCATTTGTTTTTTTTAGTGCACGTGAATGAACTCGGGATTTCAGGATATTATGCATACGCTCCGTTGGCCGCCTTTTCGGCTTTGACCATTGAGATTTTCAATAAATCAGCCGTCAACGGCAATGCCAACACTAAGCCCTCGAATCAAAGCCAAGCCTGTGCTCTTCTACTCAGTCGCAAAAGGATACAAATTGAATAGGACAGGACGCCAGTCCTGGCAGCTTGAGAGCTTGACAGGCGACGGAGTCGGGTTTCTAAGCAATAAAAGCGTCTTAAAAGTTTAATGTCCCTCGACTTGTGGTCGACATACAAATGAGTTGCGACTTGAGTGTCTGTCCCATATGCGTTTGTTGAGTGAGAGAGTGTTTATGGTAGTGGCTTTAAATTTGTACATTTCACACGTCAGCATTTAATAGATTCTATTTTTTTAGTGAAACTCTCTTAGGATTAAATAAAGTTGTTTATATTGTATACATGGGTAATTAAATTGAATTTGTTATGCTACAGCAATTGACTTGTTCACTAACTTGTTATTGTTCATAGTATTCATATTTTGCTGACTATATTAGCTATCTGCCCTTCTCTATCTGTGTCACAATTGCAATTTGATTGCAACTGATTACATTTTTACAGTAATTAAACCAACAAAACGCATCACGTACCTTGAGTCCTGTAATCAATTTATGGACTCTGACAAGGCAGACAAAGCAAAAACTTTTTTTTATGCGTAATTGGAATGCCCTTTCTGATTCAGATATATTCACAACTTAATTAAGTATATAACTAACTAGATATGGTTTAATGATAAATAAATAATATGTGTTTTCCTGTTTATAAAATCTACGTAATATATAAACCAATAGCATTTATACATAAAAAAGACATACAACTTTTCATTTGATTTTGTAACTTTAACTATTTGCTATTAGTTTCTCAGTTCCTTTTTATGTTTTGGTAAACATGATGACAGCATCATAGTATCCAATGGAAACGAACGGTCCCAAAGGGTAGCGTAAAGTGAGCCCATGCAAATGAGCAACATTGTTTAATTAAATGAAGTTGCCCCCAGATGGCCAGCCACGTCGTGGCCAGTGAGCGGCTAATGTGCATTTGCTGCTGCTGTTGCTGCTGGGGCAAAGTGTCGTCCTGGCCCGACAGACTCATTAAGAGTCGGCGGTCACGGCGACTCGACACCAGCCCGGCAATTTATTAGATGATGTTGGCGCTGCAACCGGTGCTGGGTTACAGGTCAATCTGTGTCAGAGCGTGGCTTGTAGCTGTCATCTTAAAAAGGCCTTTTAAATTTAGTTGAAGAGCAAGGAAAAATACAACCGTAGCCTGCTGTCTCTGGCCATGTTCGTTAAATTAATTGTTGGCGCAGGCCAGACACACACACACACATATCGCGCGGTTAGTTGAGCAATCGAGCAAACTAAACCGCATTGGCCCAAAGGCACGCATAGCAGAGACACAACATGGCAGACAGACCGGCAGCTACCCTGGCCGCCGTCTCCACCTCTCCCTAGTTTTCCCCCTATATGGGCTGCATCCCATGTTTGTGTTTGGTTTTTGGTTTTTAGTCGGTGCCGGTGGAAACCATAAAAGAAACTGCTGCCAGAGCTGCCCACTCTTTACCTGTGCTATCTGGTTGTGTGCACATGACGTTTGCTGCGCCAGACAAAATTGTGTCAAATGACAAAATGCATCGTAAACTGAAAAAGAAAATGGTAAAAACTTTACCCAGGGCTGTACGACAAGTTTGTGTGGTAAGCAACAAAAAAGAGATACAGAGAAAAAGGAAAATATATAATTGATATTTGATATTTAAATTGGGTTTGTTATTGTGGATTAAATCTGACTTAAAGGGTTTGGTTTTGAATAAGATATTTGAGAAATTATGAAATGAAATATTGAACAACAAATTAAATTGATTCAAATCTACTTTTTGAATTTACACTTTAATCATTCATTGTATTTATAAATTTTTCGCTCATTTCTTTTGCCATCATTCATTATATTTTGCCAACTTATTGTGAACATCGAGCACAAAGAAGAAAAGCCCAGTGGACAATGAAATTTTATGCGCTTGTTTGTGCTTCATTTTCCTTGCACTTCGCAAGCAACAAAAGCGATGCGAAGATAGCGGGACAGAGGATGAGGGCCAGGAGAGCGAGGCGATAACTGTGCAAGTGGTTGTCTGCTTGGCAGTAGTATCCTTTGTTCGCATAAAACTTGAAAGGTCCCCTTAGGTAGATTAAACACGCACATCCTATACATATATACTCACACACACGCACACATCCATACATACGTATACACGTAAAACAGTTTGTTTGCGGTTTTCACTGTAGTTATCTAACACATGTGGCTTAGTGTCGGGTTTAGGGATTATGGCGCAGTGTAAGCTGACGCCTGCAACTATGCTGTGAAAAATATTGCACTAGATTTACCAATCACATCGGAGTCCTTAGCCGTGTTTGTACATACTACATACATTGTACAAGTACAAGCGATAAACTGTGTTGTCCGTGTTTTTTGTAAAATTGGGTATTTTGTTGGGAAGAATAAATTGCTGTCGGGCCAATAATGCAGACCACTAAAATGTTATGGTCAGTAACAATTTTCAGATAATCTCGGTGTAAAATTAAGAGGGCTCTAAACTGGTTATAATTTGGGAATATCTAGAAAATATTATTAAATCAAGCGAGGAGCCTTCATAATATAATATTCATTCTTCTTCGGTCATTGAAATGTTCGTGTAGGGAAGAAGGCGAAAGAGAATTTCTATGCACACGCATTTTTTTCAAACGCACACACATGCATACATACATATGTATGTATGAAGGCTTAAATTATTTTATTTCTATTAAAAGGTAGAGGGCATCGCACAATTAAGTACTCTTTACGTTTAAACATAGGTCAAAGTCGACTGTTGCTCTCGTTTAAAGATTATCTTAACAATAAAGTCAGTAATTTTATATGTAAATATGAGTTTGGTCAATCGTGATTGTAATTCGAATTAATATAAATAAAAAAATACATTAAATCAGTCTGAGGATGCCAGGTTTCCCGTTGGCCAATCTGCAATTCCATCACTTTAAATTAATATTGAAAAGTAAACTCATTGGTCTAACCACAATTAAAATACACTGAAAAATCACTACGAATAGCATATGGAATGTAGAAAACCGCAAAAATATCAACACTTTCCAACACCGAAATGGTTTCTACCACACCAAACACTTGCAATAAAAAAATTTATTAAATATTTATTATGGTGCGGTTTTTTGGGTCTGCAATCAATTTGGCACAACGCACATAAATCAGTTGGAAATTTATGTGATGCGATGTTTCCTGGGCTCCCCCTACTGTTCACCAGCTCGAAATGACATGATAAATGTTTACGGTTTGTGGGCTGCTGCAGAAAAAAAATGCATAAAACAGGGGCAGGCGTTGGTACTGCCACGTGCCATCGACACTCAACCCCGTGAATAAATAGTTGGAACTCTGGTGTGAGCCCTTTTCAGGCATATGCGTTGCCCAGGGCGCGGCAATTTTACCACGCCTATTGCAGTTAGAAACACAGTTAATTGATTAAAGTGCCCTCGCAGAAACAATTCATTGACTAAGTAACCTGTAAATATTTATTATTGCCTACTTTTCAGCGCATTTGAGTGCTATACAACGCATTGAAACTAAAAAAAAACCAGTTCAAGCCATCATTATTTATAGTGATTCGGATTATGAAGTCCCTTGTGGTTTTAAGGCTTTGATGAATATATGTGGTCGTTATAAATTGCGTGGGATTGATTTGTAAAGGACTTTTTAATCCCTTGTTGTTTGACTTTATTTTGGGGTAGCTCTGTCTAGCCTTTCTCAATGGGTTTGCGTCAATTAGGTTAATTGTAGGAGGCGAAATTAGTTTGCGGTGAGCAATTTCTTGAATATAAAGCTAATGGTTGTCAAAAATTATGATGAAATTGAATTTACCGACAATCAACAATGTATAATATACATATAAATCAACAGAAGGGTTGATTTGACCTTATAAGTATGCTTAATATAATAAATTATAAGGGAGACCACACCTTCAGTGACGTCACTAGAGGACTACTGGAAAATTACTTTAATTAGTTAATTTATAATTGACATTTAAATTGATTAAGAAGTCTTGTGGCTTGCAATCAGCTGCTGTAATGCGATTAGCTGGTAAAAAGGTGAGAGCTACTTAAAAATTAAAATTAAACTTGCAATCGTCGTTCTGGCTGTGTTGCATAAATAATGCCCTAAAAAGATGTGCAAATCCCGAGCCGAGCCGGCCAGTCTTTTGTAGCATTGTCTTTGGGGCTTGCGTGCTGAGTGGCAATTATTTGTGCCCCGGCGTCGTTCTACTTGGCGAAATGGGACGATAAAAAGACAGTCGAGTTGCAATGCGCACACGTAGCGCAGGTAAATAAATTCCACTGGCAACTTGACTGAGGCAACACACATACAGATATAAGGATAACGCAACCTTACTTTACGTTCCGCACAAAAACAAGTGACGCCATAATTAACTCCGTAAACTGTCCAACTAGCTGGCTGATTGCCTGACTGTCTGTTTGTCTGTCTGGTTGAAGTTTGCAACTTTTGTCGAGCTTAACACAATTTACAGCTACAAACAGAAAATTATAATTTGAAATGTCCTCAGTCCATTTGTCCTTTGCAGTGGCATCGTTTAGATCGATACGAAACTTACGAGCACTTGAACGCATTTTAGTTTCGTCATAGCCATAAAGCACTAGCACAGAGCAGGCTTTCTCTATTTATCTCTGTCTCTGTCTCTCTGGGGCTGTCCAAATTGGCCATAACTATAGATTTTTGTTGCTAGCACTTTTGCGTTATTATCAAATTGTTGGCGAAGCAGAAGAAGGAGAAGAAGAGCACAACTACAAAGTTCCATTTGCTGCATTGAAATGCGACAGCCGCATTTTGGCCATGCGCCCAAAGTGCTGGCCAATTGTGCCAACTTCGGCTACGACTACAGCAAGGACTGTGGCACTAACTATGGCTTTGTCGTACTATTCTACTCAGGAGAATACAATTATTGATATTTGCATAACGTTAATATGCATAGGTGAACATGTTTTGTTGTTGTTTAATTGCCTGTGGGCAATGCGTTTGCAATAATTGTTTTGTTTTTCCATTACCAGTTCTATTGTTATACCACTTTAAAAGCCGATAGGAGATCAAATTGCAGGATGCCGATTAAAATATAATTATGTTTGCAGTAGAAACTTTTTCGTACATCACTTCTAATATCGATAGTTTTACAGCTACAGTATATGTAATTGATGTACTTAACCAATCAAAATTATGTGCAAGTATTGGGCAGTATTTAATTCTTGCATAACTATCGATAGTTTTTCAGCAAGTTCAGTGTAATCTCTGTTTAATTTATGTAGCCCACTTAACATAGTCTATGTATGTACGTATTTACCAATAAACTTTACCAACCCACGTCTAATGTGTCCTTGTGTTTTGCTCTTCTCTTTCAGCAGCTCCATTCGGAGTATAGGAGCACTTATCGTTGGCATGAATTTACGGGCAACTCGAGGCCGGAGGTTGTGCGTCGGGCGCCAGCGCCAAATCCAAGTCAATTTGTTGGTGTGTATCCTTACAATCGAATTTCTTTATTTGCAAAATCCTTGATATATTGCCCGGTTATCTGGCTTTGTCATGGCGATTGATTGATTGTCATATTTTATCTATCTCTTTCTCTGTCTTTCACTGGTTGTCCCGCAGGTCCAACAAATGAGCCACCATTGCCACGTCGAAAAAAATGCCCGGAATTAGCATATAAATCGCACGAGTTTATTATAGGATCCGAATATACAGATGCACGTCGCGATGCCAGTGCGCATCGTTCGGCGAGGGTAAGCAAAACACTCTTATGTATAAGTATACATATAACTATATACATAAATATATGACATGTGTGTCCGTACTTAGCTCAGCATTCACCTTTGATTTGACCTTGTAAGAAGCGCCCAAGGGTCTCGAGACCAACAACATGAAATTTCCAAGCGCGGCAGCTGCTATAGAAATAATTTGACTTTAGGGAAATGCAAAACATAAATTCGTTTTGCTTGAGATACATATAGTATGAATGTTGTATAAGTATATATGCAGGTGTTCCATATGTATAAATAAAGAATGCAACAAAGGCATAGTGTGATGACATTTTCAGAAAATTCAAGCATGCTAAGCAAAGTTATAATTTAAGAAAAACAGTTGGTAGATCTTCAAGTGTTTCTTGTTATTTAACATCTTTAAACTTATCGTGAGTAAAGAAACAAAGGAAATACCTAAAGTGTCATTAAGAGAATTCTCCCCCATTTAAAGACTTGTGTTTTAATGCCAGCACGTAGAAAACGCGTATTTAACACCCACATGAGCTGTCGAGAAATGTCAGGAAATGCGAAAAGAAGAGAAAGTATGAAAAAAATCAAAATAGTTGCGCGCACACACTCAAGCATCCATATGGCATGGAAGCTGCAGGCTTTTCCGTGCACAAAATTCATGCACTGATGCAATTTATAGTGGGCCACAAGAAAAACTACGTACTGCCGTAGTACGTAAGCATTGTGGATGAAATAAAAGTTACAGCTTTTATTTATGCATAATGCGCATTTGATAAAGGGCTTTTATGTGCCTTATAAATACTCGTTCTCTCATATAGGCAGGTAGGATTTTTGCTTAGTTGCCTATTTGGGTTAATTCGCAGGTAGTCATAAGCCAGAGAAGGTGAATTCTAATACCACAAAAAACGAGAAAAAATGGCAATGGGCGGTCGGTTGGATGTCGCTTGGTCGTTTGGCTGGCAGGTTTGACGTTTCGCCGCTTGGGTGGCTTTTCTCTGCCACGCTAATTAAAAATGCGCACTCTGTGGCACATGTTGCATACAAGGACACCGGGACACTCACATACATATACACGTATGTTTAATTATGTGGCGTCGGTGTGTGTATGTATGACAATAAATAATTAATTGAGTTTGAGCTTCAGGCGCTGTTGCTACCTGATGATGTGCGTCAGCACGGCGTATGCGTAATATTAATGAGCTGCTAATTAACTGATGCCTTCACATGTGTGTGTGCACCCGCTTGTTCGTATGTGTGTCTTATGCCCATCTCTCTTTGCAGTCTGAGGAGCGTGGCACACCTTCGCGCCGCAGCAAATCGGAAGGACCCCCCGTTGTGCCCAATGGTCGTGCCTATCCCATTGCAACGGAAATCGATGGAACCACAAGTAAACAGGTACACAATTGTCAGTTAATCATTGTCAATGGTCAATAAATATCGTGCACTTCGCGTTATAAATCTACATATGTATATGAGTAACCTATTGTTCTAATGTCCGCCTGCAGTTTTGCTACTTAATATATGCATACTTAAAATAAGTGCATGTGAATCGTACAATAAACTTCTCAGATTGCTTAAAGTGTAAAGCAGAAAGATACTATTAAAATTAGACAGTGTAGCTTTTAAATTTGAAGAATTTATAATTAAAGAAATTCCATGGAACAGAATTGAGATGTACAACTTTATTTTCTCATCTTCTTAACTCAACTAAGGATTACCTTTCTGCTCTTATCTTTCGAAGCTTTAACGATTGTTATGCTAAATTTTTAAAGAGACTTATCGCATTTGAAATCCCCTTTATATGATAAAGTCCATATTATAATTTTCCAATTTGATATTCTGCTGCATGCGCATAATTCTCTTATAAATGGACCTACAACTATTACTATCGACATTTGCAACGACAACGCCTCATCACATTCTCCAAGCTGTCAGGCAGATAAATTGTTAAACGGCATGATTTTATGCCATGTCATGGCGCCACATAAGAAGGCTCTGCAATTCTCCGATCCAAGATAATGTGCCGCCCCATTGGACCGATTGAACCATTAGAATAGGCGACGCGCAACAATTTCTATTAGTGTTTTTCATTGTCGCTGCCTCCCAGCGCCTCCCATTTTATGGGCGAGTTCTCTAATATAGCACGAGATACATACATATGTTCACTGATACACATACAAGTATTCATATGTGTGTATTACAAGTCGTTACAGTTGTAACATGGTCTCGCCGCTGCCATCGATGCAGCTGGGGGAAAATACATATGTACTAACCATGAGCTCATGTCTACGTACATATATGTAGATGAGTGCATGTACTCGTATATATGTACATGTGTCTGTGTTAAAGTGCCATTGAATTGGCTGTCAGAGCGTCAGTTAGTCAAACAGACACACTCGACCTGAATGTAAATTTTTAATCTGCAAAACTCTTCAACATTTGCATAAGTTGCCGTTGCCGCTGTTCATCGATTTTTTGAACTTATTGCTTCTTTTCTATTTGCCCCGTCTCGCTGTCCTTTATTGCACTCGCGATTTGTAGTGCGTTTGAGGAGTTTATTGTATTTTATTACATTGTCTTGCATTTCCTACTTAAAAAAGTTTTTAAAATTGTTTTTATTTTATCATTTTAAAGTTAGATTTTGCTTTAATAGTATTTAATATCTTGTATTGTATAATATCATATATCATATACAAAACCTAACCTTACATATGTTATGTCTTCAATAAAGTATTGAATTCAAAATTACGTAGTCCTTATGAATGTACATCAAAATTTACAAATTATACTTGTATTATGTGTATTTCTCTCTCTCTCTCTTTTTCTCTTCCTTTTGTTCTCTCTTTCTGTGCGTCAATCTACGTCTCTCTTTCTCTCTCGATCTCTCATTATCTATAACTAACATGCCATCTCTTTTCTCTGTGTTTCTTTAACTGTTTCACTGTGCTCTGATCGTCTCTGCAATCATAATAAAAACATACTCATATTTATCGAAAATGATCAATATAATAATAATGCTAATTAATGATTTTATTGTAACTTATCGTAACACTCAATGCGTCAATGCAATTGCTCTCTCTCTCTCTCTTTCTTGTTCTCTTTTTCTTTTCTTCCATTCTCGTTCTCTCTCTCGCCCACCCACCCTGTTTGTCTCTCCCAATTTGTTTGTTTGGTCTCTTGTGATTCTGCTCTTCTCTTTCGCAGGCGGGTGAGTCAAATGGCCTATTCAAAAAGACCATCACAAAATTGAGCACTGAGTATCGCCTGCAATTCGTTTGGCCGAATGTCCGACGCATTAAGGGCGCCGATTCAAGCGTAACGACGACGGCGAGGGCTGCGGCCGGTGATTACCCAAGAAAGTCAATATCATTGGGCGCGATCCGATCGGGTCAGTCCGGTCAGCCGATGCACGGTCACCGTGACACACATCAATATCAATATCAAACGATGGGTGCCGGCTTGCCAACGGTGCATAAAAAACGTACAACAAATCAGAAAGAAGGTGCGACAGCAATATGTCGTCGCTAAGCATTAACATACTATAATAATACTACTACTATTACAAATACATATCCTATTAGCGCATACTAGTTTCTTTCAATATCTCGTATATGTATGTAATACTTACAACTACTAAAAACCAAAATGAGCGTACTAATAACCATTTGATTTTAATCAGTTGAGTTACTTTCGAATAATAACACGAATAACTATCGAACTTCGAAACTTTGTAACTAACCATTTTAAAAGTAATCGTTGAGCGCGTTTATGAGATCTTTTTCATATTTTTCATTCGTTCATTTTAAAGCAAAATCCAAAAATTTGTGCAATGGCAGAAGCATTGAGCCAGAAAAAAGATTATATACTTCTACAAAATTCAAATATTTTCATGTCTAATATTTTGATGCGTTAAATAGTGTTGGTAAATTACAAGTAGTCAATCTCTATTTCTATTTTTTGCAACACTCTGTCGCAAACGCGATTGTGAAATCGATTATCAAGTTTTTTATGTACTCGTCGTCGTAAATTTTTGCTTTTCATCCAGAATACTTATCACCTTAGCTGTAAATTGAACCAATTTATCGTAATTACTTATATGCGGCACAAATGCGTGCCAAAACTAAGCTTAAGTCACCCTTGAAATATAATATACAATATATACTATAAATATAAACATATGTTAACTATTTATATTGATTTAGTCTAAAAACTATTTAGGTACACATTTTAATTTCGGTTTTTGATTTTGTTTTCAAGCCAAAGTTTTCGGTTCATCGCTTTTATCAATACTAATTATTTGTTTTCAAGCAGTTAGCAATCTTTACCTCTCTCTCTCTCTCTTTGGAAGTCTTTAAATCTATTTTTCATATAGAACGAAATTATGCTAAATTCCTTCCTAAAAGAAAACTCACACACATACACAAGAATATCTTTTTAGCCAAAAGCTGACGTAAGTGTTGAACTAAATTCAATTTTATTAATCTAAATGAAGCATAAAAAAGTACATGGTAAACTGACATATTCATTTTATGAATGTTACGTAAAATTACTTTGATCGTTGCCTACGCTCGTTAAAAAAAGGATACCTTGGCAGTCTTAAGTACTCATAAACTCTGCCAACACATCACGTATCAATGCAATTTTACGAAAACGACGAAACTAGCAAAGCGTAGTCGGAGCATGCGGTCGCCGGTTGTGTGATACGTACTACTATAATACTTTTTCTTTCCTATACATAGTTTTCATTTCCTCATAAGTTCGGTATAAGCGTAGGAGTTCTGTTCGCTTTAGTTACGTTGCATGTGTGAAACGACCAAATGGAATTAGTATCATGCATAATTCATAATCATTAATCAGCATTAATCGTACATGTCAAGTGACATTTTGGTACAAGAGAAATTCATACGAAATAGATAAATGATGGAAAAAGTACCCGAAACGTAAGCAAGGGAAGTGTTTCTTTTTATTTAAGTTTATTAAAGACAATTCTATAGTATGAGATATTACCAAAAAATTATGTGTTCCTCTGCCAGCCTCCGCAGTTCAGAAATTCTTAAAAGCGTTTAGTACTATTGCATGATAAACTTATATGATTATGTAAGCTGTCAGATACAAAATAAAAAAATATTTTTTTTTTGGCCGAAACTAAAATTATTTGGGGTGTATAGCAGACATACGATATCTGACAGAATAAAATTTCTTTTTATTTTATATTTGTTTATCGAAATTATGCTATAAAGCAAACACAAACACATTTTACATAACTAAATTTTTCAGTTGAGGCAAAAATCTTAGGTAAGACAACATCTGAAATGTAAGCCAAATCGTAATAATATATTTTATCATACGAAT
The DNA here is from genome assembly GCA_018903675.1 of Zaprionus capensis. Lineage (NCBI taxonomy): Eukaryota > Metazoa > Arthropoda > Insecta > Diptera > Drosophilidae > Zaprionus > Zaprionus capensis. Next base: position 8,211,227 of record JAEIFN010000011.1, read on the forward strand.
AACATATGTAATTAAGACTCTAACAATAAGAGCTGCTTTCATTGCAAAGCTTGAAGTCTTGCCTATAATCCATGAGCTTGAGAAGCTTTTTTAGTGCCAGCCTGAAATGAATTGGCAGTAGTGCTTAAAAAAAATCAAAAACCTAAAAAACGAAATCCAAAAAAAAACACATATAAATATAAACAAAGTGAATTAATAAAACACTGTGCTGCATTCAACTCGAAATGTTTATATTTTTGTATGTATATTCAGAAAATTGGTTAGAATTTCGTTCTATATTCCAAAAAGTTACCCTTCCCCCAGTCCGCACAACCCGTCATCCAGAACACGCTTCAAAACAAGCTGTGAAAGTGCATTCGAAGTTTCATTTTTATTTCAATCTCGATCTCAATTCAACTCAATGCGAACCACACACACAGACAAAAGAAAACAGATTATTTAGTTTTCAATATTTGATTTTTACCGATTATGAACTTGCGCTAGCCAGACCACCCACTAACCAATACTAAAAAAAAAATTTGCAACCAACTTCGAACCACCCCTGTCACGTCCACTTAACACCACCAAAACGAATCTAAGCGCCATTTGGGCTCATTTGATTTGCTGTACAAATACTCACCCGATTCTCAGTTGATAATTTTTAGTGATTTCGAAACACTTTGCAAAGTTAAACGTATCCTTTTGTTTACCCTTCAATACCTTTGTCCTTTAGTTACCACCTTAAAGCAAACTTAATACTTTCTAATTATGTTTTTCCTAATCTTAATGTAAATGATGACGAAATGAGCTAAAGACGAACTCATATTCACATGGAACCGAGATGATTTAACCTTTTGTCTGTGTGCTTTCAGCTACTCTGCATGAGCTGGAACCGTTGGTTAGCGATACGGATGATAGAAAAACACACGAGAAGTATGATAACAATTTAATAGCATTCGTTTACCACAAACTTGTCATTCAGAAAATTCTCATGAGCTTCAACCATACCGAGATGAACCTCACGCGTGGCAAGGTCTACAAGGTTCACAGACCCACCCATATCCATCCAAGCAAAAAATAAAAAACGCGTCGCACTTGCATTCATCTATAGATACTACCCTCTTCTTTTACATTCTTTTGTATATGCACTATAACTGATTGACTGACTTACAATGTGTTTCCATACAGACAAGTGAATTTTGTGGAGCGCAAAGTGACGACACGTCCGTTTTCGCAAGCAATCGATCAGGAGCGTCTGAATCACTTTATTACGAAAAAGGAGAACTTTGGATTCGCCGATGCAGCTGCCGTTGTCAAGGATGATAATCGACAGCAGGCAGCCGGACCGGAACAGGGTCAGGGCCAAGTGGTGGTCATGAATGGCACCGCACCGCCGCATTCGAAACCGAATTTGGACTTGTGGTTCAAGGAGATGGTCGAGCTGCGCAAGAAGGCCGGCGAATATAAGGTTGAATTTGTATAAATTACACAATGCAAGAAGAAATTCAGATCCTTCTTAATTTTCAGTGTCGCGGCTGGGGTATAGAAATCGATCCGGAACTGTATAAGAAACAAAAGGATCTATGGGATCAGGTTTCAAAGCGCAGCTCGCTATCAGCACTCTCATTGGCATCCACTGTGCACAGGTGAGATGCAGTCAGATTGTCATAAAGAGTATAAGTTAATCTCAATATTGTTATCAGACCCATCACTAAGGAGGAGAAGGAGCAGGAGAATAATAAAAAGTCGACGCCATTGCAAACAGCTCCACAGCCACAAAAGCCACGAGTTCCTGGCCAAGCCTATTTGATTGATAATAAGGATGAGATTTCAGCACTGCCAGCACGTTTTAGCAATATTCGCCATCACTTGGAGCGCACCACTGGTCCGGGTAAGCGTTATGATTACCCTCACGACCAACATCCATTTATCCAACCATCCATTCATCCAGTAGATGTAGAGGAGGGTGCCCTGCTGCCGTCGCCAACGCGGGAGAAGCTGATGCCAGCTATAACTAAACGAGAATCGGAATCTCAACGTGGCAGTCCCAAGAAGACGGCTCTTTCGCGCCATGGTTCACCTCAAAAGGGTAGTCCTCAGAAGGGCAGCCCCAAGAAGGTTCTCAAATGTGAGTAGTTACCAAAAGCGTTGTGTCTAAATACATATATAATTATAACTGTAGCGAAAGGACTACACTCCACAATTAACACATTAATAGAGATTTATTTCTAAGCAAAACAATAAAACAATCGAAAACAAAGCACTTTCTAGTACCTATATCGAAGCAGGTCACAATTGAACACGCCCAACATAAATACTAAGTATACGCCCTGTTATTTAACCTTGTTTTATTTTCATTGCTACATGTTTTAGTTATCAAATACTTTGCTTCCAATTGCTTCAAACCTTTGGTTCGCAGTACTCCTGAAGTGGTATTTTTCCTAAAAAGAACTCAAAAATTTCTCTCAAGTGCACCGAACATTTGTTTTGTTTATGATATTTGAGATATATGCAAAACTATTTACTTGTAGCTTGCTATTAAAATTAGGTTTTTTATTTGAAAAACTCATTTGTGTTTTGCAGTATTATTTGAAAAAATATAATTTTTGTATAGAATGTCTGTATATATTATATCTTAAAACGGTCATTGTTATGGAGAGTATGTTATTGCTAAGGTAAATCATGAATACAAACTGAATGTAACGTATTAAACACCGAATTCTCATTGCTCATATCGTTTTTGTTTAAATTGTTCAGTCAAATAAGTGCAGGAGAGATTGTAATGTTTATAACGAAGACATGTACAATGAAAGGAACTTTTCTTATCTAGCATATCTTGCAATCCTAGTGACTTGTAATTTTTAAAGAATAGGTGATTGTTTATACTAGGAAAATATCATAAACGGATTTGATTTAATAATACTACTATACTACGATACTATCGTGTAAATATTATAAATAAACACAGTAGTTGAAGACAACAAATTAACAGAAAAATCCGTTCAAAGTCAACTTAGTTCTTAGTTCTTGATATTTCAGTATATTAGCTATACAAAATAAGAAAAAGGTTAAAGACTTTTATTTGTAGTTCATTGTACAATAGTCAAGAGATATAAACACCCGTTAACATAACTCACCCATTCTCACATAAGAAAATATTTATCTGGCGAACTTCAATTAAAACATAAAACTCGTACTTCTATCATCAATCAACAATCGCCACAACAACGACAAACTCAACGAATCGTATCCGAAAACCTTAACAAAAACGAACGCAAAACCAAAATGTAACGAAATCCAAAAACAAACCACATCTCTTCATCCAATTTGCGTGTTCAGCACGCTCTCAATCAGTGGGTCCTGGCGTAGCTGAGAATGAGTCACCCAAGCGTCAGATACGCTCGGCGAGTCAAGCGCCCACGACCCGTAAAAAGACACCGACTGCGCCCTCTGCGACATCGGCTGGAACTGAACGTAAGCCACGCCCATGTAAGTAGCTAAAAAGTTGCGCGACCCATCACGACAAAAACGAAAAAACAATTTAATTTTTTATATATAGTAATATACGAACGCACGAGTTTTTCGTACGTTGAATCATTGCCTTGTTTCAATTTTCAGTGTTATTTACTTTATTCCTACTTTGCATATAATATCTTAGTTAATTAGATTTCAATTCTATTCTATTGGTCTATTCGATTTTCTGGTTTCGTTGTTAGTTTCATTTGCAATACGTTGTTATCGACTATAGTTTAGTATATTATTTCACACACCTCCAGTTTGTACGTTCATTTCAAGCCATACTTCAAATGGTAATTTAGTTAAGTGTCTAAAAAAACCAAATAAATAGTTGAATAAACAGAAAAACCAAAAATCATAAATATTTCTGTTAGCTTAGTCTCTGGTCATGCCATTCATTCTAAGTTTCCTTTTTAATTTAATTATTATCTTGATTTAATGTTCTGTAATGAAGCGTTTGATTGGTCTTACGAAACAACTTTCTATAGTTTAGCATGTTGAGTGGACAAATACTAAAAAAACGAACTACAAAAAAAAAATAAATACTAAAGTAAATTGTAATTACATTACTAAAACTAACAAAATCGGTGTTCAAGCAACTAACAACGCCAATGGTTAAGTTGTGCGTGTGTATGTATGTGTGTCTGTTGTGCGTATTAACATATTTGATTTCGGAACTAATCGTATTAGTTGTCTTCTAAACCTAAGGCGAAACTAGGTGTTGTTCGCCATTTACTTGTGTATGAACTAATACTTATAGAATAAAACGAAAGGAATCTTTGGCATGCCAATGCTCAAATAATCTTGCAGAAATTTATACAATATTTGTAGAATATTTTCGACGTTAAGGTGAATGAGAAATTGAAGACAGAATTATTGATATGTTAATTTGAGAGATTATTGAAACATAACGGGTATGTTTCTTATGTATCTTAAACGTCAAAGTGCTTGGAACAAACTTAACGACATTCTGCGAATTGAACTTTATTTGTCGCAAGTCATCAAACTTTTCAAATATTGTTAATTCTGCAAGGGTTATGTAGTCACCGCTGATATTCAGCGAACTGTATATAACTCTGTATGTATCTCTGTTCTAGGTATTATCTTATATATATTATATTATATGATCACTTTTATCTGCATATAATTGACTGAATAGTGTCAACTTTATGTCTTTTAAACGCATTGGATAACAATTTGAAAACTCTGGGAATATTAATTTTAATATATAATTAAGGTAGCATAAGTTAACACATTGATTACCTGATTTCGATGACTAACAAAAGGTATTGAATTGTAGCTTTTGCTAATTAGACTAACCCAATTTTGTACTTTAACATTATTAACCAAGATATTTAAACGACGCGAAACTAAATCTTGCGTATATATAAAATTTTTGTTTCTTTTTAAGTTTCTATTTTCTATTTTATAATTTAAGTTTAGTTTTGCCTTTATTTTCGTTTTTGTTGCATTCATAATTCGTCGCAAAACTAAGAAAAAAGCTGAATATACATTTTAAACAGAAATTCATAATTAATATTGTTTTTTCATGTGCCTTTTGTTTTTTGGTATGAAAACAAAAATGACAACAAAATAAACCTAAAACGACGCCGAAAACTTGAAAACCAAAAACCTAAAATCAAATTGAAATGAAAACAACAAACGAAAAACAAAAACTGCTTCCGTTTTTATAGCCACCCTATCCACAACATTTCAATCCCGCATTAAAAGTAGTTCCTTGCCACCGCCTAACGGTAGAGTAGCCGCATCGTCAACAGCAGCCGCCGCATCAGCAGCAGCATCATCAAATGCAGCAACAGCAGCTCGTACAGCAGCAACCTCCAATGCTAGTCATGCTAATCAATCACAATTATCACATTGCAAGAGCTACAACAAAAGCAATAAAGCTAACAAAGCATCATTAAACGCATCGGCAACCGGGCAACAGCAACAACAGATGCAACAGAAGCAACAGCAGCAGCAGCAAATGCGTAAGAAAGACAAAGATAGATCGAATATTAGTTGCATTGGTATTGGTAGTCAAGTTGGTGCTGGTAGCAATAGTAGTGCAAATAGTGCGAAGCATCAACAAAACAAACAAAAACAACAACAGCTGCAACAACAAGAACAACAACAACAGCAACTGCAACCTGTACAAGCTGTTGTAGCGACATCAACAACAACTAGCGACACGGCAGCAACATCAACGTCGGCAACATCCACGGCACCGACCCGACCTGCCACCATCAACATCAAACGCCTAACGGTACCAGGTCAGGATAGAAAATTGGCTGAAAGTGAGTAGAGTTTGTCCGAAAACTTGAACAAAACAAAATTCTCTTCAATAAAACTAAATTTGATACACCCATAAAAAAAAACAAAAAATTATCTAAAATGGAAATGCTGTAAAATGACATCTGATGCGCGAAATGTTTGTGTTGCAACTTTTGTAAACAAAACCAAAGCAAATCAAAAACAAAGTCTACTAATAATTGATAATAATTTTACACCTTGTCAAAAATGTTCGTACACACAACTAGAGTGACTAAATTGATTATTATTTATGGATTGGCATATTGAAATTGGGAGCATCATTTAAATGGCACCCACTGTATTTTTCTGTTCTCCAACCGTGTGGAATCATGTGTGTTAGTTAGTAAACAAATAAAATCTTTATGTAATAACAGTTATTTTCGGTTAACCGAAATAACCCTTGCAGAACGTTTGGATTTCAGAAATATAAGTATAGTATGCAGAATTTGATGAATAAGTTAAAAGTTTCCGTGCAAGACAGTATGATTCAAGACAGATATGATTCCAGTTATATCAGACAGTGAGAAGAACAGGAAGAAGAAATCATTCATAAATCGAGTTTCTAGAGTAATCTTAATTAATGCATTTATGACCTTCTGCAAGGGTATAAACGCCGAATTTTATAATTAAGATTGGCATCTAAACAAATCCATTTTCACAACGTGTAGTTCTAGAACTGTGTATTTTACCTCGTTATTCCACAGGGTTGTGCAACAACAAAATTTTAAAATTATCTACATTTACATAGTATCGTATTTGTTGCAAAGTTGTTAAACATAAAGCGTACGTGTAACCTAATGTTAGTTGTTGTTGTAATCGATGTTTGTACATGTTGTATTTCAGCCGTGTGTCGACCCAATTATCGTATCTATATCGTGCTCATCAATGTCTCATATCATTTGTAGTATATTTTTCGTTATGTTTAACACTTTTCCACAACATTCATATAGATATATAGACATTTAGTTTGTTTTATACATGTGTATATATTTAGCTTGTCAAATGTCCTATATTTCGTCTACCAAGTATTAAATGGTGTTTTGCGCATAGGTTTTTGAAAACTATTTCACAAAAATACACTTTACAAGAGCAAATATGTACATAAGGATGGAGTCCAGAAATATGATATCTAAGGGTATATTAGGGTTTCTCCTGCACAACAGGTATAGGAAAATACTTGATAATGAAGGTAACAAACGTATTTCTCGAAGTTTTCTATATTTACACATATTGTATCTTAATAGGTATTCTTTACCAATCTAAAAAAATACCGAATTGTGCTTCGATATCTTTTCCATCTGTCGTCGCTGCCTATAACATTAACAAACTGAAAACACTCGAAAACAAAACAAGCTATACTTTCATACCTACAAGGAATATATTGTTTCTCTTTTGATGCGTGCTCGAGTTACATCACGTTTCTATATTGTACATTAATGTCTTTAACCTTAGCTTTGCCGCTTTTCTGTGTTACGCGTCTCCTGAATGTGGCATGCAATATTTCCCTGTTGTGCGCTTTATAAAAAAAAAACGAATGATAATAAGTATCAAATTAAACATTTTATAATTTTTGATTCAATTTTACTAACAAATTTGTTTGCCTCTTAAGCTTTATGCTTAATACCAGCTTCATTTGACTAAGTTCAATTAAGTTCCAGTTAAATTAAGTTTATTTTATGTTTAATAAAACTGACAAAAAATATATATACTACTATTTACTTTTTAAGTTTCAACTACTAACCAGTAAAATCTCGATCACAAAGTTTGCTTCAAAAAAATTAAATATACTTAAAAATACCGAAATTCAACAGCTGCAGCAGCATCAAAATTATAAATAAAAATAAACACATAATGCGCATCGAATTATGTTAAAACAGCTGACAAAAAATGGAGTCAGATAAAAATTGTAATATTTATTTTTAATTATTTTTAAAACACCAACAGACGATACCGAAGATGGTCGCGAGACTGCGATCTCCATTTCCAGCTGTAGTCCACAGCCGGTGCCTGAGGTGCCCGACGAGCCATTGGTGAAATCGCCACCAGAGCCCACAAGGGTTAAGTCTCCGGAGCAGATTATAATGCGCTCTCCCGATCCAGTCAACTGGACGGTGCCCTTGGACACTGGCAAGACATTTACAGTCACACAGAATGTCAAAGAGGGTATAGTACAGATGGAGACTTCTTTGAATTCTACCTTATAGATAATCACTAACACCCCTTTGCAGGCGAGAACTATAGCCGACCTCAGAGCGAGATTAAAGCGTCGACACCGGTGGAAAAGCCACCACCGCCACCACAATCGGCACCGCCTCAACTAACCGAACAGGCTAAAATGGACGGTAAGCCTTTAAGCACGCTTCAATAAACGCAACTTCCATAACAAAAAAACAAAAAAACCAAAGAAACCAAATATGAAGTCAACATAAAAAACGTAATCAACACAACACACCAAAAAAAAAGAAAAAAAAAATAAAAACAAAAAACCAATACAAACCAAAAATCGCTTTTACAAATATTTATATATTAACTCGTATCTAAATATATGTATCTGTATATGTATATGTATGTATCGCTACTCTCACAACCATCATCTGAATTCAGCAAAATACCAAACCAAATCAAATCATCTCTAAGCAAACTTCAAACAATCGCAACACCAATACCAACGCCAATGCCAATCTAAATAAGCGTAAATATAATGCAAAACTTTCCCCTCTCTCAGTATTAAGCCGATTATTGCAAAGCCAAAAGCGTTCAAATGAAAATTCGCAAATTTCCACATAGCGTATCGTAATCGTAGTGTCTTGCGATAAACATAACAAAACCATATTTCCAAAACTATTTCCCCCCCATTCACTGCCATCCACTGACCTGACAACCTGACACCCATACACAGCCTGGAAGTCCAGCAGCAACAGCCCGACCACAAGTGCCGCAGCTGCCGCTGCCGGCTATGGGAAAACTTTGACCCCAACACAGCCGGGCGGCGCTGTGCGCTGCGATGGTGTTGCCAACAAGCCGGATCCGGTCATGTCATCGTCCTCATCGACAGCGACAGCGACACCATCCACGGCTCGATCAGCGGCTGCCGATGTGCTGGAGAAGGCTCGTGACCGTTTCGATCGATTCTGGGGCGGCGCCAGCAAGGAGGAGAGTGTCTAAAATGCATAGCTACATATATGTGTTTCAAGTGCAAAATGTATTTGGCAATATAACATATGCATACCATATATAATAACGCGAACATTAACTTATTACTGAGCAATAAATTAGAACACATAATGCCATCATACTCAACGCCCTTATCCCTGGTACCCATTAACTTAGCTGCTCTCTGGCTAAATCTTGCTCCAATGATATTTTGAAAAATATCAAGAAATTAAGCTAAATTTAAATTCACTGTGGACTGTTGAATATCTAGATCGACCGACTAGCAAGTCGGTTTTACTATCCTCTAGCCAAAACTTGATTTATTTTCCTGCACGTGCATCACCTCTGAAAATAAACCAAAACAAAAACGAACCACACTTACTTTCACTGCCTAATCCCTGAGAAATAACAAGAATTTTTTAAAACTCACACAAGCTTTGTAATACTCGAGAAGTTTTCAAACTTTTAATCATTCAATCGAGACATCAAGCAAGAAACAAAAAGATAAACATACTAAGAGGAGGACAACATCACCGCAGAGACCCGTCCAAAAAGTGAAAAGTGTTTTAGGCGAAACCTCAAATTTTTGTAATTTTCATTAAATGATCGACGACACAGGGTGTCCCTTTGGCAATGTGCCGAGTATATATTGGGTAATGCATAGGGTGATCTGAGCCTAATACTCTGATCAGGCAAATATAATACAATTTGAAAATAGATTTTGCACACGAACAACAAGTACGACAACAAAAATTATATTAACAATACTTTAAGTACATTTTGGCAATGATGGTTATACTATAAAACACAGACGTCTACACACACACATACACATAACAACCTATTTGATTAAAAAGGTTTAAGATAATCGACATACGAGTATAATTTGCTAGGATTTGCTTTATTTTTTTGCGTCATGTCCCTTCGGAACTTTCGTGAATAAAATCGAGAAAGTAATATGCTTCCCATGTTTTAAAAGTTTTTTAGACTGGAGAAGCTATTCACTTTAAAATATGAAAAAATATATTTGTTATATTTCTTAGTACAAAATACTAAAAATATTTTAAAAATTTCGAATTTTTTATGATTCGTATTATTGACATTCTCAGCGAAATGTAAAATCGGTTTAAAATAAGTAAATATTATTTAAATATTCACAAATCTAATTGCCTGATATAAGTAGATTAAAGAAAAAGAAACCAGCTGAAGTTATATTAAACTACCAATAAGTTTGTGATTAACTTCAGTATTGAGCTTAACTGTTGCTTGCATATAAATATTTTTATTAAATAAATACATAAACATACACAAAAAAATTAAAAAAAAGTTGAGAAAAGAAAAACCAAAACAAAAACAGCTTTCTATGGTATTTATTAAACTGTTAAACTATGTATTTTTATATATTTTTCATTGATGGACTCACCTGTTAATTGGAAATGTTATGTTGAATACTAAGTATAATAGTTGAAACCCAGTTAAAGCTCCATGTTTTCCAGTGGCCCCAAAATATAACTCAAAACATTTGTTTATTATGCGCAATCTATGAGATGTCATATACATACATTTAAGATGTATAACCCAAAATATACGTTAGTTAGACACGATTCAATGCAAGATTACCTTAACATAGCCTTGGTGAAAATTAGTAAGAAATAAGTACGCAATCAAACATACACACTATTCTATACACACAAAATTCTCGAATTCCGATAACAGTTTGATATAAAATGGCAAAGATTTAAACTCATTTGGTTTTAACTATCGTACATAAACAATTTTAGGCAACTTTAATATGAATCTACTTAAGAACGAACTTGATATATATTCTAGCTTGTTTACAAAATGAAATGTATACAAATAAATCGAGAAATTATACCACGTAGAGTGCGATTTGAAAGTATCTGCTATTAAACAGAATGGGCAAATACAAAGCAAGAATGCGATAGTTAAAATTAAATTATTTGCATGGTTTTTAATTTGAATGGTAAATTAAAAAAAATTATCTTTCACGCCTGATTCGCTCCCGCATTTTAAAATAGATAACACCAGGAGAATGCAATAAATATGTATATCTAAAGAAATCAACTTTGAATCTAATAGATAATTTTGCCCAATGTCATAAAAATAGGCACACCAAATAGCCTTGAGAATGCAAAAAATAAAAACACTATAAAATGACATTTAAAATCGTATGTACCAACTAAAGAATACCTACAGAAAGTGTAACGGAAACATATAAAAGTAAATGAAAACTAAACTGATGGTAAAAAAAATAAAATAAAACAACTGTATGAATCAAATAAATGAAAATACATATAAACGTTTTAAGCAATTTATCTTGGTATTTAATTAATAAGTGAATGAATTATTGGGGTTTTTTAATTTACTTTATTAATTTAGGTTTCAATTCCCATCCCTTGCGTAAAAAGAAAAAACATATGTTCTTTGTTTTGTGTGTTGTTTTTATTATATTTGCTATTATCAAATTTTTCACTAGAGATTGTTGTCTATTATATATATTTCGTATTATATCTGGGTAAAGTTTCGATTGTCAGTATTGTTGACATACATATATTTGTTAGTTGTTGTTATGATTGGGATTCATGAGTTTTGCATTCTAGTTTAATAACCAGTTGAGAAATTGAAAACTATTTCAATATTTGGGGTATTGAGATTTGATGTTCTGAGATTGAAAATGGGACTTTTTGTGAGCAGGGTTACTCATTTTAATCAACAGTGTTTTAATTATTATTTATGTTCAATTACATAGGTCTTCTTGTATTTTATGTATTCTCAAAACTCTGTACAAGTTAGTAAGTTACTTGTTTTTATTTACGTTTTTCATTTTAAATTTAGATTTAGGGGAGATTTTTAGAAAGCTGTTATCACAGTACTGTTAGAGTGAAATTAAAATGCATTAGGATAATTTGAATATCGGAATGTACATAAGTTTCAAATTAAAAAAAAAGTTGATTATATCATTAAAATCATATATGAAATATTCAAAAAGAGGAAAGATCATTTACTGAAAACTTACTCGTCATTTGCTTAAGAATTCTCGAAAATACATTTATCGAAAAAAGTTTTTAATTTGTTTAACTTTAGTTTGATTACTGATTTTTTTTTAGTTTTTTGTTTATGACTGTTACTTAAGGTAAGTTAGGTAAAATACACATTTAAAGTGGTTTTCCTTGTTACACGAAGGTTATCAATAAGCGTAAATAGTTTCACAAATATGTGTCAAACTTGAGTATGTGGGTTATCGGGGTGCTACACCAAGATTCAAATTAGTGGTTCAATAATACATACAACAAATCAATCGAGTTGGTCTGGGCTCATTTATACTTATTTATCAAAAAATACAATATATAGACGTAGCTCAAGAGATTTGTTATAGTACATTCCATACATTTCAAAAACTCACTCAATTGGAGACAGCTTGAGCAATAGTTTGAAAGCAACGTATGTAAATACATTTGTATGGCCAATTTAAAACGGTTTACATAAACACATCAATATGCAGCTATATGTATATAGATACGCACAAACACATGTACATGCGTTATGTATGTATGAATTAAGTTATGCATTTGTTTTCGTACATTTGCTAATTGAAAATAGGTAACTATAAAAATTTAGCACAATTTCTTAAACATTATCTGCTAAGACAAAAGTTTTCCTGCTTAAGTAAACAATTAAAAGGTATACCAAAAGGTCTGAAACACAATATTATGCTCCATGCTAGCTAAGTTGTATAGTACCAAATAAATAGGGCACTGGCGCCCCGCACCAGATGTAGTTCCCTTCACTTAATTTAAACTTAATTTTACGTATTTGAAAAAAACTCAAAGGACTTAAGTTCTAAATTAACATTAAATAAACGAGATAAGAGTTGCTTTTGGTTAATCATTTTGGTTACCACAAAAAATGACACATTTAACAGACTTTTCTTTGTTATCATTACGAATAAATATATAAATGTAGGTATGTACTTAAAATATTTGCATAGTTTCGATTTAACATTACAGGGGTAAACTTTTTAACTTACTTTTGAATATCTATAATTAATAATATGTCAGGTTTTTGGTTTTTCTTGTCTTGTAGGTTTACAATTGTAAAATTGAAATTGCTTATAAATTTAGAATAATCTTTGAATTATGATTTGTGCTTCAACAGATGGACATAGGAATAGTTAAGGAAAGGGGTAGGTGATTTAGGAATTACATCTTGTGAAGAAGCGTAAATTTAATTGAATAAGGTAAACTGTTTTCACTATGAACTAACTTTGTAGTCTTTAGTTATTTGGTTTTTACATGTGAAACTACGTATAAATTCGATTTATTTTGTCAAATAATAATAATTTTGCATTTGACATCCATAAGTACATCTCAAAATTGAAATTCAGTTACAATCTTTATAGCTTACATAACTAGAATCGAATAACGGTAAGTCCCATTAAACCAAAGACATTTGTAAATGTTGGGTATTCATTTTGTTATTGTTGGAAAAATACATCTGTTATTCAGTTATTGTTAAATATGTATGTATATGTGTATGTGTGTTTGAGAGTATCGTCGTTTCTCAATTGAATATATGTATGTAGATAATGATTCGTTTGCTAGTCTCTTTCTACAAGCTAAGCGTTATTTGCCCCAAATGTCGAAATTTCGAATTTGGATACTTTTAGCTATGCTAGTCTAAAAATAGTGATTGTTGTATGCATTTATCTCAAATACTTCCGTATAGTTCCTAACTTCGTAACATCCTAACAGCTTGCTTACCGAACTAAACAGCCCCATAACATTGCCTAAACATAACGCCAACTCTTTGAGTTCATTTCGAAGACTGAATTTTGTACTAGCCGATTGCTATTTATGCTGTGCTATCTTCTGTCACACCACTCCCTGCAATAGCTACAACAGGAACCATGATGTTTACTTAATTCTCGCTTAAATCTTTGATAGCCTGCAGTATTCGCTTGACATGACCTACTTTCACGACACCCAAGTCCTTAAGGTCACGGCGTCCCAATGTAAGGAGCTCTTTTCCACGTATATCATTCTTTAGGAAACTATCCACATATTCCGATAACTGCATAGTCTCTAACCAGGTGACCACCTCGTTGACACTCCAATTGTTAGCGGCCTCGCGTGTATTGGTAAGTGGTGGCTTAAACTGTTGCTGACCGGCGGTGGAACCGGAACGAAGACGTACCCAGAATGGACGTGACTTGCGGCGACCATCGGGCTGTAGATTAAAATATATATAATGAGAATTCACTACAGTTAAGAGAGCTAATTGTTTACCTCTTCGTTGGGTGCCAGCACATTAAAGTAGGCGCGTAGTTTGCCATCGATGCACTTTTGCACTGAGCATTTCTTAAGCTCCATTTCCATATTGGCCAGAGCTGCGCTGAGTTTGGTTTCCAAATCCTCACGTAGTATAAGGCTATGCCCACGATCACGTAGCAAGGTACAAGCATCATCATACAGTTGACGCGATGAGTCGATAACCTCCACCAGCTTGGTACGCAAAGAAGGACCCTCCAAGAGTTTACCCTGTGGATGTATAGACTCAAGTGCCTCACTAGCACGACAGGCGACCTCGTAAAGATCATGTTGTAAGGCCGGGTGAGATATAATCAAGAACTTGACCCATTTAACCAACGAGCTAACTGCCTCTATGAAGTTGAGCAATACATAGCACTCCCGTTCCGAAATGACTTCATCAGTTGAGGTTGTGTGCTCCGATGCGGTTGATGAGGCATCCCGCTGTATGGAAATACTATGCTGACGTTGTTTTTCTTGCCAACTCTTGAGTGAAACCTCCAAACTGCGATTGCGGCAAAGCATCTGCACGCGATTCTTATGCAGAATACGAATCATGCCTGGGGGCTGTAGCCATGCCTCACCATCGACTTGAATTGGGATCTCCTCGTCGCCCAATATATTTATTTGTACGCTCTGACACTGTGCAATGCGATGATGCTGCAGATTGATCAATCGTGAGGCCGCCATTTGCACTGAGCCAAAAACGGCGACCACTTCAAGCACGCGATCATCAAAGCTGGGTGGCAAAAAGATATCATCCTTTTTGGTACTGCTGCCCCAGAAATTAGTGCCACCCATAAAACTTGGTATATTCAATATAACAATACCCTGCAGCTCTGGTAATGGTATACGTTGGCCATCGCATTCCAGCTGAACGCGCTGCTCCAAATTCTTGCAGGTCTTCTGTAGTAGCTGCTTGGAACCGAGTACACCATACCACATATAATTGCGAGCCCTAGAACGACATTTTTCTGGATGCTCCTCGCGTTTGTTATGAAAGTCCAGAGAGATTTTAGCATCGATACCAATACCAAAGTAATTGTTCATGACACACTTCTCATGGTATCCAGCCAAAAGAGTTTCATCGGGATCCATTAAAGGACTAACTGCAGCACAAAGTGTGTCTGCGTTGGCAAGTAGACACTTCGATATAAATCCGGTGCCATTGGCAAGATCTGCAATGGATAGGTTAAACACGGTTAATAAATTTTAAGCAGACATAGTTACTGTTTATTTTACTTACTGGGCCAGTTGGGCAGTCGAACTAGAGGGTTTATAATCGGAAGCTTGCGATTCGCTTCCTCCATAGGCGTTTTCTCCTTATCCTTGCCTGACTTTTCCTCTTTGTCGCCAGTGCTCAAGTGCTCAAAACCGAACAGAGTGGATCCCATGAAAAGACTTGACTTGGACCCTTTGAGTGTCTGCAGATTCGGCAAAGCTTCGTTCGGCTGCAAGAGAGAAATAACTATTAGTTCGGGTTAAGGTTAGAGAGTAGTTGGTGTCAAAGAGCAACTGGAAAGTCAGCACTAACTACGATACAAAGAAACATGTGGATGTGGTTGTGTGAGAGTGAGTGAGAGTGTGCGTGTGGGTGTGAGCATGTGCCAGTGTTGTGTGATATCGTACGCATGGTTTATAAGAAGAGAGCAGTAAGTGGTTTTAGAGCTTAAGAGACAGCGCACTACTTGAAAACAAAAACCATAAACAAAGTTAGTAGAAAGCAGAGGCTATATGTATTTTGCTGTTGTTATGGAAGTTATATTTAAGAGTTGATTAACATAGTTTATATATTTGGGTATTATGCAATACTACTACTGATAACGACGGCAACACGTGAGTGGAACGCAATTATAAATTATAAACGAACTGGCGCAGGTGCTGGAACCATTTAACTGAAACTGGACTTTGGCTTTTTCAACTGACACTTTTTACAGAGGACAAATTTTGCATATACTTTGTTTATTGCTATTTTTTAGTTTTTTTTATTTGTCGTTATTTGTTTGCTGGGGATACACATCGAAAGAACGAATGAACGAACGTAGGAACGAAGGAGGAGACCCGATCTCTGGTTACCAGCTTACCAACGGAATCAGCGGCCTAATTAGCGCCAAGGTAGCCAGTCGAATATCTGGTTCGGCGACCACAAAGAATCGCACACTGAACAGTCCATAGGCGCGTTTTGTGTTATTTTTTTGAGTTTTCTTCTAAGGAAAGGTATTTAAAATTCGTGTATAATTTGTGTTTTCTCGTTTATTTCTAGGTGATAATTATATATGTAGTATAGTACATAGAGAATGGTCGATTAAGGTGTGTTTAATTTTATCGTTATGTGTTGCGGTAAGAAAAATATTCGGCTATAAGTCTTCAAATGATAAATGATATGAGTTATACAAGTAATTGACATAATTTTGAAATACGTACCAATTGATTGTGCTTTGTAAAACATATATAGTATTTACGTAAATTTAAATATATATGTTTAATATTTGTTGTCTTTTCTGTTTACTCGTATTTTTGGTAAAGTTGGTTGTGATTTGAGTTGTATTCAACTTAAGTGCTACGAGCGCAATATAAGATTATGGCAAAATATAATATAATAGCTAGTAATTAAAATGTTATAGCTCATTTCGCTTTTGAATCAAGTTGATGAAATTATTAATGATAAGAATTATTCAAATAAAGAATTAAAATAATGCTAACGTAATTTTATACTTTATGTTCTTGGTAATTACAAAAATAAGAAACAGAACAAACATAGATATATATAAAAGAAAAATTTTGCAGCTGTTCGAAAATATTCCAAAATAGTTTGGGATGTCGCGTCAAGGATACGAAAAGAAAAACAATTACCTAATATCGCATTTGTGTGATTGAATCATTTTGGAATCTGCATTCTCATTGCTCATTGCTCGGTTGACACATTGTTTTTGTATTTTGTATTTTTTTTTTTTGCTCACTTGCTGTTGCAGTGCCAACGTATGTAAATCAAATAATAAGCAGGAACTGATCAGCGGGACTTACCTTGAAGAGACTGCCACAGCTAATTCTACGACTAGCCGCTGGTGAACTGCTGAGGAAACGCGCATGCTCAGGATCCAATGTAAGATAGTTTGGATTGAAACCGGAATGCCGGCGATCTTTATCCTTGTCAAATTCACGCACAGATAGGCTGGGCGCATGACTCGAATGGCGACGGATCTCCGCAGAGTTGAGCGATCGCACACCTAGCAGACCCGACGATGTCATCAGGATGGATGACGTCGATGCTGTGGGATTAACAGAGTCACCGCGCAACGGTGTTGGTGGTCTTACAACAACACTTATCTGTGGATAGTTGGGATTTACATCATCAAAGGATTCTTTCTTACACGACTCATCAAAAGTAATGCGCTTTACATCTTGTCCATTGCCCGATTTCTTCGTGGGCGATATCGATGATGCCATTGCCGATTCAAGTGGTTTCTGTGTGCTCGTTGTTTCAATTGTCGTAGTTGTTGTTGTAGTATCGTTTATTTCTATTTTAATTGCCGTCTGCATAGACAGTTCATCCAGTTCGTCGCTAGTCGTAGTCGTTGTTAAATTTGGATAGGCGCATGATATAATCGAGTTAGTGGGTGTGGTCACCTCTTCGTTGGAATTGCCCTCGTTGCTGTTGCTTCTGCTGTCAAGCATAAGCTGCTGTTGAGATACGATTGTTGTACTTGTAGTTGTTGTGGTTGCACTTGGTTTCAATTTCTTGAGTGAGATGCGCTTTTTGGGACGCTTCAGTGGATAGTCGACAGGAACAGGATATTTTATAGACATTGTTTGGTTGATTGGTTAGACGGTTATTTGGTTGGTAAGTTAGTTGGTTGGTTAAGTTGGTTAGTTAGTTAGTTGGTTGTCAAAAGATGTCATTTGTTTGGATTGAGGCAAGCAAGTTAACGTATTTGATTTGTAAATTTGTCAACACACGAAAAGAAAAGGTGAAGAAAGAAGCAAACGGAGAGCAACAAAGATATTACCATAAGTGGCCAAGTTTTGAGCACTTCCGATAACGAAACATAGCTAATAGCTCTATTTTTATATAAAGTATTTACTTATATACAATTTAACTACTTAAAATGCTACAACACCTTCACATACCTTGAAACTCTGACGCGCTATATCGTTACCTTCCACAAACTGCGCCAGACTGCAGAAGCGAGGCGGCTCTCGTATCTTTTGGTCATCGCAACGATTATCAATCTCAAAGACAATGTTTTCGAATCCGAATTGTTGTGGATTATCGTCACTGTCCATACGTGCCAAATTAGCTTTACGTGGTGGCGACGAGTTTCGTCTTAATGGACGTGGCTGCGATTGAACCAAGGCGCTCATCGACTTCTTACGAGGCGGTTTCGGTGGACCAACATGCTCCGAGCAAAGTGTGGTGGTATCATCGGTGATTGTGTTATCCTGCAATGCATTGGTTATATCATGACCAAGTACAGAGCTGATGTCATCCATGAGACTTTCGCCAGGCATGGCCTCTGTCTCGTCGCTCGTTTCGGGTGAATCAATGTGTGTAAAATTGCTTGCATCAAGATTCTAAAAATCCAAGATTAGATATTAAACTTCTTAATTTATATTTCTGTTTACCTGTAAAATATCTCCCAAAGTCTGACCACCCTCGGGCTTATCGAATATCTCCGAGGCCACGCTGCATTCCTCATTGCTTATGGCCGATAGTACATCGCTTGCCTCGCCACCTATTTCCTCCGACGATGATTGTTCCTACAAGTGTGAAAAAGATGACATTATATGAACTGAAAATTGAGTGCAATCCCAGTGGCACACGTACAGTGTTGGTCTGGGCGTCGGTGTCAATGATTGTTAGGCTTGCGCTTGTATAAACATTTTGGGATTGGGGGGTTACGACAACGACGGGTACCTGCAGGTTACAAGTGTGTACCAGGGCGCGATGTGGCTGCAATGACTCGTATTTTTCGTTTGCATCCTGTTTATCGCATTCGATAAAGCTGCTTGCACCGGCACCTGCTTCGGCTTTGCTTTCATTATCCTTTTCCTTATCCTTATCTTTATCCTTGTCCAGTTCCCGTGTCATGTAGTAGGTACGTTCGAATACCTCAATGGGCCTGTAGTCAGATAGAGGATCTACAATTGGCTCGCCAGTTATTATGGGCACACGAAGAAAGTCGACTTTGCGGTCGGTTGGTGAATTATCACCAACATCGCTACTGGGTGAGAGACGATTGCCAGCATCATCAATGTTGGCGCCGCCGCTTAGCGACAATCGACCTATCCGATAGACTTTCTCTCCATTGGCGCCCTCCTCTAACTCCTGTATGACCTCGGGGACGCCCGAGCTGCGACGACTGTCAGCGAATTGACGCGGCGCCGGCAAATTGATGCTGTTGAAGAAATTCTCATCCACCGAATCGCGGCGGGTGTCCGGCAACGGAGAAATGCAAGTCAGACGCGATGTCTCCATTGTGGGTGAGATAATATTGATGGGTGGTATAATGGGTAGAGGTGAACTACATGGCGTCGATTCGCCTGAGTTGACTGGTATTTTAAGTGCCTCAAAGGGGGTTATTGACAGCTTTCGTTGATATCGCTTCGGGCGACCCGGTTCTGAATGCTCTACGACGTTATAAATGGCACGCTTAACGCTGTTGGCCCGCGACTGCAGAGCTTCTTTTTCGCTGGAGCGAAGCGAGCGACTGTTTCGACGTTCCTTTGAGTTAATGTGATCCTTTTCAAGTTTTTCAATCGAAATGTTTGGATTTCTAATGAACAAAACAGATATATTTATTATTGGAATACTGAAGTTATGATCAATTAGGATACTATTTTCTAATAATGGGGAGCGGAATTCAATCACTTCTAAATATAAAGAACAGTTATAAACTTACAGTAGCGAGGGGCGCGGTGACGCAGTTGAGAGCGTACTGCGCGTTATGAGACTGCGTATCGTGGCTATCAAGTCATCGCCACTGTGTGTGCCAAGCTCTTCCTCTTGCAATGCGTCCAGCAACATGGTTAGCTTCTGTCGGAGGATGTCACATTTGATGGTCAACTGCTCATCATCCTTGTGGTGCTCGCAAATACGCGAAACAAGCTCGTCAACTGTATCGCAAAGAGTGCGCGTGGAGGTCATGAGCGTGTGTGTATCATTGGTCTCGACAATAAAGCGCAGATGATGATTTGCCGTTGTCACCATGCCCGTAAGCAGTGCTTCTTGCTCTGTGGTTATTGACATCTTCGGTATTTTGGGCACAGTGATGGCCTTTTCAAATACCATTATGCTCCAACGATCCAGCATTTTGGTACTGGCCGATTCATAGCGCTCTAGTATTTGTGGCAAGTGCGTGTCATCATCACAGCTGGAGCCCCAGCCTAGGACTCTGGCCAGATCATTGCCAGTACCCAAGGGCATGACAGCCACTTGGCATTGTTTCTGTTCAAATAGATGAATGCAACAGGTAAATGATTATGTTTGATATAGAAGAGTGCGCCACTTACGTGCATGTTAAAGCGATCGATCTCGCTGAGAACCCAGCCAACCGATCCATCGCCTGAGCAGACGAGTATGCGAAACATTTCAAAATGCCGAAATAGACGCAAACCTAGACTGGGACCAGTAGAGATCAAGTCGAAGACCTGCGCTGGGTTCAACAGCTGCTTGAAACGCCGTAAGAACTTGACACCTTGGTTATCGCCCGACTTTGAGTTGACAAAAACAAGCAGAGGCGAGAAGTTGCCCTTTGGACTGGCCACATCCCAAGCGTCATCTGTGCTTATTGAGTGTACGCTGGTCGGTGGCACTACGGATAGTTTAGCGGGTCCAATTGGGCAAGCAATTGCCATTTGGGGACGACATGCAACATGCACCGTATCCCTGCACCAAAGACAACGCCAATCCTGAAGACGCAGCACTGATCCGCAGGTTTTTTTGCACACAGCACAGATCGCTGACACGGGTAGATTTCCTTCCATCCACTGGTGGGGCATGATAATGCTGCCATCGGGCTGCTCGATAATATCCTTGCCCACCGTGGCCAACGTCGTCCACTTGCAATTAGCAATCGCCTTGGCGGCGCATCGCTTGTGCACCTTGCACTTGCACACCTCGCAGCTGAGACCGTGCGAGGTAACGCCGGAGAGCGCATCACGGCACACGTTGCAGTAGGTGGGACGCGCATGCGAAGTGGCATACCAATGGTGATGATTAGAAAGTATGTCATGTTGATCAATCAAAAAACTATCACCACGGGGACGTTGCGGCGTGGTTGCCGTTTTCAAGGAGCCCAGCCAATCCTCCATTTCACGCCTGGAGTCGGCACAAAGCAAGAAAGATCGCGATGGTGTGATAATCTAAAATGATCAAAAATACGTACCATACTTAATAAGTGATTCACTATAAATACTAAAACTTTATATTTTTTGGTTCGTCACAAATTTATTAAAAAACAAACTCCTAAAATTGCTGTGCAATGCACTTTAATTGCTGTTGCAGAAATCGATAGCGCATACGTCGATAACTTTAAAGTCGCAATATCTGATAACTTTATAGGTTCTGAGATATTTTACAGCACTGTTTTTAAGTACAACTACTTTTATTGGACACATTTAATGTAGTAATATTCTTTGTGAACTAATGCTTTTGTTTTAAAGTTAGTATTTTCTACTAAACTACAGTCGGCTGGTTTGCTTATTAGTTGTGTAATCAAAGAAGGGTCTGTTGGTTTGTATGGCCTCATTAATATGCAAATAATTCTTGTGTTAATGGCGATACACAGTCAGGAGTAACGGACACACCTACAAATGATTGCGCAAAACAATGCGGCAAGCCCATGGCCATGAAGAGGCGTGGGGCCGTGTTACAGCCCTTTCAACATTCTATGCAGCGACCTCCTTGCCAGTGTACTGGTTTAGGTATAAGGTAATAATAATAATACCTTTGAAAATCATGTTGATTATGATTTGCTTGTTGTGTATTGCCTAAATTATAGCACACATGTCCTTCAGTCACAGGCTTGCTGCGTAGTTGTTAGTCTTTTCTACCAGTAAAATTTAGTTGAGTAAATTATGAACGAAAGTCTCTTTTTATCAAGGTAATGAGGTTATTAAGGCTCAGTAATGAGTTTCTGTGAAATGAATTTGCATTTTGAATAGTTAAGCAAGAATATTTGGCATAAAAATAAAATACGTGTGTATGTTACATATTCATTTATGTTCAAATGTGTTCAAGCTTACTGCTAGTAATCATAATAACGTAGCAGGTACACTTATTTAGGAGTGTGCACCCTGATAATTTACATACTATGTTCATGTTACAAAATTGTATGCAATCGTACATGTGTGCATGTAAGTAAAGCTGACCCATTTAACGCCAGTTGACGTGCTACATGCCAATGTCATAGCTGAGCTCGACATAATAACAGTAGCAACAGCAGCAACCAGAGCAACAAGAACGACAATGGCAGAAGGCATCAACAATGCATAGGAGAGATAGAGCGATGCCCACGTCAACATCATAATCTACTTGCAATGACCGTATAAAGTCGTGATGTCGTTAGACTAGCAGCAAAAGTGAAATAATCCGATGCCAACCAAAGTGCTGAGGTCAAAAGGATGACAAAAGTCAAGATATCAATGCCCAGCAGCAGGCAGGCACAGTAGGAAAATGGGCCCGTCGGACCGAATTAAATTCCTTAAATTAATGACACAGTGGGCAACTTTACAGAACCTTCGACTAGACTGTATAAAATGCAATTATCGATTATTGAGGTGTGAACCTTCGATGTTGTGGTTACAAGTCATCGCAATAATTGACATTTGCACGCACTAATTAAATATAAATTAGCTAATTGCCATTGGTATTTGCTTTGTGGTGCTAGAGGATGCAGAGGAATGTTGCAATTAATGCGACCCAATGACACAATCAAACCACATCACTAATATTTGCATCAACTATCGTTTTGTTGTGGCTGCCTTATGTCTACATACGAAGAGATGGCGCCTCTTCACTTAGGCTTTCTTTCAATTAGCCCAGACTTGCACGTGGCTGCTCACCTGTCTGCCTGCTGCGTGCTGCTTGCCTGTCTGTGGCACCTGCAACATGAATATGCTTTTAAGGATGTCTGGCGCGTGCGGTTTACTTGTCATTCACTCATTTGCTCCACTCCCACACCCACTCTAAAGACATCTCCCAACCTTTCCTGTTAACTGGGGGTGGTTTGTGCCTAATGGGTTACGAGTGCTTGCCATTCGACAATTGCTAAAAGTTGCCGCTGACTGAATAACTCATTCAATTATCTCACAGAAAACCAGCTGCAACTTTCGAAATCTGCATTTCCATTTACTTATATTTTTAACTCTACTCTCGCGTGCTAAATGCATTGATAGACTTCAGTAGAATTAACTTTAAATTAAAATTTAAATCATTGAAAGTATTTGTAAATTTGCAGTCACTATTTCATATTTTGAGGAATTAATATTTAAATTTACTTTAAGTTTTTTTTTTTTT
Source organism: Zaprionus capensis (assembly GCA_018903675.1). Taxonomy (NCBI): domain Eukaryota; kingdom Metazoa; phylum Arthropoda; class Insecta; order Diptera; family Drosophilidae; genus Zaprionus; species Zaprionus capensis. Next base: position 8,235,032 of record JAEIFN010000011.1, read on the forward strand.
TGGATGACAGCTTTTATAGTTTATAGATTTGTGATAAAGAATATTTAAAAGCATGAAAAAGACTGAGATTACCACGAATTGCATATAAAATATATGAATATGTTTGTACATATGTATGTGTGTATGTACACGTGTATGAACCTTTAGGGGGTTGTTTGTTGCAACTGTAACTCGACTCTCTTTCGCCTGTTTGAAACATAACACGGGCTTAACTTTTATTTTTTGTTCTTCCACACTTTATTGCCCAATACGTATAAAGCATTTTTGTGCCAATTGAAAAATTTTTCAATAAAATGGCAATAAAATATTATATGTATTCCACAGAGCACATGTGTCGTTTATTGCTATCATTGCTACCGAATTTCCATTGAAATTGGATTGTTATAAAGTTCATGGCTTGAAAGCTTAAAGAATAAACATTTTAATCATATAAATTAAAAGTGCATTTTCAATACACACAATGTTTTTAATTGGTTTTTGCCCAAACTTTTACAAAAACTGTCCAATGCGTGTTTTTATTTTTTTATGCTAATGCATTTGAGAGCAATACACACTTATAAGTAACTATAGCTATAGCTATATAAGGGCAGCTAAGCATCAGGGATTATGTTATTAAAATTTTGGTATGCTGGAGAACTTGTATATCCCTCATGTGCCTTCAAATGTTGGTATAACTGAGTTTAGCTTCCGGCTACAGACACAAGCCACAGCCATCGAGTCGGGCCGGGCTGGGCTGGTATGCTATGCACTCCAATCAAATAAGCAAACAAAAACAAACTGCTTGAACGTTGAGATGAGGACGACGCACTTGCTGCCAGAATTCATTACGCAGAACCTCAACATGGGCGGCGCTTTCGCTTCATTTGCCCAAATATTCATGAGGTGGAGAGACGACAGCAGCCACAGCATCAGCAGAAGCAACAGTCGAATTACGCATACGCCGCTTTGTCCCCAAACGCGCAACAACATCACAAACGTTTGCCAAGTACTGGGAATGGGGGGCAGGCAGAGGGACTGGGAATAATTGTGGGATACTTTGCCGAATGTTTCTTAGCAGCCTTGTATCTTTGTTTCCCCCAGTGCACGTACAAGTTTCCTGCATAAATGTATCAACACACATACACATACATACATTTATGTATGTATTCTGTTTTTCATTACCACGCTGAGCCGCCCAGCGCAATGTTGAAATTACTTTTGAAATTTTAATGTCCGCCGGCCATCTCGAAAAACTGTATATGACGTGTACATTTTGTGCGCATAAAAATCCCATATTAAATGTTTCATGACGCAACTAAAACATCTCAGAACTGCAGCCCGAGGTTTGCGAATTGTTTACATACACATACATAAATACACATATTTTGGTATACATGTTTTCGCTTAGCTGTCGGTGCCGATTTCCAAAATAAATCATTTTCCAAGCTAATCTTATAAGCTACGGAAATTAAGAATAACATTTCATGGAGACATTTCGTAAGACCTTTGGCAACACTTACTACATAAAACATTAAATTTTGCGTTCAGTTACATCAACATTCTCAAGTACATGAAAACATTTTTACAAACTTTCCCTCTCAGCTAAATTTCAAAGTTCAAGGACTTCTTGAATTCTGAATGTGTGTGTCTTTGTCTCGCATCATGCTACCTGGCGCCTGAGCCAGGTCAAAAAAGAAGAACTGTCCCACTTTTTGTGATTGTTTCAAATTTTATATACCAGTTGCTGACAGTGCCGCAGGACAATCGCTGCCTCCTACTTTCCCAAGAGGATCTAACAATCCTTCGCTTTTGCTGGCATTTTTTCTGAGAGAGCAAAAGCGTTTTCAGGTGGTTGAACTCTGGCCGAAGGCCGACAAGTACATTGTGATAATACATAAATATATACATATAAGGCATAAGAAAAATTCAGACTTTTGCGAACATGTTATGTATTGTACTTATACAGCAGACTTTACTAATTGGTTAGTTTTGGCAGAATAACATTTAGATAAAATTTGATAAATTGTCAAATTGTCATGTTGACCTTCTAATGCCTGTTCAGCTTGCTCTCGAGAAATATTTCACATAATCTAAGCATTCAACACGAGCTTCACACAATTAAGGAAATGTCAACAACTGACGTTGACATTTTATAAGCAACAACAACAACAAAAGCGTCAACAACAACGTCAATTTTCAATTAGGAATTTGGGAAAAGTTGTCAAACATTTTGTATAGCATTCAAATGTTGCGTAATTAAGAAAACCCAATTTGACAGAGTGGTTAGAAACTTTGAAACTGAAACTGGGACCCAAAAGAGATTTGTGCCAAGCATCGCTAACTTGGCTTAAGTCGAAGCAGCTGCCAGTTATATTATTTATATACTGTTTATTTGCGTATTTCTTAGGCTTGTATAGAGTGTGTACACAACGCCAATTGACGCTCAATTACTATGTAGATTTAGATGAACAAATATTGCGCATTACGCATACGCCGTGTGTATTACGTGTGTGTGCCGCGGCGCAATTAATAAGACCTTTCGCTTGTCTTAAATAATTGATGTACATTCCTTCGGCTCACATTTGTTAAGTTTCAAACACACTCAGGCAATCAATCAACTTGATTCACACACATGTGTGTGTGTGTTGTTGCAGGGAGTCTTGGAACTAAGTACACGGAAATTGTACGCTCATCTGGGCGTTAAGCGAAGCATGGTGATATTTTAGCCAGAGTCGATTGCTTTCCGTTTGTTGATTGACATCGATATGCAAATACCATGTCATATACATATGTATGAACGAATATTAACACTTACGCCCAAACACATACTTTGTGCAATATCCAAATAATTGATATGTACCATACACACAACAGCTTAAAAAATGTGTTCGCACATTGAAATCCTTAAATTAATTAAAATTTCCCAGTCCATTACAGTGAATTCCTTTTATGACTTTATCGAGATTTTCGAGGATTATAATGTGACTGACAAGCCGTAATTATACTGCCCTTGAAGAATACATGAAATGAGCAAAGCAAACAACAAAACGGTAGCAAGAAGCCACAAGAAGTCGACAGCTGAGACTGTTTTTGAAGCAGCATTTCGCTGTTTCACTTTTTTAGATTGATGAATAAAAGTTCAAAAGTCCACAATGCCTCAAAATGGAGAGTTTTGCTGGGCCGATAGAAAAGTGGGCATTGTTCGCCGTCTCTAGCAGGAGGTGAAACAGGTGGTGGCACGAAGTTTATAACAAAGGTAAACGCATTTGTTACAAATTCAAATTGAATATTTTTGAAAGGCTTTTAAACTGAATTAAATGAGAGAGATAAGAGAGATGGACGGGGGACAAGATACGGTTCATAAAATATAAATAAATTCTTTCCGATTTTGTGTATTTACGTTACTAGAAATATATCGCTAGCTATTTAGCTTTCAGACTCTGTGAAGTAAGCTCTAAATAAGCCATAATTATTTCCAGTTCGCGCTAGTTGAAAAACACGGATCGGTAATTTGTTGCCATATATATAATACCGATATAATATTTCACTTGAATACTTTCTTCAATATTTTTCCTTAAAGCGAGGATTTGTACAACATAAGTTAACACGCTAAACTATTGACTCTGTTTCATACTTGATCCTCTTGTGCGAACAGAGAAACTGAAACCGCACGCGGTTGACACAAAGGCATTAACAAACAAAGAAGAGAAAACAAAAACATTCACCTAAGATGCATTCAGAAATTGCAATCCGTAAGCGGTATGTTTCTTCGCCTTAAGTCGCATTAGCTTTAGTCTGGATATAAACAGCTTGCAATCAGGCCACAAAGAGCTTGTTAACAAGACTTTTTACCGCAAAACACACGTCGCTGTCTCCCAACGTGACGGCTTTGTGTGTGTGCCAGTTGCAGGTACGCGAATTCAATGTTTCGCATCTTCCATACAAATGTCGGAAGCTGAGGACTTTTCCTGTTTATGTAAAAGTCTCGTATATCAGTTTAAAGCCCTTCAGGGGTTTGCAAAAGAGGAAATTGATTTATTTATATGATTTTTAGCTTTGTGTTTTCTCTCCATTGGCAATACACTACGCGTACATTTTGTTTTATAGTTTTGTTTCAAAATGTAAAAATGGTTTTTATGACAAGTTGTTGATGGTAGTAAAAGGCAGTTATTAAATGAGATTTAATACCGTGTATTTATATAAGCAGAAGAAAGTCTATTTTATTTCTTCGAAATTAGTTCTTAGGTTAGTGTAAAATTAATGTTTTAGCTTAAAAACAAAATAAATAAAATAAAATAGCTTATATAAATGCGAATAAAAGAATAACGTTGTTGACAAGAATAAAAAAAACATCTGGGATTAAATATTTCTGTATTTATTATTCACAGATTGACTCAATTTATCGATTTACCATAAGTATAGGGTATCATCCGCTTGAGTATATCAACATTCAATTGTGTCCTGCAGTCCTGCGTTTGACATGTCAGTGGAAATATTTTTTCAATAAACAGTATTCAATATACCAATTCAATGTTTGACCATTCGGTCAATCAAAAACCAATAAAACTGGTTATTAAAGTTCTTAGTAAATAAACGGTATAGATTGCATGGAAAGTACTGATTGTATTTAACTAAATGTATTGAACTGAATCAATAGAAACTTAAATAAGTTATTTTCCTATTTCACAAAAATTCAAGACGTCTATCCATATAATCAGTAATATAATTGCAATGTGTCTTATTCAAGCACCTTAGATGCTTAAGGCATTTATTATTATCTGATAAAAGCAAGAGTCTTAAGGGTGCCCCCCTTCGTTTTCATTTGCGTCAATGTCGTCTCTCGCATCTTTTCGTATTGTCTGCGGGGTGCGCCACCAAAAGCTTCTTTGGTATTCAGTCGATAAAAAACAATAAAAAACGGCTACGGCGTTGCTGGCGCCGCCTTTGCTAATATGATTTTCTAAAACTCGAAGCTCGCAAAGGCTTGCGGGCATATCCCTTTGCGAGGGTCGGGTAAATTTTATTATTAATATCGAAAGTATATAAGTATGTACTTAGATGTCGTTCTCTTATGGCGCACATGCACGCAAGAGCTTCAACACAACACCACAAGCAACAACCAAAAATATAAACATATACATACAAACGTAGCAATACATATGTAGGTCTGTACGTGTATCTAAGTGTATTCTATTTCCCGTAGCCGGCGAATAAATGCGCTAATTTTGCGCATCAAATGCTGTGCATTCGTGTATAAAGAAATGTAAATTTAAATATCTAGATTCACAGCCAGGTTGGGTTTGCCGCTGTGTGTGTGTGTGTCTGTCTGGTTGTGTGTGCTGTATAAGGAGTTTCCTGTGCCTGCTTAGGCTAATTTGGCATGCAGACCGCGTCAAATTTAAACATTTTGCTAAGATTGCGCCCTTTTGTTTCTGACAGTTAATATCGATGGTATTTCTATAGAAATAAACGTCCCTTCGGCTGCTGCTTCTGTAATTGGGCATAAAATTATAAGGTTCACAATGAGCAGGGTTCTTTTATATTTATTTATTTTTGTTTTGGATGTTCTATTGTATTCGATATGTATTTGCATGAGATCAGACAATGGTAAACAGGAAATGAGCCTGCTTATGTTACATTTGACGGGGCTGACATCTTGAGACATCCTTTTGGGCAAATATACAGTATATTATATTGCTTTATTTACTCTTTGCTTTCATCTTTTGACACTTCATAGATACATATACACTATGCACTCACGCACTTGGGTGAGAACAATTTGCCGTTTATGGCCAGGATATTGTGAATATATTTTTTTAGAGCAACACTTGGCACAATAAAAACACATTGCTGTCGAAAACTAATTAGATAAGTTCGTTGTGAAGCAGGGTAGCCAAATAAAATATTTACTTTACAAACTAAGCACAAAGTTTGCACATTAAATTTTAATTGTCTTCTCCATTGCTTGGCCAATTTGCGAATTAGAGTTCGCTGCACGTGAAATACAGACTTATGTACCTTTAACGGTATAGTTAATTGCAGAAATAAACTCTTAAATAAACTTTTGTTGCATAATATTGCCATTAAACTTTACCATTCTTTTGCAAAACATGATATTAAGCACATTAACTTGCTTATAATACTGTTTTATACATACTTTACTTTCGGGTATTCAATGCGAAAAGTTGAGCGAAATAAGTTCTGTTGGGTATTCTAAATGTAAAATTACAGCTATACTCGTATATTCTATATTTCACTTAACTTATTTATTTAGTTGTAAAGTATTTAATTGACTATTGACTTTTTAAGAGCCTTACCTGAAAACTGTGGTTTACCTTCCGGTATTTGCATTCGAAGTAGCACAAGTCACGGAGGTCAATTTCATCGAATACATCGCACTGCAAATGCAATTAAGAAATTGTTATAAATGGATTAATATTCAATTGTGTTGCATTTTCGCATCAATTTTAATACTCTAATTAAGGGATAAAGATTTAATCATGTTGATTCGCGTACTGAATGAAGCCCTTCAAATTATTGTTACCACTGTAATTAATTAAAAGAGGCGAATGTGGATTAAGAACTTACAAATTATCTTTAAAAATGTTTCATTTTATTTTTCCATTTGTTTTACTTTTATTAAAGGTGTTTTTTTTTGGCATTGGAAGAGGTCACAAAATATAAGTTGGCAATCTTCCATGGGTTTCTCCTTTGCATTTCGCCGGACCTTGCTTAATGGAAAACACAAAGATAGCCAACGGCAATTTTTATGTTTTCCTGCCTTGTTTTGGCCTTGTTAACTGAACGCTGTACGTTGTGTGAGTTGGTCTTGGACTTGAGTTGAGGATTTGACTTGGGCATTGATGGAAGTATGAGTACGAAGGACACGCATGCTTCGGGGCCCTCTACGGAAATTGAAATGTTTCACTCAGCCCCGGCAAATAAATGTGTATTTACGAGACAACAAAAGCCAAAACAACTCGTTGCTATACGAATACATACTCTACACACACACACGCATACACTGGCGTCGTGAGTAGCAATATAATAGAAGTGTGACAATAGAAAGCGAATCGAAAAACTCACAGCAAGGCTTACATGCTCAAGCAGTTCTAGAGCTTGCAGAAAATTGGTTTTCTTTTGCGAAAGTGGTTCGAAATGTCCCCTTTCGGTTATCTTGCTTACACTTTAACAATAAGAAAATACGTAAACACGCAAACAAAGTTTTCTTATAAACTGAAAGAAAAATATTCAATTTTAATTTTCTTTCGTCCTGAGTCAGTTCGATTAATATTTGAGTATTGTTTGCTCTTTAGTTTGCCAATTAAAGTTTTCAATTCGTTTTGTAGAGCTTGAGTATTTGTTTTCGTAGCTCAAGGCTCACAGGTTCAAGAAAACTTTTGTGGTCTGAAACTGAATTTCATATTGCTCATACGCTCTGTAGACGGTCTCGCGAATGCCATCGATTCTATTAGGTATTCTTTCATGGTCTCCCCACTGGAATTTATATGTTCGATGAGGAATATTCTCATGTCTGTCCGTTTGGCAGTTCCTCTGTCTGGAGAAGCAGGACAGACTCGTTGCTGGACGAATGCGGCTTTTGTGTTGCGAGCATTTGGCTCTCCTGTTTATACTTTTCAGTCGCTTCTTGCCAGCTTTGCATAATTTATTTACTTCTTCATTTAATAACACAAAATGTGCCAAATTTCAAGACCTTTTTGACTTGTTAAGTTGAGTTTCTTACTTAACTTTAATACTATTAGAAATTCCAACAAGCGTCCTGCTGTGCCGAGCTGCAGCTGATTATGTTCTTTTGTATTGTGTTGCTCTCAAAATGACCAAGGACTCGCCTTGCATTACCTCAATAAACTTTATTTCCATCTACTTTAAACATTCTATGGCAACATTATCCATATTCACAATTAAGCCATTTGGTTTATCCGAAAATTCTACAGAGTTTTCAGCTTACAGCTTAAGTGCTTTAAAAACCATTTTCGGATCGATATGGCCCGCATATTTGGCGTCCATTAATAAGGACTTAATTTTTGTGTTATGCAACAACAACACCAAATTCCACAGCATAAATAATTGGCTATGAAAACAGATCCCTAATGAACACAATACTTAATTGATTGAAAACTCGGCAATCACTCAAATCGGAAATGAATATATTCCCGGCGGTTTGGAAGGGGGCCCAAGATAGACCCGGGAGAGCAGAGAACAGAGGAAAGTGCGGAAAAGCGACAGAGTCGGCTTAATCCAACAGAGTGAACATTATAATAATTATACGTATACATACAAACGTGGGGGAGTGGCATGTTTGTGTGCTTGTGCACATACATACCATACATAGCTCAAAAGGATGGGCGAATTGCTGGCAGCAATTCGGAAAATTGCACGGAAAACGCTCGACGGCAAACGTCAGTGTCAGTCAAGCATCAGTCAGCTGCAAAAAGCGCTACGAGCTTGGGTTGAGTGAACCGTTAAATGGACGTTAAGGAAAATCGTTAAAAAAATCAACAAGAATTTCAAGCGCATTTGGCAGTGTTCAATAAGCGGGAAAGGAGCGGCAAAGCAGGGCGTGGCATTTGCGGTATTTTCTTGGTGCCACTGAGCGATTGCAGCTTTAATTTCAACTTGGTCTTTTTTGTTTTTCCGCAACTTTCACTGGTTTCGCTGGTTTCGCTTGTTTGGCCATTGCCTTGGGCCAGACATTTGCCGCTCGAACGGATACCATAAATCTTTGCCAAGCGTTATTTGAGTTCTGGGGGAATCATTAAGAAGCTACATACAATATGTATACTGTATGGGTGTGTGTTTGTGTTTGTATTTGTGTGCGTGGCAGCTGCGACCGAGCGACGAAAAATAATAAAAATCAATACATAAATACACGTAATTAAAAAGTAACCGAACCATTTAACGCCTCAATTTCGTATGAACGACAAATTTTATTAAAGCAAACTGAAGCTAAGTTCAGTTATGCATTAAGACTTCTGAACATGGATAGAATTGGATAACGTTATCGCATTTCTGTAGTGCTTGGAAACTTAATTAGATTAAAGGCAAAACTCGCATTTTGCATCTGGCAAGCGTATTGAAACTTCGTTAAGTCCCTTTCGCTTTTTGTGCTCACAAAGCCCTTTGACCTTTGCGAAACGAGCCTGAAACGAATCTAGACATTTGCAGGTCAATCACAAGCACATTAAGCAAATTGGTACATTTTTTCCTTTGGCCTGCAGGCAATAAGCCCAAGAGAGGTGAAAAACTTTGATTGTATTATGCCGAGATTTCCCACACCTTATCGGAGGCAGGCCGTCTTGGGTCTGGTCCGGCTCCGGGCATAATCATTAATGTGCCGCACTTTTCGTCTTCGAACCAACCACCTGGCGCAGGAAGTTTCCACTCCGTTTTTGCCCTTTTTCTCTTTTTGGTTTTTACCACAGCTTGCAGAAAACTTTCGGCCATTCATATCAATTTCTTAGCATTACTTTTGCCCCGAATATTTCTGTTATTTTTTGCCCACTTTTTCGTTTTGTGCGAAATCACTTAATGGTGCACGCATTTCGCGACGTGGAAAAAGAAGCGAGGAAATTGAGCAGCCCAGCTGCCATTGGAATTTAGCACAGTTAAAAAGTGCTGACCTCCCGGTTGAGTGCTCTGATAAATGCGAAAAAGTAATTGCGAATAATGTATTCAAAGTGGCACATAAAAAAACGCATGCCTAAGACTCTCGGGAAATGAGACTAACAAAACTGGATTCTGATTCTATGGTACTGCTTAAATAACTAAAATAACTTTGCAGCTTAGGGTAATTGCTTGTTCAGTTGATACCTTTTGATAACGCTTGATAACAAGATTATGCTTGAGAATGAGTTATTAAATGATTAGAGTCCTTGCAAAGGATTCGCATGAAACAAATCGTAATGCTCATTGGTTTGGTTTACGTTTGATGTAACATATCCCATTTGTTTACACTTTGGCTTCCACATGAATGCGCCAAAGTTGTCAACAAAACTTTTCCCTTTCGCATTTGCTGTCACAAATAAAAGAGAAGAAACAACTTTAGAACATTCTTACAATAACTTTTGCACTTTGTTGATGCAATTTTCATATTTTATATTACAATGACTTGCACTGAAAGTTTTATACAAAACTTTGCTGAGCCTCGTATTGGACCAAAACTCTTCGATGAAGGAGTGCGATAAAAAAGTTAAAAAAACAAACTGAAAAAAGTTGTATTCTTGTGCCTTAAGCAGTTCTTTCAGGTGGCCAACAAAATGGAAAATGTAAAGTGGAAAATTGCAAAAGGCAAACGACAAATGGAAAATGGAATATGGCATGACAACCCTTAGAACAAGAACAAGCCTCTCACGGGACAGTAAATAATTTTGTGTAGATAGCTTTCCGTTGCTTGCTCATGCCTAATGCTTTGACTGATTGAAGTTGAAAGAGAGACGTGAGTTGGGGAATGAGATATGGGTGTGGGGAGAATAAGTGGAGGGCGTATTACATTCCATTTGGCGTGTTAAATTCGCGTGGCAGTAAAATTGCTGACATTCTAATGGCATTCACTTGGTCTGGCCCAGCCCTGCCCAATAAGCTAGTTATTAATGTGCCATAATATTTATATTTATTTATTTGTCACACCCAGTAAATGGCATCTAGCGCAGAACCCCGCGCTGGTAATCAATGTACGTATAATTTAAATACACCTACGAAATTATAATGACCGTGCAAAAGTTGGTGCGGCCACCTATGGAATCTTACTTCCCACACTCTAATTTATAATTTCTATTTTTGTAGGTCTTTCCGGAGGTTGCCCCAAATTGGCATTTATAAGACACCAAAATAAGCAGTAATGGTCAGAATGGGATATGCTACAAAGCACTTGAGTATATTTAAGTCTAACGTCCTTTAAATAAACGTTTTTCTTACTCTAAATAAATGGAAATAAAATTAAGCAAAAAGCAATTCAAAGTACTTAAAAATTTAATAAATATTTGATGAAAATTGAATTTACCAAGAAATCTATAAAGACTCTCGGTAATGTCAGCGCCTTCGTACAACTTTTTTTAATATAAATGAAAATGTCAATCAATCTAGCGAATACTGCGTGCTGCAAGTTGAGTTTCGAGCGAAACTAAGTAAATTGATTTCTGCGCGTTGAAGAAAATACATTTGCAAATGGTGAAGTATGCTTGACTATCAGATATCCTGTTAACAGATTTTCCAAGTTTTTTCAACTCTCATATGCTGCTAAAATGAAGTTAGGTTTGGGATTTTTAAATGTAGAATCTGTTAGAATGACAAATGATGAAAAGTGCAACAAATCATGGCTCAGTTACCAATAACCTTGAAGGCTTATATTATATTTTCAGTGGGTTCTAGGGTATTATGAAGAAGTATACATTTTTAAGGCACTTGTGTAATTGCTTTTCCAGGCACTATGTACACTTTCTTGCTGCACTTTTATAAAGGGTAAAATGTCAACAGTTGCAAGCCATTCGAGTGCACTCAAAGACCCATTTACCCGCTGCTCTACTCAGCTAGCAGTTTATGGAACTATGTCGGACGTCACGCTACTTGGCATACGTGTACATACACATGCATATGTTTTTCATTTGATGGCAAGGCCATTCCACAATTCACCAACAAAATAATTAATCATAAATTTTCTTTTGTGCCTCATTTTACAATGGTAAATGTAATATTAATGTTCCGTTAAGTATACGCAGTGTGAACCTATTTAACCAAATCGAAATTACTTTCTCTTCTCGACGACACATCTTATCTGATAATGAAAATTAATCGCAGCACAGGCCGTAAAATTGAATAGGCTTGAATCTTTATTATAATTTATGAGCATACTTAAGGCAGTGCACAATATACATATACAATTTTTGGGATCTGTAAGGCTCGTACATGTATAGATATGTGTGTATGCGTATTATTAGAATGAACATGGAAATCACAGTTATACTTTGTTTTTCCTTTCAGCAACGTTTTGCAGACTCTCGCCGCGCCCCGCCCCGCTTGCACCGAGATCCAAGTAGGCCCTGCCCATCTATTATGCGTGTCGAGTGTGTGTATGCTCTTGTCAAGAGGACCATCGACATAAAACCGGCGAACGTTCAACTTTACCCTTTTCGCATAGACCTATGCGAAGTCGCCAGATTGTGTCTACATACATGTATGTATGTATGCGTGTGTGTATTACTCAGCGAATAAAAATCCATAAATAACACTTAAGTAGTGGCAGGCTAACAAAGAAATATGCTCGCACATCAGAGTGTGTGTGCGTGTGCATGTTTCTGCGTGTTTCTCTGCCCTCGGGCACGGGAAGGGCAACAACAACAGAAGTCGTTTTAAGCCAAGTTTGATTGCCCCAAGTGTGGTCGATGATTTTTTGCTTTACGTGCTTTGTTCTCTGAAATGGAAATGGCCTTGCCATCAGCGCACCGTTTGCACTTCATCCACTGGCAGACGCTTTGAAGTTTTCATCGACACTTTTCCAGCTTATTCTTTTCCTTTTTTTGGATTTGCACACAAGTGTCTTTGGCAGCACTAAAATTGAGCCAGTCGAACACAGTCAACTTTAAATGTTCCAAAGCCAGAGGGAACATTTTAATAACTGCATGAAGAAACGGATCCAGTCTCTTGGGTGCACTTGAGACTGTATCTTTGCATAAATCTTAAAACTTGTTTGATATTCGTATTTATTTAGTTTTCAAATCTAATTGCATTAATAATTCTTCAAGTCTTGGCTGCGCTGCCTTAATGACAAAATCTCATTTTCCCCCAAATATATAATTGTATAAAATATTTATATTTTCCAAAACAGGGTCGCACACATAATCCTCACGCCCAGTTTTGGGCCTGCACTGTGATTTATGCAACATAATTTATGAGTCTCATTTTGTGGGAGCAAAAAATAAAACAAGATGTGAAAACGAGTCCTCATCGTGTTACAACATTTTTCAAATAATATTTTTGCTGAGCGACGTCGGCTGCTGCTGTAGCTGCGACTAAGAGACACAAAATACACATGACCTCGTTTTGTGTTTGATAAAATGATGTTTTTCCCCCTGTTCGGCTTGGCAAGCTGCCTGATAAAAACCAAAGACGATGCCGGAAATCCGGCCAGGAGCGATCAGTAGCCACAATGGCAACTGACATCCAGCTGGCAAGCCATGTGGGCTTGTGTGTCCAATTTAAGCCGTTCGTGCAGCGTTTCCCCCTTCTTTCCTTTCTTTCACTGTTTAAGCTCACATAGTCACATGAACTTGAAAGAGGGTATTTTAGTTGCGAGCTTTATTTTGTTAGAGATATTGCAAGTTTGTGTTATAAAAGAAGAGCTCGTGCCACAGACGCTGTAACATGATGCAACTTTCGCACATGAGAATTAGGTATCTGCCAGTCGAGTTGTCACCCCAACCACTCCTTTTTTATTACTGTCTGGCACTCTGCTGCCAGCTGCCTAAAACATGCGCATTAATTTTGCAAAAGGGTAAAACTTTTCTGCTTTCCTTGGCATGTTTGTAGGCTTGACTTTAGGTAGACCTCGAATTATAAATTAAATAGTCACGTTGAAGGTTCTTTTAAGCTAACGAAAAATATCCTGTTTCACCTGCATTCTCTACATTGAAATTTCTACAATTAAACTAGTTTTACATAATCGACTACGTTTTAAATCTCTGTTAAAATTTCAATTTTCGTGGCTTTTCCTGCCTGAGTAAGCGATATGTTCACGGAGATTGAAAGTAGTTTTATTTTTAGTCGAATATAAATCTCTTAGTTAGTTTTTGTTTTATGATAGGCTGTTAAATTAATATACAGAAAACTTTGTCTCATCAAAACTACATAAAACGAGGGATAGCAAACAAAATCACGTAGAAATCATTTGAGCATTCAACTAATGGCTAAAAGCTGTAACAAACACGTAGTATATTCTTGATGGCCGTGCTGGATTTATATTTAACATAAATCCGTGCATAAATTTTAACGTCACGTAATAGGTCACAACGTAACGCAGACACAGCATTAACCTTAAAACGTAACACGTCAATTCTAGCAACGTTCGCCTTTAGTGACTGCCAGCACCTTTTTACCGTGCTAGCCTTTAGTCTGTGGCTTTCGGCTTAGGTTTCGTGTTGGGGCAAAATGTTCGGGATATGAAATGCGCGCTGGGTTCTATGGACTTTGTAAACAGTTTGAGCCATTCAATTCCGGGCAAAGCTGGATCAGCGAGGTGTTAATGGTTACGCGTTAATTTTTGCTAGACATGTAAGCAACTTTGTTTACCTCTCGTTGCGTGTGGGAGCTGTATGTAAACTTTACTGAAGCCCCCACAATATTTACTTTTCAGCATTAAAATTGAACAGTTTTCAATATAGCTGTTCGTGTTGCACAAAGGAAAAAAGCAATAAACAACTTTGCACCTACACTACTGTAAAGTGCCAAAGTGCTGTTCCGGCTTAACTTTTTGTATCTGCATTTATATTAAAAAGTTGACAAGGTTTTATTTCAAGTTTATCATGTTTCTACGTTGTATGGGCATAGTAAATAAACAGATAACTTTTCATTAAATAACTTTAATAGCGAACGGCTCTATTAAACTGAATCCATTAAGAGCAATTTGCAAAACCATCGACTAATTCAGTTCTCAAGTGCTTAACGAAATTTGATATAAAAAGTTAATGCTATTGACACAAATTGAATTGTAATTTCGTAAAAAAGCTGCGTTTGCGTCAAGCATTACACTTGAGTCAAGTGAAATATGATTATACACATATAGTACCATGAAGTCTAAAGAGAAGTGATCAAATTTTCCAAATTTTGATTGATTTACGCAGCTTAATAAATCAATAATATCACCCTCTAGAAAAATGTTTGCCATGTCAACGGGCCAACTTTAGCTAAATGCCCGTATAATTGAAAGCTGACCGAACTCGCACTCTTCAGATGTGTCGCTCAACACCTATTTCGGTTGACAATGATTCATGTTACGGCCCTCCCCTTCTTCCACCTCAACTTCCAGCCATCGCACAGTGATGCCATCTTATTCGAGTGTCGCATAAGGCGTTCCTTTGTCTCTTTTTCGAGTCTACAAAAAGGTTTACTTGGGTTGTGCAATCGCTTTTGGCATTGTCCCTTTGCCTCATTACCTATCGAATTTAATAATGTGCGTATAAAGGATCTTTTCCTTTGGCTTTATTTACTAATAGCTTGCTGTCTTTGCGTTACCTTTTTTATTCAAAGCGATGTGCTGAATATTCTCTTCTCGCACGAGTGCCTCGTTTTCCAGGCAAAACAAATTAAGGGAACAAAGTTATTTCAACCTTTTTTACTTTAAAGAAATTTCCGTTTTCTGCATCTGAAGTTGCGATTTTTTCTTTATTAAAATTGCGTTTGTTCGCGCTTCAACTTATTCGTTCTATATGAAAGGAATTAAATGTATTAAATTCTATAAAAGCCGTCGGCAAGTTGTTCGGGTTTCTTTATTCTAAACTATCACTAAAACCCTTTATGTATTAATAGTTTTCATGAGAAATAGAGATATGCAATATGAGCTGCATAGTACGTAATTCTCTAGAAACTCAAATGCCATTTCTGCTCGTGGATTTACATTGGCTTTGATCCCACGCCGTTGTCTCTGAATATAGATTTGAAAGTCGTTAAGCTGAGGATTTAATTTCATTAGGGTGTAATACATCATATTGAAGCTTAAAACTGTATTTTTAATAGAAAAACTCTCCTCACTATATGTGGAAATACATAACAGTGGATTAGTCTTCACCTTGTCCTAGGATTCATTCCCGTGCGTCATTAATGTGACACAATAAATTTCCAGCACGAATCTAAGACAATAACCTTGTTCTTTCTAAATGGATGATTGAGTTGTTTGGTTTTCCACGCGTATGCGGGATACCTGTGGCTATCTGTGCACTCATTAATCAAGGTTGTATGTCAATTTAGCCGCACATAACTCACAATTGGATTGGTTAGCCAGCATGCTGGCAGAAAACATGTTCATGGTCATGTTTTCCCTCTTCGATTTTATGCTCATAAAGTAGCGAGTTGGAAATGCTCATAGTGCAACCTTGAATGTCATATGGCACCTGGTTAGACTTAAAGAGCGAGAAAGAGAAAGAGAGAGAGAGTGTTCTACTGTTTTCACATGCCGCAATTTCTGCGCCCATTTCATTTCCCACAAATGCAGTGCAGGTCTATCATTGAAACTTGTCTGTGCCTTTCAACACACAGTCGACTTATGGGTTTCCATGTGGCTGGACACACTAATGAGTTTCTCGAATGATATTCAAGAGGCCTGAATGTATTCGATGCACAATGTACTATGCGCACTGAAAACTCGGAAATTTCACCAGGTTTCCTTTGAAAATTGGCCAAGTTTCGCTTCCATATCCTGTGAACATACTGATTATCAGCGTGAAGTTGCTGAAATAGATTTTCGGAATGCGGCGGTTTGCTGCAGAATAGACACATTGACATTTATATTTTCCGCCATTTTCTTGTCGCATAAGTTTGGCTGGCCACCACTTTTATCCTTCTGCAGTATTTTCCTGCACATCTTCATGTGTTCACATGTATGTACATATGTATGAGAGGACATACATGTTTATATGTGGGGACACACTTGAAAGTCAGCGTCAACGTCAGCGTCACTGTGAGCCACACCGTCACTGTCACCGTGAATGTCATGATTGTTGGTTTTGTTATTGTTGTTGTAGTCGCTGTTGTTATTGTTGTAGTTTGTAACTTTTGTAGTACATTTAGTGCGCTTGTTAGCCAAATGCGCCCTTGAAGCAACGTCTGAATACGATACGTTTCGTGTGGTACGTTTTCCTACCTCCCATCACCTCTTCATCATCTACATCCTGCACTTATTTAAATAAACACACACACAAATGCAGATGCTCTTATAAGCGGTGCATAAAATGCTGGCAAAGGATTTGTAACTTATGCATCTCGTATATGATGTGATTGTGTGGTTATTGAGACGCCACCATAGCTCCTCTTGGCGAGTGGCAACTGGATTGTCATCATTTAATTTGCGTCTTATAAGGCGATTACGATTATAATCATATACGGAAATAAGCTGCAATCAAAATGCAAATTTTAAATAGCGCTCGTTGCATAATGCACTTATAATGATGCATATCCTGCCAGAGAAAAGGAGCTGCGCTATGCATCAAGTTATCAGCTCAATTTACAAGAAAAATCAAAGTGACTCTGGCATTATCTAAACAAACATTAACATTATCTAAAACAGAAAGATAAATCAGTTTTCGAAGTGTAGCATATATCGTATAGCATATATTGTATTGAATATATATTTGTATTTTGCTTAGTTCAGTTCCGGTTCCATGTTGACAGAGCGAAATGTGCCGACGGCTTCCGGCCGTCAGTGTCATGATAATAACAAACACATACTAGAACTACTGAAGCTGAAGCCAACATCACGCTTTTTTTGCTACCGCCTGTCCGTAGAATGAGAAAAGTTCTCTTTATTTTCTTCATTTTTTTTGTTTTGCATTGAAATGCGTGCGGCATACAAACGAGAGATTAGTAGGGCCTCGAGCGTTAACAAGACAAAGACGGTTCAGTAGACTGGAGCAGAGGCAGAGGGGTATAAATGACGGCTTAGTTTACACGACATAATCATAGGCGCAGGTCAAGCAGTGGGTGAAGGAAGAGGGGCTGTGTGCACTTGACCGTTTGAATGGTCAGCTATATATGGACTGCGTTTCTTCTTTTGTCATGTGTATTCGATTATTGGCTATGCGTGACTACGTGTGGTATGCGTAATATTTCGAATAGGTATCAAATTGCGTATTGGTGTCTGCCAGCTTTTCATTTCTCATGGATTTTCCTGGTACGCGCTCTATGCTATTGCTTTATTTATTGTACACAATTATTTATTTCTTGCCAATCACATTGCCATTTGACAACTTTGACAGAAATTAAATGTGACTATTATCTCTAAGCATGAGATTCGTATATATGCTGCCATTTCATTGTCATTGTCATGAGAGACGACATATGCGCCTAATAAGCTCATGAATGCTGAACTATTTGACAGAACTGAAAGGAATTCTCCAAAATATTAAATCATTTACAATTTTGATCTTCTTAGTTTTATATGGCGTAGATGTATCAGAAGAATAAAATTATTAAGTAACAATTTCAAGCTATTCATTTGCGATATTCTCTGACATTGCTAAGCTTTTATTGCCTTTAATTGGGCTCTATTTATAATAAACAAATAATAGGCTCAACTCGATGTAACATATAGAAATAGATTTCATTGTCAACTGCGTGAATGATGATGGTAATTCTTCCGTTTCTGCATGTCACGTCGCTCTGAATGACAGACAAAATATTGAAATAAGTTGAAACTGCCATATACGATATAGTACAGAAATCTACATATACAATACTCAAGGGCTTTATTCTGCACACGTGCAGTAAATAAACAAGTTCATTAAGTGCAAAGCAACTCGGAGTCAAGGGGCGCACAGTTTAGGCCCAAATTATGTCTATGCTTGGGCGATAAAGTTAATAAGGGCGCAGGATATGCAAAACACGCTTCAACATGTGTTCTCAATGTTTATGGTGATTAAACTAGAGTCATCTGTTGCCAGCCAGCTGAGTCAATGACAACACGAAGGACATCGAACAACTTAGGCGAAACTTTTATAAAAGCCTAAATACACGGGACGGGATGAAAGGTTGCCTCTACTTTTCTTTACTATTGAACAACAAAGACTTATGAAAATATATTAATATTATTAAGTTGCAAGTTTAAAAAGAAATTTTGAAAGTATATTCTGTGAATTTGAAGAACAGATTTTTGTAATAACTACTTAAAATCTCATTAAAGGTATATTTAAGCATAAGGACTTTTAAACCTGATTGAAAAAGATAATAATTCAGTTGCAGAACACGTTGAAATCTTACTAGTGGAACCGATAAAGAACCATCATGTTTAGATTTCAATTTGTGGGTTTTAGTTTTCACTTGAATCCACAATAGAACAAAGAAACAGTGTGATTCTAAAGAGTATACGAAGAACTCATTGCAGTGGAATTAATATCAAATTTATGGTTTCATTTTATGCAAACAGTTGTCTCTTTTGTTTTCACGTAAATGTATGTGTGTGTATATGTGTAACATGTGGTTGGGCTCTTTTGTTTTTAAATCAATGCGATTCCCTTCTGACTCGACCCACATCAAGGCTTGCCATCGATTTTGCTCAGGCACAACGACCAAAAATGTGGGGCCCTTTTTTGGCACGTGACTTGACGTGAAATTCGAGAGAATGGGGAGGTGCTAGCGACCTCATATGGTTGTGTGGCACATAAATTAGGGAAAACAAATACGAAAGTGCGAGAAGAGCGAGTAAGTAGCAGAATGTTGCAAATCAGCACGCAAAAATTATACAGCTTACGGCATACAGGAGCGTCTCCCTTTTAGACAACGATGGGGTTTTCTGTATTTGGGGACTTGGAATAAAGCGTATGCTCATAAATTATGCCGTGCTCGGAATTAGTATGCACACAGTTTTGTAATTTTCTTGACAAAATATTTGTTAGTGTTTTTATTTGTTTAACTCTCTGTTGCAGTTTACTCATGCGCAAATATTTCTACATAAAATGCAAGTCAGCAAGTCAACTGCTTGACTAATTTCCTCCAACAGCCCCCCTGTTCTCCCATCCGCAACCTGATTGCTGTCTGCTTCTAGTTAACCATTTAGAAGAGCACTCACACGCAACGTTGGCTAACGTGTATCTGTGTATGCGTGCGGTTGCGGTTTCTGTGTATTGCATAAAAGCTCCTTTGCTTGTGCAACACAATTAACCGCAGGATTAGCTGCAATTAGAGCAGGCGACCAAAGTTTATTCATAAAACATAGCATGAATAGTTACAGCATTCTATTTTTAATAGTTTATTTATATCCTTGACTTATTCTTTCATTTCGACTGCATATTTGCAACCCCAATTCGACCTTGTGCTGTATTTCTGCTTACGTATGCTGTGAATGTTGCGAATGATTTTTGTGTTAATTGTTTGTCAATGTAAAGTTTCTAATTGTTTTTACGCGCCTATAGTATAACTATTTATGGTATAGTATTTACGCCACGTTAAAACAATTCACCCGAGTTTGTGAAATTCCCCAATCGCATGCAGTACAATTTAAAATAGAACTGAAAATCAATTATGATCGAAGGGATAAAGCAAATTGAAATGGAAATACAATGTGAACTTTTCGCCAACGCTGATGCTTTATTCAATTATTAAATGCGCTGTTGTATTTCAATTTATAATTATTTCAGCAGGCATAATCATTTTATTATACTATACAGATTGAAATTGACGTCATTGCCTCCGTCTCCTGCATCCGAGCAAAACGAATGCGGTGCAAATTTCCATGAAATAACAACTAATTTTTTATTACAATTAAATTATCAATGATCCGCAATATTTGTGCATTGGATAATTGTGTAATTTATTTATCCGAAAATGTTTCCGTTGCAAACCACAATTAAAACAACTTGTATTACCTGAAGTTTTTATTATATTGTAGTTTTCCAAATCAATAGGGTGCGCTAGTTAAATGTTTTGACGCTTTAATTGCTGGCATTAAATCAACAATTATCATTATAGCAAGAGCCTGAAATGACATCGGACTTGCCTATGGGTAAGGGCACGTATCGCTACACGCTGTGTGCAGGACAACAATAAAAAGAAGTCGTTGTATATGTTGGCAATTTTATTTCTCATTATTCGGCTACGAACCGAATTAGCCAACTCGAATCTGGGCGGCACACTCACACGCACACACACACAGGTACCCAAAATGAATAGCCATAAAATGGGGGCATAATCTCCTTTTTTTGCATAAGTGAACAAAACGGAAATACGGATATGACAGTGGATAAAAGCTCGGTACCCAGATAGCTTCTCTCTCCCCCTCTTTGCGGCGTCATTTAAATTTTCGCAGTAGAGTAAACAATATAAACGTGTGGCTCGTAGCTCGTCGCCTGCGTGAATACATAAGATGCCCGAGAGAGCGGGGTAGGTGGTGAAAACAAGTGGACACAGTTTCTGCCAGCTCGCCAGATACCATTCGAAACACGTAGCGTGCATGGACAATAAGGGACATTGTGCCTCTAGAGCTGGGAAGTTGAGATAACAGAGCAAAAAGCGCTGCTCTACAATTTGCTTCTCACCTGGCCAGAGAACATATGATTTTTCCATACTCGTTCCTCTATTTTGTTCGGCATTATTTCCATTAACACTCGCCATCTTTCCACTACTACTTTGTCTGTGTTTATGACTGTGTGCGTGCATACAATTTCGGGTAATTATCTCGGTATAAATGTCACTTCAGCTGATTGTTTGGCATCTCCCCAGAGCGCCGCCCAACACATTGTGTAGCGTTACACGTAGCCATAGTACCATCTGAAACCCTCCTTCCGACAGTGAGTGTGTGTTCATTTCTGTGTGTCTGTATGAGACTGTCTGTGTGCTTTAGTAATTAGCCACAAAGTGCTATTGTGGCTATTGAAGGATGAGTCGAGTCGAGTACGTTGAGGCGTCGAGTCCTGACTGACCAGACACAAAAGGTCAGTGTTCGGGATTCAATTTATAAGGATACTACTCTTACTGTGCGAACAGCTCGCTGTCTATAGAATTATTATCCTTACTATGTGTTAATGTCTTAGGTTCTGCCTTCGCAATTTCTGGTTGAACTAATCCATTGCAACTATAGATAAAAGATACTACTCAAATTTACTCAGTATTCCTAAAAACATGTGAAAGTTAAGTGTAGATTGCATTATATGGTTCCAGGAATTCCAGAATGATCATTAAATGAGCGTCCTCTTAATGTTCTTAAGTAGTCAAAGTCTGAGATGGGAATGTTGTTGATTTAATTTCGAAGCCTACTTTAGTTAATTGGTTTGTCAAATAACAGGATTGTCTTATCATTTTGCTGCAGGAAAATGTTACAAACTGTCTTATATGGTATACATAGTTGGAACATAATGAATGAAATAAATTATAAATATTTCTCTTCAATTACCTCGAAATTACCATTCAGATTGCTGACTTCATTAACAAATCTTTTATTTATAAATTAATTGTATTGATTTTAATAGAATTTCGCATTGTGTGAGTCTTTCTAGTCAATAATTCAATAAATCAATTAGAGCTTTGAAGATTAAACTTCGGCTAAACTTTTTTAAAAGGATTTTATTCAAAATTCATTTCGGCATGAAAAGCCGTCGCCAAAACTTAAACCCCTTAAAATTCGTAATAGTAACGCCAAAAAGAGGGTGCTACTAGTAGAGATGTTACTTACACACGAACATTTGACCGTACAATAGGTAAATGAGATTAACTTACCCCCAAAAGAGTTGAAATCGGATTTGTGGCGGCTAAGTCTTAAACCAAATGTTTTTCACTGTTGCTTCTCAGTTTATCGGGTTCATAAAATGTTTTTGTATTTCACATCTCACCGCAGAGGAGTAAAGTTTTTGTTCCCCTAAACTGTTTCGCACTGTTTCAGTATTTTTTTGTGGATTATTCTTAAAGGGAAAAGCGCTAAGGAAGTTATTAAAGTCAAATTATTTTACTTTTCGAGTACTTTAAATTAATTTGGATTTGGTTTAAGGCTAGGAACAAATTTTGTTTTTATAGTTGAACTTAGGAATTAAACTTGGGTTTCTTAGTTTTTTTCTGTTTTGAAGTTGCTTTTTTTCTGCTATTTAAGTTCTGTTGTTGCACGTTGCTTCGTTGAGTTTACACTGAGCTCGTCTTCGGCGTGGCGGTTGCTTTTATTGGCCGCCAAGCAAAACTCACCACAGACAGGCTGGCTGACTGCCTCGTGGGGGTGTTGAAGGATACAAATATTTACAGGTGCGTGTTAGGCAGAGGGGTTGCTCGAGAGCGCCCTAAAAGCTTTCACAGCACACTGTGGTCTTAATACACTGAACGAAAGTTCAAAGTTTTAAGGATGTGTTTGATGTGATGAATGATTGAAATAACTAAAACTAAATTGTATTCTATAATTTATAACATGAACTATTTAAAGATGTTTCTAAAAGGTATTAAAATTATTAACTTAAATTTAACGAGATTGAAAACTACATTAATGTATTGCAGAATTCTAGGAAATGGTCTAAATTACGGTTTTAAATATCAAACCTATCGCTTTCTGAAATTTGTATTTTTTTTGGCACAATCTAAGACAGTTTATTCCTATTTGATATATGGTATATTGTTTTATATTTTATATGTTTAACTTGCATCTAAAATTTTGCCCTGTGCAAATCGCAGTCTGGCAACGCTGATAAAAAGCTGCCGGTCTCTCTCTTAGGCAAAGCTTTCACGTGTGAAAACAAAACCTTCACCCACAAACACATAGTCACTTTACATAGACATGTACGTGCTACACATACAGTGAAAGAGCGCACATGTTAACACAAGCTCGAGTAAGCGACGTATTTGTTGTATTTGCTTTACTCAGCTAAAATTTACAACTGTGGTGAATATGAAAATTATGTTTCTGTTGGTGCTCGTGCCACGTGCTGCGTGCGAGGTAGTACGCAGCCCAAACGGAAGCCAAAGCTAAGGAGGAAGAGGGGAGAACTTGGACGAAACCCAAACAATCAGGCGAAAGGAACGAAAACAATGCAAACAAAAATTTGCGCTTTTATGAGCAAAACGCCATCATCGCAATGAAAATGAAAATGAACAAGAACGTGAATGTCAACGTAAACGTGAACGTAACGTAAACGGGAACGTCGTTTCGGATGAAACTGCCATAGCTCATCATTGTCATCGTTTGTCGTTTGTCTGTACGCGACTCTTCTCTTCGTCTGTCGCTTCGCTTGTCCGTTTGTCTGTTTGTCTTTTTTGTACATTTTATCCTTTTTCGGGTCGTTCTTAGTGCTCTTTGGGCTTAGGCTCAGCCGTTTGCCGGCAACTCCGCCTATTTGAGTTGCTTGTGTAGTTTTCTTCTTTGTTTCTTCTTCGGGTTTTGCTCCCTTTTCGTCCCACTTCGCATTCCCACGACATTACAAATTACGATAAGATGGACGCCAAGCAACAAATTACCAACCATTTAAGCCACTCGGGTTGTGGCAGGCGCAGCGTGGCGTATGCGTAATTATAATTGAAATTTCGTGCCTAAGTTTAATGAGTTTCTAAGCACTTGGTCCTTGTTTCCCTTTAGCTCGGATGCTGCTGCTCTAAAAAGTGTTTGCGTCACGACATTAACCTTTTAATAAAGTCTTGTCCAAATCTATTTGTTGAACATGAAAGAAGTTGCTTGTAATCAAATGCGAATTGCAAACAAACACCTCGAGGTGTAGCAAAAAGTGTTCAGCCAGTATTTGATAAAACTTGCCGTAACGCAAGCACAACAATTCAATTGCATGAGTCTGCATAACAATCTCATCGCATCCCTTCGCTTATGTAAGATCAAAAGTAAGCGCGCCTAAGTAGGCAACATTGTTGGCGACAGGCTACGTAATGCCCACATGACGTACGCGCAATGCTTTATTGCCATTCCATAACGGAACTTGTCTGAGTCATAAAACTGCATGACGTATTTCCGTTTGACATCATCGCAGTTGCTGCAGTTTGTTATAAAGTGCGTTTGTCCTTTGTTAAAGGCATGTTTTGTCTGCGCAGCGTAATCAAATTAAAATCTGTGTAACACGTTCAGGAGCAGGTTGAAAGTGGGAAGTGCATGAGGAAACGCAAGTCAAAGTGGGTGCAACCTTATTACGAAATTCCTGGAAACTGCAGAAATAGCAGGAAAACTGAAACCGGCAACGAAGAACTGAAATTACGACACATTCTCTGAAATAAATAAACTTTTCTTCTGTTTTACAAAAAAAAATGTGTATTAAAAAAGACTTTAAGTAGACATTTAACATTTTACAACTTGAATTCTGGACAATTTTGAATACCTAACAGTTTGAATGATTTATTTAAATGTAAATAAAATATTTTGAGATTTCTAATTAATCAAGAACTGTAACATAATATCAGACTTTAAATTGATTATCGATTAATACACTACTGATTTCGATTTATATTTAACCTTAACTCTAAGAAATGAAAGACTTTTTGGCAGCCCTTATGCGATTAGTCTGTCCCTTTTTGTTTTCATTCATTCTGCTGACCATCATCAAACACTGATGACCCATTCGGCCGTCAATCGGACAGCAAATGAATGTTTTCTGAGGGGCCGGCAACTGGTATCAGTAACAACTGTAGATTGCTCTGCTAATTAGCTTCGTTATGGTGATTAATGAGCGCAGCGCTCAAATAAACAATTAAGCGTAAATTCTGCACTGAAATTAGAGCGGACCTGTGGGCATCATCTCCTCTTCCCCATTTCCATCCACCCTCTACTCTCTCTCTCTTTGACGACGCTGTGTCATTTCGCTGTGTAACTTAATATTTCAAGAGGAACATTATTTGCGTTGCACTTTGAAGAATTTCACATAAAGTGCTGGGGGGCTGCGATGATTCCATTATATTGTCGCTGGTACGGGATTTATTATTGATGCTCAGCGTTAGGAGCGCTGCACGCAATAAACCAATTTGGCTCTTTGGAAACTATCGATACATGGCGTGGTTCGGCCAGGTGTGGGCCTGGATTCTATTAGGTTTTGTCATTGCTTGCTTTCAGGTC
The DNA here is from genome assembly GCA_018903675.1 of Zaprionus capensis. Classification (NCBI taxonomy): domain Eukaryota; kingdom Metazoa; phylum Arthropoda; class Insecta; order Diptera; family Drosophilidae; genus Zaprionus; species Zaprionus capensis. The sequence goes on from JAEIFN010000011.1 coordinate 8,260,743, forward strand.
GCGGTAAAACCGTTCCGTAATTGACTACTAGGATGTTTAAGCAGCTAAACCGCAGCTGGTCCCGTTCGGAAAATGTCAAAGGTCAAATGTAGCCAAGAACGGATATGGCGCATTTGGAGCAGTCTGTGCCCTTTCGATAGTTACTGCTAATGGAGAGGAAATCGCATGAGCCGCAAATGAAATGATAAATGCGCAAATCCTTAGTTTCCTATCCCCCATCTACCTTCCCCATCCCCTTTCTGTTCCGCTTGCAGTGTCGATATGCATTCGATTGGCAATTAGGCGTCATTAATGCTACAAGGCTAATAAATAAATAAATTTTACCACTAGCATCATGTTTCATTTGGCCAAGGCCAAACTGAACTACGGGTTGACGGTGATTGGTTGACAGTGTTTTGACCTAGTTTGTTGTCAACGCAACGGGAATGGAAAAGTGTGAAGTGGAAGTTGAAAAATGAGCAATAAAACTTTGGAAACTTTGGTGTTATATTCATATTTATTACTTATTTAATGCTAAACTTACCTTTCCGTGCTTGGCATAATACAAAAAATTCCGTTTCAAGCGAAAGTATCGTCTGCGCCACCGTTGAAAGTACCAGTTTTGCTTCAGCAGGTAACCCTCCTTGATGATGGACTTCTTTAAGTAAGAAGAGGGAAATGCATGAGATACGGTTAAGGCAAGTGTCAGCAAAGTGTGCAGAATTATGCTTGACTATAAAAACACTCTCAATCCCAATCAAATTTGCTCAGCAATTAGATGCCGTTTGGACGACACCGACGAGTGGTGCAAGTGTCAAGTCAGTGAGTCAGCAAGACTTGCCCGGGCAGCAGCTGGCACGTTCAACATACGCCACGCTATCCGCCGTTGTTGCAATTCTCGGCGGAGTGTCAATAATAATTGGCTGCAGGATAACAAAGCAGCACTAGCAGCGGCAGGAGCTGGGTGTGGCGTTCATGTGGCCAACAATCAATTGTGCAAACAAGAGACAGTCATACACACAAGCACCTAGTCACAAACAAACACACACACACAACGGGGCAGTTTGTCAGCTCGTTGGCCTGGCTTTTATTTGATTTCACTGCGCTGGCAATTTCTGATTGCTCACAGAATATGAAAGTGTAAACAAGCGTCAAGCAAACTGCGACCAAATTCACAAATAATCCACGCCAATTATACGACACATAAAGCCTTTGATTAGAAACGTTAACCTTTGCACATTGTCAATGTACATATAATAATATTGCCTGTGCTAATAGGAAGTTTGGTGTCTATTTACTGGAGGTAATCATAAGACGTTTTAATTGAACGCCGGTCAAGTGTCGGACAATTGAACTTGTTTGCCATTGAAATAGGATACTCTGCCACAAATATCAGTGAAAACGTTGTAAAATGTACAAATTGCATGAAGTACAGCGCCAAGAGCCGCAGAGAAAACTACGAATAAAATGGATTTCTTTTTCTTCTTTGCATTTTGAAGCGGAAATGTTTGTCTAGCAGCAGTGTGGCTATTCTTAAGCAGGAAGTTGATTTGCGCTGCGCCAGCCTTGAATGGGAAGTGCCTCAACTGATTCACTTTTATGGCTATACTCAACGCTATGGCCAGAGCAAGTTGGATTTTCATAAACAAACTTTGATTCTTAAAGCAGATTTCTATTAAGTAGTTATTTATATTTCAAGTAAATGGCTGAATAAGTTTGAGATAAAGTGATCCATAAGAAAGATTTGTATATTGAGTGTGAAGAAATGTTACGAAAAAGTAGACTAATCATGTTTTCTTTTACTCATTATTTCAGCTTTAAATATTTAAGTTCTGTACTTGTATACTCTCATACGTTCTAGCTGATGTCAATGAACCCAAGAGCGAAATAAATTGAAAAGTTAATATTAATGTAAGCCTGTCTATCTTGCACAGTCACCTTGCCTCTCTCTTCGTTTTCGTGTATGTTTCCCCTTGCTCTGCAGTTGCTGCCGTTGACTTTTTGGTTTAAATAAAAATCAAAGTTTGCCTCCTTCGTTTCAGATCAGCCTACATCAATCAATCATTTTTCATTGGCCACACAATGGTCGTCTGTCATGGTCGAAATCAGCCAGACCATCACGTGTTCGTCAAGTTGGCCGGGCAGCAAAGGAATAAAGAGATACTGTGTGTACAAAGCAAAACGAGGTGTATGTTATAAGCCAGTTTTTTTCTTAGCCTGTTATTGATTTTAAGTTCATGCCGCCGTTGCGCTGCGGCAGAGTGTGTTACCAAGATAAATAAATGCAGGCTCGAACACATACGTATACCATGTGCGATACAGATTCTGATACAGATACAGATACGATTCACTGTGATTGTTGTTGTTGTCTTTACTACTTTACCGAACGTCCAATGTAAACATAAAGTTCAATTCTTGCGGATTGCTTTAAGCCAAGTTAACCGCCTCGCCTTGATTCTATTTTCTTTTGCTTTTGCAGCCAAAAGAAATCTCTGTCTCTCTCTGTCGCTGCTTTATTTACGAAGGGACAGCATTAAATAATATCGGACTGGAAATTATAGGGAATTGCTTTAGAAGTCACGTGAGCCCACAGACACACGACCAATTGAGTGTGTAAATAGTCTTAAATATTTTAGACGGCGCCAAAGTTTCATACACACACACACACAAGCACACGTACATACATAAACAGTACACGTGTGTGCGTCTGAGAGTCTTGTGTGTATCTTGAAGATACTGCGGCAAGTCTACAAGTGGCAGACAGTGTGAAAGAACAATAACAAGACTTTTGATTCTCTTTGCCGGCGTCGAAGCTGCCGTTGCTCTTGTTGCCTTGTTGCTCGTGATGTATACTCGTACGTTTACGTGCAAGCACTCACACAAATATTAAAACATGCATATATATTTTAAATGGTTGCCGCTGACTCACAATCTGCCACGAGGCACACGCTCACACCAACATGCATGTAAATGGGACAGCCTGTATTAAAACTCAGCACCGCTTTTGTCACTCGTAGTACGGCAATATATAAATACATATATATGATATTGCTGAGTTTTGACACAACCTAATTATTCAGAAATCTCTGATTGTTTTTAATGGGTAAATCTTTGTTTGAAAATTAATGAGTTATAAATTATAACAATTATCTTAATTATTTAATGCTTTCATTGTTATAAAGAGTTTGCATTGCTTCACCATTTGTTTCTTTGCCTTCGAAAACGAGTGGCTCTAAATAGTTGCGCACTATTGTATGCTTTCACTTATGTTTCAGTGTGTGCATGTTTGGGTGTGTAAGTGCATTTTTTATGCTCCTGTTGTCGCTGTAAATCTTGTTGGCACACACTGCAAAACGCGACCATCAGACATTAAGAAGCTTTTGTTTTGCTCCGCTTATTGTTTTGCTCTTTGACATATGTAAGGCCACATACACATGGATACATACATATTTGCCACACACGCTTCGAATGGGGCATGGCCCGCACGCTAATAGAGCACTTGACTGCAGCTTGTCACAATCAGGCTAATGTGTTTTGCGGTGGACTGAAAGCCAGAAAAGAAACAACGAAGAAATAAAAAAGAGCCAGGAAAACAAATAGATTACGAATTTTATTTGCTGGGATGGCACTAAGAGACGCAGGGAGTGACAAATGTGCACGGGTCGGAAAGTAATCGAAAAGGGTTGCAACTGGGAATTATAAGGCGGGAACAATTGTTTTAGACTCATGCAAATATACATATACATACATAGTATGCCCTGCATTAGAGTATAGTGTGCACATTCCTTTTCACAACTGAGAATTAAAGGGAGCAGCGAGCCGACCGTAAGTGCAACGATGCGTATGATTAACGTCGAATGATTGTTTTATTCATACGACTTATTGTCCATCTCAGCTGTAGCTTGACGCCCCACGAGGTCTAAAGAAAAGGTCAGAAAAGGCTAGAAGGAAGGAAGGAAGAAATAAGGCTAACGAAACCGTAGTAGAAATTACTTAATTAAGGCACATCGCTTCGTTTGAGTTGCTGCTATATTTGTATGTGTCTGTATATAGCATGTTATGTTGCATTCTTGCCGGGCATTTTGTGGTTTTCACATTTTCTGCGGCTTTTCTTCGTTTCTTTTTCATTTTATTTTACGGCATTTGCTTTGCAACTATGGCAACTTTTAATTAAAATATGTAAAAAGCGAAGCGTGAGCGTTGCGTTGCTTTGTTTTTTCCCACACTTGGTTGGGTTTTATTTTCCAGTCGTAAATTAATTTCAGCTTTATTTTTCTGGAAGAAGTGAAAAGAATTGGGATGTAATTAAAGTAGGGAAAAAACCGAAGCAATTTTATCAGACGTGTCTAATTAATATGCAAATAGATTAGGAAAATGAGATGAGGATTTCGCTTATCATTGATTCCTTTGGAAAATATGTAAAGACGTTGCTTTGATAATTGACAACATTAAGAATATTTCTCTTTTGAATATTATTTTGTGCGGTACAATTTAAAACACCTTATTAATATAATAATAATAATATAATAATATCCTGCTGCCCATATCTGCAGTTAATAGTAGCATTGCTGACCCTTGACATAAGCTCTCATAATTTACTCAAAATGCACTTGGTTTAGTTGCTGCTGCGGAATTTCTGTTTCTGCTCTGGTCATTAAAATATTTACTAACTTCTGAACCCAACAACTGTGAGTTGACCTTTTGCTAGAGTAAAAAAAATCAAAGCGCGCCTGCCTCCTGCCACTTCATCACGCACAAGCACACACACAGATACAGAGAGTGAAACAGGGCACCCGCATACACGCCAGAATGCGTTTGCATGGCAGGCATATAACTTCCGCTCCAGAAACTTTGCTGTTGACGTGCTCCACTGCATCGGCAGAGTCAATTGAGGATGCCAAGGCCAGTAACAAAGTGAGACGGGAGTACTTACCAATTTGTTGTTGCGTTTCGTGGACATGCGTCGATGAAAGATGCGCGCCGGTTCCGTTTCAATTTCCGACTCTGACTCGGACTCATCACCATCGCGGCTAATCGCAATGATCGGTATGATGGGCACCGGTGAAACGCTGCCAGAGCTGCATGCACTGCTCTGGCCACTGCTGAGGCTGAGATGCCGTGGACTCAGGTTGTCCACGTGCAGAGTGTTGGGTTTTAGGTTGTTCATTGTTTCGGGATGTCGTTTGAACTGTCACTTCTAGTTTTTGTGTTTGGCGTTGTTTTTGTTATCGCTGCTGTTGCTGCTCTCAATTTCTTTTGTACAAATACTTTGGCATGCTTTGGGGCGCAGTTTTACGTTACACGATTCACGTTTTAGCTGTCACGTTGCTGGTCCAGTACTCAGTTAGTTATATAAAGCGGAACCCTTTACAGAGCTGTCGGCAAGTAGCCGCAGGTGGCCGGTTGGACTGCTACGCATGTTGCCGCTTATGTAAAACGAACACACACCAGTTGTGCTATCCACAATCACACACACAAACACAGAGGAACAAGGCGAGTCTTTCACATAGCAACAGACATGCCTCCTGCAATGCCCGTTGAACGTGGATTAACTAACTCATGCAGCTCTTGGTTGCATTTTAATTACAATATATTTATTTCTCTTAAAAGTGTATAATCCTAATCACTCAAAGTACACAACACAACTTACAGTTTAGACGTATACATTGTATGTTTATATATTTAATTGTAGAACACTAACTAGACTCGAAATAGATTGGAAATATAATGCACATACTTATTAGCTAGACAAATATCTAGAAAGTTATTAGCAAAATACTGTTCACAGTTGTGTGAAAAATAATTGATTTGTTTATTGTGTTTTCTAACTACCACAAAAACTCCTAAATAGTGAGTTAATTAATGCATTTACTGCAGTAGAACTTTCGTTGCGGACTGATTTATATTTGTGTGTGTCACTTAGAAGGGGCCTGGCTTCGATCTGGAAAAAAAGTTGGAGCCTTAGATTTAGCCTGAGCCTGAGTCACGCAGCGTACTGAACGAGACCGCAACCCTCACTGCTAGCAGACAGCGAGCGCCGCGTTGTAGGCAACGGCTGTGCGGTATCCTGGCAGGGTTGCCAGACGACACAACTGCAAATAAAATAATACAAGTTAAATAAAAAATAAACTTAGCAGCAAAGTAAGTACGATGTGGACACATTGTTGCAACAAATGTAGTTGTGCAGAAATTATTATCAGCATTGAAATACTTCTTTCATATACTCTATGAAATTACTCTGTAGGAATTCTGTTTTATCTTGACAACCCTGCACCGTGAGAGCCGAACAGTTTTAGCCGTCGACCAACAAGTTTTGTGCTCTCCTCTTTGTTATTGCCTACTCGCACGTACGGAGGCATGCCCCAGCCCCAGCTCCTGCTCTCTTTCTCTCTGTAGCTCGCTCTGTCTCTATTTCACCCGGACAAAGAGAAGCGATGGCAAACATTTTAAAAAGCGGCCGCCAAAGCGAGGCTAACGTTAATGCAAATGAAGCGAGCAAAACAAAAATATAGAATTGGAATGGCATGCAAAGCGAAGAAGAATACAACAAAGTAAACAAAAAAGGCTGATAAGCAAGAGAGAGACAGGGAAGAGGCGGCATCAGAATGTGAGAGCAGGCCTAATAAGGCAATAACGGCGGCCTCGGCTCGGGAACTCGACGGAGCCCAACAAGTTCGCCATCAGGCTGAGCCTTTTATTTGTGGCAAGGTTCTTGTTTTTATTTTTTTGGTTGTTCACTTTTCCGGTGTTGCGCTTTGCTTTGACTTTCGTTATTTACTTTGCTGTTGACCTGCCTACAGACACACACACACACGTATACAAGCACGCACGTTGTTTGCCATTCTTTTCGTTGCTATTCTTATTGTTGATGCTGTTGGCCCACAGGGCATTACTCCTTGCGCTTGGCTGAAGCTTATTTGGCAGGTCCTGCTCGCCCGCGGCTTGTATTACATGTGTGTGTATGTGTGTCGTACTTTGGTTTATTTGGTTTATAAAACTTTTAAATTTAATTTGAACAGTTCAAAACCAGTAAGAAAAGCAACAGTCGCGCAAAACGCGACAGTGGGATACCCTTCGACCTATGTTCCCGTGTAGTTTAATTTGTTAAATTCATACACATATGCATATGCACATGCTTTGAAATTAATCCCGACAGATGGCGCTCGCGCTTCGCGCTCGCCCGCCTCCCTTGTTAGCTGACAGAAGCACTTGGTTTTATGCTCATACTTTCTTAAATAACTTCTGTGATTATTGTCCGATCGGATTGTAATTTGGAGACTACGTAGATATTTCATTCAGCTTAGTATATGTTAAAGTCAGAAAGTTGTATCTTTTATACAGCGCTTACAAATTGAGTTCAAAAATTAAATTATTGATTTGTGGGGGCGGTGGGCGTGGCACCTAACATTTGAAATAAACTTGATCTGCGCCGAGTACATAGGAACCTTCATTCCAAATTTGGTGTCTCTAGCATTTATAATAGCTGAGATCTGTGTGTTCATCTGGACATCCGGACATCCGGACATCCGGACATCCAGACAGACAGACATGGCTCAATCAACTCGGCTAGTGATCCTGAGCAAGAATATATATACTTTGTGGGGTCTGCCACGCCTCCTTCTGCCTGTTACATACATTTGCACAAAGTTAATATACCCTTTTTTGACCATTTTCAATGGTCGAAGGGTATAAACAGTTCAATTAAAGAGGTACTATTTGTAGTAATCGTTAGCAATTGGTTTAGACACAGTAGCTCTATGTAGTGAGTGGTATTTAAAGTATATCCCTTAATTAATAAATAACAAATTACAAAATCTAGAAATATTTGTTAGAAATAAATTGTGAATTTCGTATATTTAACACTGGAGGGACATGATTCGTCGTTTCGACGTCGCAAGTTTTTATTTAATCATTTTCGCACAAAAGAAGATTGGGCTGACTTTTCGTATAAGACTAAAAGAAACACTTAATATTTTTTAGTTTTGAAAACATATTAACATGATAATTTACAAATAATTGTTTCTGTGGGTTTTGATGCACAGTTTGGTTTAAACATGCCTTTTAAAATGGGCGTAGTCGAATCGATGAAGGATGTCCTTTACGATATACAAATAACGATAACCTTCCAGGGTTAAAAATTGTATTACATATTACAACATCAGTATCGCCTAAAAAATTCTGCAGATACCAAAGACTCATTTATACCAGTTGGCAATCAATGTTTTGCTTCAGTTGTTCTACAATAAGTTGGCAAAAATTTTAATACACTATAAATAAAGACGCCGACCTTTCGAAGACTTACACGAGGCAGTGTCGGAACCGTAAGCATTGCCGCCACGTATTATCGTGGTCTATAATTCTCAAATTTTTTTCAAGTCTAAAACTTTTGAAATGAAGACTGCCTATAAATGAATTTCCAACTGAGTTTGTTAACTTTATTATATAATTAAATTAACATTGTGACTATATAGACATTTTTTGGAAGACTTGGAAAATGCTTTTCTCTATTGATTTCCATCTTAGGGCGCCAATCGCTCATAGACCCAGCCGTTTTCTCCGGAGTGAATTAACTTGCCATCGACTTCAGCCTCAACGCCGTCGCCACGACGAAAACGAATGCGATCGTGTAGTCGATCTGTCTGTCCTTGCCAGAATTCAATTACACTTGGACGCACTAGATAACCGCCCCAGTTGGGCAACGGCACCTCGCCATCGGCACCCAGTTTCTGCTTGATTCCTGCCTCCACCTCGTCAAGGTAGCTGCGCGATGGAATGGGCTTACTTTGTGGACTGGCAGCAGACCCGATTTGACTGGCGCGGGGCCGCTCATGGAAATACTTGAGTGACGCAGCCTGTGGTATCTTTTCGGCGACGCCCTCAATGCGTACACTGCGACGCAGCGGCAACCAGTAAATGGCAATTGCCACATTCGGGTTACTTGCAATATCGTCGGCCTTGCGGCTGCCGTAGTTGGTAAAGAAGGTGAATCCCTCAGTGTTGGCCTCCTTGACAAGAACAAAACGATTCGACGGCTTTCCCGAAGCATCCACTGTGGCAAGCGCCGCTGCATTTGGCTCGAGTATCTCTTTGGTATTTAGCGCATCGTTCAGCCAGTCGCGGAACACACAAAACGGATCTTTTACCTTTATGTTCTGCTCCAGGAAGGCTTCCTTGCGCTCACAGTACTTCAAGCGCAATGCTTTAAATAATATATATCAGTTCTTCTGATACAAAGCCGGCAAAAATTCGTCAACATACCAGAAAGTTGCTCAATAGACGCCCCTTCGCTCATCTTTCGCACAATTTTTAGCAAACTCACTGTTTGTCAGGTTTTGCAATAATTAGTTGGGTGAATAATTTAATGATAACGGTAACGTACTTGTTGAAGGTCAAATTAACTTGTAAAATCAAGTGTATTGTTTATTTCTTTAATCCAGTCATAAGATATGGCAATAGAAAACAGCTGTTGCTAGTAATGTTAAGTGCTGCCACCCTGTTAAATGAAGAAGGAAGCTGTTGGGCAACAGTTGCCCAACGTTGTGTGTACTGCCATTTCGGCGGCTCTAAAGTATGCAACATTTATAATAATACAAAATACTATTTTGCCAGCCCTGCCAGACAGCCCGCAAATGCTAAGGAAAACAAAGAACACACACACACACACAACATGCCCAGAGAGGAGAGAACGTTTTGGCTTTGGCTTTGTTGTTTTTGCCGCTGTCGTGACATCCTCTGTCGGCTATCGCTGTGCCTGCACCTTGGCGTGCACGATGATGAACTGCGAACTGTGAGCACAGAACAAATTCAACACGAACGGCTGCTGGACGTGTGCGAAAGCAAAGCAAAGCGAATCGAGTGCGGAGCGCAAGCGAGAAATTATAGAGAAAGGCTGAAGCGGGGCGCATACATAAAATTAATGGAAATTCAAAAAACAAATTGCTATCCATGAAGACGAAAAGTTCAAAGCCGATAAGCAACAGTTATTTATAGTTGTTGCTACTGCTGGAGGTCTGATTGATATTTCAGTCTGTGCGTGCGTTAACCGTTTTGCAATTTGTACAAAGTAGGTTAAAGGCGAAAAATAACAAGAACAAGAGAACAGACGCAGGAGCAAGAGCAAAAGCAAGAACGTGAACGAGAACAAGAAGGAGAAGGAGAATCAGCAAAGGGACACGAGAAAAGCTTTGGATTACTTTTGAATTTTTGGAGGCCGCTCGCTCGCTTGCAAAGCGTTTCGCAAATTTCGCATAGTAGTGAAAAAAGCGTTGCAGACATTGGCTGCATGTGTGTATGCGGCAGGATAGAAGTGAAAAAATGCAGTGCAGCAGCGAAAGCAAAAACGAAATGCAAATGGCTTGATAGGCAACTGAATATTTAACATTTCAATTCGATTGGAGTCCGAAAAAAAACGAACGTGATATTTTACAACTGTGGCCTGCTTTTTAAGCGCAGTACAAACACACACATACACACACCATACACACACAGACATAGACACACGCACAAGCAGCCTTAGATACGCGAAATAGATAGACAGACACACGAACACAAACAGACGCACACAGACACACACACACGTACATACGCACATAACAACTATATAGCAATTTATGCCAATTGAGTGCCTTATATCATTTGATAATAATCCACAAGGTGTCTACTATGCCGGACAGGAGCTATCTGGCGTTGTTGATCTTCGCGTCGATGCCACGAAGCGTATTAAAGGTAAGTACAGCGTAGCCAATTGCCAAACCGGCTGTCCCTCTTTCCTTCCCTTGCCTTCCCTACTTCGCCTGCTGTTCCATGACTCACACGTCGTATGAGTAATGTTCCGCACTAATCACATTTGAATACTCGAAGGACACGCGCGGCTCTCGCTGTCGTTAATGAAATGGAGCACTCAACATTCACATATATTGTTCATGCATATATATCAGTAATAATGCGCTTGGTGCCTGCAAATAATGTTTGCCAGTTTAAATGTTCTGTGCAATTAATTGTTGTCGCATGTCCCTGCTGAATTGACCAGCTCGTTACAGTTGTTTACCAGCTGCACGGCTGGAGGTTTGCCCCTGTTTTCCTTTTTTTGTTGTCTGCTTTTTACATTTTACTTGGCTCACTGCTAACACTTTGTTGTTGCTGTTGCTAGCTACCATTTTGTGTGGCGTCTGTTTTGGCATGCCGCCATTTTTATTTATCCATGAACTCGTTAAAGGCGTGGTAAGTGCAATCCATTTCTGTTGTTGTTGCTGTTTCGGTCGTTGATGACGTTGATAATGTTGTCCGTGTGCAGTGCATTTTAATTTCGTAGTCATAATTTTTGTTGCCTTTCAGTTGATTAGCTGGCAGGGGAAGAGAGTGAGAAAAGTGGAAAGCAATGTACGTAAAAGAGGACATTATATTTTCAGAAAATGTTTTTACTATGAGTAACCCTGAGTTTTTTTCTAATACATATATGTACTTTATATGTATTTTTATAACGCTTTCCATTTTATACTTTTTAAAGTGACAATATTTATGTACTGACTAGACTATTAAAACTGTATACCCTCTACATAATTTCTTTATTCAGGTATACATGTCACCGTCAGCGGTTATGCCAAGATACGCTGGATAAAAAAGGGATATCCTCGGGATAGTGAACGCGCCATGTGTCGTGCCTATCGATCGTACCTGTCATCAAGATCATATGTGCTCGGCTCGTGCAATAGCACCGCGTGCATCGACTGGCTGGCCGGAGAGTACTCGTACACGTTTCATGTCATACTGCCCGACAATCTGCCCACATCCTTTGACGGCAAGTATGGCCAGATACACTACGAGATCATAACGACGATAGAGAGGACGGGTCGCTATCCGAAAGTATTCAAGCTGCCATTTACCGTGATACAACCGTTGGACCTGAATGCCGATGCCATCTATAGGGTAAGCTTAGCAGTCTTTAATGGAATCAGCATTGTAATTACAACTCTGAATATTTCTACAGGTGCCGCTGGAGATACTCGATCGCAAACGCTTCTGGAGCTTTTGCTGCCCAACTGGACCGCTGACGGTGAAGTTTTCGACACCGTATTGCGGCTATGCGCCTGGCCAAAAGATTCACTTTGTGCTGTACATAAACAATGAGTCATCGATCGATATAACCGAGTGTGAGGTGAAGCTGAAGCAGGAGGTTAGCTACGAATCACACGATCCGCAGCATGAATATCGTTACGACAAGCATTTGATAGCTTTAAAACAGTTCGGCAATGTTTTGCGCTGGTCAAGAAAGGTGTACAGGGGCTATTTGGATCTGCCATCGATACCGCCGACATCGGTGAAGCCGACATGTCCCATTAGTGTTAACTATTCGATTAAGATAATTGTGAATCCAACGGAATTCCATTGGAAGGTGAAATTGAAAATACCGCTGACCATAGGCAGTATACCCATCATGGATGGACCCGACGCTCTGCTGCGATTTAATCGCCAGCAGCAGCAGCACCAAGTAGTTAGTCAAAATTTTCAAATGTCCACGCAGCAAAACCAACGGCAGCGTGATCGTAACTCCGTTCCAGGGTCGCGGCGCTTGAGCAGCAATAGCAGTAGCAGTAGCACCACCAACAACAACACGAACAGCAACAACAACAATCATGGAGCACAGTCAACACAACGCGCGACAGGTGAAACTGCAACACTGCCGACCAATACAAGTCCCTCATCAACGCCAACGACTGCCGCCCTGAGGCCTTTGGCCATGCCAGCGATATTAGTGACCAGCGATAGCGATAATCCTCCAGATTATATACCCATGAGTAAGTTGAGAAAGTTGCCAGATAACATGATGCGATATGATAAAGGAGCAATTGGCTACGTATATAGTAACCAAGATATCTTACTACTCTTATATCTCAACCCTGTTTATGCGCTCCTATACCTTCGAGATATTCTGACTTTATCGCATTTTCAATTCACAGTGCCGCCCTCTTACGAAGATGCCATGGCTCTGAGCGAGAAATTCAGCGATGATATCGAATTTTTGACAAATGTTAGCATGAGCAGCATTATGTCCGCTCAGGGCGATGTAACAAGTGAGCGTGAGCCCTTTAAACCGCGTTACCCGGTCTATTACGATTATGAGACACCGACCATACCGCCCGGTAGTGATGATTCCACTGAATCCGACACATAAACCCAAAATTGTTACAAAACCAAAACTAAGAAAAAAAAACCTGCAACAAAAAAAATTCTAAAGCAAAACTAAACAATTGAATGGCTGAGTGGCATTTTATTCCATTTCATTCTTTTATTCCATTTAATATCAAGTAGTTAGAACAATTTTGAAAATTATTTATAAAGATCTGCAGAGTGTTGAGATTCGAGTAAGATACAGCCATGCCAATGTCCGGTTTATAAGTAATTCTGTCTATTATATAGGATATAAATGTTCCTAGTGTTTCCCAATAATATCAAATTTCCTTACTATATCAGTCCGAATTAAATTTAGTGGGCTACCCGCATATATTTCTGCAGAGCCTTTACCTTATTGTAAGAACTAAGTTTGTTTAACATTTAACATAGTTGTAGTTTGGACTTTTGCTTAATTTACTTTTGTCTGTCAGTGAATATTATCTATCTGTACTATTAGCCATATCCAGTTATGATCTGTCCACTCTTGAGCCTCATGTAAAGTCTAGAGCTGTATTTTAAACTCTACTCAACACCGCGCAGATTACATAGAATAATATTTATTCTCTAAAAATAATCTTTAAATTGCACGTTATATTTAAAATTTACTAAGAAAATCAATTTATTCCTTATTCGATATAAAAAGTATGTATGTCTGTATGTGTATGCTCTGTTGTTGATTTTATTCATTAACAAACTTTCAAATTATATTAAATAAAATTAATACAAATATTTACATATGTCAATATTGAAACATTTCCGAAATAATTTAACGCGCGGTTAGCAATTAAGTTTAAACCTAATCAATAATATTAATTTCATAGGATATACGAGTATGTTCGAGCTTTATTCAATTAATTTGTTTGCATTTTTCTGAACAATTAATTTTAGCAGTAAGCCGACCTCATGGGTCTAACAAATATACTGAAATTGTAAATTTATTCTCTTGTTACCGCCCCCAACACATGCAACATTTTGTTCCGTCTTTTGGCCCGATTTCATCATAATAGAGACGCTCTACAGTGAATCCAGGACCCAATTTTGCTTCGCAGTGCAGCAGGAATCGGTTCTGGCGACGGATGATGGCGCGAGCAACCAGGGAAGAACAAGCTTCCAGAGCTGCGAAAAGAAATGATGATTATCCGGCTGCATTGAAGAAAAAGAACTCAACAACAACAACAATTACATATTTAACCAAAATCAAAATAATCTTAGAACCGTTGCGGGAATATATGTAGGTCTTAAGTCTGATCTGAACAATTTTGATTAACAGCCGGTTGACTAACCAAACATGATATATATACAATATAAATATATATAATATATATATTTGGCAAAAACGCATACACATATTCACCGTGTAGGGTATCTAAAAACTAATCAAAATCTATTTCCAAAATGCAATTTCCAAAGAATAAATCCGTTTTGTATTAATTCTTTTCCTTTCTCCTTTTTTCGTTAATTCTATTGCCTAATTATTGGGAAGTATCCCTTTGTAAGTTAACAATCCCGTATTTCTGAAAACGAGTCCACAATTTACGAACTTGCACTGGCAACATACGATCTATATACGAAGTTAAGAATACATGAAATTAGAACAACAATTAAAGCATATTTAGCGAACATTTAGCCCTAAGCGAAATATAACAATTTGCACAATTTTACCAAAAGTGAATTAACATTTTCAATGTTTACAATGTCTACGACAAATTTACACAGAACTAAAATTAGCCAAAAATCAAATATGAATGGTTTGATATTTATATTGATTTTAAGTGCGATCCTAACTTATTGAATATATGTATTGTATTTGCATCAGAACATCTTAGTAATCACTCAACAACATGATCGTAGATATACATATGGAATACCTAGTATAATTGTCAAAATTTTACTTTAGTTCTCTCTCTTATATCTCTACCCGTATAATTATGAGCTCATGTGTACTTCCTCTGATTTGAAACCAGTCTAACCAGATATACTCTTAAGAATACTCTGTCTTCAATTAATTGAGAATAAACCAAAAAGGAGCAATATATATAATAATTATATGAATACCCCAAAATTACGAGTTGCTTGATTTGATTATAATAACAAAGGGGAATACAATTCGTGTGCACTCAACTGGATTCGGAACTTGCCTTTGTCTGGGTAAGAAGAAGCATGTTTAGCAATAAATAAACAATATTTACGATAGAACGTCTTTCTACGTCTCCAATTTTTGCTCAACATTACACAAACATTTGAGTATTTAACCCAAGTATGGTTGACCTTTTTTTTGCTGTGCAGTACTTAGATATTATATGATATGGAGTAATTTGTAGTGCCAATATTTACGCTTTCATTCATAGATCCACTTTGGATGTAACTTGTGCCAGGCAGTCAGTTCAAGCCTACGAGATTCCTTTTTTTTTTTTGCATATTAGAACCAGTTTTCTAAGCTGCTGCATTTGGAGTTAATTCAGGTTGGCATCGCAACAGGTTGTCGCTCGAGCCGAACAAGTAACATTGCAGGGTATGGCCACAAGGCGGTGCTCCAAACGACATAATCGCTGGAGAAATAATCATAAAACGTATCTAAAAATAATATAAATCTTAGACACTCTAGGTGCAGTCGTAAACTAAATTTATCTTTATTCGGTTCTCGAGCAAATCTCACATCGCCTTCTCGTCCACTGAGATATTTGTAGGGAAGTCAGACAAAAGTTGTCGCAAGTCGCCGGCAACAGTTGCCGTAGCGTTTCGGTTGTCGCCGTCGACACTTGTACTCCGACGATTGAACAGAACAGACTGGAGAGTCGCGTGTTTGCGTGACGAACAAAAAAAAGCTGTAGGAGTCCAAAAGAATTATAGTGAAATACCCCATAATTTGAATAGAAATGCCCATAAATTGTCAGTTCAATTTGACAAGCTTGTCGTCAGTTTTTTACACTGGCGAACAAGTTTCGGGCACGCTCGTGCTGACAGTTGCCAAGAAAAAACCGCTGCAACTTGAAGGTAAGTTCGATTCTCAATTGCCAAATGGATGTGTTGTGTTTGCCGTGCTGATAAGATACCATGGAAATGTCTTTAACTTAACCAACTCATCTTTACTTTCTCTCTCTGTTGAAAGGCATCAGCATCTCATTGATTGGCCTGAGCACGACCAGTTGGCATGAGACCGACAAAAGTTGGACGCAAATCGAACACAATGATAGCACTGGATGCACAGAGCCTGAGCTGATCCAGTATGGAGCTAGTAAAACTCACATCGAGCAGACCCAACAGCTGGCGGAGTCATTGATCTTGCCGCGGGGCAGCACCCCATTGGGTTGCTTCGAGTTCCAGTTACCTGACTCTGTGCCAGGCAGCTGCCGTCTGCCCCATGGCTCCATTGACTACAGACTCCAAGTGAGTCTGGAGCGTAGAGGGAAGTGTGTTAAGTGTTTTCAGCATCGTTTGGTCGTAAGGAATCGCATTGAATTACTCGAACTGCGACCTGCCCTGAGTGAGTGCACCGCATTCAGGCTGCGCTTGCCACGTAGCGTCTTTGTGCCGGGACAGCGAGTTGCCTATCAAGTGCAATCAAAATGCAGTGGCCAGGTGGTCACCCGTCTCCAGCAGTGCATCACATATGTGAGTCAGCAGCCTTTGGTCAAAGTCAAGAAGGTGATGCGTGTGCTCGATGAAAGCTGCGAACTGGAGGATGCACTGCATCTGCCACTGACTGCTCCCTTTATGAGGCAGATGCCAGCTGAACTCATTGAGATCTCGTACTGCCTGGAGACCTTAAGCGATGGCAGTGACACCTTGTGTTTGCCATTGTTTGTCGGCACAGTTGCGCCACCTGTTGACAACATGCAACCACCAGACAACCAGACCTGCCCTTCCCTTGGCTTCGTCAATCTGGGTAAGTGCCCCTACCTACTTTGTTTATCAGCACCTTTACTTAGTCATTTCAATTTCTATTCACTTGAAGCTCTTTGTGAAAATGAACTGTTGTTCTCAACAATCAATCAGCTACTGCAGCCCCACAGCTGTTCCAGGGAAATCAACGTCTCGAGTCTCGCAGCCAAGCACAGCGAACACCTCAAATTACTGCGCCACCAGAAGAAACAGTCGTACGTGCAATTAGCTCTGCGATTCTTCTATAAACGCCTTTTACCTGCCAATTAACGGGATTGTTGCTATCACTACAAACAGTTCCCAGTAGGTGAAGGGGTACGAGCAGTTTGAAGTCGATTAACTTTTTGCGATTGTTCAGTTGCAAATTGAGAATCTTTTATTGAGAGTGTTAAGTACAATTTCTCAAGTTTCTTTCGGATTTTATAGAGTATAAGAGAATATAACTAAAATTAATGCATATTTTTGTAACATGTGTATTGTAAAGTATACGATATTTATAAAAACAACAATGATACTAAAAATAGTTTGTTTGGTGAAGATAGGGTGAGGGTGTTCAGAAAAGTTAAAAAGTAAATTGCAATTCTTAAAATTTATGAGTATATATTATTATTATTATTATTATTATTATTATTATTATTATTATTATTATTATTATTATTATTATATTGTATTTGATTTATATGGGGAGATAAGAGTACATTCATTTTATAAAACCAAACTATATGTACTAGGAATAAATGTTGTATATAATATATCGTGCATTAATTATCAGTAATTTACTATGGAATTTGATTTAATCATGGGTTATATTAATACATTGTTATACAAGCCCAGGCCTTAACAATATCCGAAGCCATATTCCGTACACAGGTCAAGGCGAACTCATGGCTTGCATGATGATGTACAGCACATTGAGTAAACAGTGAGTGGGCTGTGCACGGCCACAGCGAGGACCTCAAAGTGTTCATATTCAATGAGGCACAAAACTGTCTTTTCACATTATGTGGCAAGAAAATGGTGTAGAACACATTAAACGTTAATTCTGCGTTTATTGCCGCCAAAAATAAACGCTGAATACTTCTTCTTCGTGTTATTGTTTTTATTATTAGTGGGTTTAGTTGTTTGGCTTTGATTTCGCTTTTGACCATAAGAGAATATCTGAAAATAAGAAATAGTTGTGCGCAAAAAGCAACTACAGAACGCAACTGACCTCGCTGTAGTCCCTTGGCGACGTTGTTGCTGTTGCTGTTCGGGCGAACAAAGAAACTGAAAGGGGCAACCAACAAACCGTTGCTCCAATTGAGAAGGTTTCGTTTTGAAATATTAGACCAAAAGCAGCAGCAGACGGCGTCCAGTAGACAGTTACACAGACGCATGGCGCCAGCATATCGATTCGCGTCCTCCATCCCTCGAGCCAGAAAAGCGAAAGCCTCGCGGATGCTGTGTGCGTGACAGAGAGAGATGGACAGAGAGAGCGAGCAGTTCCGCAGCAGAGACGCATAACAAAGGAGCTCAGTGCGCGTCTGGCTGTGCCAAAGTTCGGTTCGTTTTGAGTTTAGTTGTCTCTTGTTTTGTTCCTTGTTCCGCTCCACTCTCCTCTGTTCTGTTGGATGATGTGAGCTGCCAAGTGAAAACCAGTGATTCCTCCAGCCGTCCGCCATGCCCACCACCTGTGTTTTCCAGCTGGATCGCCTCAATCCTGTCTACAACAGCGGTGAATACATAAGCGGACGCATTTTGCTGCGCACGGACAAGGTGAAGCGCGTGAATGGTAGGATAAAGGAGCAGCAATAACGACTCCACGCTCCTCACCCACACTCCCTTCTACATTTGCAGCGGTCTATGTGACCCTAGAGGGCGAGGCCAAGGTGCAGTGGTCGATGAGTGGCAAAAGCGAAACGTCCAACTACTCGGGACACCAGCAGTACCTGCACACGCGCACAAACGTCTTTGACAACTCGCTTTTTCGGGCTGGCGTCCATGTCTACGTGCTAACGTTGCGCATTCCCCCGGATTGTCCCAGCACCTGCAAGGGACCCTATGGGTACATTGCTTACAACATCTCACTGACCATCGACAAGCCGTGGGGCTTCGATGAGGTCTTTCGCAAGCCCATCAATGTGGTGCAGACGCTGGATCTCAACTACAACTCTGAGTTTGCAGTAAGTTCGAGATGAAAGTGCGATTAGCTTGAAATCTGTCGACCATCAATGCATTTTGTATCATCTCAGCTTGCAGTGAAGGACGAAAACATCAAATATCTCTGCCATTGGCCCTGCATCTCGGGACCCATCAGCTCTAGCTTGGCACTGCCTGCCACGGGATTCACTCCACTGCAGGAGGTGCCTTTCTGCGTGGAGATCGACAACCAATCGCCGCACTATGACATCATCGGCCTGGAAGTGTCCATCAAGCAGCATTTTGTGTTCCTCTCACGCAAACCGGTTAAGCGTAATTTCTACACGAAAACACTCTGCAAGGAACTCATAACTGATCGCACGCTGCGACTATCCAAGCGCGTCTACGAGTCGAGTATTTGTGTGCCCATGGACACGCCTCGTTCCACACTGAATCCCAATTACATCGTCTTTGTGCACTACACGCTGCAGGTGAAGTTGAAAACGGGCTGCTTTCACTACGATACAGATCTGTCAGTGCCCATTGTCGTTGGCACCACACCACTGCAGCATATGCGGGCGACGGTGCGCACTCAGCAGCCAGTAAGGCGGACCACGACGCCAGAGCGACAGCGCCTCATCGAGCGAGTGCAACCACGGCCAGCAACAGTGACTGAAGAGACGACACAGGAGACGACAGATGCCGCGGCCGATGAGACGCATCAGGTGATGGAGGAAGATGAACCGCCCTCCTACGATAGTTGTTGTAAGTGGTCACGTCTGTTAGAGTTGACCCATCTCCCTCTAAACTGTATGTTGTCTTCTTCAGTGCCACCTTCATTCAGTTTTGCCACTCTGGGCGGCAGTCAGCAGACGCTAGAGAGTCAACCCTCTGTGCATCAGCGCATACAACTTCCTAAGTTTCCGGGATTCAGCACCTTCATTGGCACCGCACCAGCGCATGGACCCGGAGTCGAGGACTCTGGTGTGGACATGCGGCACTATCGTTCCTATGGCTCACTGGACACAGATCATACGGGCCGCAGTCTCGATACATTCGGTTCGCTCTGCGGTCCCCTCTCAGAATTGGGTGAGGCCGATGATGAGACGGGTGAACCGCTGGCAGAGTTAGGCGCCTTGGCGCAGGTGCACGAGGTGGCCCCACTTCAGCCTCACGACGAGCATCAATTCTAATCGCAAGTGTCTTATCCAAATCGATGGTGGTATTATACGTAAGCCGATCTAGCATCGCTAAGTTCTATAGTACATAGGCCTAGGCAATTCAGATATAATATTTTTAGATACTATCATTATCCGTCTTAGCTCACATTTATCCTTTACTGCCATCCAATTTAATCGAAGCGAACTTATAATGTGCCAACAATTATTTTATTATTCAAAGGCTTTTTACCTGCAAGAATATTGGAAGAATAATTTATTAAACTATATAATATGACTATTTACAGATACTTGTATACTATATACCAGTTTGATGGTGTACTTTCTAGTCTTAAGTTTACTCATGCGTTCATAATTGGACAATAAATATGTATACACTGTAGAAACTATTGTTTTATGCGGAAATATTAAAGTTAGTACTATGTCATGAGTGAGAGTTGCCTGTGTCTTATATAAAAGTTTGTTTACTTTGTTATTCAGGCGGTCCGGATGTCAATATTATTATTAGCCTAACACATCTTATCTCTGTAGAAAAAAAATACGGAAATTATTGTGGGTTCTAGCATCTACAATATTATTATATATGTATGAGCCACTCAATACTTGAATTGGTTTACTATTTTTACAATGATAAAATGTAGAAATAGTTACTGCGTTACTCCTGTAAACTTTGATCTGTGGTAACTGACGATAAACTGAAATCTATGGTTATTTGTGGGTTAAATATCTTACGGTAAACGTAAAACGATGAGATTTGCATAAAATTCCTACGGTTTTATGGGTTAAATTTACAACTATCTTTCTTATTACTGTAAACTTTGAATTTATCTAACTGGCAGAGAAAAAGAGATTTGCATAGGGGGGTTTTTGTGGTTCTGATTTGATTCGCCTATAGCTATGCTACGCCTGGCAACTGTCGCACGTCGGCGCAAGTAATTTAATTAATTTTGCTAATTGTTTATGACATGTGTGTTGTGTGGAACAATAAGTGCTCGGCAATTGCACCCGTACAGACGCCAAGCCAGCCACACTGGGCAACGACTTGCACAGATAAAAGTCCGATTAGATAAACATTATAGTAATAACATAACACTCGGGTGGCATGGGTCATAGCGTTGATAAGGCGTGCGACGATATCGCTTAATAGGGCATCCATTTGTCAACAAATGGCAGACAGAAAGCAACAGTCGAACGGTAAACAGTTCAATATTCTACAGTGCTATGAGCCAACTCTGCGATATCCGATTGGAACGGCCCAGTGGGGTCTACTATTCCGGTGAGACGGTCAATGGGTATTTCTATCTAACGCTGCCGGAGCGTGCCCTTATAAAAGGTAAGTTATCTTTGTGAGTCATGATCAAAGCCGTCGGCTGCCCCGTTTATTAATCAAGGTGTAAAGCATGAATCATGCGCCCATTTAGCTCTTTAACTGATTATTCAGTTCGATAAGCGAATGCAATTTATAGTTCAAATTCACAGATTGGCTGAGAAAGTTATAATAAACGCACATAAATACATTATTAATAATTTATTGCACTTCAAAAATAAATATAATATACTTACATATTTACGTATATTAAGATACCTATACATGTTTAAAATGGAAAATATTTGATCAGCAAGCTTTGTCACTTTTTATCAGTGTTTGGTATTACCTAATTATTTGATATATGTATGTGTGTATAGTATATATATAGTATATGTAGGTAATCTGCAATTTCCACTAAAAATTAATCGATAAAATATATCTATGTATATATCGGAACTAATAAATACTTTTCTGTTGGTGGAACTTGTAGCTATTGCGCTAGAGTCCAATGGCTACGCTTGCAGCGCCTGGCTGCAGCCACAGAAGCAGCGCACTCAGAAGCCTAAGAAAAAGCCCCAGGTACCGAAGCCACCTATCGCTTACGAGAAACGAGTGGATTACTTTGCCAAGGTTGACTACTTTGTGGGATCAGAGGCGGCGCTACCACAAATTGTTGATGCCGGCAGCTACAGATATGACTTCAGTGTGCAGTTGCCACCGAATTGTCCCAGCAGCTACGAGGGTTCACATGGACACATACGCTACACGTTACAGCTGATGATCCATCGCAGTGCCGAGCAGCCGGCGGAGATGGCGCTGCATCGACAACTACAAGTAATGCAACGTGGTGAGACGACTCAGCTGACTGGCCAATTGATGGCACCTTCTGAGGTGCAGTCTACTGAGGAAACTTCAGCGCTGAAGTTCTGGCTGCGTCCACTGCAGCTCCAAGTGGATATACCCAGATCTGGATACGAGCCTGGTGCGAATATCTCAGTGCATGTGAAGTTGCATAACCAGCAGCAGCTGCCGCTAAAGACACTGATCTACAAGTTAAACCAGGTGAGCAGCTATGTGGGCCAACAGAAGGATAAGTCAAAGCGTGTGGCCACCAAAGAGGAGCGTCGCAATTTGGTCAGCAGCAGCCATCAGTTGGACGGTCTACCACGCCAGGGGCTGCTCCTCTTTCAGCATCTGCACAACTTGCAGGTCCCAGAGACGCCTCCCACTATGAGTAGCACGGTATGTTCCTGCCTGCAGCTCGGCTACGAGGTTGAGGTTGTGATGCAGACTACCTCCTTGGACCGGTTCATCGTTGCCAAAATGCCCATTATAATTACAAGCCCCGCGATGCAAGACAACGCTAAGGAAAACGTCATGGCAAGATCTCAGTTGGATTTGCAAGCTGTGGGAGTAGCCAGTGCTCCCAACCAGACACCCGATCCCTGCACCTCCACAATGACAGCACCCAATCTATGCGCCTCCACCACATCGTTGGGTAAGTTAAATTTTAGCTATTTCTATATATATCTTATAGCCCACTAATCTGTTCCCTTAACGACAGCTTCGAATTTCCGAGAAGCGGAGTTCATGATGCCCACCAACCTCAATAAGAAGGATAAGCACGCCATGTCAGGGGAAAACATAGATTTTAGACCACGATATCTCTACTATGAAATGGAACATGCTGGAACCGAAAAAATGCTGTAGTTAACTTATTATATGTGCATTATTTATGTATACATATTTGCATTTTACATCTTCTATGTAGAATATGACTTAGAATAACAGAAAGAAAAGACGATTTTCAAAACCGTTTAAGGCCCTTAAACGCTTTTAGAAAAATATTGAGAAAGCTTAAAAACCAAAGATAATATAATTTTACTTCTTAAAAATTATATTTTTTATCGTGTTTATCTTTTATTTTATTCCATGCTAAATCATGCCACCATATTTAGTGGGTTTTCAAAATAAACTTAAATTATACACGAAGAATTAAAATTATTGTAAGATTTATTATGCAATAAGCGCTATAAAGAAATACATATTGTATTAAAGGCTAAAATCCTGGATTTTTCAAATTTCTTTTCATAACCAGGGTTATCATGGCACAAGCGGATATTCTGGTAACCACACCGAATTAAAATGAGGTATATAAAAGTTGATTTACTCGATTACTCAGCTTATGAGTTTTGGTATGGAGCACTAGGATTATGTGGCAGTGAGAGTAGTGGAACTTCGGGAATATCACTTGGTGCTGAGGGTGCTGATGGAGCGGCAAAGTTTGTATACATTGGATATCGAGGTATGAAATCATCGGTGCGATCGTGCTCATTGACATCCGTATCTACGAACTTTTCTCCAATGTTTGTAGCCTGCTCGAACGAAGGTGGTTCTTTAAGTAAGAAAGCATATTATAATAATGATCCTTCAGTTATTAAAATAGTTAGGATAAACTTACTGCAGTTGTCATAGCTTGGAGGCAAATCTGCAGCTGCCCCAGCCGGAGTGTCTGGTGTCTGAGGTATCCATTGGGCCGCATTCGCCGGGTTCTCTGCACTCTGAGCCAAGGGTATAGTTCCCATAATCATAGGCATTTCAATTTCTGAATCTGTATGGCAACCACCCGTTTTTATTGCCATTGCTATGTGGTAGGAAACGTTGATAATGCGTTGAATCCGTGAGGATGGCGGGACTGCTGGTATAACCAGACTGGCGTTAATTAAACGCTTTGATAGACGATTGACCTTTTCGGCCATGTACTCCTCGGAGAGGGTATTCTTCTTAGTTTTTGATTTGTAATGGGGCGAAGTAGCCCTAAACTCATAAGTTTGAACCAGGAAAATTTCAATGCCCTCCAAGTCGTAGCCATGGGACTGGTTATCAATGTGAAGAGTATAATGAATACGTTGACCAGGCGCATAGCCACCGAAGGGTACTGTAAGGGTCGAGATAACAGGCCCTGAGGAGCATGGCCAACAGCAGAAGTACTTTATGTCCTCAGCCTTCAGAGGAATCTACATGTGAAACTTAAGAGGTGAAATTGTGGAACACGCATAAAGGACATTAAGACTCACCAGCATTTCAGGACACATGTTAAGGTTATATGTCTGCAATACAGTTATGGGCTGCTTAAAGACATTATTAAATCGCCACGAACGATCTAAAACAAGGGACACCTCGTAGGCAATCTTTCCGTATTTCTCCACACACGATGTCGGGCACTCCAGCGGCAGTGGTATAAGGAAAGTGTATGTATGAATTCCCGAAGGCAGTTCGCCTTCACCGAAAACATTCGTGCGGCTATTTAAATATGATTCAGAGCCCCGAAAGTATTCGGTATACGATTCGGACTTGCCGTTGCGAGTTCGTGTGCGATGCTCCTCCCAGCGCACTTTCGCCTCGCCCTCAAACAGAATATAGACGGCTATTGAGATAAAGATAAAGGCAAAACATAAGCAAGCTTAAAGCAGACTGTTGAGCTTTTGTTTTTGCGTGTTTTGCTTTGTGCTGCTCTTCTGTCGGCTGAATATTGTTTGTTTTGCCTGCACGGTGGAACCAAGTTTCCGGTAGAGCAGAGAACATCTAAATTCAATCGTATATATACTATATGCACATTTATTGTATACAGCAATTTTGTTTGCTTAACTTTGCCCAAGTGCAATTATCACTCGTTGTGAACTCATGAGCTTTTTAGCTTGTTTCTCTCAG
Organism: Zaprionus capensis; assembly: GCA_018903675.1. Classification (NCBI taxonomy): domain Eukaryota; kingdom Metazoa; phylum Arthropoda; class Insecta; order Diptera; family Drosophilidae; genus Zaprionus; species Zaprionus capensis. The sequence continues at coordinate 8,286,090 of JAEIFN010000011.1, forward strand.
AGCGAAAGAAATTGAAACTCGTTTATCGCATCCGAAAATATTTTGAGAATAATCTGCCTGGTTGTTGCTTCAGTTGCGGTGGGTGCCTTACTTTTAATATATGATTTTCGTATGTGTATTGTATTTATATGCAACTGACTGTCTTGAATTGCGTGTCTTAACGTGTCATTGTTTTGTTGAAAAGCATAGGTTTTTTAATTGTAAGATTATCATGTCTTTAACATATTACCATTTACTGATTTGTTGCTGGTTGTATTGAGAATAATGCGACCGTTTATTGTCTCGCCGCTGTAGTAAATCGGATCGGGTCTATCAAACTCAAACACACAATTCGAAGGCATTGCAGATTCAAATATTTGCACTAATTAGTTTTAAATTTAGTAAAGCGACGCACGCTCAAAAACCGCGACGCTGAACTGTTCAAACACAAATGAAATGTCGAAGATTCCTATTCCAAATGCTCTCATGCCGAACGCTTGGAGAGCGAAGAACACGAGAGAGTAAATTCATTGTTTGTTTGTATTAATGCGTGACATCATCGTTTGAGAGCGAAAGCTCTTCGCCTGTCGCTCTCAGTAAAGTCGGTACGGGAAAACAGAAATGGGAGAGCGTACAGAGTACTCACTTATATCAAGAGCGTTTGTTGCTAAGAAACGTTTGTTTATAAAATTCACTCCGCTGTAACAGGTTTTAATCTGTTACCGGGAATCAGCTGTTTGATAAGACTGTGCTATGCGCCATGCGAAAGCATTTTAATTCACAATTCCACAACACTTATACTTGATTATTGAATGTATGTACACGTATATTAATAGCAGTACAGATGCGTGACAGAATTAAAACAACTTTCTGTTTTTACTGATTTTGGTTTTTATTTACATTGAGGTTTATTTTTGTTTATCAACTCCATTTATTTATTTAATTAAGCTGATGGTGGTGCACTGGGCCTATGTGGATGAGATAGAAGCGGAACCTCTGGAGCATCTCCGGGTGGTGCTGAGGCTGTAGCAAAGCTTGTGTACATCGGATATCGTGGTATAAAATTGTCGCTGCGATTGTGTTCATTAACATCTGTATCCACGAACTGGTCTCTAATATTTGTTGCGTGCTCAAACGTTGGTGGTTCTGGCGGGAGTAATATAGGTTTTAATTATATGATTAACTCTTAGGTTATTGGGTGGTAAACTTACTGCAGTTGTCATAGCTAGGAGGCAAATCAGCAGCTGCTCCAGCTGGAGTGTCCGGCGTCTGGGGTATCCATTCAGCCGCATTATCGGGATTCTCTGCACTCTGAAGCAACGGTATGGTTCCTATTATAACAGGAATTTCTACTTTTCCACCCGGGTTGCAACCATACTTAAGATCTAATACAATTTTGTAGGAAATTTTTATAATGCGTTGGAACCGAGATGTTGGAGGCACAGGTGGTATAACCAGACTGCCCTCAATCAAACGTTTTGTTAAGCTTCGCACTTGCTCGTCGTGATAGTTTTCACAGAGAATATTTTTTCGGGATTTCTTATTGTCATAGGGTGAGCTAGCTTTAAACTTGTAAGTCTGAATTAGGGAAATATCAATTCGGTCCAATTCAAACCCATTAGCTTTGTTGTCAATGTGTATGGAATAATGAATTTTTTGACCAGGCGCATAGCCACCGAAAGGTATTGTTAAAGTCGATATAACAGTCCCAGCACAACAGGGCCAGCACCATATATCACTTATGTCGTCAGCCTTAAGAGGAATCTACAATTGGTATTTAATAGATCAGTTTGTGGAATTAACGCATATTATACTATTAAAACCTCACCAGCATTTCGGGATACATGTTAAGATTATAGGTCTGGAGAACAGTTATTGGCTGCTTAAATACATTGTTAAATCGCCACGGACGATCCACTACAAGGGACACCTCGTATGCAATCTTTCCGTATTTCTCCACACATGATGTTGGGCACTCCAGCGGTAGCGGGATGCAGAATGTAAATGTGTGAATTCCCACTGTCAGTTCACCATCATCGAAAACACGGATTTTGCTATCGACATACGTTTCGGAACCGCTATAGTAACGGCTATTGCGATACTCCCAACGCACCTTCGCCTTCCCTTCGAACATAATATAGATAGCTTTTGGGATAAAAAAAGCAATTTGAGAAAAAGTCCTATGATAGCTTCGTTCTCTTGAAGAGCGTGAATGGAGTATGAGTTTGAATTCCTCTTCAGATAAATGTAACTTGCGTTAAAAATATATCTCTTATTTATCCATTTACTTATTTCAGAACTTAGAAACCACAGTATCAGTACATAGCGGAAATAATCTGATTACTATCTAGTCTCTGGTGCGTACTTTTTTGTCGTTTATTTTGTTGATAAGCAGAGTAAGTATACTCTAGTAAAGAGTATTGTAATTAAACTTTATCAATATTGGTTTAAGGATATCCAAGCACATTTTAGGTCTTTAATCACTAAGAAATTTGGATTTATATATTTTTGTTTAGAGTAAACCGTCTTCTAAAACTTATGCAAGAGTATAACACTTTCGAAATATAGAAGATAATCTTTATTTGTTGAGTTTAGTTGATATGGTCACTTATCACATCTGTTATTACCATTCACAGTTTTCGGGCTTGTTGTAGATAAATTTATGCGGCCATTTATTGTCTCTCCGCTATAATAAATCGGATCTGGTCGATCAAACTCGAAAACACATTCGGAAGGCATTGTAATGCTTAATAATTTCAATAATTTAATTTATTAATTTTATTTTCAGCTATTATCACATAATTTATTTCAATATGCGCAGCAAGGTTAAATAAATCGAGGGACAAAAAAGAAACCTATGAGGTTGAAAGACCCACACACGACTGAAATGTCTAAGGTTTGGAGTCCACGTGCGTTCATGCTGAATGTTTGGAGAGCACAAGAGCAATGAGATCGAAAGCTCCGTTCGTTTTGAAAGCTTAACACTTAGAGTTACGCAGACAGTGCCGTCAGTAGGTGTTGGGGTAGCGGCAAGCTTATCAGTATAATATTATAAAATACCTTCAGTGCCAAGAACTAAACTATTTCACGATTAAGTTTAAGTTTTACCTACTTACATATTTGTAAAAATCAATGCAAGCTCTTAGTTAATCGTATTAAATAGATGTATGCAATATACATTTTAAGTACACCATTAATACTGCTGTACAATTACTTTTTTTATACATACCGTTTAGAGTGCATACCAATGAGCTTTTCGAAATGATTATGGCTTAACAAACGATCAATCGGTCAAGATATATTCCATACCCTGCAACACAAAAGGTTAATTTCCTTTACAGCATATTTGGTAGGCTAGAGTTCCTTCAGTTTCTAGAAAAATATGTCCCTGCACAATAAGCAACAGTAAAAGAAGATTACTCTTTGCACAAGGTTTTTAAACTTTTACGATCGTCTGTCTACATTACCATTGAGAGTTGTTGAGAGAACAATGCGTTCATTAATAATTTCGCAGTTATAGTTAATCGGCTCGCGCCGATCAAACTCGAAGGCATATAGAGGAAGCGTGGCAGAATTCATTTAATTAATTTAAATAAACATTGCCACTTTATACTTTTGGATCAATAATTAAATTACGCACACAAAAAAAAACAGCAGCCCCAAGCGAAGTAAACTCAAATCAAATGTCGAAGATTGGGGTTTAACGAGAGGGGAAAGCTTTTTATGTACATATATATAATAATAATACACTTTTGACGTCATCGACTTATGGCGACACAATGTTAAAAAGCTCTGTGGTTATGGGTGCTTTGACGCGCCTTTCATTCGTGCAGGGTGATTTTCTGTTTCTATGTTTGCTTATTGACAAATTCTCTTTGATGTAAATAACAACAGCTGATATGCACTTGGGGAATCAGCTGATGAAAATTTCGTTGTGTTGGACCAGCAGTGTGAAGCCAAAAAGGAAAAAAAAACTATCGAAATACAGAACCAATTAATAAAATTGTGGTGAATTAAAATGTTGTAGCAACTATTAATATTTAAAGATGATAATATTGCTTTGCTATATGTAGCAGTTCAAAAGTTGTATTACGAGATATAATATTATACATGATTATTCTTGATTGAAGAAGAAGACCAAATATGTCTACTGATTATTGATAAGATTTAAAATCTGGGGAAGGGGAATAATTCATCCCAGATTTTGTAACGATTCTCGTTGATGTTACCCACTTTAGCCGTCAGATTTATATCGATTTCTAAATACTCCCGATCTTTGCAGTTGTATAGAGGCCAGTGAAGATCATGGAGGTACTCATCAGATGCATTGTTAGGGTTTCTAAATAAAGACATAAATTTTAATTATAGTTGAACAAATGCCTATTACTTGTCTCACCCCTTTCTAGCAAACTCAGTCCACATTCGCGTAATCCGTTCGATAAGTAAATTCTCAGGATCGTTCTTTTTAAAGAGAGGCGTTAGGATTGGGTCATGAAACAGATATAACAGCTCATCATGATGGACAGCACCTGAAATCATAAGTAATTATATATGTATATGTCTTAAATATGTGAGTCCCCTCTGTCCTTTGGTGTATACCCATAGTTTGATTGGTATCCGGACGCGTGAAAAAGCTATATCGTCCCTTATAGCGGAAAAAGTAGGTGTATATGGGTGTGTGGGCTGACATTAAACGCATAAAGCGATGATACTCAACCCCTATGAGGGCATCGCTGTAGATTCTACCCAAACCTTGCAAAGATTTTGGGTTCTCAATTGGTCCGTCACCTAAATATTCCTTTCGCAGAACTGCACTTGCCTTCTGCGAGTGTGGCGTGTCTCGCTCGTAGAGAAGTGCGATAGGTGCATAGTGCTCCCAATTGGAGTTAAGATTGTTACGTATGGAATCGTTTCTCAAATCATCTATAGAATAAATCAGTTTAGCAGTTGAAATTACCATACCATATAGACTCACAGAATGCTCCCGATAGGAACTCGAATTCGGTTATGCCCGTTATGAGAGGCACCTTGTAGAAGTTTCCGCTTAGTGCCGTCTTATACGGATTTTCCACCAAATAGCGCTCCTGTCCGAAATCCTGCTCAATAACTGGCTTCCAATTGAGCACCGGATTCCACCCGAAATCGAACATGCCGTTATACGAGCTCACATAGTCCGACATTGGCTTACTGCGGAGGCAAGTGACCATTTCCTTGGCCGATTGATCGGGACACTTGAGTAGACGTGCCTGACGCTGTGCCAGGCCTAGACCTTCCGACTCATACGTCCACTGGCCATAAGGCGAGGCACTCATGCAGATACCGCGATGGAAGAGGCCGCGTGCCATGGGTGACAACATGTGGAGGCCAATGCTCAGACTGCCGGCACTATAACCAAGCAACGTCACCGATTTGGGATCGCCGCCAAAGTGATGAATATGCTGCTGAATCCAGCGTAGCGCAAGTACTTGATCTTTTAATCCTGCATTTCCAGGTGCATCTGCGCTGTCAGTGGCTAGGAATCCCAGTGATCCCAGTCGGTAGTTCAGAGTGACAAGCACACAATCACGATCCATCAAGTGCTCTGGCCCGGCAAAGTATTTGCTTTGGCCTGAGAACACATAAAATCCTCCGGGATGCAGGAAAACAATAACCGGTAGTCGAGCATTCTTATTCAGCTGCTTCGTATACACATTTAGACGAAGACAATCCTCAGAAACATCAGACTGATTGTTCCACGGTTGTGGGCACATGGGACCATCTTGGCTGGCATCGAAGACTGTGGGTGCCCAGGGTTTTACTGGTTTTGGATTAATGAAACGGAGCTCACCCAGCGGTGGCTCCGCATAGCGTATGCTGCGAAAGGCGTGGAACGGCACGCCCAGCCTTGAAGTCAAGTTGGCACCACGAACGCGGCCTAGGTTAAGTTCAACTTCAACGCCCAGAACAAATCCACAGCTAAAGAGCAACACGAACCAAGCAAATGTAAACATCTTGCGGCCACTTTGCCTCCGATACTGATCGACATAAAGTAGCAGACCGCGTATTTATAGAACCGGCATCTGCTTCTCAGAACACAAAACAAAATCGCGGTTTTGCCCTGTTTTGCACGCGTTCCCCTTTGGCATAAAAGTGCACACTTACACACTTGCATTACGGTTTTACACTGGTAACCAATTGTATTCGAACAGTCACTAGCAATAATGGAATGATGAAATTAAACAATTAAGCTTCCTTAAAATTCGTATTTAAGAAAGTGAGTTAAGAGAGTTCTCTCTCCCCGCTCTCGATTACTCATAGAATAGTTAAGAGTAGCTTTGTAACCTGAGAATGCAACACAAAGATTTTTACCTGATTCTAGTTACTCTCACTGATATTCGCTACGAGAGAGCTGTTTGGGTAGTGACGGAGGAAGATTATAAATAAGGTATCACCACAGCATTTAAGCATTTGTTTTTTCGCGTTTTGCTTCTGTTATTCATTTGCCTGCTGCGCTTTGATTATATCGCATGTACAGTGCTGCCAAGCCAGCAAAATATGAGGGATTAGTCTATTGAAAAAAAATCAACAAATTATGTGAGGCAAATGTATTTAGACTATAATGGTTTCCCCATACTGATTATATATGTTTGTATTCCATTTCATTTTAAGCTGACTCAAAATTATTTTCAATCCGCTAACAATAAATATCCACTATATTTAATTATCGGTTTGTAGATATCGATTTTGCAAAAGCGTTGCCACATTGTTGTTAATATGCAATGTGCGTTCTGTCTAGTACATACATACATACATATGTATATATACGGCCCCTTACAACTATTCTTACTGCAAAAGTTCTTAGTAGTACAACGGAACAATGGGTGTATATGTGAATATTTGTGACATAAAGTGTAAGATATGCAACTCTGCAATCAATTGCTGAACATTTAGTTACATTACAACAGCATTGCGAAGCAACAGCAAACGAAAAACTACCAAAAGGTAATGAAATTACTTTTATGGTGTATTATTAAGTTTCTTTTAAGTTCAAATTATTTAACAAATATTAAAGTCGAAAGATGATTGTCCTATTTTCAAAATTAAGCAACTCAATAGTAGTTTTACGATATTTTATAAAGTATTTTATTATATATAATAATGCTTGAATAAATAAGATTTACAAATTGGGAAAGGGGAATAATTCATCCCAGATTTTGAAACGATTCTCGTTGATGTTGCCCGCTTTAGTCGTCAGATTTACATCGATTTCTAAATACTCCTGATCTTTGAAGTTGTATAGGGGCCAGTGAAGATCATGGATGTATTCATCAGATGCATTGTTAGGGTTTCTACATAAAGACATAAATTTGAATTATAGTTTTACAATTGCCAATTGCTTTTCTCACCCCTTTCTGGCAAATTCTGTCCACATTCGTGTAATCCGTTCGATAAGCGAATTCTCTGGATCGTTTTGTTTGATGAGTGGCGTCAAGATTGGTACATGAAACAAATACAATAGCTCATCATTATGTACGCCACCTAAAATTATGAAAAAATTCAAATGTAAAAAACTCTCTGTAGTTTGTACTTTTTGGTGTATACCCATAGTTTGATTGGTATCCGGATGTTTAAAGAAGCTATATCGTCCCTTGTAGCGGAAAAAGTAGGTGTAGATGGGTGTGTGGGCTGACATTAAACGCATAAAGCGATGATACTCAACCCCTATGAGGGCATCGCTGTAGATTGTACCCAAACCTTGCAAAGATTTTGGGTTCTCAATTGGTCCGTCACCTAAATATTCCTTTCGCAGAACTGCACTTGCCTTCTGCGAGTGTGGCGTGTCTCGCTCGTAGAGAAGTGCGATAGGTGCATAGTGCTCCCAATTCGAGTTAAGATTGTTACGTATGGTATCGTTTCTCAAATCATCTATAGAATAAATCAGTTTAGCAGTTGAAATTACCATACCATATAGACTCACAGAATGCTCCCGATAGGAACTCAAATTCGGTTATGCCCGTTATGAGAGGCACCTTATAGAAGTTGCCGCTAAGTGCTGTCTTATACGGATGCTCCACCAAATAGCGCTCCTGTCCAAAATCCTGCTCAATAACTGGCATCCAGTTGTAAAACGGGTGCCAGCCGAGGTCGAACATTCCATTATACGAGCTCACATAGTCCGACATTGGCTTACTGCGGAGGCAAGTAACCATTTCCTTAGCTGGTTGCTCTGGACACTTGAGTAGACGTGCCTGAAGATGTGCCAGGCGCAGACCTTCCAAGTCATACGACCACAGGCCGTAAGGAGAGCCACTCATGCAGATACCGCGATGGAAGAGGCCTCGTGCCATGGGGGACAACATGTGGAGGCCAATGCTCAGACTGCCGGCACTATATCCCAGTAACGTCACCGACTTGGGATCGCCGCCAAAGTGATGAATATGCTGTTGAATCCAGCGTAGCGCAAGTACTTGATCTTTTAATCCTGCATTTCCGGGTGCATCTGCACTGTCAGTGGCTAGGAATCCCAGTGATCCCAGTCGGTAGTTCAGAGTGACAAGCACACAATCACGGTCCATCAAGTGCTCTGGCCCGGCAAAGTATTTGCTTCGGCCAGAAAAGGCATAAAATCCCCCGGGATGCAGGAAGACAATAACCGGCAGTAGAGCCTTCTTATTCAGCTGCTTTGTATAAACATTTAGACGAAGACAATCCTCGGAAACATTAAACTTATTATCCCACGGTTGCGGACAATTGGGACCATCTTGGCTGGCATCGAACACTGTGGGTGTCCAGGGTTTCACTGGCTTTGGATTGATGAAACGGAGCTCACCCAGCGGAGGCTCCGCATAGCGTATGCCGCGAAAAGCGTGAAACGGGACCCCCAGCCTTGACGTTAAGTTGGCACCACGAACGCGGCCTAGGTTAAGTTCAACTTCAACGCCCAGAACAAATCCAGAGCTGAAGAGCAACACGAACCAAGCAAATGTAAACATCTTGCGGCCACTTTGAAGCCGATACTGATCGACTTAAAGTCGCCGACCGTGTATTTATAGGCTTCGTCCAGTTTTGCGCACGTTCCCCATTGTTTTCGTAAGAATGGAATTATTATTAATCCGTTAACAATAAATATCCACTGTACAATCTATAATCGGTTTCTAGATATTGATTTTACAAAAGCGTTGCCACATTGCCACATACAATGCATAAAATAAAATGTTAAAATTTAACAATTTTGAACATTTACTTATTTTAAATGCAAGCTTAAGAGGTTGATAGAGAAGAATAAGAAGAGAATGTAAAGATTGAGAAGATGGCACTCTCCACTCTCGCAGCTCTGTTAGCTGTGCTAATGGATTTGTATCTGCTTCAAGCTGCTCTCACTATTTTGAATGAATTTACTCAACTTGTTCTCATTTGTTAGTGGGTATGCAATTTGATTGCTTAATCAACCTTGACGCAATGGGGAATTACCCTTTTTGTTTACATTTTGAACTGATTCAGCCTATATAATGATAATCTAAGTTTGTTGATAAGGTTATTTCTACATATATGTAGAATAACTTATTATACGATAGTAATTAAGTAAGCTGAACAATTTAAGAAATTTATATTCTAATCAAGTAACGAAAGCTTTAGGCGACGTTAGGACTCACTGACGAATGTTCTAAGAATTTGCAAAGGTTCTAGGGTTTAAAAATATCAAAGCACTTTAATATAGATGCCTACGTAAGTTAAGCTAAGCAATTGATTTACGATGGTTCGGGTATTTCCAGCTAGAAGATAAGTCTATAAACTAACGTTTGCTGCTTGTTTGTTTACTTATTATTTCTCTGTTGACATTTTGTAAACATTCGCGCATATTAACGGTATAACACGAGTCTTTACTGAATAATATAAATACTGACACGATAAGATAAAATACAATAGTTCTTCTGATAAGCACTTAAATCTCCACAGGTGACTCTATGGGCTCCCTGTCCTGTACTGTGCTTTGCCCCTTCGTTGGTTGCTTTGCGTCTGTCTGTTGCTCGGCTCGTCTTCGACGACGGCGTCGTTTCTTCTGCGGCGGATTTGGTGGTGGACTTTGGAACGTGTCCACATCGAAAACTGGATAGCGTGGTGTGAACCGCGCTGCCTCACTCACGGTGTTGACATCAGTGTCCGCAATGTCGGCTGTCATAAACATAGCCTGCTCGTAGGTGGGCGGCGCTAAAGGTACAGTATGGGAAACGGGATATAGAAAGAAAATATAGGACAGACAAGGCACTTACGTAGCTCTGGTACTAAATCTTCTGAGCTTTCGAACTCATCATCCCCGTCCTCGGGCAGCTCGTAGTCCTCCAGCTCCTCCGTCTGCTCGTAGGCGCCGTTGTTGATACCAGCAGCCAGTTCGAGAGCTCTGGCTGAGGTGCTTGGCAACTCACTAGGCGAAGGAGCACATACTGGCGACGCGGCTGGTCCGACTGTGACTAGTGGCACATTGCCAATGGTGATGGGTATAACGACCTTCGGATTGGCCATCAACCAGTTCATGACGGCAACAATACGCACCTCATACGACACACGCACCACCTTGCTGAGGTGCTCGCAAGTGGGAGCCGTGGCGGGGATGCGCAGCGACTCCGTGTACGACTTCATGCAGTGATGCATCACAGAGCCACCCTCACGCTTGGCCAAGAGAATCTTCTCGGATACGGTGCGCAGAGCAGGTGTGTCGGCTGTGTATGTGGCGCGCAGAAAGAGCATGATCAGTAGTTTCTTGCAATCGACACTAGAATCGTTGCGCACATCGGCGTGGATCAGCATGAACTGGCCCGGCACATAGCCTTGTTGCTGCAGTGTCACCTTGATGTTCACTGGCTTGGCGTGCATGAAGCAAAAATATTCCATTGCCTCACTGCTGGCTGGCTCACGCAGCAGCTTGTTCTCCTGGTTAAGGTCAAGCAGCTTCAGCACCGTGAAGCCCACATTGGTAGTGCGATTCGAAGCACCCGCGCGTATGAAAGTGACCTTTGCCAGGTAACGTATGTGTCCGTACATTCCCTCGAACGAGGAGGGACAGTGACTGGGAATGGGGCAGCCAAACGTGTACGTATAGGTGCCCGCATCAATGCTGAACATTTGACCTTGCTCTGAGCCCATCAGAAATGTCGTCGATGCTATGTAATCCTCGCGTCCCGTAAAGAAACTTTTGCGTCCCGGCTTAAAGTTTGTTTGATTTGTTGCCAACGTGCGGCCGTGCTTTCGGCGCCATTGTGCACAGGCGTAGCCGCAGATCTGTAGTTTAATACCTAAAATTAAGTCAAAATTATTTATTGACAATCAATAAAGTGAAGAGCAAATGGATATAATGCACAAATTTCTATAGTAATTTTAATAAAATGAGCTTCGATATACACTACTAAAATACTCACTCGAATAAAAAGTGTAAATGCTAATCAAACTGACAAATATTAAAATAAATATAATATAAATAATATTGTTAGGTTTACACTTGTTTCTAACTCTGATTGTTTATTTAATCAGTTTATAATATGATAAATCGTTCTTCCCTAGACTATTTGAACAAACTTTAGCTACTTCCAAACAAAATATCAAAGATGACTTATAAGCATTGGCATTTCCTGAATCACAAGCATGTTATCGTTCTTGTAGATCCCCCCAGTCTTGCATTCAACGACAATAACTTTCTGTCCTATGTTTTGCATCAATTATTCTACATTTGTTGTGTCTATGGCAATTTGGGGTTATCATTAAATTACGAATAGACGTATAATGGTTCTAACAAAAAGAAAACAGAACAGAGGAGTCAAACAAACAGAAACATATACTAGTGAACAGATAAGATAAGTAGCGGGTTGATAAGCCTGAGGCCACATGTACAGATGGTAAAATATAATTTATAATATGTTGGTGAATAATAAGAATAATAGTAATTTTTCTGGTTATAAAAACCCTTGTAGAAAGTGCACATACCTCGTAGTTTTTTAGTTTTATTAAAATTCACTATAACCCTGCCGGTTACCACTTGGCCCGTAAAATACGTTCCATGTTCGTTTTGGTCAAACTTTATTATGCAGTTGTTCGACATTTTGTGGCACCCAGATTATCGGTATTCTCTATATAGTAGGATAACACTGCCGCGACCAACGAAGTAGGTTCTCCGAAGCCGGCCGCAGTTGGTAGGTAACTGAGTTCCATTTTGATAGTATCACGATATTTGGAGTCCACAAGTGAGTGCCGTGTGCTATCTTATCGCTAATACTCTCAGTAATCCTAGTCGTGGGTGTGTAACAGTCTTGTACAGCGAACGGGGAGAGGAATGCTTCACGTTTCTTTTAGTCGAAACATCGTTTAGTTTTACATTGTTTTTACAGTTTTACATTTACAAAACTTACTTTAATTTGGGAAAATATTAATTTAGTAAATATTGTCAATGCCAATCAATTGTATTTTACATTTTCGATTGAATTAATTGTTTAGGTATTCATACAATATTATTCAAAGTCAACATATTAACATAACATATCATAAACCTTGGTTACACACTTTGAATGTTACATTTATTTTAGTGAATACTTTATTTATATTATCCGATTGATAAGATAACAATTGCTGAGCTCTTTTAGAGCGGCAAAGAACCGTTTTGTCATAACTCAGTGTGATTTTTACCACCTTCTCGAAACGCAGACAACGTGGAAGACACCAAGAAATAAATTCTATTTTTTCTTTTTTTTCCTTTTAGAACTAGTATAATCTATTTGGTCGACCATGACTACCTGTGAAATAAACTTTAAAAATAATGCTCTTGGTACTTACTATGCCGGTCAAGTGGTCTCTGGTAACGTTATTTTGAATGTGACTGAACAGAAGATGGTACGAGGTACGTATTTTATTAAATAACCCGTTGACATAGCTAATATAATGTGTTATGTATGTACGGTTGGAATTTTAAAAGAATATGTTATTATCATGTGACAGTTTTGAACACTTTAAAGTCCGAAAATGATTCACAGTTATTTACGGCTACCGAGTGTTATCGTTTCGTTGCAGGGGAAACCCTTCGTTGTTAAACTGTCATATAGGTTTCTAAACAAAGTATTTCAATTTGTTCTTACATTTTAGCTGTGGTTCTCAAGATTACTGGCTTTGCCTCTACCTACTGGACAGATGACACAACAGACTCGGATAATAAAACTACAACACATACTTATAGTGGACACGAGGATTATATAAGATCAAAAGTGGAACTGCTATCATCCAATCGCAAAGGTTAATATTGTCAATTGAAATGTTTTATTTGACTCTGATTAGCGTTTGATTGTTGCAGAAATCGCCCTCGAAGCTGGCAGACATGTCTATAATTTCGTCTGTCAGATACCTGCCGTGTGTCCGTCCTCCTTTGAGGGCGCCTACGGTCGAGTGCGCTATATGGTTTATGTGAAGCTGATCAGACCGTGGAAGTTCGATCAAACCTTCTCGCGCCCGTTCACCGTACTGAAAGTAATGGACCTCAACAGAGAGGGCCTATTTTTACGTGTAAGTTGGTAGATAATGCTACATATAATAATGCCTTAAAATTATACATATTTAAGACGCCAGCGCACTCTGAGGATCAGAAGACCTATAACTGTTGGCCCTGCCGCTCCGAGCCACTCAGACTGCAGTTGTCACTGCCGCAACGTGGATTTGTGCCCGGGCAAAAGATTCCAGTGGGCGTTCTGGTCACCAATGACAGTCATATTCGTGTGGAGGAAATCAAGGCCAGCTTAGTTATGATGGTGCTCTACTACAGCCAGGGCAGTGTGGAGACCATCAGTCAGAGAATCGTGGTTAGCAAAGTGAAGGGTGATGGCGTCACACGAAACTGCAAGAAAGAGTTCACCTTTGACCTGCACGTGCCAGCAACGCCACCCACCTGCTTTGATCTCTGCCGCATCATTCAAATTGCTTATCAAGTCGAGGTGGTGACCAAGGTGAAGGGCTGGCACATCAACGAGAGGGTTCACATGCCTGTTACCATTGGCAATGTTCCCCTCTCGAAGCAGATGCAGCAGCAACCACGTCCCATGTCTGTCGAAGTGGAAGTTGTTGCCCAGCAGCTTGACGAGAAGGCGCTGGTGCTGGTAGAAGATGCGGACAGTGAATTTGGAGCGCCTTCACCAAATCCTTGGGCGGTAGATTCGACAATACGTAAGTGAAAAGTGCCTTTTGAAAATAATAACCATTAATGAAAATTTTAAAATGTTTACAGAGCCTCCCAGCTATGAAGAGGCCATGCATATATACTCGATTCCAGTCAGTGCAAAAGCTAATACAAATAAGGAGCTCCTGTCGTGCACACAGGACAAGGAGGACTGCCAGTTTACTCCGCTCTATGCTGTCTTTAATATAACCGAACCGGTTCAGGAACAGCAACAAGTTATAACAGATAACGGAAATTCAAATGTAGACACTGTTCGTTCTTAAATATGAATATACATTTTTTTATCAGACAAATTCGAAATAAATAGCAGGACATGTGTCGAACTTATCACTGAGATAGTTAGACTTAAATCCCTGCGTATTTCATTTAATTTTGGAATATTATAGTTATATTAAATTTTACGATATTTATTTCTTATCGCACTATTTGCATTCCCAAACAGTGCTGCAAACCATTGATACGGTATTTATAACTGTTACCACGAACACTACTACAAACCCACATGATATTCCTGTGTGCACTGCACTTGGCGAAATGTATAATTTATAATTGTCACACGCGATTAGATAAGAATCGACCACTTTAGTGGTACGTTGGAAAGAGAAGAATTTGTTTCATTTTCAGTATGTTTCAATCGGGCAACTGTGAATGTCGCGACGGAACTTGCCAAACTTGTTGCCCGACATGCGAGAAGTAAATACCGAATCAGTCGGCTTTTAATAACAATCGAATCAGTCGTGTTTCGGGATCCGAAAGCGGCAATTGCAAATCGCGGCGGAGCAGCAAATCAGAAATATCGTTAATAGCCAGAAGTGCGCTTATCGATAATCGGTCAGAGAGTGGACACACGCACACACATCGAACATATCGTTTAGTACTGTAACAACTCGTAATGGCTGTAACATGCGTAATCGAGTTTGATAACAATCCCTACGGCACATTCTTTGCGGGTCAAGTGCTGACTGGAAAGGTTACGCTAAAACTGGAGAAGCTCAAGCTCGTCAAAGGTAGCGGCGGTTAAAGTTTACTAATTATCTTATTTAGTGCCTTGCTTTGCGCTGTTTAAAGTGTTCTTGACGCATGACTCATCCTTATCTCTTATCTTATCGGCAGCTTGTTTTTGAAAACTCTGGTGAAGTTTGTACAAGTATTGTAAATTGTTGAGGATAGACCCGTCAAACCAGATGATTCATCGCCTACCGCTTCAGCGGCACGCGCTAACGTACAATAAACATATCCATTAAACCATCAATTAAACATATTTTAAATTGGTTATTAGGACAGTTTTAATAATGATTAGAAGTTAGCAGCTCAAATTAAATACCTAAAAGTTGTGAAATACTTATTTCATATATAATCTTGGGATGTCTGCTGCCGTCTACCTAATAATCATACGTACTGTTTAGATATAAGAGCGTTAGTCAAATATTTATAGATCTTACTAATATTTACAAACAGTGTTGGAATTCCCATGAAAATTACATTCCAAAGCGATAACAAAGCAATGTTTGCAACCAATATATTTATACAGTGTTTGCGTATTTCTATCTCTAGCGGTTACTTTAAACATCAATGGATATGCCGAAACACAGTGGAGGGAAAATAGAGGTACCGGAAAAGATCGCACCAGGGATACATATCGTGGGCGTGAGGATTATATAGCTTCGCAAACCTACTTGGCGGGTTCTAATCTGAGCAGTAAGTCAGACATTATAATCTAAATGTGTAATTTAATTAAACAAAATGCATTTTCAGCGGAAGTCTCTCTGGAGCCTGGAATACATGTCTACAACTTTACCTGCCAAATACCTGTAACCTGCCCCTCCTCCATTGAGGGACATTTCGGTAGAGTGCGCTATATGACGAAGGTGTCGTTGGTCAGGCCCTGGAAATTCGATCAGTCCTATACACGTTGCTTTACAGTGCTCAAAATGATGGACCTAAACTATGATAGTCCTTTGCTGCGGGTAGGTGTGCAGCTGGAAAAGTATTAGATGGAGTTATTTCATAATCTTATTCCACAGGTTCCCTCACATTGCGAAACTCAAAAGACTTATTGTTGTTGGCCGTGTCAGTCGGAGCCGCTGCAATTGCAGTTAACATTGGCTCAGTCAGGATTTGTGCCGGGCCAAGCGATTCCGATCGGTATGCTGGTCACCAATGACAGTCACATACGTGTGGAGGCTATGGAGATCAGGCTAATCATGTTGGTCACATACCACGCCAGCCACATGTCGAGAACATGCTCAAAGAGCCAGCGATTTGTTGTCACTAAAATGATGGGTGATGCAGTGCCGAATCATTGCAAGAAACAGTTCAACTATCTGTTGCGAGTACCTGCCACGCCGCCCACTTGTTTCAACCTTTGCCGCATCATACAGATCGCCTACCTAGTGGAGGTGGAGTCCAAGGTAAAAGGTTGCCATAAAAATGAGATCCTTAATGTTCCCATGACTGTGGGTAGCATTCCCCTTTCGGAACATTTGCACATCCAGCCCCGTACAATGGGGGATCAGCCAGGTCAACCACTTGATGTTGCCGCATTGGGTTATCCAGCGGGAGTCGCTTCAGCACCACCTGCAGCTGATGGTAGCTCGCTATGGGCCTTAGATGCCACTATGCGTAAGTTTTGATTTTCTAGTATTTTAGTCAATTTTAATATAATTTATTAATTGCCATTTAGAACCACCTAACTATGAAGAGGCTGTGCATATGCGTTCTCCGAAAAATGTTGACAAAGCTGATGAAGTTGAAGTCGAACCTGCTCCGACACACACCGTTAGTTTAGATGGCAGCGCATTCTCACCGCTGTATCCTATCTTTGACATACCAAGCCCTTCAGCACCAGAAGAATATGCGCCACACAATAACAATACAGAGACAGCCAAAGGAACTTGGCTTTGAACAAGAAAAAAGCTTTAAAAACGATGTATCGGCTACAGTTAGTAAAATATTACGGCATAAATTATTCCAATTTTGAAAAATAAAAAATAATTCTACAACACTTGCCATGACATAACATATTATATAGTATATCATAGTCTGCTCAAGTAATGCAGACTGAAGATTTCACAATTATATTTCAAAGGCATCTTAGACCTTATCATTGTTTCAGCATAAACATAAGCATTGCCAACCATTGTCAAGGTTTGTTAGGTTGAGATAAGTTCATGGCATTTAAAGGGTTCTGATAATTGTGTGCTCTTATAAATTCCGATTCCGTTTTGTTCCGGGCATTCAACGCGTTCTCAGTTACTAACTCTTTCCGGCCTTATCGCTTATCTAATTCAAGTCCAACAACACTGAGACCTCGACTCGCACCGAGCACCAAACGTTCAGTACTCGCACCTACTTAATTTAGTCGCCGTTCGTTGCCCAGCCTATATGCGGTGGCCGCGTCTCTTGCTCATCGTATTCAAAGAACTTAGAGATTCGGAAAATTGTTCGGGGTTTCCGGCTGTACAAAATGGTTGTTACGTGTGAAATAAGTTTTGATAACAATAAGCACGGTACTTTCTATGCCGGGCAATTAGTGAGTGGCTGTGTAACTTTAAAATCGGATAAGATCAAGGAGGTGCAAGGTATATATTTAAATAGCTCCCACGCATACTTGATAACCATGGAACATTCGTTTTCTTGTCAATCTCAAGTGTCTGGTGTTTTACGCATCGGGAATTCAAATGCCCGCAAAAAGGTTTCCTCACTCGTTATAAATATTTTGCCGATAACGATAAAGATGATTGACTAAATGAATGTGTATATATAGTTATACATAAGTATGTACATTTATGACGGCATTGACTTAGATAATAATTCCGCGAGAGAGCCGTGAAGGAATGCGAAAATATATAAATAACTATATATATATGTACATGTCCGATAAGAACTGTATATAAGCGTAGGGTTTTAAATCTAATATTCTTCAAAACAGTAGTGCTAGACTTGCCGCTTAGTTTGCCGACTTTGTGAAGCCCATAAAAGCGTTATCTTATCCGAGGTCTTAAGTCCTTGCATTATTCATTATTAGCACAGATCGATTTTAAATTGATCAATATATTGTCAATATCTTTATTGTTGGCATTGCAAAAGGTCGTAAAGTTATAAATATAAAATGAGGTGTACAATGTTTTGAAATAATACTTTAATGCAAAACACAATTAAGTTGTTCATTGGCATATTCACCCTGCATATGCGGATATGTGAAAGTATAAAGAGATTATATACAATTCATTATAAATAAATATCATACTTATCTATTAGCATACTTACCCTCACATAATATGCATTCCACAGCTGCCTTGGTCAAAGTCGTGGGTTATTCCATAACAAAATGGAGCGAAAGGCGAATGGCAAGTACTAAACTTTATTCCGGACGCGAAGAGTATTTATCATCGCAGACATATCTCTTGGGGTCTGAGAATGGTTAGTTTGGAACTGAAATAGTTTCAAAATTTGTCATCTACAACCCGCTCCCTTTTCTTTTCTTTCTATAGACACCTCAAGGCATAGCATTCCAGCGGGTGTCCATAATTACAATTTTGCCTGCCAACTGCCCTATCAATGTCCCTCGTCATTCGAAGGCCGATATGGATGCATACGCTATATAGTCAAGGTGCTGCTTATCCGTCCTTGGAAGTTTAGTCAAGTCTATACGCACGGTATAACAGTACTGAAAATGATGGATCTGAATATTGAGACACCTCAACTAAGGGTAATTATTGAGTAGGAAAAGAGGGGAAGATTGGTAATACTGACTTTTTCCTCAGTTAGCCGCTCACAGCGAGAACTATCGCACCTTCTGCTGTGGACCCTGCAAGACAGCCCCCCTTAAAATGGAGCTTAACCTGCCACAGGCAGGCTTCGTGCCAGGTCAAAACATCCCAATAACTGTGCTGGTCATTAATAACAGCAATGTGGCCGTGTCCGAGCTGCGATTGTCGCTGGTCATGTTGGTGCGGTACTTCAGCTTGACGCCAGAACATTCGCGTGTGGATCACATTGTCATATCGCAGGCCAAGGGCGACTCAGTGCTGCGGCGGAGTACACGTTCCCTGTCCTTTGGCATGATAGTTCCCAGCACACCACCCACTTGCCTTAACTTGTGCAGTCTGATACAGATCGCCTATCAGTTAGAAGTGGAGGCCATGGTGAAGAGTCTACAGGAGAAGCAACTGATCACCATGCCCATCACCATAGGCACTTGGCCGCTTGGCACAGACTCCGGTTCGGGGGTGATTCTGCAGCAGCCACCACGTCGTAGTGCTCGCTATGAAGCGCAGGCTGATGAGTTGCCTGTGGTAACGGCAATTACGAATGAATTGACCCCGGGTTCCCAGGATATATGTGAGTTAGATTGAATGGTTATGGATAAATGTATATTAATGTGCATTCTCTCTTAGCCATCCCAAAATACGAGGAGTCGAAGCACACACTTCGCGGCAACATCAACGAAGATGAGCCTCACGCCTTCGGGGCAAACGAATTTGCGCCTTTGTATCCCGTTTACAACATCCCAAGTCCTGCACCAATTCTCTCCGCTAACAGCCGGAACATCGGATACATCAACCAAAGCTTTGAAAAGTAAAAAACTAAAAGCGCAGGCGCTTCAAGGTTGTAGCAAGAGCTTTGATAAGCTTTTGCCTTTTTGTAAATTAAGAATTGCTAAAATATACTAACATATGTGAGCTTCTGTACTACAGACTACATGCGAAACTTTGCTAATTTAGACCTTAGCATATAACAAATACAATTGTATAAGGGCTTGAAATGGTAGTTGTATAACAAATGTAAAAAAACTATATTCGCGAAAGCCAATAATGGGAGCAGCTTTTCGTTTTATACAAATAAGTGTTATACAATATTTTATCCAAATAGTGGTATACCACAAGTATACAGCTGTATAACATTTATAAGGTGGTGCGTTTCACAATATAACAAAGTGGTTAAAAGAACATATATAAATGAACAAGATATTGGGGTGGAAGACAGTTAAATGTTTTATACAGTGAAGATTGGTTTGTCTATAGGAAACATTGCAACATTTCGGTTGCGTTTTCAACTATCATCGAGAAGGTTAAATTATAACAGTTTTATCAACGTTTAAAACAAAAAAATGTAAGAAAGAGGGAATAATTTTTTTATGGCATATAGAATTTGTATTTTGACAATTGCTACAGCAACTTTTGATAAGCAGTGCTTATAAGAGTTTCCTGCCAGTCATTAACCGTTATATTGGAAGCCTAACTGCTTGACGCCTAGCTTCCAGCGAGTTGTCCCAAAAAACTCTGCTAATCACAAAGTCCACAGGCTCTGAACAACTCCATTACTTGAAATCCTCTGTTAAGAATAAAATAAAACTGTTAATTCTCGCAACCAAAAAAAGCTGTGCTTATTTTTAAAATATTGCGAGAAACCATGAGGAGATATCACGAAGCGGATTAACAAAAAATGTTGTTCCTTAATAAGCGGATTTCAATAACGTAACTATTTTTAATTCATTAATTAAAAACACTCTATGAAACCCATTTGATTCATTAAATGAAGATTGATACTCGCAAATAACTATATTATGCTTGGGGTGTTTTCCGCTGGCTTACATACGATAACGGGGCTATCGCTTGTGGATTAAGTTTTAATCAGTCGGACTAGTTCGCATTATCTAGATGGGCTAGCATAAAAGTCGGCACTAAGCTCCAGGAACATTCTAACAGCCACAACAAAAGTTGCACAAGCAACTCCATCACCCGCGTCACCCGTTTTGGCCATTCCCTTCTTCTTAATACATACACACACTAAATTCTAGTTCCCAACATGTTTAGTTTTTATCGTTACCTCTACTAAAGGCAGAAATTGTGCGCAGTCGGGGAGCGTTTTAATTGTCTATTTTTGGCCCCCAAATGTTTGTTTGTTTGCCTTCCTCTATTTGCGGTCAGCCCCGCCTCCCTGCCTCTCCTGTGGCCCACGCTGTTCTTTATGTGGCGAGGTGATAGCTCAAACTGAAATGCAAATCTAAAATGTTTCATGTTGTTTCCCGAGAGTTATAATCAGCTTGCTGCGACTCGAGTTGAATAGGTTGCCATGACAGTCAGTTGTTATAAAGACCTCAAGATGGGCCAACTAGCAAATAAGACCGTAACAAAACTAATACATTATCAATTTACGTTTGTTGATGCTGATAATTAGCTCAAGTTTCAAGCACCTTTAAGTCCCAAGTCCCATTTCAAAGTTCCGTTGCGAGGGAAGCTAGTTACGTTCGCTACAAATTTCACCAGGTTTACTTTTGGCGCTAATCCAGTTAACCAAATACGTAACGGTAATGGGGATGTGGGCATTAACTAATTTCCAACAGGGCGCACACACTCGCATACTCACACATACTCACAAACAAGTACTCAACTCGTGAAAATCCAACTCGTGTTGCCGAGATGTATACAATAGTCCGAGCTTCTGCTGGTGCTGTGCGTGTAAATAGCTAACACGATGGGAATTTAGCGGTAATTGGCTTTGGCTTTGGCTTTGGCTTCGGCTTCCGCCACGATGTTGGCGCTGGTGTTAGTGTTGGCGTGTCCGCTTCCAAATCGGAATAAACAAACGAGTTGCTATGCGGCTTGTTGCTCGCATCAGCTACACTACGGTATTGCTTATACATATGCATGTGTGGTGTGTGTGTGTGTGATTCAGTACATCCCTGGTTGGACATTCAGTTGTCCGACTTTTAGTTTGAACAACGATCGAACTTCTTTTAGCTGGCATTTGCAGAGTTATTGGTTGGGTTCGAGCTTAAGATAACTCATCTAGATACTAATTTGTTTACGAATGTAAAAAGAAGTGAACTTTTTATCAGTTTTGTTCATTATGATAATATCCTGTATTAGACTCTTTTGTGTGCAAAAGTGAAATATTTACATTACTTGATTTTTATTGCAGACGAGACGAGCTTAGATCGTAAATAACTGTTTATCCCATTCACAAAAGAAGAGGATTTGTAAATTTCAATTAAATTTTATTTGATTTCGCTGAAGATTTATTGATGCATTGCAGAACTGGAAATTGATTAGCATGCTTAAATGGCTTTTATTTATATTTGATTCAGATACACTCTGATTTCAGATACATTCAAACTGTCTCACTTTGCTGTGTGATAAACATGTTCAGCTTGACGTATTCGCACGTTTAAAGATTGCCATCCACACATACAAAACCGGCACTACGAGGATTTTACATATTCGATTCGATTTGGTACAGAGAGAGGCAGCGTGTTCTTTATTTATCCATCTACTTTGCACCTTTGCGCCACAAAGCTAGCTACAGTTTTTTATTTCGCTTGGATTTGTCGGTGCTTCAGCGTGTGTGTGGTAGGCACTGGGTTTGTGTGTGGTCTGCGGCTTTCACGAGTGTTTCACAGCTAGCTGATTGTGCCAGTGTCCTTGTTGTTGTTGCTGTGGCCGTGTTGTTGTTGCTCTTATATGTTCAATGTGATTGCGGCCAAAACGCGTCTAGCAACAATCACAAGTGAATTTTCTCCTCAAACAAAACCGAGCGACTGCTTCAAGCTGCTTTGTGTGCACGTGTTTGTGAGTGTGTGGGTGTGTATGAAGTATAACCTTGTTTTCCTGGTGCCGAGCAATAAAGATGAGTGGGCACTTGCCATTAGTGCAGCCGTTTTTGACTTGCAAAGAAATTGACATCGAAACAAGGCAAAGCAATTACCGACGAGGACTCCGAACAGCTTCCAACAGCCTCGAACAGCAACTCGATTGTCCGACAAATTCCGTTTCGATTTCATTTATTCATCAAGAATATTCAAATGGAAGTCTTAATTAGACGTCAGTATTCCCATCAATCACTCCATTGATGATCGGGTTATGCCTGACTAAAGGGCAAATTACATTTGCCACCACAACAAAACAAAGCTAAAATATATATATATAAATATAAAATAATCACATTATTAAGCCAGTTTCTCGCACCCTCTAAAAGCTATTTCCGCCTGTTGTCTGTATATAAAAGTTTGTGTTTTTTGTTGTGCAAACTTTTTTAATAGCAAAAAGTCGTCACGCGCTCGCAACCGAAAACTACATTGTCACATTTCAAAAATACAGTACAAAAATGGAGTTGGGTGGTTGCATTAGCTTGCTGGACTAGAAGGGACCCTGTATCATCAACTGGAGCGTGATGCCACGTTTAGGAGACAACTTTTATATTAGTTTTTTGTTATGTGTTTTTTATTACATTATAATCATGATATAAAAAAGAATTAGATAAATGGATATAAAATAGTCTGATTATTTATTGGTCTTGATTGAACTTTATCTTCCCTCCATTTACAATGTGCATACGATATTGCAACCTGTTTTAGTGTAGGGTATAAGAATGAGAAAACTCAGCTGGAAACTGCACTAGGAGAATATCAGCTGGAAGGGTTAAGCAAAGTTTTGTGTCGGCAGCATACAAAGCTCTTTCCATGCGGAAATTCTAAGCTACTTTGCGGTAGAATGGGAAGGGTGGATAGACGCACTGAGGTTAAGAGGGGGAAAGGAAATGCAAGCCAACTGCAAACTATTCAACACTTGCAGCTGGGAAAATGGGCGCAATGGAGCTGGGGCGTGGCACATCGGCAACTTATATTCAATTAGGTAGAGGTAACAAAGAGCACAGTCCCTTTTCCCGTTACTCGCTGCTTCCTGCACATCGCCAGCCAGAAACTTTTGACAGTCAGTCGAAGTCAAAGTTTATGGCAACCACAAAATCAATGCAGAGCTGCAGCGTGGTGGCGCCCTAGGTTCGAAGGTGTGCCACGATGTCAGCTGGCTCGACTTTTTCCCCCTCCACCAAAAATTTCATAAATCAAAGTGGCGCGGCTTGCGCGTGCAGCACAACTCGAGTAACATCCTCGCCAGCTTCAGCAAGACGGCAGGAGGAGCCAACAACAAGGATTCAACATCGACTCACGCTGCAGTAATTGCTTTATGCTGTAGAGCGTGACGCGGTCAACAACGCAACGTGGGCAAGCCATTTTGATATTACACACTTTCCACAGCTCACACACATACACACACACACACACGGACGTGCATCCACACAGATATGGCCATTTGTGTGTATGGACAGCGTAGATGGCCAGCATAGAAAAGTTTGAAAGTTTTATGATGTTTTAGTTATTTGATGCGTTTGGCGGAGTTTTGCAGACCCTGACCAGCCGCAGGCAAGGAACAGTTTGCACAGAATCTGCTGCTCCAGTGTATTGATTCTGTAAGTGGACACCATGAAGGCAAGAGAGCCAGCTTATCAGCAAACATCCTTTCTAGCTGAGTTGATAAAAATTGGAAATTTAATCAATTTAATTAATTTTAGTGCTGCTAGAAAACTTGTCTGTAAAATATTTACTTGATTAAATTTATTTGGTTTAGATCTTTAAGAGGTTGTTTCTAATGTTAATTATTAACAGACTTGTTAAGAGCTAACTATTTTTTCAGGACCTATTAAGTTTTGGAAGCATTCTTCTTCTGTAAAATGCAAAATTTTCAAAACTATTCATGTGTATGCACATATTTCATTCTCATCACACACTCGCCAGAGAATGTTGCTGACAAAGCAAATTAAAAAGTCATCAAACCAGGGTCAGGTGGAAAAAACACCAAAAATATATCAGAAATTGCATAGACAACACTAATAAATTATACGGCTGGCAGTTGTCGTCGTTGTAGCTGTTGTGTTTTCCTGCCCGGGGCACTCAAAAAGAAAATCTTTTTTATGTGGCGAAGATATTTGCAATTCTTCATCAACACATATACGAACACACACATACAGTATCAAATACCTTTAAAAAGTGCAGCACACACACACATACATACGAGCCAAAGCAAACGAACGGTAGAATGGCAAAGCTAATAAGCAGTTTCTTTGAGCACCGCTTGCCCGGAGCGCTCTCTCTGCTTTTCCGTCTCTCTGTCTCTCTCTTTATCTCTATGCTGCCCTTTTCCTCTCTCTTTGCCCTCTCTCTCTCTCTCCGAATGTATCTTATTTCATGACAGATTTATGGCAAGAATAAAACCGCAGACGATGTGTGGAAAACGATGATAGGATGCAGGTGCCGAGAGAGTTTATTGGCCCTGTTCCCACTCTTTCACCCTCCCACTCGCACCATTCCTATTTTCACTCCCTCTTACATGTGAGTTAAGAGCACAGAAATAAAAAACAATTTAAATGCAAAAAAGAAGTGCAAAACTGAAGCACAATTTGCCGAGCTGTCGCTCTAATTAATAGAAGACTTTGCCACTGTCAAAGCACAAAGAAAATTTTGCTAATTAAAAAACTGCAAGAACAACTAAGGCATCTCAGGACTCAACTTGGCTGGCTTCGCAAATCCCTTTGCACAGATACACACACACACACATACACAAGCAATTTATATGTATGAGAGCAGTCGGGGGCTGCAGCCGGCCATTTCTTGTGATTATTTCGAACAAGCAACCTGGCCATGTTGCATTGCGTGGCAGCCTTACAAATTGCTCGCGGGCTGCAAGTAATTGTCACTGCTCCGTTGCTCTGGATATGGATTTGGATTTGGCTCAGGCTCTGGCACTGGCTACAGCTCGCAGTTGGTCTGAGTCTCGCCAGCTTTGGTGGCGCTCGACATCATTAAATGTACATAATGGAATTGCTGTGATTTGTTTCAGAGCTGAAGATTTATTATCTCCCTGCCATTTTCCAGCCGAAAAAATCGGATTTATGTTCCGCTTGCCTAGTGACTGAGTGCAGCCAGACGCAAACGGAACAAAGTCCTTTTCCCTTTCCCTCTGTACACACACAACAACAATGACAATCAAAGTCATTTACACAAGGACTTTTGTAAAATTTATTGCTCGCAGCGCGGCAATTGCAAAACTTTACGCATTTAATTTGTGCAAAATTTGCTTATGAGTCAAATTGAATTAACCTGATGAAACTTTTGCCATTGCCAATGCGTTCTGGGTTACGCTTCCACTTCAATTTCAATTTCAACTAGTTGCCCCATACATACAAACATACATTCTCCCTTATAAGTTATGGCACTGTTGAATTTCATTAGAAAAATAAACTTTTGTTTTCCCAACACATTGTGAAATAGTTTAGAAATTTATTTTCAAGACAGTCCACAACCAGAATGACATTTGTTGACCAAGTTTTGTTCTGTTTCGTTGCCTTTGATGAGTCGCCTCCATCATGTGCATTTCAAGTTTTTCAGGCAAAGTTTCCTTACAATTTGCCAACATATGCTCGAGATGATTCGAGGACTTCCCTTTATTAAAATATGTTGGCTTCGTCTTGAGAAATTGCTGCAATACTAGTAGTTGGAATTAATTGCTTGCAAAAACTGCTCAAATAACCTTGTAAGTCCAGTTTGGACGTATCCTTGCTACACAAAGCCGGACAAGGTGAGCCATTTCGTAGTTATCAAATAAATTAGATGTTGAACATGACAGAAAGCTGTCACAAAAGCTGTTCAGTTTCAGTTGAGTTTCTGCAAATTGGTGCGATAATATCTCTAAGTTTCACTGTAAACTCTGAATAGATTTATGGGCCAACACAGTTTGATACATTCGAACAAAGGGCG
The DNA here is from genome assembly GCA_018903675.1 of Zaprionus capensis. Classification (NCBI taxonomy): domain Eukaryota; kingdom Metazoa; phylum Arthropoda; class Insecta; order Diptera; family Drosophilidae; genus Zaprionus; species Zaprionus capensis. Next base: position 8,312,849 of record JAEIFN010000011.1, read on the forward strand.
TGAGCTAAATTGATGCTTTGCTCAAATGTTAGTCGGCTGACTTGTTGACCACATCAACTAAACACTTTAATGTTAGCATTACTAGGCAGTGCTTATATGTATGTATAAAATGCTTACATAAGTATATCTTTATTTCATTTCAAAATAGTATTCACCAAGTAAGTACAAAGAGAATAGTAATTAATAAATACATCCTGGATGTTATTTAAATAAGGTCAATAGCAAGCTGCTCGTATATGTGGTCGTAAAATTTTAGATGTTCTTGTTTCGGCTGGGGAATGAATCGCAGCTCTTCATTGATATTTAGACACATTATGGGTCCATCTGGACTAATGGGCTGCCAGTCTACTAGAGACTGTGTAAGTGGCGCATTTGGATTGGATCTAAGGGCAAACTCTACAAACATGGCAGCCATACGGCAAAAAGTTGCGAACTCTGGCCTCGACTTGTCCACCTTGAAGCTGGCAGGTATCTTGAACAGGTAGCACAGTTCATCCACATGTCCGACACCTCGGCTGGCAGGACCTTCCAAACCATTGAAACGTATGCGGTATAGATTACAGTCGGGGGAATCGAAATCGAAGCGATATAAATATGTTGGACCTGAGCTGTAGGCAAGACGGGCTCTTATAATACGATGCTGATAGTGCCACATGTTGTGTGTTTTGATATCGGTCACCAAAAGAAAATGTCTTTCGCTTAACCCCTCGCTGGGAGTGCCACAGAACTTCTCGACCAATGACTGGCCGAATTGACGAAGCTTTTCGCCCTTACGATGAAAATAAAGAGTCTTTGGTAGCAGATACTCAGGATGATCTCGATATGCCTGCACTCGCTTTGGATCCCTCTTCATTGTCGCATAGTGCGGCAGCCCCTCCGCGCTGGTGGTGCCCAACATGACTGGCAATCGATTGCTCCACGCGTTGCGCTGCAGTTCGATTGGTTCAGCATATATAAGACCAGTGGGTGTCACATATGGTTCCACGCAGGGGGTAAATGCAGACATATCTGCACCTGCGTATTGTTCTGCTTCAGTAAATATATTGGCCGACGCAAGAAGCTTGGGATCTGCGTTGTTTATAAACTCCAAAACTTGGGCATCAATATTTTCTCCTTCGTAGCCTAAGTGCTTGGCCAGGCGATACTCCACGTGGGGCTGACGATTCAATTCAGGCATGAAACCAGCCATGAGGATGGTCTTGTGAAAAAGTCCCTCGGTCTGTGGACTGACCATCAACAACTGCACCATCATGCTGCCAGAACTGTGGCCAAACAAAGTAATGTTGTTCGCATCCCCATTGAAGTTGGCTATATTTTCCTTGATCCATTGCAAGGCAAGGACAACATCCTTGAGACCCGCGTTGCCGGGTATATTGAGTTTAGGATCAGCAAAGCTGAGGAAGCCTGAGGAGGGAATTGGTATTAAATACATAATTACCCCAATGGCTTTAATGCTCACCAAATGCTCCTAATCGATAGCCCACGCTGATGTAGATGACCTCTTCACGCATCAGATAGTCCGGTGACCAGGCACGTCTCGTTGAGTCGCCACCTTTAAAGGCTCCTCCATGAATATAAACCATCACGGGTAGAGGCTTATCGCTTCTTAGCTGTCGGTAAAGAGTTAGTGGTTTAATAGCGATAGTATTATCTCAATCATATAATCATGCTTATTGAAATGTTACTCAATAAAAAAAAAAATTATTCATATTTGGTTTCATTTGCGTTATTTACACAGATACTAACAGTTTTCACAGAAATGTTTAGATGTAGACAGTCTTCAGTTCCTTCAATTTGTTGGGTACTGCTGCTGACCTGCAGACATTTATCCCTCGGCTGAGTACAGTCGAGAATACCATCCCAAGGTTTCGAAGGTTGCGGTGCTTTAAAACGAAGTTCTCCCACCGGAGGCAAGGCATATGGTATGCCATCGAACCCGTAGAATTGCTCTTCATAAATTGACCTTAACAATGTACCCCTTACAGGTCCATTAGTTGTCTGCACTGTCGGTGAAATTTCACTGCTGCAAATAGCTGGGCATGTTAGACAAGAAGGGGATGTGCACTGTAGGGTAACTCACTATTGCGTGGCCATAGTTAACTTAACACTGTCGAAAGAAAAGTAAAACTTCGTCTTTATAAACATTGTTTGGCAAAGTGCAATACATAGTTAGATACTGATATGAAAATATAAGATTAGCTGAGCCCGACTAATAAACCCCTCGCAGAGAAAAAACAACATTGATATAAAACAGAACGTGGAATACCCTTGCAACATATCTAGATTGAGTTCTTTGTTTTGTTTTTTTTTTTTGTTACAGGTTTAAAATTAACAACTTTATAAATAAATGATGGAAACTTTATTTGATAAAAAGTAAACAACACAGTAAAGAGGGTTTACTGGCAAACTTTCCCCTATACCAAAACCTTATCTTTCGAACATTTAGATTAGTTTAGTAGCTAGCCTTGTTTTGAGATATTTCAACAGAGATAAGCACACCTACTAATATTAAAGAGAAATCTTTTAAGAGAATTGTTATGGCTATTCTCTCGGGATTGTTATAGATAAACAAACGATTTATTTAACATACTGTATTTTTGTGTGTAAAAAAAACGTGTTATTTTGTTACCGTTGGTTTAATAACCTTTTATTTCTGTTATTTCTGTTATTGTCGGCCAAATCGTTTGAATATCTACAGCTTGGCTGAAAAAAGTTAAATCAAAGTGTTCAATTAAATTGGATGTACATATATGTCTGTATGTATGTTAGATATATGTATTTATGTTATGTTGATACTCTTTTTGCTGCATTTTAATGCAATGTAAATCAGAGATTATGACAAAAACAACATTATCTCTGTTGGTATAGTTACATCAACAAAAAAATAACAATTTACAGTCAATCTAGAATTAAATGCAATGAGAATTGTTATGTACTCGTATTTTATTCTGTTTTTCCAACGGCATAAATGATACAAAAAAATATTTTATTGAATTGTTTCCTTCAGTGTTAGTATTTTCTCTTTTACAATGGTAAATGACGGACTTTGATTTGCAAATATTTAAAGGAAAGGTCAATTACAAATTTTCTATAAGAGAATTGTTCGTTTGTGTATCGTGTTGGTAGCTCAATTTATCGATTGTCATCAACCTACTTGGTAAATGTAATCAATGGCGTCTCTGTTTAATTTCTCCCAATCAACAATAAAAGTAATGCAAAAACCATAAATGTTTGCGTATTTATGTTTGTCTGTCTTTTGGTTTGGCAAATTAGCCGCATTTGGCAGCGTTAAAAGAATGAGGACGAGTCCCGGCTGCATTTAATACGTTGTACGTGCCCGAATCTATAATTAATGCCCGACGAACTCGAATAATAAAATGGATTTGTTGATAATGTCAAACATTTTGGTCGCAGTTGTTTAGCAATAAACTGACATTGGGGCTTAGGCTTTGTTAACCATGTAATGTTGTGCTTTTGGTCTACACAACAATAATGCGATTAGCAGCTAAAGGACAAACGCATTTTGTGGGTTTTCCGGGGTTTTTAAAGAATCAATTAGATTGGTAATTTTTTATTTAAATCATAATGCTATTGTGCTTAAACGTGAATGGATTTGCCGGCAGTACATTAAACTAATATGAATAAATTCGGAAACTACAATCTCTAAACAAATTTTAATAAAAGTGAAAGTAACAGTTTAGTGAAAAAAAGGCATGCCTTTATTTTGGTTATTTGGTTATCTAAGCGCAATAGATATAATCAACATAACTATTGGTTATGATAAACCGGATATGGGAATACGAATTATCCTACTACTGCCGTTCTTAAAGCTGGAGGAAATCGTTGACGAAGTTCTTAAACAGTTTATTGCATTGCCATTAAGTAGCTTTCTCTGAGGCACATTCACACCTAATTATGCTTTCTGCCGACTACTCATTGACCTAATGTGTGCAATTCATTAGCTACAATTAGAGTTCAATTCAGAGGTTGCGTAAAGTTCAAGGTCTTTCTTCAAAGGAGGGATAATATTAGCACCTCCCATCACAAGCACGAATTCTACATATGGCACTTCATTATTGAGGAGTGACAGCTGCCCTTCGGGCTCATATCCTTGCCTCCTCCTGCCACACACACATTCAAGCAAAATAATAATAATGTGGTCGTTTGTTTTCACTGTACACGTGCGTTGCCGCTCTTAAATGTGCCCTTAATAGGCTCAACATTTGCGGCTGTGTTTTTGCAGCTCAAACATTTTTTTCGCCTTATGCGACGATGCTAGCGACCACAATCCTCCTCCTCATGTAGACGCTTTGCCGACTGAGGACTGTGTCATTCTCCGTACGCCCAAAACAAAAATGAAATAAAGCTAAATGAAATATAGCCATGAATACGTATGTGCACCTAATAAGTGTAACAAGTAGGCTGTATAATTCATGACGTGCCTACGATTCCTTTACTTCCTCGTTTCTTGATATAATTGCAGGCACACGATTTACATTAATAGTAGACCTTTTTGTTTCTTTTGATCTTGGGTGAAAGTTAAATCAAAGTAGAATATCAGTGATTTTTTATTTGAAACTAAATTAATCTAGGTGGAATCGACTGACCTCCTAATCTTTATCCGGTCATAATCATATATATTTTCTTTTGAAAATCGTAACGTTGTAACCATATTCTTTCCTATCGGTTCCAACATGTCTGATAGTGAGGAATCCGTTAAAAAACAAACACAGTACAAAAATTTGGAAGGTGTTCACTTTACTGTTCATGCCAGTCGTGCAAATATGCAGAAAGTCTCAAGTACAGCTTCGCTAAAAAAACACGATCACGTATCCAATAGAAGTTAATTTTTTAACGAAAATGTGCTTTTTGTTCACAAAACTCCCTCCTTGACAAGCCTTTGTCTTGGTAAGTCGAGGTTTTCATTGAAAAGCATGAGAGCATCGCTTCCTAATCAAACACAATTTGAGCAAAGCACCTTACATCCGAAAAACTTGAGCAGCTTGAATAACGATAAAGAATACTGGACTCTGCCACTACGAAAGTTCCACGACGAGGCCGACATCCTAAGCAGGGAACCTAGTTTCACAATTAAGAATGTCTCATAGTAAGTCATCTTCCGACTATGACTATTAAATACGAAAAATATAACATTAAAGTATTCCTTCACATAGTAGTTTGGAATGTCATCAGCGCTACCAAAAGGCTCGGACCAAGTATAATGCCCAATTAAGAAGAGAGATGGGAAAATACGTATCTTTAAAACAAAGGGTGGCCGACCAATACAGTACGAGGTGGTAAGCAGGGTAAAATAATACAGACAAATAAGACAAGTTGTTAATACTTTTTCGATTCTATTAAGTTTTCTAAGCTATTCAACATTTTGGCCGCCCTTGCATACAAAACGTGAACTGGAAATCTTCAATCGGAAATTTTTAAAGCTAACTGCAGCGGAACAGAAACGATTGAACTTCCTTATGACCACAGAATTGAGCTATGCGTAGAAAAGTCTAGCTAAATGCTGCTACAAATATTGTATTTTAAAATATCTGTTCATAAATGCGGTACTGTTCGCATTGGTAATTTTTCAAGTGAGCACTAGTGACACATAAAGGATTTATTTCATGTATGTGTCACTAGGGCTCATTCGAATACAGCAAAATATATTTGATTAACACTACCATGAATTAAAAGTGGGTTCCCTCTAATTGCTACAATACTCTAACTCAATGATGTGCCGTAGTAATCCTTTGCTAGGAATCATAGCCCAACTTGGATTCTTTTTAATTTAAACATAAACGGTGTTTTATTTGTTTTGCAAAATCATTTAAAAACGAATTAAAAACCGATTTTGCATTTTTGGTACGCACTCATTCACAGGGCACTCACTTATTTAGTCAATTATGAATAAATCCGCACATTGCATGAAGCACAATGTGCCATGTCACTGTGAAAACGTTCATTCAAATGTATAAGTGTTTTTATAGTTGTTTTCCATTTTCGTTCACGTGCTTCAGATAAGCGCGAAATGTGGCAATTTTTTAACGTATATGTATGATACATATGTAAGGTTGTCTGAGCCTGTGTGGGTGGCTGCGTGTGTTTGTCTGCTAACAGGAAGTTTGCCATTTGTCAAATAATATTTTATGACTCGTTATTTTTCGATAAAAGCCTCAAACGTAAAAACGACCTTGTTAGACTAAATCACCCACATTTAAATTCAATTTAAATTGTTCAATTTTCGCACATGTAAATTTATTGCCAAAAAGTTGGCTTTTAAACTATTATTCAATTTGCCAACATATACGAAACTAGTTTGATAAGACGCCCGTATTTTGTTGAAGAATATTTTGGAAAATTTCAAAGAAAGTTTAAATTCCAAAGTAAGAGAACATAAAACTATTTAAAATCCTACAATCTGTGAATTTCATTTTAAGTTGAAGTTTATATCTGTCAAACTCGCTGCCAGACATTTTAAGGAAATGAGAAAAAAGACGCTTTAAATTAGCATGACAAAGCCAGAAGGAGCAATGCATAAAATTAGGATGTTCTTTTTGCATTAGTAGGAAAAACGGTTGATGAAAAAACGACGGAAGCAGTTCTGCGTCGTACAAGCTTTAAATTCCATGTATTTCAATGTGTATTCAAAATATTATAACTCTTAATCACATGTAAGGCAGTTATTTTTCGCTCTGGTGCATTTGTTAATAACTTTTATTAATACTTATCTAAGTATTCTTCCCATTGTATTATTCGATTATTATTTCCAACATCACGTTATTGATAGTTTCATTCAAATAAGAAGGGAATAGTCTTCTCTTCTCTTTCTCCATGCTGGGCGCTTTACACACATCCTAAGGATTCCAATAATATGATAAACTTCATGTGCAGATGAGCAGGTTAAGCAAAACATACATACCTGGTTGCCACATCTCATTAGCGCTTTGAAAAGGTAAACTTTTATCAAAGTTTAATAATAAGTACAGCAAAACTTTGAAGGGTTACCGCGTGGATTTTAAAAATGGTGCAGAGAAAAACGGAAAGGAAGGGGGAAAATCACAGTAACCAGTGCCAGCATCCGCAACTTTGAGCAATAAATTATAATTTCCGCATGCTGAGCATCTATTTTTTTCCCCCTTGCTCACCGTGCGAGCCACACCTGTCTGGCCAGGGAGTACCCGCTGGCCATTGGCTCGCCTGGTCATTCTACGTTTTTATGATGCTCATGAGCGAAAAAGGGAAAAAAATCGTTTTATGCTGCATGGCTGCAAGGTGTGCGCCAATTTCCGGCGTGAGTGGGCATGCATGAGTTGGGTGCTTTCACATGTATTTAAAATGTTTGGGTAGTGTATTTTTTCTTGATGGCCACGCACAGGGTACTTGCCTTTTTCCAAATTGCATGTAACAAGATTTTTGCTTAATCTATGAAACAACAATAGCATACATCAAAAATAGATTTGTTAATTTTTGTCATCAATATTGCGTCGAATACTAGTGATTTATTTTATAGCGTAATTAACTTTCACCAAACCGTGGAATCTACTTTTTTTATTTACCTTTTAAAGCATATGTTGCTTTAAGCGCAACAACTAAATTGTTCTTAATTGCGCGCAGACTTTACACTACAGGTGACGGATAAATGTCCTTAGTATGCATTCAACCCAATTATTAATGAATTTACTGAGAATGAGCTTTGAGTTTGCGGACTGCTCACTACTGTCTATGTTTGTGTTTTATTTTCAGTTTATTAAGCCACAACATAAGGCAGCAGCAGTAGCAGAAACAGAAGCCACAGAAGTCTCAAAGGACGACAGCAATGTGTACGCAATGAGTTTATTAAAAAACATTACTCATACGCACTGTGTCACACACACATATGCGGAAAGAACATATGTATAATAAGTAATACGATGGCATTTTGTGCAATTGGAGAACAAACTTTGGAACCCAGTAGGAAATTTGTACGTGCATAGTATAACATAGTACTAAGAAATATTATTTTTTTTAATATTTACTATATTGACCTATTATCATTTTATTTTTTACTCACAAACAATATATCTCAAAACTATATATATGTAAGCTTGGATTTTCACTCACTCAGAAGTTATTGAGTACATTTCGCATCGAGTTGTTTATTGTGGAGTCTGGAGATGAAGTGAATGTGGTTAGTATGTGTTACATATTTAACAAACAGTATTCCCCGGCAATCATTACCAGCCAGTGTTTTTGAGTTTTCTTTTTATAGCATAATTTTTATCATCAGCTTCAATACCCTGTAGACATCATGCCAAGTGGTATGTGACCTGCCTTTTATAATTACAATTTATTTATTCTGTTCTCAGGGCTTTGTGAATAGAATTTAAACTAGAAAAAAAGGAAAACTATTTTACAGCTGAACACTGAGTATCCTTTAGTTGTCTCTTTTTTCCGATAAGGCTTTATCAACTACAACTCTGCTGCTTCTTTTCTGTTTGTGTGTGTCTGTGTGCGTTCGGGTCCTTTGGTCGTAACTTTCGCTCTGGGCGCACAACACTTGAGTTTGTGGCATTGCAAAATGCATTTTATACGCAATAAAAATACACTTGCCCGGCTTTTACAGCTGTCTCGTTCCTTTGGCTGTTGGTTCCTTTAGCGCCGTTTTTCTACTATAATATTTCCTACTTACAGAATAAGACCAGAAGTCACTGAGTTTCCCCAGTGCCACTGCGAGAAAGTGTGTACGAGAAAGGGCAATAGAGATAGTGAGAGACAGAGAGGGACAGAGAGAGAGAGAGAGGGACAGAGAGAGAGAGAGAGAGAGAGAGAGTAAGTGTGTGCTTTGTTTGTTGTTACGCTGGGTAAGAAAATTTAATGAGCTACTTTATGTTGTTGTTCTGCGTTCTGATGCAGTTCATTTTTTTTACGATTTTAACAAGTTGGTTGTTAAATAAATTTAAATTACACTGTCGCTCCCTTTACTGACCCACTCAGATCATTATTACGTTTATTTCCATTTTACATTGCTTCCTTTTTCCCTCTCTTTCTATCTCACTTACTCCCCGTTTCTCTCTGTATCGCGCCGCGGGCGAGCAAATGAAAAGCTCAATTCATTGTAACCTGTCGAAAGTCTGCTGCAAATTTATTAACGCAGCCAACAAACAGTTAATCATCTCAACAGTCCCCATTCATATTCGACTTGAATGAACTGAAAGTTTATAAAAAATATGGCATTAAAACTGCCGCATCATATCGAATGAATATTTTGCATAGATTTTCACACCTGATGACGTGCGTTTTGGGTGAGTTTTGAGTGTTGGTAATTGAAGGCTCTCAAAGAGGTCACTCGGGCCACTAAGTGATTCCGATAAGCAGCATAATTAATCAGCAGGAATTCAGACATGGCAAAATTTCGAAGAAGCCCAAAACCAGAGACAGTAAAACATTCATATTACAGAAATTAAATAATGCAAATCTCAGCTGATAAGTAAGTGGACATTTAATTGTGCAAATTTATGTCAAAACAGCAAAAGGTAGAGCCAGTTAACGATATGAATGCCCAATATGGCACGATGTTAGATATTGCAGCTTATTGGTAAGGTTAAAGTAGATGTCAGATTGCTAACAGATTCACACATCGAAACTGATTTGCACAAAATTTTGTTCTGTTTAGAAATGCATTGGAAACTGATAGAGCAACAGGAAAATGAATAAAGCGTAGAACAAAGATTTGCATGTTTGGTACACACATATTTGTGGTATATTGCTTTGGCTTTTTTCTGGTTCTCTATTTACATAAAACAAGCCGTTTGCATTTGCTTCTGAATCTCATTGATTTTTGTTGTTTATATCTTTCACAGTTAGTGGTTCTGTTGCATTTTGTTAAGCTGACAAACTAGGTAGATTAGCCTGAGAATGGGAGTAGAGAGCGCTTAGTGTAGGCTGCAATTAGTCAAAGGTAGCTTCGGTTGCCACTTTTATCAGTTGGTGCGATTTGTTAGACACCTGTCGCAACTCAGATTATAGTGGGCAATTTGATTATCTCTGGGACAAACAAAAACGAAATGAAACACACACTCGTAATCAGCGGAACTAGAAATCAACTGGTGCATCACATCACTGTGGTTCAGCACTGCCAATTGTGAAATGCAAATGAAAAGTAAATAATAAAATTGCGTTGCACTGGCCAGTTGCGAGTCGCGTGTGGGAAGTGGCAAATGGCAAGCGGGTAGAAGCCGTTGGGAATCGGCAAATGATGTGGCTACCGTTGCATCAATGGCAACAATCAGCGAATGCCATTGACAAACGAGGTCGGGGACAAATCGCATTAAATGCCATGCAAATGGCCAGCAGCGATAATCAAATGTGCTGCAAGCACTCACGACTACACATGCCCTCACACTCACCCAAACACCCATATACCCAGGCGTCAGTATTCACAATGGAAAGTGAATGTGAGTGTGTTCCCCACACTTGAATCGCAAATCAACGTAATAAACCCAAAAAGTCAACCCTAACTGGATTTGATTTAAACAAAATCCACTCTTGAAAGTAACAATTCTCTTTTGAGAAATTTGATAATGCATTAATAAATTTTCTTGCATTGAAAACATTTTGTTCTTTCCCTTCTGTAGCCAATCGTGTGCAGAATTGGCGTGGAAAACCGAAACAGAAACTCAAATTCACTGCACACTTGCTGGGCGGTGTAAAAACGAAAATTGCTGCCAAAATCCACTTTGCCATTTTGACGGGCATTTGAATCTAAAAACGTTTCGAGCGATGAGTTTATTCAGGCCAAAGTCATAAATTGCACAAAAATCGGGATTCGCTCTTTGTGTGGGCGGTGTGGGCGGCATGGGAGGTGTGGGTAGACTGTGTGCGTTCGCTTTGTGCATTTCCACAGTTTGGCTCTGCATGTTAAATGAAATTATTGCAGGTTTTTTCTCTCACTCTTTCACTCTGGCCCGCATGGCGTATGTGTAACGTTTGCTCAATCCATCAATCAGCGAGTATAGCGAGCAAGTCACAGGCTTATTCTATGTTGTGATATATGTTTGTAAATTTCTCTGGGCCATCAAAACAAACAGAATGACTTAGATTTACGAGGGCGCGCCTGTTGCCACAGTGGGCCGCAACCACTTGATGAATAATTTAATCCATTTCACTTGCATGTTACGCACAACTAGGGCCACTTTTAAGCAAAGTAAATATTGTTGCTTGGTCAGCTAATAATATTTAGATCTCACTACATGCCGTCTGCTATATCTCCTGTTTAGATGTCCCATGCATCTTTCTTTATCGCAGCTGGCAGCAATCACAAAATAATGTTTGCATAACTTTATATACTGGTGTGTGTGTGTGTGTTTGTTTGTGGCTTTTCATCCACACTGAGGCCACTCATCTATCTTAACGCATTTGCAAAACTTTGGTTAGCCAACACTCCACAGCAAGTCAGCCGGAGAATTGCGAGCTTGGCTCGTTAACGCCGTGGGCTATTTTAAATGTTGGAAACACAACTCAATTACGTTACGCCGGACTTGGGTGTTGCCACGCCTCAATCCACTTTCCCATACCCAGCGCCCTTGGGGCAAACTGAGCCAATTCTATGGAGGCCTTCACACAAATTTACACATGGCCAGGAGGTTGAGCCAGGGCGCTGTTAGGGCCAATTGACGGCAGTCAGTCTGGGCCAGCAGGTGCACAAGTATTTTGGCCGTCTGTAAATCGCTCTGTCTCTAGCCCTGTCCCTCTCCCTCTCTCACTCTCTCTTTGTGAATGTATGTGTGTGCTGCGTGTCTGTGTGCGTGTTAATTACATTTAGCTTGCATTTGTGCAAAGTTCCCTAAAATTGAATTACAAGTTTTTGCCAGCATTTAGGCAAAGTGTTTTTTTGCTGTTGCTCTTTCTTTCATTGTTGTTGTTGTTGCTATTTGGCCACACATGGCCCCAGCCTGGGTCGAAAAGTATAAAGTTTTCAGCACGCAGAATAGTTTTTGGCAACAGTTGCAGCAAGTTGCTCGCAAGTGATAACTAAATCGCTTGGGAACAGCAGTTTTTCATAGAAAATTTACTGTTTACTTTCGCAATGTGTCCAGATTTATCAAAAATCATTTACGGCTTTTACAGGGGAGGGAGGGTCTCAGTTTAAATGGAAATTGAAGCATACGCAGCTGCCTTTTGTAAGGCAGACCATAATTGAGGCGAGTAAAGAGTAACAGTTGCCAGTGGTTACTTCAGTTGTGGTTGAGCATCTTTCCTTTCGTGGCATTCACGCCGATCAATGCCGCAGCGAAACAACGAGAAATCCTTCATGGAGAAGACTTCTTCGGTTTCGGTACATTGTGCCGCTTACCTTCATCTACTTCATTTGGCCGCTTCTTTGTTAGCCTGCACTTCCTGCAGGCCTCATTAACCTTTTGCCCAGGCAGGCAGGCAGCCTCGTCCATTGTTTTCGTTGTGCAACACTGCCACGCCCACTCATTACGCAGCACAAGCAAACAATTTAATCCGGCTGCAGCACGAGACTCTGGACGCCAAGTGCGAATAATAGAAATTCATTGCCAAATTGCATAGAAAATCGTTGAGAGGGCGCCGCGTAGGTGCCGCAGGCAACTTGGCAGCATTTTCCAAAGTCGCTTTTTAAGCAGAAGCAGAAGCAGCAGCAATTGCAACGGCAGCATGAATCGTTTTAATTACCGCAAACGGCGGCAGTAAGCGCATTACGCAGCGTGCCGCATGCTGCATGCTGCACTGCATCTGCCGATAAAATCGCATTTAATGCAAGTTAATTAAAATGCGTCGACTTGGTTAAGTTGGAGCATTCCACTTGCTTTTAATTAAAACTTATTTTGACAAAAGGTGCACAAAGAGTAGTCCAAGTCGTAGCGCCTTCATGGCCGAATCGTTTCCTCTATCCAGTCCATGTAGTTGCCGACACGCGTGTAGACACCAGGCCAGTTCTCCAAGCCACAACCCCTGCCGTAGGAAACGACACCCTCCAGGTACCAGACATTTCTTTCTCGCATCAGCGGTCCACCCGAGTCGCCATCGCAACTGTCCTTAATAAATTCGCCACCAGCGCAAATCTGCGAATTTCCAATGTTAATGTTTTTCGTCGCGAATTTATCGACACATTTTTTGGGGTCTGTGACTTTAATGGTCAAGCGCTGTTTAATGGGGCTTTGACGGGCTGTATGAGGAGGAAAAGAGTAGAATAGCATATATATTACAACTACAGTATCAAGAGTTGTGGGCAAGAATAATTAATTAATATATTTTTGATCAGTACTATATATTGATAGTTTTGTCTTTTTTCTCTGTAACGGTATATTGATCTATTTAAACAGAAACACGACGATTATGACAGGAATATTTCTATGTTTCATACTCAAAATAACTTATTATTTTTTCATTAGGATACTTTACCCATAAGCGTGCGTCCCCATCCACTGACGACGAGATCGTCGTTGGTGTTTACGGCCGATCGAACGCTGGCTACAGGCAGACAAACTGGTTGGATATATTCGTCGAGTTGGACGGGCTGACTAAGACGCAGCAGGGCGATATCGTGGAATCTGTCCACACTTGCAGGATCGTACTGCGGATGTGTAATGCTCTCTTCGATTGTAAAACTCTTAACAGGTGGATTGCATACATTTCGGAGACAGTCGACTGTTGTGCGTAGATCGTATTCACCCAAGCGTACTTGAGTTCTGCGAGGAAGTTCATAGTATTGTATTAATGCAGATAACTGATAAATTTTTTTAAATTCTTAGGCTACTTACAAGCGACCCACTTTTTGCTCAATTTCACCTCGCACACAGTGAGCTGCGGTTAGAACATACCGATTGTTGATCAGGCTGCCGCCGCAGTTGATGACAAGATTACCCTGAGCTGTAATATAGACTAATTAAAGACCCTTCAGCAAGTGTAATAGTGTCCTTTCGCTTACGATCCGTATACTCAAGCAGTGCCATCCATATGAACTCATCTATTGCCGTATCATTGCCGCTGTAAATTTTATCTGCAAGCGACACAGATCCGCAGGCAGGCGCACGTGGCAGCAGGTTGCCACCGCCACCGTCATCGTCTCTGATTGGTGGCGCCCTGGTGGTAGTGGTAGTGGTGGTAGTAGTGGTGGTGGTAGTGGTGGTGGTTGATCCTAAGTCATAATTTGTGTCTTCAGTGCAGCAAACATACGGGAAACGTCCAAGGCCAGTCGTGCATTGGGATGTTCTCAAAAATAATCGCTCCATTTGGGTGATTGACGGCCTGTTCAGGAGACCAAACAAGCTATGACAGTCGTAGACCGATATGCAGATTCCAACATTTTCATTTGGATTAATACAGCCTGAAATTCAAACATTAGTGAGTATGATTTGATTTCTAGAGACATAAATAAATAATATGATAAATTTGTATTTCTTATTTCGAAGTCACATTAGCATTCAAATTATTATTTTTTATTAAAAGTGCATGTATTCAATTACATTTATTTAATGGTTGTAAACTTCCAAATTAAATGCTCTGAGCTTATCATCAGTTATTTCATTGGTATGTATTAATTTTTCGTTTTAATGTGAAATAATAAGTTCGAATTGCAATAATTTTGTAGAATTAATCTCAAGTGTAATCCGAGTCCATGAACTTATATTTGCCCCCGAGCTGTTCATTCACTTTCACACGAACAAAATCAGCTTCGAACACACAAATCAAAGATTATTTGCGACAGCGAGATAGAGATTGCGCGCGAGAGACAAAGATAGCTTAACGTTCTCATATCGATATTGTGTGAATCACTGCGAAACCCGTTAATTAAATGATATGTACTAACTTTGTTGTGCGTTAACTGCGCATTGCAGTAATGCAGCAATCAGCAGGAATCCCAAAGAAGCGATTGTTGACTTCATAATGGGAAAATACGTAATCAAAATGTATCACAACACAATTCTGGGATTTTTTCAGATCAAAACTCAAGGTTTACTTCGTTCAGTACGCCGCGAAATAATCGCCGTCCACATCTAACGACCGGCTACGACACACTGATCGAGAAGACGTTTTGGGTACTCGTAAGACATATGATTCGCCTCTCCGATTGGACATCGGGCAGTAAGCGAAGCTGCTCATTAGCTCAGAAAGAGTGAAAGAGAGAGTTGCTGGGAGCAAATACGAGTGAGAGCGAGCGTACGTGAGAGAGCAATCGTGGGTTAAAAAAGTGACTCAAGCCAAAGTGTCGCTCAAAACAAAGTCGAGTGGAAGTCTAAGTGCAAGCAAAGTGTGTCTTACTTGTTACGAATGCAGTAAATAATTAATAGTAATTAACTGATATATATGTACAATATAAGCAAATACAAATGAATATTTATTAAAGTTTGAATTCTACTTTCAAAATATAGTATAAAACAGGTCGGCATTGCTTTCTAGCTTAAATAGTACTACTAGTAAACAGTAGTGGTGTTAAAATAACAAAGGTATTAAATTAAATAAATTGACATAAAATGACTGAGGCACATCAAAACAACAACTTTTCCACGGGAAGATCGGCTCAAATACCGAACAGGGATACACAACAAACGTTGGCAAAATTCAGATTTCGTCACATAGAAGATAAGCAATCTGTACTTTTCAAAAGTGGGGAGTCAATGCTAACTATGTTGGAATACATGGATGAAATGTACGAGATCATCAATGATGACCCTGATGAACTCAGTCGCGAGCCAAGCTATACAAAATTAGAGGTACCTAATTAATGGAACATACTATGAATGTTATCCCAGCAGCAAAATAAATAACATCAATTGCCGACAGATAAAAAGCAGAAACAGCAAACACAAGTAAAGTATATGCCGATCGCTTCACAGTTTGTTGATGTTGATCAAGAAGCCGCTTTGATCTTCAAAGTACAAATCACATCAAAGCGGGAATGCGTTGTGTATCATCGACTCCATTCGAATTGGCTGCACCAGTCGCTCCATGAGTGAGTGCTACTGTGGTTCTGCATAGCTTTGTATCCAGCCTGTACTTTGTCTGTAGTTGTTGAACAGTTGACTTTGCATGTATTTGCGAGTTTTTCAGTCTCTTTGTTTTCTCCTGCATTCATAATTCTCTGACCTGGTTGGTTGGCTTAAATTGAAAAGCAAACAGCTAAACGGCCACGTGGCTGGCCTGTCGTCCTATCATCCTGTTATCCTTATACTTGAGCCCGACTAGGATACAACTATGGCACTGGGGAGGCGTTTGACTGGTAGGCGAGGGTTGACCCTCGCAGTGACTCTTTGTCGTGTTGTCGTTATGCCGTCGCTTGTTGCTATGACATTTTCGCCATGTCTGCTACGCTTCGACTGGAGCCGTTATTGTCTCTGGGCCTGCCTGCCTGTCCAGTGCTGGAGTTGGGCATATCGCTCTTTGTCTTTGGTGTCATTTTGTTTGTGGACTTGGGTTAGCATTTTGTTATTGCGAAGCTACATTCACTGGCTTTCAGCATTCATGTCAGTGCCTGGCGCTATCCCGCTGTTCCTTCGTCGCCTGCCGCTACCATCATCCTCTCATTGCATTCCCTGCTGTATGCTGCATTGTTTAATAATTTTCCTGCTTAGACCAGGTCTACAGGTCTGCAGGCTTGTAGGAGTTTTGCTGCATTCAGCCGGATCATGATACTCGGTAAAACTTGTTGGCTAAATCCTGCAGCCCGCCACAGAAATTCAACAAAATGTGCTGCCGGCGCAGGGAGAACTTTGCAGCCCGCTGGACATAATGATGAAATTACAGCAGCTTTTAAAACTGATGAAAGGTATTAGCGTGTCAGCTAATTTGCGTGTCGGTTGCCAGCACTTGGTCAAAAGTTTATGCAAAGTTGAAACCCTCTCTCAGTTGCCCTTTTGGTTGCCTTGCATTCAAGACCTTAAAGTCCGTCTATGAATTGCAGCAAATACTAATAAGCTCGAGTTATGGTTCAAAAAATTTAATATTTATTAGATTTATTGCAAACATATTTAGCCTTCAAATATTTATGGCGCTACTCAGTAAAACACAATTAAATAAATGAAAATTCCTGTATTAATTTTAAATAATTAAGACTGTTTCAAGAAACTTTACGAGATGTTTTGAGACAGACTGTTCAAATTGTCAATACGAACTGGCATTGTAAGTTTGAAATGGAAAACCCACTGAGACTGTCGAGTGGTCTGCCATAATTACGAGTGTCAATCTGACGTCTGCTGCCAAAACTTGCGTACTAAAAGTGAAAACCCACTCGGCTGTCGGGGAATGTTGGGGCAACTTGAAGTGTTTGTAAAGTTTTAATTAGTTAACGGGCAATTTCACATGCAACACACAGCGACAAATTGAGCTGTAACAGCAATGGAAAAAATCTTACAAAATATGTATACAGCTTAATTTGTTTTCGTGCTGGAAAATTGTACTTTTCCCTAGTGCCAAGCATAAATCGCGTGCAGCAGAAAAAACAATATTCAAATTAGCATTGGAATATTGCACAAACAGAACGGCAAGCACTCATACTCACTCACATTCCTACACACACACAAACACACGAGAACCAACAATACCTTGCCACCTTTTAATTTGAATTTGAGCAAGAGAAGGTAGAAGCGAATTAATGAACTAAAAGAGCAAAAAACACCACGAAACACGTGGCGAGCAACCGCAGTTTCTGCAAACACATGCTCAATTAGGTGTGTGTGTGTTTGTGCACGTGTGTGACAAGTTTACGAGACACACACACACACTAACAATGCTGAACCACGATGCGTATGGGTGATTTACAGAATGCATAACCTGCAAGTATGCCACGTGCATTTTAATTATTCAGTGTTGCAAAACGTTATACGCTGCGCGCTGACAAGCAAAGCTAACTGTGCCTCGAATGTGTGGTTGCCATATTTTGCACCTTTGCCACAAGGAATTTCAATTAAACCTCAATTAGCTGTGCAATGAGTCGGGCCCCATTGCAATTTCCATTTAGACAGCAGTTTTGGCAATATCAACTGGCACTTTAGGCGCCTCTCAGCATATCTAAGTCAAATAGCAGGAAGCATTTCTCAGAATTTCTTAATTGGCAGCAATTCTTGCACTTGCCTCGCTCTCTGTGCTTCGCCTTTATCTCTCCCCCTCTATCTCTTGCTCGATTTGCTCTGCTGTTAATTCGCAATTGCTATGCTAATGAATATTACTTATTGCCTCATTGGAAACTGCATGCGAATCTGCCTGGCAACCAATTCGATTAGCATTTCACACTAGCCGCCGTGCCTGCTCGACCGTAGTGTACCCTGTTGCTCTGAATCCTACTACTACTACTGTATATGTATCCGTTCTCTCAACTGTCAAGCACCCAGCACACACCTTCTACTTGATCATCTGCGTGTGCAAAACTGTTTTGCACTCCTGTCGTAATGAAAAGAGCAACTAAAAACCCATTAACCCACATTTATGCTCACTTTAATGCTCTGGCGTGGTTCGCATCCGTCTGTCTGTTTCGTATTCCCACATATATCTGTGAGTGCGACAACAACAGTAGCAACAATGGGATACCCACTTGAGTAGACTTGAAATGCATTTCACTGTCGCACAACCTTTTCATTTGCCATCGCAAATCCCCGAGCAGCAAGCGGCAAGAGGCAAGCGGCAAGCGGCGACTAGGCCCCTAGTCAACACTAGCCAACAATAGCAACAACAAGAATACATAAGCAAACAACAACATGCCGGGCAAATGTTGCATGTCGCACCCACAGAGATACACTCGCACACACTCGCACACACCGACACCCACGCCAGAGCAAAGCCAGTCTCAGCTTTCGTTGTCGCATGCTTTATTAACGTTTGTTGTGCCAAAGCGTCACAAGTGGCACTTGACGCAGCTTCCGCAGTGCGAGCAGCGCAGCATGCATGCGCCCGTCTCCCTCTGGCGGCGCAAGCAATAGCATGCCTTGCCGTTCGCACAATCGAAGAGCAAAGCACGCTCTGTCTGCACAACTTAAGAGAGCGAAAGCTTCAGCACACACGAAACGACGAGCCGAAGACACGAGGATGCGCTCGGCTTTTGCAGCCGCCCAATCATGCTTCAGTCTGCCACCTTCTGCTGCGGCGAGCACACACAATACTCGTGCGCAGATATTGTGCTATATGACAAATAGGAATTTGCCTTTTTGGCGAATTCTTTAAGCTGTTTACCATGCGTAAAATTGATAACCCAAGCGTACTTTATGCATACAGTTATTCCTGTCAGACTCTATATGTGAGCGACTGAGCCAAGGCATTGACATAGTTGTGGACAGCGTCAATGGCCAGTGCCAGCGCAAGTTTGCTCGCCCAAAGTTGCACATCAAAGTCGCTCAGGTGTGCAACAAAACGTAGAACGAAACTTTGTCTGCAGGTTGCAGGTTGCGAATTCAGCTTCACTTCCATTTGCACTTCACTAAAGTTGCCTATGGAAAGGAGCAGAGGGGGGGGACTATGCATGGGGCTTGTATTTATTTTTATTGCTGTTCATTAGTTGGCAGTTGCCATAATTTCAATTTTACAGCTTCGCCTGCATATTAAGTTATGTTCAAGCAAACCCAAAGTTGCCTTTTACCTACGGTTGACCTGACTTTTTTCTTGCTTAATGAATTCCATGGCAAATTTTTTGATTGGCTTTGCAGTTTTCCCGCTGCAGCTGAGGCTGAGGCTTGAGCATAGTTCTTGTAGTTGACTTATGGAACTGAAAACTTTTTGATTTACATTCGCAATGGGGTAATGCATACATCTGTTCGCGACTTTGATTGTATTTTTAAATTTGACTTAATTTATTCCTTGTCGAGTTGGACTCTTTATTGATGGAATTGATTGGTAATTCGGCATTTGACATTGGCCCATTCTTGTCAGAAAGCACCTTATCAATTTGGTATTACATTTCGCATGGAATTTATGCAGAATCGAATGTTGCTGGGAAATGTAAAGGCCGAAAGCGCATGATGGCAAATAACCTATAAGCAGCTTTGGCATCGCAATTTGCATGTGGAACGCATAAAACTTATTGAAATATTTATGCAAAGTGTGTTTCATATGTGCCCGTTGATGGTCAGATGGTCAAGTGGTCGAATAGCAAAATAGCCAAATAGTCGATATTTAACGTTCACGTTTCCCATTAGGGGCGCATTTGTGTGTTCGTTGGGTTGACCATCAAAATAAAATTAAAGATCGTAAAACAAGCGGCCTCTGGCATTGTGGCAATATTTAAGTTTGGTGAATTATGAGTGTGGCTTTTTAATACAACAATTTATTAGTGTTTTCCCGCTGCACAAAATTTACGTGTGTGAAATCTGTAGAATGTAATATTTTTTCCGTTTTCCCCGCAACTTGCCAACACGCAAATTTCAGAAGTCATAAATTTAACGCTTTGCGCCAAAAAGTAGACAACAGTTTTTCGACGGCCACGTGCAGTTTTTTGTTTTCAGCTTTCGGCTTTCGCTCCGTGACTTTTCCACATGCGACTCCTGTTTGCATATGGAAACAGCCAGAAGTGGATGCTGAGCTCGAGTATGAATTCGTTCGAGTCGCGTTCCTGGAGCTATGGCATGCCACACTGCACAGGCACTATTTAGCCGCTTGTTTTGAAAACTCTATTTAATTTCTAGAGACATTTTTTTTCCTCACGTCTCGCTGCAGTACTGCTTTGCCCATCCCTCTGACCCCTTCATCGCTTGCCTTTTTAAGCTCGCCCAACGCGTCGCATTTTTCAGCTGGCTTTTTGCTTGGCTGCCTCACAAACTGTCCGCTTTTTTGGAAGGGGCGAACGACGAGCACAGCCCAAGCGATTTTCAGCATTTAATTTAAGTTACAGCACAAGCTGCTGAGATTTATTACTGACCCTTAACAAGACTCTCAGCCACGCCTGGTGCGGATCGACTTCTTTTTCTGCTGCCCAATTGGCTGCAAAAAGGGTACGCGAACTGTGCTTAAATGTATGATGCGACACAACAGACACAACAAGGAAACTTCGACCCAATGGAGTAGGCAACTCTGTTTGAGGCTGTATTCGTATATTGTGAGTAGTTGGCAACCAAGTATATTGGAAAATGGAGATAATACTATAGTAAAAATAGTAATCGATAGGTATTTATCATACTATGTTATCAGTCTAGAAAACTTGAGCTGTGTTTAAGTTTATCTCTATAAATGTAGCACTTGTTTTTAGATTGCTACATTTTAACTATACAAACGTGTTGAGTCCACCTTTATTAAATCATTATCAGCAAAGTTTGTTAATATGTAAAGTTTAAATAAAGCTGAGTTCGATACAAGTTCATAAACCTCTGGTTAATACAAAAAACCATCTTAATGAAATAGAATGCTATCGCTTATCTCTCTTCTTCTCTTCTTCTTTTCTACTGAAATGAGCAGTTCTTGAGTCATTAAATTGTAAATACATATGTATGTATACTGCTATATGTGGTATAACATAACATATACTATGTATGTATTTATGTATGTTCCTTAAGTGCAGAATTCATCGCTTGTATTTGCGCAGTAATTCATCTCTGCACACTGTATGAATCCCCATTTGCTGTAAGCCCCTTGACCAACATAAATATTGACTTTTCGAGCATTACGAGCGTCTGCGGCAAGATCGGCGGTGGCCCAATGCTCTGTTCAGTTTGGTTCGATAAATTGAACCAAAACAATTCATTTGGTCGCAATGTAAGGCGTGTGGTCCTTGGTCCTTGGGAAACCATGCTGGCTCTGGCAGCTTGTGCCGCAAATATTGCTGTACCTCACCAGCCACAGTCCGCACACATAGTCCGGAAGGGGCACTGAACGGGTCCGGTGCTGCTGCTGGGTGCTGGCTTCCATTGCCTGACCATGTGGGGCAATAAAGCAGAAGGCGACTTCTTAGTTTGCTGGCAGCTCAGGCGGAAACCACATAAATGCGGAAATGATAAAAATGCCTGCAAACATGTTGTCAAAGCGTATGCGATAAATTGCAATGGTGTTCACCTTGGCCTCCATCTACCTCTCCTTTTTTCTCTCTTCTTCTCTGCTTAGCGCTCGCTGCTGCATTGAGACAATAAAATAATAATAAAAATAGAACAAAGTGGAACGCAAGCAACGAGAGTTCACCAAGCACCCGGCGCAGGGTTGCCCTGCTCATCGATTGTTCTATCAACTCATGAAGGGCAGTCGCATGGGACTGTTCCATAAGCAGCAGAGCTGCTCTTCGCTCCGATGGCGAGTTTAATGAAATTGTTTTACACTCAATTGACTTGGCCAACTGCAAAATAGAAACAAAAGCGATTCAGTTCGCCAAAAAAGAAAACAAAAATAAAAAGGGTAGCTAACTAAATGGAAATCAAAACAACAGACGAACAATTTGCGCCATTTTGCATTAGAGAGCGAAAAATAGTCGGCATTCATTGGCAAGTTAATCTTATTTAATACAAAAGCCCTCGATTGACCTAATCACACTTGACATGGCGAAAAGTTCTGGCAATAAAATCACTTCCCATTTAGTTGTCGGCAACAAAAAAGCAACTTCCTAGCGATAGTTTTAATGTATGAATAATATAGAAGGTGAATTTACTAATCTGTTTATCTGCTTAGGATAAAGTTAAATACAATTTTTAATTCAAAATAGATTTGTGTGCAAAGAGTTTTTTACATTTACAATATTGAGATAGATCGAGAATAAGAAAAATGGAAATCCATTCTATTACAAAATGGTGCTTAAACAATGAACCCAACGATCTTCTAACATTTGAAGCTGGCAGTCCCCTTGGCTCAAGTCGCTTGGGCCACAAAACACTGCAATCTCCATGCTGAACTTAGATTCGACTTTTACGATAATGTTCTGGTGTGTGACGGCAAAGTGACGATGTAGGGGGAGAGTGGGTGTGTCCATAAGCTGTTTCTACTACGTTTCCTTATCTGCATGTGTGTGCGGGCTTGAACTGAGTGTGTGTGAGTGTATACATATGTGCGTGTAGCTCTCGGGACATTATGCAGAAATAATCATTTGTTCGTTAGCGAAATTACTTGGCTGACCTTGGGATGTAGCGTCTAGCGAGATTACCAGACGGTTAGATTATTTTAAATTGGCTTTGCCCTACAGCTGCCATTCTTGAAATTGGATTGACCTTGTTGTGATATGAAGTTATAAAGCGAAAATTGCTTGTTCAGTTTTGTAGAACCCATAAAGGCAAATAGAGCTATGAAAATTATAAACTTTTCGCAGGCAAATTGAATCGCAGCTGAGTTTTCTGCATGTCGAACGATAAAAGCGAACAAATGCGTGTGTGTGTGGATGCGCACTCTGGAATGTTTGGGCGTGTCAGACGTCTGCCCACGACTCCTTCTCCTGAATGTGCTTCTAGTTGACAAAGGTCACAGAAAATAAATCAAA
The DNA here is from genome assembly GCA_018903675.1 of Zaprionus capensis. Taxonomy (NCBI): domain Eukaryota; kingdom Metazoa; phylum Arthropoda; class Insecta; order Diptera; family Drosophilidae; genus Zaprionus; species Zaprionus capensis. The sequence goes on from JAEIFN010000011.1 coordinate 8,336,220, forward strand.
TATTTAGCCTGTTTCTCGTTTATTCAAATTGAAAAGCCACTGTCGCTGTGCGACTTAGACCTTTGTGTGATTTCAAAATCCCAGCAACGAGTGTAGACGAAATAGACTAAACGGACGGAAGCAGGGAGACAGAGAGACAGAGAGACAGACAGATGGATATCTATGGCGTCGATTGCATTACGCATACGACATGTTGGCAATAAAAATGTGTTGGGCCGAAATGAAAAGTGATAAAGAGACAAGCAACAAAAGTGGCCTTTGAGGCTCGGCTACAATAGCATTTTGCTTGGCGTCCGACAACTGGGACCAGAGTAGATTAAAAGCATCACAAGAGTTGGGTCCGCCTTGGGTTTGGTTGGGGTTCAAATAAATGTATAAATGAATGTCAGCCTTTGGCATTGAAATTCATTTCGAATTGAATGATCTAAATAACAGATAGAGAACAGAGTTGTTCCATTTTCAAATGGATTCCCATGTTGTTAAGGTGAACAAATTGAAAATGAGCAAGTGAAAAGAAAAAACGATTTGGTTAATGTTCACAACGCTACTCAAATATCATCCAACTTTGCCTTGTCTATATATTGCAAAGCACAAAACAGAAACTTAAAACCTAAGACATGTTTGAAATTTTATATTTATGAAAGAAGTCATTGAATTCCACTTACAAATAATCCGCTTAATGTGCTGTATGTGTGTATCTGCTCACGTACACACCTGATGAATACAGCATGATAGGTATTATTCGCAAAGCCTTATTGATTTTGTATCTCGAAATAATTTTCTAGTCTTGTTCGATTTAATTGCCAAGACTCTTTCTTGACTCGTGCTCGATTTGTGACGCCTCAAATGTGAAATTTTCCATCAAGCACCAGCTTTTAATTAAAGGGATTAAGTCGCCATATACGAACCCCAACCCGGCTCTCTATCCATCAGACCAGCAGTCGACTATGAGCTGATACCAAATTGAACATAAAATGTTTCGACTTCAAGGACAAGGATGTGAGAAGTCGTTTAAGTGCTCGTTAAGCATACGACGAGTGTGCGGCGCACAGCAGGACTGTGCGCTGTAATCACGAACGACAGTGGCCGCGCAAGATTTCGACAGGATCAGCATTTGCATCTTTCATTGAGGTTGCCGCTTGTCGCACACAAAAAGTGCATCAATTTATATGCTGAATGCAAACGTTGCAGCTGGCGGCAATCCGTTATTTCCCACAGGTAACGAGATGGCGACATGAATGCATATTGAACGGCAAGTCGAAGGCATAACATGTTAAAATGCATCGCTTTAAATCACGTTATGAATGAGAAAATCTTAAGCCGCGTACGTGTGCATAGGACACAGCAGGACAAGCGAACAGTAGCAGCAGCAGAGGCAGCGACAGCGACAGCGACAGCAGCAGAGGCAGCGACAGCGACAGCGACAGCAACGAAGGAAGCGGCGGCAAAACGAAGCGAGCCAAGAAAATTGGAAACGAAATGCGATGCCATTGTTGTTGTTGTTGTTGTTGTTGCTGCTACTGTTGTACTTGCTGGTCGGGTTGCTGCCTGGATTTGCTGCCCGCTTTTGCCATTTTACAGGATTATTTATTTTATTTTGTTATGCGCGGCAAACAGCTTGTGAAAAGGATTTAACCAACTGCTCTATGTTGTGTGTGCGAAAGTGTGCGGCAGGCGCCAGTACAGACATCAGCACCAGCAGCAGGCAAGGAATCTCGAGCAGGCAAGCGGCACAAGCAGGAAATACGAAATACGATTATAAAAAGGCACATAAAATGAAATACAGAAATTCAAAACCGCCAACAACAAAAGAAGCCTCCAATATTAAATTCAAGTCGCACTTGCACTTGTTAACCAGGCGCCGGGCAAGGCGCTTTTCAGATTATAACACTGTGCCGCACAGTGGTCCAAGATAACCACAAGTCTGAGGCTTGAGCCCTGACGCCCCCTGGCGCTGGGCACTCAGCACTGGGAACAATGAGAGGCGTGGGCAAGTGAGAACAGAAAAAACAAGACGTTTGGGATAATAAAATATTATGCAAGTGGGATTTGATATGCAACAACAGCAGTAAAAAGGCAGAAAAACCCCAGACCAGAAGACAATGCCAACACTTTATGGCAACAGAAGGAGAGACGAGCAGGAGAGAAAGGAACAAAACATGGATAGAGGTAATAAAAACAAGAGACCTTTGACTTCAATTAAATGTACAAGTTTGCTAGAGTGGAAATACAAGAGCGGGGAAAAAAGATGAAATAAAAATGATATAATCACTTTAATAACTTTAACCAAAGATTGCACAAAAGCAGAAATTTAAAGTGCAGGCATGAAAGGAAGATTGCAAATGGCAAATAACGATTAATATTATACTCGATACAATCCGATAAAACTTTAATTATGCATTATCTCCCAGTAAGAGTCTCAATCTTTTGTAAATATAAATCAAAAGTCGCTATTGAAGTACAGCACAATTCAATTATACTAACGCCAAGTGAACTCAATATTAATTAAAAACTGCTCAGCCATATACGCATACGAACAATACGAGTTCAAGCGAAGCTGAAGACCTTATTAAAACTGCACTTTGTGCTTAATTATCATCTGGCTGTCATCATCAATAAGACCCAGGCCAGTTGTTGTGCTTAACAGCTGAAGCAGAAAATTAACTGCAATGTAAGTAGGTATGCAAATCCCACATACACGTATGTATATATATGGAAATATACATATGTATCGATATCGGGACCACAAGATGTTCGAAAGTTGCAGGCTTCCTTCTCTATAATGTAATTAATGCCTGCTCAAAACCCCGTAAATTCCCAAGTCAGGGAGGGGAGAAGGCAGCCGAGCGAAGCCAAGGCCGAGACTCGTTAAATTTCGGTGCCACAAGAATAAAACAATAAAATATTTAAATGTGCACAGGAAAATAATTTTTGTACAATTTTATTAAAAAAGGGTATATTAAAGTAATACGTAAGGGTGTGCTCTAAATTATCTTCGTATTTTCAAGACTTTCAAAAGAATTTGAACTATTCATATTATTAAGAATGTTTTGTATGTAAAGCCTAATAAAACAGCAAAAGAATTATAGGGTAAAACACGTTTTATACCCTTTCATTTCAACGTGTTTCATTATCCTTATTGTGGCTTCCAGCCCATTTTCTTTGCCCACGTAGCCGTCGTCACAGGAGTTACAAAGACTCAAAGGGCCAACGGCTGTGGTTCTGCTCTACTGCGCTCTGTCCTACAGCTGCCAAAGGAAATATGCCAGCCTGGCTCGCGCCCATTAGCCGCAGCTATGGCAGAGCGTGTAATTCCCAGTGTAATTGAGGTAGATGTAGATGCAGGCCCTCCTGTGTGGCTTTATAAGAAATCCGCTTCACTCGCCAATCTTTGAGTGGTCCGGAAATCAATTTGCAGCGTAGTCAATGATATCTTTCGCCCACTCTACTGGGTATCGGCGTATCTTAATATACTTTAAGGGAGATGCTTTAACAACATTAAACGACTATCTCGAAAAGATATAAAATATGTTGTAGAATAAAAAAAGCCTCTGATAAAAAGTAATCTAAATTATATTGGATAAGTGATTCGTCTCCAGTTTCGGCAGCGAAAAGTATTTTAAACCTTGCTAAAAAGGCAATGAAATAAAATGTTCTTCAGTTCCCCAAACGTTCCGAGCTTATTTTAATCCACCACATTCCACAGTGGAAATCCTCAGGACTGCAGTTCCGCGGGCGAAAGTTGTCTGCTAGCAACAATAACAATGGCAACAATAATTATAAAAATAAGCAAAAGTGACCGCTTACAAAAATGTCTGGCCACAGAACAAGAGTGCAACAACAGCAGCAACAACAAGAGCGGCGTGTTGCACTGACAATTGCAAAATTACTTTGGTTAACACCTGCAAGAGTTTGCCGAGTTGCGCAAGTTGCACGAGTGTTGGCACAGCACACCTGGCAGGCAGGCAGATTGTAGCAAGCAAACCGAAATGTGTGTAATATGCTGTTGCAACATGGACGGACAAGTGCACAATAAGTGCAACAGTATCAAGAGAAACAAACATACAAACACGTAAAGAGAAGAAGAGAGAAAAGAACCACGGCATGGGAAAGGTAGAACGAAAGAAGCGGCAAAAAGACAAACCATGAAAATTAATTATTTTTTACGCCAAAGTGAAACAAGGAAAATGTGTGAAAACGGATGAGCAGAAGCAACAGCAGCAGTGGCAGCAGTACTATAAGTGTAGTGAAGTGTAGACGACTGATGTGTGCGGAAATTGTGCAGGAGTTCCAGCGCTTATTCTATAAATTTTCAGCGTAAGTTTCACTCTACAACTGTGTGTGTGTGTGTGTGTGTGTATGTTTGGGGGTGTGAGAGAGAGAGGCTTCAGTTGGCTTTGTCTGCTGACGATGGCAGCCAAAAGGGATCAAAGGGGCCAACGCAGCTGGTGGTAGCCGCTTCCGGCAAACTCATGCATTTTTCAGCAGCTGCAGCAGGAGCACCACCACCAGCGCCAACAACAGCGGCAACAAAGTAGCAGCAAAAACAAGTTGCTGTAACAACATTGTGCAAGGCAATGACAATGACAACAGCTTTGCAGTTAATTGCAAGCAACGTGGCGAACATTTGCCACTGACTGTTCCTCACCCACCCAAGTTCTGGCAATGCCATGCGCATTCTACTTTGCATAATTGAACGCTTAATGATGACTCTTTCTTCAGGCTAGCTTGAAAAAGAAATTGAAATTTATTTGCCAAATATCCGCCATGGTAATCTGGTATCTCTTAATTCAAATGCTAGAATGCCGGGGGAAAAAATTTAAAAAGCCAGCGCTCCCTTATTGCCAGTAATTCATTGTAATAACCCAGCTCAGATATTTGCGGCAATATGCCGATTGTGTTTGCTGTCCGCGTTCAGCTGTTTTGAATATCGGCCATATATCAACGCGCACTGGACCTGTCAGCCACATTTCTTTGCTGACAGGCCCATAATGAAGTTTGACACTTGCCATGATTTCATTTCTGTTTTTGCTGTTGTTGCTGCCGGATAATCGATAGCCCTGCCGGCTGCTGCGTGCTTCGGCTGTCAATACTGTTAATTATAACAAGAGCGATTTAATGAAGTTTTAAATGAGCATAACAATAATTAACTTGATGCCACGTGCGGACGAGGCCAACAAATGTGGCCAGATTTCACGTTGCAGCGATGGCTGATAAAAAACTTTTTAATATGTTAATGAGATAAGTAAATAAGTATATCGAAGAATTTCAACTGGCCACAGCATGTTTCTTTTAATGTTTAAATTACGTTGGGTTATTTGATTTTAATCTAAAAAACTATACGATCATGAAGAATTTAAATAACCAAATTGTTTCTTTCAATCAATCATTATGAATGTTCTGTAAATCGTCCCGTTGTTAGTAAGCTACAAAATCAATTTTTATTTCACATTTATTTTTATCAATTAAATTAAATCTGTGCCGTCTGCCGAAAACCTTTTTTGATGCATCCGACAATAAATCATGATCCGCTACAGTTTTTCAATAGCATGAAATGCAAATGGAATACCGCATAATGCCGCACAATTAGGAGGATTTTTAGACCCATGTGGCCCCAATGACACCGATCGATGTACAATATTTTTGAAATTTACCCAAAAAAACGACCCACAATTTAAAGAGTGTGCAAAATGCTGTGAAAACGACTGCTATATTGCATAATTTCAATCGATGATACGTGGTGAGCCAAGGCTGGAGCTAAAAATGGAAAGCTGTCAAAAGGAAATCTGCACAGATTGGTCATTAATAAAACTTTTTATCAATACGCGCGCGTCAAACAATGCAAAAAGCAAATATTGATAAGCACAGCATATAGCAATAAAGTTTAAAGTTGAATGAAAACGCAAAAAATTAAGAGCATCCTGCACGAAACTGAAAATAAATAACGAAAAGGCAACCATAAAAGCCTTACAAATGCGACCGGTTAGAGATGGAAGTGCGAGTGAAATATATCAAAACAGGTTAGAAGTTTAATTTTGTGATACATCTTTATAAGTAGTCCACATAATCAATAGCTTGCTTGATGTTCATAGTATGTAGTGCAATTATTGCAAATAGATTGTTCGTGATTCGTCACGAGTTTCGTGTATCGTGCTGTGATGCACGGCAAAAGTTCCATTTCAATGAAATACCTTTCAGCTTTTGGTGCCGCTCTTCATCAGTTTCCTCCCCTTCCCTCTTCATTCACCATATATTGCTATAGTCCACGCATCCTACCCTCTCCATCCTGCTGCTCTGGCAGCGTTAACGTGCTCGCGATTGCGAGTCAATTGTGTCGTTATTTATCAGTCAGCATAAATGCCGATGAATGTATGGTTGTGTGTTCTACATGGCTATGTATGAATGTGTTGCTTTTTCTGTCTGCCTGTCTGCCCTACAATAGCAGAAATAATAACAACAATAACAGCGACAACAAGGACGGCAAATTTGCAGCCATTGGCATATTTTACGCTTTCACAGTTTTCTGTTGCATGCTTTTAGGCGTCGCCTTTTGAAAGGTGTAATAATAATGTAACCACAATAAATAAAATATTTATATGAGTGCCATTTGTTAGCCGCTGACGCTTGCTCTCTAACGTAATCCCTTTGCATTTTTTTCCCTTCTGTTTTTTGTTGTTTTCCTTTTTTTGCAGAGTAAAAGCACGGTAATTGTCGACATTCTTTGTTGTTTATTAAATGCATTGTGCGATACAATTGTTATACACTAGAGATAATTTTTTGTGGTTTTGTGGTGGCATTTTACAGCTGCGGCAATGATTCGCTTTATGCGGTGTGAACTACAACTTATTGAAATGTTTCGGCAAATTTAAAAGCCAAACCGCAGGATAGAAAATACTTAAGTTATCAAGCTAAAAATAATAAATACATTGTTCAAAATTCTAATTTAAATAAAATAAGCTACACTCAAACGATTTCGATTGTAATAAAACAGATTTCTCTAGAAACAACTAACTTGCTTCCAGCCAATTAAAATACTTCATATGCAAAAGAACATCTTCATACATATATATGCATGTTTGCCAACCATAAGTAACTCCAATCCGACCGCAAACAGTTCAATCAGCATTTTCAATTGACAAAACAATCGACCGCAGTGCAACCGTTAAGAGTATTTGCTGCTCAAGCCTTTGGGCCACATCATACCTACGCAAACATACACTGCACGTATAGCATTATATTTTACTTAGCTGCTGTTAAGCTGCTTTGAGACTGAATGTTAAGCACTCATGTAGATACAATACAAACTTGTCTTTGCTGACAATCTAAATAGCCGGATAATTAGTTGGAAGCATTTTCCCATAGATTCACAGAAAATTAAGTAAAGGAAAATATATAAACTGTGTGTTCATTAACTGAAATCACTCTTTGTCTGTTGGCAATAATAATTATATTAACTTATTTCATATCAGGTTATTAGATGATTTTCCTTTAGGTAAGCAAACTTCACATGGTGCAGAATGTGTTTGAAATTTTCACTTATTAAATTACTCATCCCGTGCGCTGTAAGTATAATTAAAGCCACTGGGGCGCATGAGTGATGTGGCATGAAATTCATATACATAACTCATACGTCATGTCTGCAAGCATGAAAGGAGATACATTTGCCTGTCGCCCCGCCAGCCAACAGTTGCATATATGTGTGCGTGCATGTGACTGAGTGTGTGCGATATGTGGGTGTTTTGTGTAGCTGTGGCAGCTGCAGCTTAATGATTTTTACACTCTTCTTGCACTTAAGTTGCACTTTTCTCTTTTTTTCGGTTGTCCTGGGCGTTAATGGCAAACACTAGTGACAACAGCTGCGTCGCGCTTACTCATACACACACAAATACGCTCATTTGGCTGGCGGGCAACAAATTCCAGGTCATTAGTCGTGGTCCTGTTTGGTGCTCGACAGACATCGTCGACGGCGGCGCCTTGTTTGCATCATGAAAAAACCATTGCAAGTAAATTACAAGAGCTGCAAAAAGGATTATTTACATACATGAGATTAGAGCGACAACCTGAAACTCTGTTCCGTTTGAATTTCAAATTGTTTTAAGTTACTCTACTAAAGCAACTTAATCATAGTATTTATATTAAATATAAAGTTAACAACTCTTACAGTTATATAAAAAAAAATAATTTATTTCACATTTTTTATTTTTAAAAAAGATTTCACTTTCCGGAACCTTTTACAATTCGTTCATTTTTTAGCTGCATTGTTCGGAAAACTCGAGTGTCCGTTGAACTTGTTGAATGGGTGCTACCGTTGTAGTGGAATTTAAAACATATTTCATAACCCAATGTGATAAAAAAAAATGCACGCTGACTGATGAGTAACGTGCTTGATGTGTAGGGAACACATGTATGTGTATGGGTGCACACCCACACAACACAAGTATGCATGCATCGTGTCCGTTGACGAAAGCCGCTTGTCAACAGATGGCGACGACTGCCACTGTCAGTCTCCATTTCCCGTCAGAGTCTGGTGCCATATCTTATCAGTGTCTCTCAAAGTCAGTTTCTTTTCGAGCCGTAACGTGCTCCGTAGCATCAAGGTAAATTTTAATAAAAATGTAGTACAGCAAAATAGAACTGATGGGTTAGAGAACAACTTTTAAATGACGTAGAAATTTAATAAAAACTTTTGCTATCAAGCAGTATTTCTAATTGAAATTCAATTGAATTGATTGTAATTGCAATTGTTTCATTTGCTTATCGACAACATAGTGCAATTGTTCGTTTGGCCCCTTGTTCCTAAATCAACTTGGACATCCTTTAATTAAATTTTATCCCACCCCTTTTTTTGTGTTTATCTAACCTAACAATGGCTGCTCTAATGAAGCAACTTGCACCGCATTTCCGTTCCGGCGGAAGTACGCGAACTTTCCACCGGCGTCGACCCTTTTTACCTTAGGTCAACATGTGTGGGGTATACAAATGTGTTTGTGTGTGTGTGAATTGGGCCATGTAAATATTTACATATGATGTGTTATCAACAACGGGAAACCATTCTTGCAAAGACAAAAAAGAACAACACCCATTTGAGAACCTGGCCAAACTTTTTTATGCAAATTAGGCAGAACCAACCTCATTGTTTTTGTTCTTCTTGCTATTTTTCTTTTTTTTGCTTCAAAGTTTTACCTCTCTGATATGCTGCAGATACTGCTCTCACTGTTTGTAATTTATTATGAATTTGTGTGAAATATTAAAATTTCATTTGACAATAACACAATGCACTTGATATGAATACCTGTCTGTGCAAAACCAATTTAGTAACTTTCATATTTTTGCCCACAGAACTTTACCGGTAATTGTTTCAAAAGTTATCACATTATTTAAAGCTTACTTTTTGTTTCATTGTCATAGAGTGAACAATGTTCTAAACTAGAGTTTACTCTAACTGAAATCAACTTTAAAATCATATCGAAGTTTTTCGATTAGTTATAGACGAGAGAGTTTCATAATAGGAACTTTGTGTAAATATCAATATAGTTTTACAGAAAAAGAGCAGAAGTTTTTTATAAAATATCTTAAATGGATGTATGAATTTATGGCCAATACTCATAATATGTGTATCCACAGTAAAGAAAAATATTCAAAATAAACCCGCAACTTAGTATATTAATGTTAGCTTGGGACTCTACAAAATCTTTTGTTATCAATTTCAATCTGTTTTGCGAAAATCATAAAGTTGCTTCCACATTTGTCTTCTGCTGACTTTTAATACGAAACTTGTACGACATACTCGCCGCGCTTATATTTCAGTTCGACTGTTGGCTATTTAAGTTGCTTCTTTTAGTGCCGTTTGAACGATATTCCTATAAAAGTTGCCTCATGAATTATTCATAAATTCCGATGTGCAGAGAGAAATGGCAAACAGAAAATCTTTCAAAGATTGCAAAACATTGCGGATGTGTGTGTGTTTGCGGGGAGTCGGGAAAAAGGACGAACTGTTTGGTTATCCAAGTATGAAACCAAGATTAAATAATAAAAAGTTTATAATTGGTCTGTTTCTATTAATACAGCGATTACCATGTAATTTGAGTTGAAAAGAAAACAGCAAAGCAAATAACCAAGATAATTGGCAACACATTCAGGAGGCAGATTAGTCCAGCCGAGAAAAACACTCAGCTCCAAAGATGATATCCGCAATGAGATCAATTAGAGGCTTTTGGGCTGTGCTAAATAACCGCGCACTTAACGACAGACCCTACAGTGCTCTCTACACCTTTTCGTACCGCCTTCATTTGAAATTCGTGCCGCGAATTTATGACTTTTACGCGCCATTATCGCTTTAATAATTTAGTTGGAGGAATGAGAAACGTGGAGTAAAAATAAAGCGACCCAAAAGGCAGCATAGAAAATGGCAAGGAAATTAACAAAATATGGAATATAATTTATAAAGGAAATTGCAAGCAAATTGTGCTGAAATAGCGTGAAAACAAGTGGCATGGCTGCATAATGCTTGCTGCAAATGAACCGCAATCAAATTTAAATCAAAATAAACAACACTTAACAATCTCAATGGAATCCGCTTAGCAATAATTTATGAACAGTCTGTTCTTCATAAAAAGGCCGTTGGCTGCCCTTCTCTCTTCATCTGCTACGCCATACAAGTGCATTGAGGAATGGCCAGCTAAAGCAGCGTGTAAACATTGGAAAAGGAAACACTCACACCGTCCAGATTTAACAGGATGTAAGGAAAGTAAAAAACCTTTGCGCTTGGCCTTGAATATTTTGGGACTGGCAAACAGGCCGACGATGTTTGCTCTTTTTGTGGGTGTGTGTATTTTTTGTACTTTTTAATTAAAAGCCCAACGTGGCGTCTCAGGCCAGGTGAGTGCGAGAATAAATAAGCCCCAAAAGGGGTAACAGGCCAAAAATTGCAAAAAGGCTTCGCTAATTAAAAATTTGCCCGCCCGTTTTTAAAGACGTCAGCAGTTTTCTAGCTCGTGAAAAATTAATCGTATTTTTAAATAGACTTGTAGCTGTCCTCCACCTTTTATTTTATTTAATTTTATTTTAGTTTTTTTTTTTAAATATTTTTTCTCTGCTTCCTTCTTGAGCTTGGGCACTAGCTGCCTTTTATGTGCATTGGTGCTTGGCGCTAGAAATTAATTAAATGCTCGCCCGGCAAGGTCATGGGAAAATTGTTTTCCTTGCCGCTTGCTAGTAGAGGAAAATCAACAGCCAGAAAATCAACTGCGAACTGGTGGAAAAGGGGCATGCTCGCTATCGGCCGGTTGCCTGTTTCAGGACCTTGCCAGCTGAAAGGCGATGCATTTAATCAACACAGTTAAAACAGTAAAGCAATTAAATGAATAGTTTCAATACTGCTTGACCATGCACTTTCAATACTGTGGGACTTTAAAGTTTAAGTTACAGTTGTTGTACACGATGTCGTTTAGTTAATGTTTAATTTGATCGTTAATTGATTGAGCGTCAGCTTTGCTCTTATACATACTTACATACGTCTTTACTTCTTTTCGTCATCACGAGAACTTTCCTTTCGTCTGCTTCTTCCTCGTCTACGTCGTTGCCAGTCCGTCGACTGTGAATTTCGGCCATCTGCCTTGGCGTTGCCAGATCATTCCCACAATACTATTTATATTAAGCTCCATTTGGCTTTGAATTGAATGGCATTTGTTCAGTAATGTTTACTAAGTTCCTGCTACTTAACAGACTTCTCGATATAGAAAAAGGACTCATCTAGCTTTTTGCCATATAAATTTAAATACATGTTTATTAATGTAAAATGCCTAATTAATACTTTTTAAGTTCACTTCTGCAATGACGGAACGGAACGGAATTCAAGTTATTTCATGAACGCAACTTCAGCTCAAATCAAATTCATTACTCAAGCTGCAGTGGCAAGCATGAAATATCGGAACTTCCTAGACCGCCCACACACTGTCAATGTTTTTACAGGAAACGACAAAAAACATAGAGAGAGACGATGAATGGTGGGGGCCATAAATAAAGTGACGAGGCCGTGCGTGCCTGGTGTATTTTTAATACAACAATTAAATGCAAATACAAACGCAACAAGCAAGAGGGACAAAAGAAAACTCTACTACGCCATCCAGTGCTTGGCCCTCCTATCGTGACAGTCATGCAATGGGAAAATGTTGAAGGATGCCCGACAAACAGGCATACCAGCGCCAGCAGCAGCTGCAGGACAACCAAAACCAACAATTCCCAATTCGGCGTGCCCATCAACGTCTTTTTTTTTTGTGCTAGCACAAATATTTTTGAAATTGGCGCAACAAAAACAAGCAACTGCCTGCCTGAATATATATGGACTATGGCCACGCCCCCAAGCCAGCGAAAGCAATTGGTAGCAAACAAAAAACATAAGAAGCAGATATGAGGGTAAAGCGCACGCGACTATCAGATACTCAGCATAAAGAGCAAATGTCGAATGTAATCGCAATAATATAATTTCCCAAAGGCTGAAAAGAACCGACAAATAGACGGACTTGTAATGTAAATAAATAACAGGTTGTCATCTAAAATATTTTAATGTGGCTCAACTGCCTGCCTCAGACACTTTTCCACTTACATACACTACCCTTGTACCCTGTAGGCTATGGAAATAAATATGAAAAAAGGTTGAATAAACTGTTGGGCGTGCTGGGGAGGGGGAGTTGGGTGTGTATCTGCCTTCATGTGGTTAAGTAACAAATTGGCTTACACAGCCGCGTGCACGAAATTCACTTTAATATAATTTCAATTATTTAAGTGAAAGCATATTTTTAATGCGCTTTATTGGCAATTTTCGTTTAACAAAGAAAACTTCGACGATAAATGCTCGTCAGTTGGCCCGCAGATTATACAAGCATGCATACATACTCGTATGTACATATGTATGTACATATATGCCCTCACTTACACATATATTCACGCAAAAAAATATACGTGTGGGGGTGTGGCTGTTTATATTTGCTTGGCTTTCCTGCTTGGAATGGGTCGTTCTTAAGAGCTGACACTGCGATTGGAAAACGTCCACAGAATTAACAAATCGGTATTCAACAGAATATAAGAAGAAATAAGTTTAACTTTAATAGTTAAAGTAGAAAAAATTATGAATAATAAATTGCTTTGCATATTACTTCCAACGTAGTTATTATTTTAAATTTGTTTGATAATGTATTCACTCTGTGAACAAAACATAATATAATACATTTAACTCACCAATAAGAAGCAGATAATTTTGCCCAGTGACAGCAGTAAATCACTATTGTTTCCTCTGCGCTCACTGTGTATTCAACGCATCTCTGTCTGTCAGTCACCGTCAGGGAAAATCACAGTTTGTGCACATCGCTGTCTGACAGGAATTCCCCTTTCTTTTTTCTTCCTTTTTCAGCTACTTTGGCAAATTGCGGTCAACGCAAACTCAAATATGCTTTTATATATTTTTTATTTCTCGTTTCAGCCCGCTTTGTAAACTTTTCCTGTTCAATTTTCGGAATAAAAACTATATGAGTATCAAATAATTTCCTGCAAGTTGAATTTTTATTCCAGAAGTTTATTATGAGTGATTACATTTTTTTTTATTAATTATTTCCACTCGATCACGAAATGCAATTAAGTTGCCCCACGTCGTCTCTCGCTCATCATTAACGGCCTCTGGTCCAAAATCTGGCTAGAGCTTTTCTTAATTACCGATGTTTAGTTAGATATTTCTGATTTATACGATTGCATTTTCTGCACTTGGCCACAAAACGTGCGACTGGTCAACAATTCGGTCATTCGGCTCTTGGCCAGGCCCATTGTGTGCATTGTTTAGATTCAGCACGAGCTGAAACTGAAATGGCCGCTATGGGCATCTCTAAATGCGAACGTGACCAGGCTGGCGAGGGAACTCCGAGAAGGCACGAAGTGGCACACTCTAAATCGATTATTGCGCATGGAACTGGAATTGAAATAGGCGTGCCACAGTCTCGTGACAGTATTTTATTTTAGACAAAGAAATTGTGTTAGGAAAACAATTTTCTTTTTAATGGTGCCTGGGAACACAATATGCTTCATACAAACACCCTGTACTTGGGCGTACGTATATTTAAGGGAGTGACAACTCTGTTACTCAAATTGGAAAACAGCGTATTAACTGTGTATCTATCTAAAAGATTATTCTATAATATTGATTGTCAGACTTACACACTGGCTTACATATAATTAACTTTATTTCAGGTCAGCTTTACATGATGAAGTCTCATCAGTTTCAGTCAATTTGACTCTCAAGGTTGATAAATACCTTTATGTCGTCATTGCAAGATTATTACTTTCCCTTATACGAGTCGAATATTCCGGGACAAATATCGCTGGCGATATAGAGGAAGGTGTCGCATTCCTATGCAAATTTAATTCGTCGCTCGTCGATTTCATTGCCTGTGCATCCACTTAAATGTCAGCCTGTGTAAATGTCAAATGAAATCAACAGAAGCCAACGGAAGTCAACAGAAACCCGGACGCGAGGCAGCCTTGCAGCCCAATATGAATGAGTACAAATGTACATATGCACAGGATACTTGCCGTCGGCAATCAAAATGTAAATTGATTTCCTTTTGCTTTATTAAGCACAGCCGCTGTCCGCCTCGGACGAATTAATTGGAGTGAACGGGTTATATATCATTCTTTTTTATTTAAAAGACGTACTATTCTATATCCTCATCTTGGACTAGCTTGGCATCAGGATTGTGGAGCAGCAGCTCAGCATTATGCTGATGCACATTGTGATAGAAAAAATATAGTTTACTGTACTCGAATGTGGAGATCATGATGGCACAGGCGGGCGCCACCTTGAACAGCCGTGGACCGCAGCCGGCGAAGAGGCCACGCAATCCGTAGGTGCGATAGATGGATAAGAGGCGTCTGTAGGTGGACTCCTTGTTGACCTCCTTGGCCGGGGAGTCCGTGAAGATGACGCGATCACCGAACTCGAGCTGCTGATGCGTTTTGACCACATCGAAGGGACAAGTAACAAGAGCAGCTATCGATCCGGCAAATACGCCAGCCAGAAAGTTGAAGCCAAACGACACCTGCTCGCTGGTATTGCTAAAGGACATCTTGATGTACTCGTACACGGGCCAATAGATGCCCGAAAAGGGCACGTCCCGCAGTATGGTGGGTGGCAGGCCTCGCCACAGTCCTGTTATGCCTTGCAGGGCTATGACGTTGCGCACGAATCGCATCATTTGGGCGTAACTCAGCCGCTCAGCTTGCATTTTGGTGCGCACCAGCTCGATGGGACTGACAAATGTCACAGCACATACGCGTGCCGTGACGCCAGAGATCATGGGCACCACCAGTGGCAGTTTGTTCTGACTTGCGGCTGCAAAGTGTCGCTTATAGATGTCCACATAACGCGCCTTGAACTGATCGTAAGCCACGAAATAGACAACGGTCGATGGCAGCGCCGATACCAGCGTCGGCCCCAGGCCGGACCACAGTGCAGCAATGCCTTCGTTGTGGCTAATCTTGAGCAGGGCGTCCAGCGTGCTGGTGAATTGAGGCCTCATTTTCGAAGAGGCGCCGCAGGAGAACAGATGGTCCATTAGTCCGTTGCAGTATAGGAAACACTTGTTCGAGTACGACTGCTGCGACTGCATGCGCGTCTTGATGACATCCAGCGGCGTCATAGTGCAGGCCGTTATGATGGCCCCCACGCACGCAGATGCTACCTGCTGCATCGGACGTATTTGAAAGCGCGGATCGTTGAGCATTTTTCTAGGTTTCGCTTTGGTCACATTGCTGGCGATAGAGGAGCTCGGAGGAGGTTTGCTGTTAGCTGTTGTTTTGCTGGCGTTAACGTCACCTGTCGACATCTTTGTTGCGCTGGGACTCTTCCTTGACAGCTGAACCGTATATCGATTTAGGTTGAAAGTGTTTTAAAAAAAATATAATATCTACATTTTGTTACACAAAAAACGGACTGAAATTACGAATGTTTCTGTCGTTCGAGCTGCCAGACGGCTGTGCCTTAGCAACGACAGCTGTTTTTCCGACAGCTGGCAACTCTTTTTCGCTGTGGTAGCACTGGACAGGGAAAATATTTTTAAGATTCTGTATTAACATTTCTGTAACCTTCTTCCTTATTAGTTGTTAGGTTAACCATTTGTCGCCTTTTTTACACCTCTATTTTTAGCAATTTCTAAAACCTGCTTTAACCTGCAATCTGCTGCTTCAATTTAACAAAGCTTAACCGGAGCAGACTAAAAGGCTAACGAGGCAACTACATAGTACATACACACATATGTACTACAGATGTACATATTTTATGTACATACATAGCTCGATGGGGAGCAAGGTATAACGACACGTTGAATGGAAACCTGAAGCCACGTCAAAGAATTTGTCGCCAGAGCAGGGGTCCCGTGTAGGGTTGCCATTACTGCGCTGAGTTCTTTACTTTCGATACCGAAATCCTTGTGTGGTGATTGCTCCCCAAAGAAAGTTGAATGTTGGTAGCAAAATAATTGATTGATTGAATGAGTGGAGTGGCATCAATGCGAAAATATGGTGAAACACCTTTAGTGATGGTAAATTTGATTCAATTGAAATTTTTGCACTCACGAAATGCATAATTAATTTATACTGAATACAAAACAATTCGGGTATTATTTAATTATTTAAATGAAAATTTGGAAAACAATTTTTAAACTCAAAAGATTAACGATTGCAACATTCGGAATTATTGCAACATAATATTATTGTAAAAATATTAAAGCTTTGGAAACAAATCATATTTGAAATATTAGTCTGTGTAAAGTTCCATCAGAGCATGCATTTAATTCCCCCACCCTCACAACGTTTTGAATATGTATTCGCAATCTTGCCACCTGCTGGGGCTGCACTTTGTGAAACCGTTTAAGCGTAGTTAGGTTGGTATTTTGAAAATGGCAAAACATGACGAGAAGCGAAACAAAAAACATGCAGAGACGGAACATCAAGGACAACGTGCACACGTGAGGCATGTGCAGCACACAGATACATCCACACAGATACACACTTTCTGGGAGACGTGTTTATGTGTGCGCGTATAGGTGAAGAATAGCGGCTGTCAAAATGTAGCGCTGATATGATTACGTCGTAAGAGACGAGTCAACAGAAGTTTCTGCTGCCGAAGGAACACTTTAAGTGGCAGCAGGCATATGTATGCTGCAGAGCTCGGGCGAGGACAGATGAACGAAAGATGCTGGCACATGCACACAGCAAACACATACATATATATATGCACACACCCACACCCATATAGACATGCATATTACGGGCATGTAGTGCTCATACGCCCCCGCACTGCAGACATTGTCTAACATTTATGAGTAGCTCGGGTATTCGGAATTCGACACGTAGCTGCTGCTGCTGCTGCTGTTGCGTAGCACGTAGTTCCAGATTGGTATGGGATCTACTTCAGGGTCGAACCCGTGCAGGATAGTAGAGAAGGGCGATGGAGGGGGAGCATGTGCCGGTATGTAGCTGGTAATTGTGGTGTAAAACTGTGGAATAACAACACTTAGTTGGTTGCTAATACGAGCACGTGTTTGCATCGCTGCACAACACTGTTACGCCACGTGATAAGGGTATACCAAGTGCCCCTACGGAACGCCTAGAAAAAGACACCGAAAGGGAGTTGCTTCAATAAAGCAAATGTTAATAGAGTCACAAGAAACCATCAAGTGTTGCAAAATATTGTTTCAGTGCTGGATAAAAGTACTAATTTAAAAATAAGATAAGTTTCATTGGTAATTATAGCAGATTATACATATATGTAAGTATGCGTATATACACCAATGTGAATGTGTCTATAAAATTAAGAAATGTCTGTTCAGCTGCCAATCGAGGCGCAACTCTGTCCGTCTCAAGAAAAGCTTAGACATCTGCAAATACTTCCTCTGACAAGCGCATGCAAGTTGAGCTCAACTCTGTACGTACTTCGTAATTAACGCAGAGTAAACACACGGAAGGGGTAAAGTATCGAGATCCAGGCTTGACAGCTGTCGACTGCATCGCGGGTCGAACGCACGACAATAATCAGCTTATGTCAATGTAACGCAGTTGCAAATTTAACGTATTCGTATTTTTATTTAATTAAAGTCAAAAATAAATTGAATGAAGCCTCCCATCGAGAATGTGCACTGCAAATGTTGAAACATTGACGCAACGCCGCGTCGTGCCACGCCACGCGGTGCCGTGCAACGCCAAGCAGTGCCGCCTCCTGCTGTGGCGCACGACCTGCCGCAAGCCAATTGAAAGGCTCTGAACCGCCAATTCATCTGCCAAGGCAGAGAAAATTCACAGACAAAAAGTCAGAAGAGGAAAAACCAAACCATGAACGAGCCCTAACCAGAAGCAGAACCAGAACGGGGCGGGCCAAGGCGGAATTGTAGCGCGCGGAGCATTCACCGCACAATTCCATTACGTAAAGCAAACATCAGCTGGCGTTTGGCGTATGGATTCGTCGAGGATTCTCATTGAGATTGGGCTGCTTTTCCTCCGCATGCTGCAGATGCTGATGCCAAGCATATGATGAGGATGGTCGTAGGTGGGTGGGAGATGCGATTGGTGGGCGGTGGCTTGATGCCAGTAAAAGCAACATATTGAATATTGATGCGCATCGATTTCGACTTGAAACAGCGAAAAGTTCAGAACCTAGCCCACACTCGCAGAAACGCAGACACCCACAAGCACCCACACACATGTACGAATTGACGCTTGCTCACCCATACATACGCACACACAAACATTGCCTTTGTTTATAATAAAAACATTTGCAATTTCTTACTGCAACATGAACCCATTGATGTTCACACTATGCAACAAAATTCAATGAATACAAATTCAGTCAAGTGTCTAGTTTCATTGCTGGCAAAGTATTTTTAGAGGCTTCATGAAAAAATGAGACGAACGCAGTAATATCGTTCAGATCGTTCAGTTTTCTTAACAATCAAAAATAGTTTAAGGAATATATTAATATAATATAAAAAAATAAACAAGCCCTCCGCACATGTTCTACATACGCACATGTCAGTTTATAAAGTAAGGACCTTTCCTTCAGTCTTACTGTACACAAAACGTGAAAGTTTCCCCATGCCAAGTTTCCAAACTTTTGCTGGACGGTGTTCGAGCAGTCAACTGGGTTGAAAGGCTGCATCCAGAGTTGAGCTCTGTGGTGTGACGGTAGTCAAGCAATTTGCGTACGCGCGTCGAGCATTTAAAACAATTGGTGCCAAGCAATTACAAGGAGAGAGGGGGGGTGAAAGGGTAGAGTGAAAGAGCGAAAAAGGAGACGCAAACGGAGACGCGAAGGCTTTTCTCGCCAAATTAGCGACAAATGCGTAGCAGAAAATGGGAGACTGCGAGGGAGAAACAACGGCAACGACAAGAACGACCCAAATTGCAAATTGCAACAAACTTGGCTGGAAGTGGAGCGCATCGTTGGCGACAACGTTGTCATCGTCTGCATAAGTTAACGCTTTGCAATAAGCAAATTGAACATTAAGCCCGAAAGGCCTTGCTGCAAACTATGCTACAAAATAAGAATGTTGGCCAGCGTGCTCTCTCTGTATTGTTGTTGTTGTTGTTACAAGTCTGTGCGTTGTCAATGCGTCTCATTGGGCATATTAACGCTGTGCTATAGCGCACACAAATGGCGCGCACGCCTCGTGCCAGCGAACCGCAATATCATGGCGTTAATTGCTACTCGAAGGCAGTTAGTGTACGAGACATATAAAGTCGCAGTCATGGAGGCAGTCAGGCGGGAGACGCCGCTACATTGCCACATGGCCACGATGCCGTGCTGCATGTGGCGCATAGATGATGTTGCCCCACGGTCTACGGTGCGCCGTCTGCACGCCTGCACGGGTGCCGGCTCCGGCTGCCTGCCTTCCGTTCACTTCTAGATCGAGTCACGTAGAAAGTTTTCTGCGCTTTTCTGCAGTTCCATTTACTTTTGCTGGATATTTTTATTCCCGGTATTGTCCTCTGGGTTTTGTTTTGGTACAGCCGCAGAAAAATAAACCATGAAATACTGTAACCGCTACTGGGATACCCATTGCACAGGGATGACATTGTTTATCGCACCAGAGATACCTTTTGAATAACTTAGGTATAGCAATAGGACATTATGAAGATACAAATCGTAGATTTGGCTAATAAGGGTATTTTAAAACTTTATAGCTTGTTTTTTACACTTTTCAATTTAATATTGTATGCATCTATAATACCCGTAAGCCTCTTGGTTACTGGGTAGCATAAGGAAAATACGAAAACAACAAAAGTCATAAAATATATGTATAAAAAAAAATACTTTTTGCCATAAATCTCATACAAGGGTGCGTCTGCTTGTGTGTGCGTATGTGCGAGTTGTCTGGCTTTAGACCGGATCCTTAACGTTTGGTTCTCTTTGGAGTAGCCTCAATTTAAGAAATAATTTAATTCTGGAACAAAACTTTGAAGTATGCAAATGTCAAGCAATATTAGTCATCAAATATTTACGCAGCCCTCGTTTAATCGCATTTCAAAGTCAAAAGCATAGAGCAACCCAAAAAAATTTTGTAACTGACCATTAAATGGATGTCTGTATTTCCCAAATATTTAATACTATAGAATATAATATGCAAAGCAAGTGACAGGTCATCGAACTGAAACCGCAATGGAAAACCAAACACAAACAAACAATTATGTAGATGAATTAAATTGAAATGAGCTCGACAAGAGTGTCAGCTAACGGGATGACGCGACGAAAATTGCCAGCAAAAACTAATTATACTGAATTAAATATTTATTTGATTATTTTAGTATAATTATGTGCAATGTGTTCCCGTATGCAAATGTTTCCAATTGAAAAACATAAAATTAACCGCAAAATTAAGTTTAATTGCAAGAGTGCAACATTTATCAGGCCGAAAACCATTGATGCTCTTGTTTCGAATATTTACATACTTTACCAGAGTTGTTGTTGTTTTTGTTGTTGTTGCTATGCAGCCATAACAATTAATAAACAAGTTTGAATTGTGTGTGGAAAATGCCAATAATAAAATCTATTTACTCGCACAAATGCGAAAATTATCAGCAAATTTAAATTGAATTTTACCTTATCAACTTATCTTTTACAGAGAATATTGGCATTTTTATCAGTGCATTTAATGTCAATAGTACTGTAACAAAACATACAAATTAGAGCTGCCTGCCAGGTGCATATCAATCATGTTCCATACCCAATAAATCATATTTCGAATAGTTTCCCTTAAATCGAAATGAATTTTATTTAAACTCAACTCATTCACAAACACAGAGTAAAGTAATTGTACGCATTTAATATTATTTACACATGTTACTTTGGCTTACACATGTCCTTTCTTGATTTGTGCATTATTAAATATTAAAATTTTCATTAAAAAGTCAAACAATTTGCGAAACAATATAAACAAAAGAAAAAAGAGACGGCAAACAAAGGCCGTCATTACAAAATGAAAAAACATAATTTGCATATTTGGCTTTATTTAATTTTGCATTATTTATATTTGCTTTTTGGTTCTTGCTTCCTTTTGTTCTTTTTATTTGCCTTGTATACAGACGTTACGTACATATGTATGTTTATGTCTGTAGGTGTGGTTGTGTATGTAATACGCGGGCTTGTCATTTCGTGGAATGTTTAACCAGTTTATTGCTGAATGCTATTGAATTTTTACACTGTTGACCCTGTCGGTGTTTGAATAAATGAATAAGGCTTAATCATATAAAACTTATAATACTAATTATAAAGTGCATTAATTAGTCATGACATGGTTAATCTGCTTAATGCATAAAAAGAAATTCAACCAAATTCCATTGCATATGCATTTATCATAAGTAATTATGTGTAAGTTTATTTGATGTACGTGTATGCATACGTGTGTGTGTGTTCATCTGCCTGTCAGTTGTAATTAACGTAAATTATTTAACATAATTTCTACTTAATTCTCGCAGCTGACAGTTTTAATGTAATGCAATTAAATATTTAACGCTTTCCCTTCTAACATAACTTTGTAATAGCAAAACTAATTAAATAACTGTACATTACATTAGTTGCACTGTTTTATATATAACATGACACTAAAGATATACATATTTTGACTGCGCTTATTTCTCTCCCAAAATACTAAAGACCAGAGAGTATCCTGCTTACATTTATTAATTAACAGAACAACCCTTTAACATTATTTAACTACGTAAGTAATGCAGGATATTTTTGTCACCGAGTTACCAAAATTTTATAAGTTTCGTACCCATTTCCTAATTGTGTTATTTTTGTTTGCCTCCCATAAAAATCCAGTCAAATTGAAACTATAAATCAAATACGCTGGCCAATTTATATTTAAGTCTGTATTTATGCCTGAACTGTTGCCAATGCACAGGAAGTTTAAGTTTCCATTTGCGTTTGTTCCTCTCTCTATTTATTTATTTATTTTCATTTTCATACTAGAGGCCCAGCTAGCTTACATAATTCGGCTTTAATGTACTGCTAATTTGCGGTTGTAAGCAATTTTCGTAAATATTTTTTTCTTGTGGCGAAGGCAGGGTAAAATTTTAGTGGTTTTCTGGGTTGGGTCTCCAACTTAGTTTGTGGTAAGTGGTTAAATTTTTGAGTGGTTTATGCAACTTAATCACAAGAGCTCTAACAATGCTGAACAGTCGGGAAAATCAATAAAAGCAGCAAAACGTTACAAAGTATTTAAAGGAGTTAAAAATATGCATAACTATTATATTTCTCTTTAGGCTTTTTATTTTAAATTTGTCAAGCTATTAAATTATATAAATATTTATCAAAGTTATTTCGTAAGTAATTTCGGGGAGTTTATAGAACAAAATAGTCGAAGCCTACCAAAAAATACTCATAATTAATATGATTTATTAATTGGAACAAAGCTGGAAACGTTTGGACTAATTGACTTCAACTAGCCTACTCCGTTCTAGTCAGTTACTAAAGGAAATTAACGAAAAACAAATATTTATGCAACACCAAACGCGAAAATACCAAGAACCCTGGTTGCACCTTTCGTAATAACAATTCAATTGAGCGAACAATTTAATTACAAACTTTTGTGCGCTCTGTTTATGGCAAGGATTTCAATTCTCACAAAGAGAAACGAACTTTTCTGCTTTTTAGGCCAAAGTTGTTGGCTTGACGGTGCAAACGGAATAAGGAAAGAGTCTAGCAACAACTGCACGAGAGCAATTTGCATAAAATACCACTCGAAAAGCGAAACAAAAACGAGCGAAAAATGTAAAGGGAAAAATGAAGAGAAAAATGAAGGGAAAAATGTCGACACAATAACTCAATTCGCTGGAACCCCGAAAAGTAATGCGCCACAAAGGAAAAGGCTCAAAAGCCGGCAGGAAACTTTCTCAGGCGGGATAAAGGATCGAGTTTAGGGAACAACGCAACTATTTTGCGGTGACAACTTTGATGGAACTCCCTGCGGCAATGGCGACAACTACGAGGACAACTGCGAGGACAACACGACGAGGAGAACGCACAAAATGACAAATATTTGAAAAATTTGCAGCTATACAAATGTTGACATTTTCACAGATTTTCTATCGTAGTCGAATTTCGTTGCCATTGCCATTGCTGAGTTGGTGGAATAAATTTTCAGTTGCAAATTAAGTTGCGATGGCGCCATCAAACTGGTTTTGTGTATTGGCAACAACCGAAACGTAAGTAGTTCTTGTTTGCCAAATTGCTGACACAATAGTTTGGACAACTTTGGCCCCCTTCGCGTTTCCCTTTTACTGTCCCGTTGTCAGTCCCTACGGCGAACTTAATTTGTGCATTGTTATGCTTATTTGCAGGTAACAACTTTCAAAAGCGACAAAGAGAAAGTTTTCCAGAACTAACAATTATCCGGAATAAACAAACCGAACTTATCAGCGTAATTATGTATGTGCTTGTGCTTAACATCTCTAGGTTTGTCTTAATTAGGCAAATAACTTAGGCTTATAATATGTGTGTTAAGTACTTCCTCCTTCTGGCATTTCTCATAATACTTTTTACGGATTCTATTGGGTTGTGCTTGAAGTATAGTTACTAATGACTTCTCTCGTTTATTGTAAGCTATTCTACGAGTATACAAATTTTAATTTTATTCCTTGGCTTACAATTTAAATAATTTTAAATTAATAAATATTATATAATGCATAGATAAACAGTACTGCAACTATTTATTTGAATTATTTATACTAATTTCCAAAATTGTTTCATATTTATAGCTTTTTGACTGTCGACATTTTCCTATCAAATTTGTTTGCTTTATGTGTAACTTATCCTCCAATTGAATTACAACATTTTTGACACAGTTTCTACACACACTCGTTAACCTTTGTTGCCATTGGATACATCGAAATTCCAATTTGAATTAAAACCCCACGCTAACTTACAACCGACTTGCCGTGGTGAAACTTCTGCAAACCCCACGCTGCATCTTGAGCAGCAAGTCAAAGATAAACTTTGGACCAAAATGTAAATTTACGCAAACTCAATGAAATACCGACAGGCAGCGCGTGAGGAGCCTCCAGCTGGGGACTCAGCGCTGGGAAAGGATTTGGCAGACGACCGACTGGGAGTCGGTAGTCGCATTGCGGGCTTAGCGGGCACAGCGGGACGTGTGTTTGGCTTGCGGATGGCATTGACGGCATCAGATTGAGCAGCTGCCTGGGTCTGTCTGGATATCTTATATATTAGTCGTAATACTTCTGCTGGGCTGCTGGCACTGCTGCAGTTCCGTGCGCACTGTGCCCGTCGACGAGGACGAAGACGATGCTGAGGAGCACCAGGACGCCGCCGATGCCGACGAGCCACTTGAGATGGTTGAGTCTATGCGTGTGTTTGACGTTGCCGTTGATGTTGACATGCCGTTTGCTGCTGGGTTGGCCAACTCCTTGTGGGATGCCTGGCGCTGGAATTGTGGTATGCGGCTGGGTGTGGCACCAGTGACCGCTGCACTTGTTGTTGCTGGTGTCGGTATTGTCGCTGGATTTGACACTTGTTGTGTCGCTACCGGTGTCTCCGGCGACGTCTGCAGCAGACGCGGTATAAGTGATGTCCTCGAGGCCGATTTCGTTGGCTGCGCATATAAATCGCCATTGGGCGCTAACCAGCTGCTGGGCGACCCAAGCGGCGAGCTGGGCATGCCGGGCATCGAACTGACACTGGCGCTGGCCGCGATCGCATACACACACTCGGTGCGTTGACCTTGCGGCGGGGTGGCCTCATGCGCCGACGGCGGCACCGATTCGAACGACTGAAAGGAGCCACTCAACGCTGGCATTGCCGCTGCGACGCCGCCGCTGCTGCCTGAGGACGCTGTCTGTGTCCCAAGTGTCTCGGCTCTGAGGATGTGCTGCGGCTTGTTTCGCTTCAGCGAAGCCGCCGGCGACTTGGGCACAATCGGTCCCACTATGAGTGTGTTTTGCGTGATTTGCGGTTCGCCGGGCTCGTCCTCGCCACAGTCCTGGGCAAGCATTAGTGGGGATGTGGTTATGTTACTGCTGTCACGCCGTCGCCTGCCCAGCGTGCTGCTGATGGTACGTGGCGGCGGCAGGGGAACCGTAAAGTTCTGTGGCGGCAATGAGTTGCGCTTGTTGTAGCTGTGGCTGAGGGTGCTGCTGCTGGTGTTGCTGTGCCGCAAATCCTGCGCTGTGGGCAACACCTTGGGACAGTTGCGCTGCCGCAGCAAATCCAGCTGCTGTGCCGCGCTCAGTGGTTGCACTGCGTAGGTTGCCTCGTCGCGACTGGTCACATTGATGTCCACATCGTCAGCGTGCACAAAGCTGGTGACTTGCTCATCGGCAGCCAAAATCATGTCCACCGGGTCCGAATGCGAGTGACTGTGCCGCGGCAGCAGTGTCGCATCGCTGGGCTCCGTCAGCGCGGAGTGTTGGCGCTGCAGTAGCAGCTCATAGTGCATGGCCTCATGCGACTCGTGCATGTGCTGGGGTGTCAACAGGTCTGCGTCCGCCACTTCAATGTCCTGGCAGATGATTATGCGTCCATCAGGCTGAGCTGCTGCTGACACTGGTGGCGGCGTGGTCTGAAAGCTGCCCGATTTGGGCAGCTTGTGGCATGTGCCCTGATGCTGAGCCGACATCCACTCGCACACCTTGGTGTGTGTGTCCATGGTGGAGCTGCTTAGCTGGCGTTGCATGGCGTAGCCATTAATGGGTGAGCGCTGGCTTGTCTTGATGGCCTCGTAAGTATTCGATTTGCGCACCATGTCCAGTACGTAGCTTTCGTCGCCGTCGCGGGATTTGCTGCAGCGCTTGAGCTCGTCATCGTTGGCGCCGTCGTAGCTGAGGATGTTGCCGCCCAGTTTTCGTTGCAGAGATGTGTTGCGCTTGCGACGCTGTCGCAGCAGAAAGGTTGCGTAAATGGCTACGTTCAGCACAATGAATATCGCAATGAGGGCAATAAGCAGCTGCAGCGTTGTCTCAGACTTGGCTACTGGCTCAGAGGGCGTGGCCGGTGAGCCTGAGGCTCCGGTTAGTCCGTATTCGCTGTAGTCATTACCGCCCAGATGCTGCGTCGGCTGGGTTACTTCCTCGCCGGACATGGGCAGACCCTCCTGCCTATGCACATGTCCGAATGTGGGCGGTGCATTGTACATGTTCTCGGCGGCGGCCTCTGTCTGCCCTGGCTCACCCATGGCCAGCGGATCCTGAAGCAGTAATTTGAGTGTACGCACCGGATCCTCGGCTCCATTGTCACGCGCACCGTATTTGCTCATGTGACCCGTAATCACCTCGTTTCCGGGCATTCCCATCGATGTGCCCGTACCGCGCAGCTGCTGCTGTTGCTGTTGCTGTTGCTGCTGCTGCTGCTGGCCTTGTATGGCTGCAATTTGATTCAACTCGTCCGGCAGCTCTTTGTTCCAGAAATTCATGTAGATCTGTCTGTATTTGTAGCCAACGGTCGGCGGAATGCCTGTCAGAGATAGAATAAAGAGAGAATCCGTGGATATCGGCGTAAATTACTCGATGTTTGTTACTGCAACTGGCCTTCCATTCCAGTGGGGTACTCACCAATGTTCAGATAGGCCTGTGCGCGCTTATTGAATTCCGGCCAGTCCAAGTCGTACGTATCCCATTCCAGGCGATGCAGGTTCAAAAAAGTTCCCTTCCAAGGTGCTTTGGGATTGCTACAGGGGAAGAGTAAGGGCTGTTAATTAAATTTGTAAGTGCCAAAAGTGAATGTAATCTTTTATTTGCCATTTCAGTTCTTAAAGGGTTTCCATGAGAATTTAGTTTTAAATTTCAAGTCTATTACAAACTAAGAAAACTAGCTTCCAAAATAACATACGTATTTATTTCTTGTAGTAATATCCACTACCATTATCCGCGATGACTCTATTCATGGCACTCACGCACAAATTACCCTTGAATGAGTCGCTGTTGTGAGTGTGAATATTTCCGGAATGCTTGTGTACTCGTTTTTTCGAACATTTGATTATTAAATCCCATGGTCGTCTGGCTAATATGGAAGGGAAGGAGGAGGGAGCGGTGTGCATGCCATAATGTCTGCTAACGATGGCTGACTTCAGTTTTCAGTTGTGATTTTCATATTCCCTTTGCTTTCTTCCTTCTACTCCTCGTCGTGCTACATTTAGACTAATAATATTTGCATTGATCCCATGGTTGTTGCTCTGCTTATGGCTGTTTTTGTAGTTGCCTTTGTTGTTGTTGTAGCGAAATAATAATAAAAGCGGCAGTAAAAATTCTATTCATTTCCCTGTCCGAGCGTTGCAGATTGCAAAACGTGCCCAGCCTGGTTGCCAGAGCACCCGCATTGGCATCGCCATCACCAGCCATCGCATTTGCATGCAGAGCTGCGAATCTTCGCGTTGATGTCCATACTCCCCACCGACGCCCTCTGCCACGCCCACATACACCGTATGGCAATCGTAATCCTTGGCCGAATGCACTCCTCAATTCGCTCCGCACCAGCGACACTACTCACCCGGTCTTGGCGAAGTTCGTCCAATATGCCATTACCGCCTCGGAAAGCAGCTTTTCCTGCACGGTATAGTTGTGGCTGGGAAATGGGCCGGCCGGCGCCAGCGGCGCACCAAAAACGAACGCCAGCTCCTCGCCCATAATGCTGTGGGGTAGCTGTGAAATATGAGAGCAAAAGAAGATTTAAAGGATGAGCAAACAATTTTAATACACTTACTAGAGAAATACACTAGACAAATATTTGTTATATATCACACATTTGAAATAAGGAAAGAATCTGTAATATATATTAATACTCTTAAAATATCAAACAAACAAATATATGTATATATGGGAGATTGTAAACAAATAAATATTTGGCCCAGTTAAAGTATTTTCTTTATTTCAACTCTTGTGGATCCCTTGCCAACCACTGCATAATCAAGTCAATCTACCAGTTGAAAGGGCTTAAGTACGCTGTGCAACTTTTGGTGAAAGTCTTGCAATTTTCAGATCAGATTGAAATGATTTTCAGCAGCAGCTTTTGGCCAGTCAGCATCAATCTTCTCAGCTTTGCTGCATAAATATTAAGTCAGACTGGCAGACAGACAGATAGACAATGGGCAGACAGAAGAGGGAAAAAGGTATGGGGGGGGGGGGGCTCAGCCAGTGCAGCTGGTAGGTGAGGCAATAAAGCCAACTTTTTACTGATGCCATGAAAGGACCTAACAAAGTCACAAAGCATTTTTCTCGACGCTCATAAAAATCGCTGTCGCCTTTTGTGGTTGCTGCTTTTATTGCTGTCGTTGTTGTTGTTGTCGCTGTCCTTTCTGCAGCTCATTTTCATCGTTGTCGCCAGCTCCAGGCGTTTATGGATGATGAATGCGAGTTTTGATTTTCATTTCGATTCTCTTTCGATTTGATGAAATGCGCAAATATAGAAAAATAAGTGAGTTCTGCATGGCATACACTTTATGAGATCTAGACGCGCTTAGATAACTTTTTATCGGATGCTTTGATGAATTTCTGGGTTCAATAGCCTTTTTTGCAGTCACAAAAGCCATAAACACACAACTTTATCGTCTTCAATCGATGCCATGTAATGCCAGAACCAGCATATGTTTATTTAACTTCCGCCCAAGTACAATAATAATAGAAACTTTGCTGCGCAAACAATGAAATATTTTCCGACTCAGTTGATAGTAAATTGATTGCCAATTGCAAAGTTATATACAGCGCTTTTTGTGCATTTAATTTAATGAAATTTCATATATATTGATTTATATTTCAACACATTCGAGCCATTAATTTATAGCTCGGCTCGGCACGATAAACTATGAAAAACTATAAAGCAAAAAACATTTAAATATCGCAGTCGCTTTTTAAATTGTTGCCAATTAAAATAAGAATTCAATTGTAAATTAATTGTTTGTTTTAAAGAGCCCGACTAATTATGCATACATTATTAATGCGAAAAATTCCATTTTATTTTAGTCCTGCGCTTTATTAAATCTCTTTTGGCCGCTCTTTCGGCGCACTTCCTGTCTGAAATTATCATGAAAGTTAAAAACAAGAGCGGAAAGACGAAAAATTCATTTTAAATAAATTCGTTAATTTCGTAATTTATGCCCGTGTTTGATTTTACCTTCAGGCAATGTACACCCTCTTTCCCACCCGTAGACGGCACTTGTCCTAATAAACTTAATGGAGTTCAGGCCTCATTCAGTGTGCAAAATTACCGAAAATGTTTGCCTAATTCGCTCAATGTAAACGACAGTGGGTGTGCCACGCCTCACACCCCACACCCCCTGCCGGGCTAAGGCGGGCGCCAGCTGCCTAAGGCGTGAAGCGTGATTTGTAACTCATCTTTATGGGCTTTTATAAGATTAAACTCGCCCACCAATTGAGCCAGCTCTGCGGGGCGTACCCAGTTTGATGTTTTCTATTGAGTAATTAGAAATTTCCGCGAAACTCGGTGGGTTCTTTGTTCATGCTTAGTTTGATGCCTCATTTATGTCTGAAGTAAAGATGTTGAACAGTATCTGAAGTGAAATTTAAGTTTGCAGTTTTTATTTATTTCCGTGAATTTAAACGATTTCAATCGATGTCACATTCTCATCAAGAGAATTGTACTAAATTCAAGTGTATCCCCAAACGCACACAAGAGTAAACGGAAAAAAGGTCTAGACAGGAACAGGCTCGAAATTCCTGCAAGCGACTAGAGGTCGGACAAAAAAAATGCTAAATTTAATATGCAAAACATATTAAAAAGGCCAAACCGAAAATATCTGAATATAAATTGAACCCATAGCCCACGTTAGTTGCGTTTGCGGACTGATTCCACATTATTGGTTATTAGAAAGTATTTTTATTATATTTATGAGTCACATAAAAAATGGCATTGTCTTTGGGGAAGAACCCCCCGGCTGTTATGAGTCTCAGAAATTCCACGTTATTTCCTTTGGTGCTTTTTGTTTTACGCTGCCATTTTGCAGGCAATTTTGAATGCAATTGATTTTAATCGGCAATTTTTGGCTTCAAGGAACCGCACTTAAGAACTTTTTTTATTCGCATCATTTTCGCAGTTCCAGCAATTGCCTCGAGTCGCCTCGGCGTGTGCACTTCAGAGGCAACTAAGTGTAAGTATCTTTTCCTCCCACAGCAACCATTTCAGACCTTGCTCTCTGCTCCCTTCTCTCCCTTCTCCAGTTTTCAGTCTTTAGTTGCGAGTTTGGAGTTCTCAGTTTCCCGACTGCAAACATGCAAGACATGTGCCAAAAAGTTTTACAATATGCCCGCGGCTTAAGCCAGATAGTCCAGCAGCAGGAGGCACAATAGAGGGAGGTGCGGCGGGCAGGCGTCGACTGCCAGTCATTCAGTCACTTTGTCAGCTAGAAAGTGGGCGTGGCCTGTGCTGGTTGTCAGTCACTGAGTAGCCTATGGGATGCTTAAGCAGCAGTAGCGAAATAAACTCGCTCAAAAAGTGCAGAAGAAAGCGCACTTTATGCAGAAATATTCACATCGCATTCGCATACGCAGTCGGATTTGGAGTCGACTTTGGCTTGGGCTCCGCTTGTGGCTCCTACTCTCTGACAGGGCACAAAGCAAATGCCGCAAAAATGGCCAAATAAATAAAAATAAAATGTCTGGCCGAAAAGGAGAAAAATGTTGCGGCATTGTTGGCAGTCGCCTTGCGTGTATGTGTGTGTGTGTGTCAGTGTTTGTTTGCCTCTTTGTTAGTCGGTTTGTTTATTTGTCTGGGAACGCCCCCAAGCACATGGGCTCCGGCTGTCGTCTCTGCTGCGATAATTTGTAGGCAAGCTCGAGCCAAATCCGAAGCATGAGCCGGAGATTCAAGCGGAGCCTTAGCCAGAGTCTCTCAGCCTTGTACTGAACCTGCTCAGACAGCCCCTTTATGATGTTTACCCAAGCAGCGTTTTGGCTTTGTTTCGCCATGAAATATTTAAGTGAATTTCATTTTTTCATAATTTATTTGCAACTAATGCGCTCTGGCGCTTTGCGCTGATCGTCCTCGCATTTTTTCTCATCTTTCGCACATAAATAAAAATGTCGCTTAAGCTGCCCGACATGCGCTCATCTATTATTTAGCTACCATACTGCTGCTTTGCTAGAGAAGAAAGCTCAAGCTTGCGGTGCATTGCAGCCATAATTCAGCTAAATAAAATATATCTATATAGCCATAGTTTAATTGTCGACTATTAAAAAGTTGTTGCACTCTCCACGACATTTGCCACAAATTGTTGCCGCACTTCGAGGCGACCACGTCTAGTTTCATTTAGTTCGGGCTTACTTGAATCACCCCGCAATGGTTTATGGCCAACTGTGAACCGCTGGCAGCTATAAAAATGCGCTTAGTGCTAAGGGGAAAGTTTCCCGAAAACATAATGCGATATAATAACTTTCTCGTTTTTCGGCTTGCGAAATTGTCCTTTTTATTTAGATTTTATTTTAGTTATCCCCACATTCATTATTTCGGTTTTAGTTTTCTCATTTGGGGCAGTCTTTAAACAGGTGATCCACAGGATGAGGCAACGAATTTTAGATAAAGTTTCAACGTTTGTTCTGCGTAGGCAATTCATTTTTCAAATTTAGTTTAGTTATTCCATAATGAGCCAAATTGCGATTCATATTCGATATTGGTTTCAGTGAATTGAACGTTCATTCAATATCCACTCACTTGACAAGAGTTGATTCACCCGGCAATCAAGCTATCCATTACCATGGACTCCATCAATATATCTGTGCCCTCATTCTAATTACAAATCGATACATACATTTAATCATAACATGGCAACGGGGCTATCGCAAAATGGCAATCAGAAACAAATCCATAAGCATGACAAAGCTATAAAAACTGGCGGCAGCAGACAGAGCACAAGCGAGACAAAGGACGATGAGCGGACGAACGGACTGCCGGACTGCCGGATAGACAAGACCATAAGCAGAGACACAAATAAGCGGACAACTTAGTAATGAAAGAAGGCAGCGAGTTGCCGCCCGCGGCTAGCAACGTGAGCCCGCATCCCCAACCAGAATCCCTGGCGCCTCAAGTGGTTCGCTCTCTACTTAGCGACTTGGGGTAAAGTTAAAGTTGAGCTTGAGTTGTTGTTGTTCTGTCCTGGTTATGTGCGGACTTTCTGTTGTTTTTAGTGGACTCGCAAGGCAGTTCATTGTCTTTATTACGATCGTTTTGGGGGCCGCGGTCTCTTCAGCTGCAAACTTGTGAATTGTTTTGCCGAAAAGCCAAAACGGCAGCCAATGATGGAATGACCCGACAGCCGCAGTCCGCAAGTCTGCAAGTCCGTAAGGGAGAATGAGATAGAGAGAGCGAGCAGGAGACCGCAAGCAGGCGGGGAACCAGTAAAGTTTTTCAAAATTATTTTGCCCGACTGACTGGCTGGCAGTACATGAAAACTCATTAAAAGCCAACTCATGCTGGTAACGACTATTTCGGAAAATACTCAGCGGCCTCTTTGACCGCAGCATTTAAATTAAACGCGCTGCGTAATTGGAATCACAATTTGACGTGCTTACAAGGCTATTATGCCTCGGCCCTACTATGCCCAAATACGAGAACATATACAATATAGTAATACCACAGGCACACAGACACACACACAGACATGCACAGAGGCAACAGCAGCACACACTAAGTGGAGTACTTACATTTGCATACGGTCCCGTTGCGCTGTTATGGCCAAAAACGTACATATAATTGCGCCGATCCACATCCGCGTGGAACATGCCAGTCTGCAGGAGGGGACCCACCACGCGGGCGTCCGAGAGTATGTCCAGCACCACATCACGATGCTCCAAATTAGTGGCCTTAATCGGATTGTTGTACATGTCCTGGTATCTGTGGGTGAAAGAACACAAGAACAGCACGGCGTATACGTAATGTGCATTGTTAACATTCTCGCTAGCGGCAGCAGTAGCCAGTTGCAACTAACAACCTTACTTAAACAGAGCTTACATAAACTAAATAAAATTCTTTTAATTTGCTCGCGCAGTTCACGGAAAATCAAATTCATTTCATATCCTACAGAGGATTCTTTGACAAAATTAATACTACAAGAATTATATTTGTGTCTGTCTATGATGCTCAGGAATCTTCTCATCAGGTAGTGCTTACTTGGCAGCTAAGCAGCGCAGCATGAAATTCTTCAGATCCCAGCAGGACACAAAAACTACAACTCGCATTGAGCGTGTGCACTCAATGGGTTTTCCACATGTCAAGCACAACACTTGGCCTTTTGCTAGCAGCTGCTTGGCCAGGTATAAGCAGCTACCCAAGAGGCGTTTGGGGTGGCTCAAGATGTAAGCACACACACAGACGCTTCTACACACACACACAGATACAAACTGGCGCGTTTTTCAACGTCTGCAGCGACTTCTTGGCCAGGTCTAATGTACAAATAAATAGAGCTGTATTTTCCACATTTTCGCTCAGGTTTGCTTTTCCTCTTCGCCATTTGGCTGGTGTGTTCTATGTTATGCATTTTATTGTCGGCTACTTAAGTTATGCGCTTTGACCTCGATACAGACAACGGGAGCAAACGGGAGTGGGAATGCCAAAGGCAAAGTGAATGGTAATGGAAGTGGAAGTGGGAATGAAATGGCAAAGCGAGTGCCCCCCGCTATGATGTTGGTAGAGTCGACTGCAGGGGGCACTCATCATGAATGTATGGGCAGCAGCTACGAATATCTCAAAAGACGTTGCCTTTTCTCACTTTTAGCCAGCTTCCTTCCCCGTCGCAACTACTGCTGCTCTTGCTGTTGATTTTCCTTTTGAGCTGCAGTGGCTGTGGCCAGGACAAGTACAGAGCCCTCACTGCTGTATGCTGTCGCCGGAGACACATGTTTGTGCACTTGTTGTTGCTGCTGTTGCGTACACGTATGTCATGGCTGTAGTGCGCGATATATTTATTTGCGGTTTCTATTATGTAATCTCATACACTTGAGCAAGCGCTTAGAGCATGTTTTCCTCAAGACCCTCTGCTTGTTTTCCCCTCAACTCCGGCTGTCGTTGTTCTCGCAGGATGTCTATGTCTGCCCAGGGTAATGTGTGTGTGTGTGAGTGTAGAGAGTGTGCAATAAATAAAGTGAAGCTGTCAAGTCTATGCTTACTTAAGACTGTGCCCAACTCAACTGCGACAGATTCGCTTTACTTTTTTTAAATTATTAAACACAAATTTAGCAGCACAAACTGAAATTTTAGATTTTCCATTTGCAAATTTGCTTAAATTCAAAGTGGAGTTTTACTGCTGCTTAAATTCACGGTAGCGGGACAACGGGAAAACCACCAAAATGAGACACTGGCAAATAGAATTTTGAATGCCACAAAAAAGCAAACAACGAGCGGAGCAAATCGCTTAAGCAAATAATGCGAATACGTAATTAAAAGTTTCTGTGGAGAGTGCACAAAAACATGCAGAGCAAAAGAGTTTAAATTGCTTCTCTCTCTCTCTCTCTCAGCTTGGGATGCAGCTGAAACTGAGCTGAAACTAAGCTGAAAGTTGCTGGAACTAAGCCAGGCAGCCACCATGATAGTTTTATTTAATAAATGCGACAATGTTACGTATACGCACCGCAGAACGCGCCACAAAGGAGGCCAAACAAACGTAAACTCTCGCCCGAAACGAACCGCAAAACACTTGAAACCCAAAACGCAAACGCCTCATGGAGGCGACCACCGAAAATATGCACAACAAATACGCTCGGAGCGTGCAATGAAAAGCAGAGCAGGAAAGAGCGAGAAGGAAGAACAAGCTAAGCAAAGCGAACATCGTCATTGCGACGTGTGTGTGTATGTGTGTGTGTGTGTGAGGTGTCCGCAAAACACACACCTACAGTGCAGACACCTTGACTAGAGCGCAGCACTGGCCGTTCACACCATTGCTACACTGTGCTACAAGTCGTGTCTTTTAAAGTGTACGAAAATCGGAAATAGGAGACTTAAAATCATCATGAACTTTCACTTAAAGCAGACGTACTCTAATACAAATTATACCTAATCCCTGCTGTTTAGTGTAACAGAGCATCTGCTTGCTGTTGAGTAGTTTCAACTTGACTCCCCTGCTCCGTCTCTATCTTCCCCTGGCTGAGCATAAGCAATGCTCACATTTAATTTCCGAAGAGCGTGTGTGACACTTTAAATATTTCCGCTCTCGAGCAGACATTCAAGTGCTGTTAGGTGAGAGTGTGTGTGTTTGTGTGTGTGCTTGTGTGTGTGTTTGTGCCAGTCAGTTTTGGCTGAATGCAGCTGTTGGCCGACTAGTGCCCTACATTTTGATAGTCATTGGCAGCGTCGTAATGAATTCGCTGAAGAGTTTTGCTAATGAAGTTGCGCAAATAAAATGCAATTTGATTTCAAATTGCATTAAACGAGAATGTGCTGCCGGATCTGCAGTATCTGCCGGATTTGCCGGCTCTACTGCAAAAGGTGTAAACATCAAATGTTAGTTTTCGGTTGGGTTAAATGATCCTAACTGAAAGTTGTTAGCTTTTGCCATGAACAAACTAATTGTTGTGCAACTGTTCTGGATGAAAGGCTTTTATGGTTATGGACCCGATTGAGGTTATGAAGTAACAATTCTATGAGCTCGCATAGAGTAACTGTTTACATATAAGAACAGTCTGTTTATGTTCCCTGCAGACCAGTTGATTTCCCCATTGCTCTCTATTACGATGCTATCTTGCAATTAAATCTATTTAATTTTACGAAATACTGAAAAGATTTCCTGTGGGACTTTTCAATTCATTTGTTTTTGAGCCCCAAACTACTTTTGATAATCTTCATTGTTATCATGGTAACTTTATACTTTAAGTTAATATTCAAATAATATTTTATTTTCAGCCTTTTTTGTTCTATATCCAATTCTAATTTAAAAAATCCCCAAAACAATTTCAACCGCAAGTAGGCAGCCTTCATTAGCATGCATAAACAAGAGTCAAATCAGAGCACTTGAGACCTAAGAGTCAAATCCATTTAATCACCCCGAGGCCTCTCACTCCTCAAAGCACACACTCACACATGAATACGCACACACACACAGATGGCATCTGATATGGCAGCACTCCAAACATTTGCCTAAATAACTGGCTAACCGAAACGAGTGTTGTATCTCCTGGCAGACAAGCACACACACGCACACACACGCACACACACGCGCACACACAACACTTTGAGGCGTTAATGTTTATGTTGGGCTAGGGTTAAAGGGAGTGCCTGCCATGGGGTTCATGGACCCCACTTAACACGACTCGGATTGCCGGCTACATGAGCCACCCATTAAAAGCTGAAGCTGAAGCTGATGCCGTAGCTAAAGCTGGAGCCAGAGCCCGAGCCGGAGTCGGAGCTGTAGCCCGAAGCACTCAAAGGCACAGTTTTAGCTAAATAGTGAGCACAAGCCTCAGGGATTTCTCGCAAATGAATGTGCAACTAAAAAGCCTGCCAGACAGAGACTCGAGTGTTTAACTCTCTCTCACTCTCCGTGTGTGTGTGTGTAGCCCACAAATACAGGCGTACACAGATACAAGAGCGTATGTTATTCCTGGCAAATAAAAAGAATTTTTCTTTAATTGCTGACTCTATTGATGGCCTGGGAGACGAGAGCAATTTCTCTTCATATGCCTGACAATTTAATAAGTTATTATTACGAGCCGCTTAGTCGTTAAAGTCAACTAGTTATATTACGCAACTAGTTATATTACGCATACGCCAGCGTGGCCCACCAGCGCTCACCAAAATTGCAGTACCGCAAACTGCGGCTACCATTTATTGTTGGTGTTGCTGTTGTTGCTATGTACATAGGCCAACAGCGTTGCCACAAAATACGGACAAACGATTATGAATAACTGTTGTAGCTCAGCTGGCTGCGTAGAAGGGCTGGGTGTCTGTGTGTGTCTGTTAGGGTGGCAGCACCCGCGTTTGCGTGGAATGTGGGGGGATTGCTTGCGCATTTATGATGCCTCGAATGCAATAAGCAGCATTTTATTACACTTCAGCACTTACACAGTGCAACAAATTTGAGTTCAAAATAAAACTTCATCTCTCTCTCTGATTTTCTAACTGATTATGCAAAACAGTGAACTATTAAATTTAAATCATTACAAGTTTCTAATGTATTTTCAAGAGTGAATAATGTGCTGCAGCTATTGACTGACGTTGTATGTAGATTTGAAGAGCTCTTGCCTAAGCTTGAGAACGTGATTGCGTTATGTGCAGCCATGCGCCTTTGACAGGCGTAAATATCAGTTGGGACTGCCATGACCCAGCTGCCTAGTGCAATAATGTAAATAGCAGTTAAACTCCACGCAATTTCCCCACACACATCAGCGTCTGTATCTGTGTACATGTATTTGGTTATCCATCTGTAGCCTCGCCTGACAATCCATTGCAATCTGCGCGGCGCATTGCGTTCGCACTTCATGAATAAAATTCCAACATTAAAATTTTGCCATTCACAGATTTATAGAGCCAACAAACATTAATATAATAGTCGTATCCATGTACCGAGCCACTTTTTTTCCCCGAACTCTCGACTCCAAATGGTGCTGCTACGGTAGCATGCGAAAGGGAGGCAGAAAAGGAAGCAGAGAAGGAGGCAGGGAAGGGAAACTTTAACGTATGCATATCAGGGGAGAAGTGTGTGGCGTGGGGAGTATGCGGCCGACTGACGAACAGGGACGCGGGACGTGGGCAGATTGAGTTTGAGCGCATACACACAAGAGGCGTGTGGCAAAAAGCACGCATGTAATTTATGATGTTTCAGCGAGCAAACAACACGTTTCCCAGCAGAGCAGAGCGCTAAGAGCTGCAGGAGCCTCCAAAAACTTTATGAAACATACTCGTTCGCCTGTGCTCATGCTCGCACTCACACTCACACTTATTCATAGACCTTGCAGGCTCTGTGTGTGAGCATCAGTGCGGGCAGCAGCGACACTTGTGCACAGGGATCCCCTCTGTGTAGGCTGCATGCACTGGTTGCATATGTATTCATGTGGGTAGGAGGTAAGCAAAGTTCTCACAAAATTAAATAAACTACGTAATAAATGTAAAAATAAACTGTTAAATAGTAAACTCACAAATTTAAAAGGTCTTTAGTAAGCTTGTTAAAGCGAATAAATATTTAGTTATTTTTTTTGGGTGAGTTTAAATAGCTTTGCATGTGTTTGCGGATGAACTGGTGATAGTTCAGCAAGCTAAGAAGGCTTCTAGCTTCTATGCAATTTATTTACTTTAAGATTTGGTTCTCTCTTAACTACAATAAATTCGCCATAGAATAATGACTGCATTAACTTTCGCTAATTTGCTGAGCACGCCTCGCAATCAAAAAGGGAAACAGCGCCAGAGAAACAAGAGCGCAACAGAGAAAGAGAGAGAGAGAGAGAGAGAGCAAGAGAGTCGCAAGAGCGGAGCACTAAGAGCGTGGGCGTCAGTTGTTGTTGTTGGCGAACGATGTGCATATTTAGCGGACGCATTAAAGCCAAACTGTTGAAGGGAACAGCAGCAACAGCAGACAGTGGTGTTTAAAAGTTTATGGCCGGTTGTATCGGCCTTTCTGACCCTTTATCCTCGATCCGCTCCACACATAATGTATGCGACTTCCGGTAGCAGCCTGAGGACGATAAATTAAGCAGCATACTGAGCCATAGTACAATGTGTCCGCTCTGTCCTCATAACCCCAAGGCTCGAGGAATCAACAAACAAGCAACAACAACAACAAAAGCAACAGAAACAAACAAGAACAACAACAAAAGCTACGCGACTCAGACAACAGCTGCCCCATGACACTGTGCATATTTTCCTTTTTATAAATAATAATTTTAAAATAAATAAGTTGATGCTATTAAGCGTCTGCTGGCCAACCGCCTGCAGCATTTGTTGGCGACGCCTCCCTTACTACCCATGACCCCCTGATCCGAGCGCAGAGTGTGCCCAACTCCAGCTGCTCAAATCTGGTCTTATCTACGTGTCTGGCGGCGTGTTTTGGCAACACTGTGGCCAGCTGGTAATTAAAGCGCTTGGCCATGTCGTTGCGGTTTATAAATTGGTAAAATTAAAATGACAATAGAGCTGTCAGCGGCGTTTTGAGCTGGGTTTTAGCTGTGTTGACTGTTTCGACTGTGTTAAGGCGTGTCTGCGTCGTGGCTTCCAGATAAGCCGCGGATTCAGCGACAAGCAACAGTTTATAAGGCGCGTTGCACACTGATGAGTTATGCGACAGTAGCCGTGGCAATATTTTCTAAGACCGTGCTTAGAGAACACCTATTACAGGTGTTTACCTGTGAGCAAGTACAAAACTTGCGCAACTTTAAAGAGACTGGCCAAGATGGCAGCTCGAAATGGTTCTCTATGGCCTCTGTCTCGGTCAGACTGCTCTCATTGCCGGACACATTCCACTCGAGCCTTAATTCATTGGCCGGCTAAAAGACAGCAGCCAATTCAGTTGCAGGATATGGGCTACTAAATAAATGCCTTTCAGCTATTGTCTGCTCTTCTTTCACGTTCACCGCTTAGCCGACTTCAATGGGCCATTAATCTGTGGAGCTGGCAGAGCGAATGTGTGTCGGCTTTGCGTTTAAAGGAAGACAGAATGCGCAGTAATGCCGAAATGGCCAATTTCATGGCTAGTGTAAATCAAACACGCCTGCAATTAGACCTCGACTCGGGTCACCTCAGAGCCACCAGCTCTCCGATCCGATCCAAGTGGCACAACGGACAGCCCAATTGGGCCCATGGTGGAATCCCAAACAATTTGAGGCAATTGCTTTGCAACTCATTAACATGCAGCAAGGGGCCTGCGTCATGTAACGTATCCTTTGTACAAGTGTTGTACACTTGTTGTTGGTGTTGTTGTTGTCGGGCTGCTGTTGTGCCATTTTTGATGTTAGTGCAGCTAATATCAGGCAACTGCTTCGTTGCCCAACATGTCCGTTTGGCGGGGGATCCGCCCAGTTGAGGTCCCTGCTACCTGCTACTAGTGTATCTGGACAGCCATTAGATGCAGCTGCAAAAACACGTTCAGTGCATGCTAAAAGGGTCACTCGCCCGAATATCCCAATGTCCGCTTTCGTTCCACTTCCCGCTATCCGCAATCCACAACCCACACCCACCTCAACCCATGCAAGCCGTGCCGAAAAAAGTGCCATAAAGCAAAGTGTGGAAAGTGCCACACAGTGTCCAGAAGCCAAGATCTTGGTACCGTTCGGCGACTGTGGGGACCCTCTCGAAAAACTTGCAGATAAAATGCCAACTTAAATGGCACAAAATACGCCGTGAAGCACGCTCAAGTCGAGCCCTCAAGAGCTAAGAGAACGCTCTTAAATGGCATAAAACTGCGCCCGGGTACGGAAACAAAAAACTGCACGGCACGAGCCGTTAAAGTGGCGTCTCAAAGCGAAATTATTAGAAATTATGCACAAAGTTGCAGCAGACATGAAAAAGTAGTCGAGAAGTTTTGCTACTTCTCTCCAAGGGTGGATAGGGAATTTATTAAATATTAATAAGCAGCCCTATGCAGGGGCCAGCCAGACCATCTCAATTTCAATTTGAGAGTTTTATAAATATACCCTGCGCCTTGGGATGATGGAGCAAAAAAGGAAGAGCTTATGAGTTTGCCTGAATTTAAAAGGCAACTAAATTGAATTACAAGCATTCGTATAATATTAGAACACTTAGTAAACATGAGTTGCTAAAAATATCAGCGAAATATAATACAAATTTATATAGATAATGTTCAAGATAACCTTCTTCTTCTTCACTTTACTTTAAGACAAATAACTTTTTAAATTCATAGTTGAAAACTTTAAGGCATCTGTTCTTTAATACAATTTGCATATCTTGCTTTTCACATTCTATTTATGAAGTCGCCCCCAAATTATTCATGCAAACTTGCTGACGCCAGTCTCGTTAGTTTCTGACTCACATCAACTGCACAAACTGAATATCTGTGGTATCTATTTACGTTGCCTGGCCACGTCTGCAAAGCTCTCAGCTGCACTCACTTGTAGATTGCAGTTGCCGCAAACAATAACTCAATTGATGCATTGAATGCCCCTTAAAGTATTTTCATCAGAGTGCCCTCTGACCCCTCTCGAGTCGCAGCTTGCATATTGAACGTGTCGTGTTCCGGCAGCCAAGTGCAAGTTTTTAATGTTGCGAGGGTCGTAATATTGTTAAAAACAGCCAAAGCTCCTAGCCGGAGGATCAGGCAACTCGGTTGGCTGCTTCCATCCGGCAGTCTGTCAGTTCCTCTGTCCATCTGTCTGCCCGACTGTCAGTTGTTGCGTCAGCTCGTCAGTTGGTCCGTGTGTGTGTGTGTGTGTTGTTGCCAGAAAACAAAAAGTTGCCTTCCCCGTTCCTGTTTGGACTATCATTTAATTCAATGACGGACAACAAAGCATCGCCACTGGGATGCAGCA
Organism: Zaprionus capensis; assembly: GCA_018903675.1. Lineage (NCBI taxonomy): Eukaryota > Metazoa > Arthropoda > Insecta > Diptera > Drosophilidae > Zaprionus > Zaprionus capensis. Next base: position 8,378,178 of record JAEIFN010000011.1, read on the forward strand.
GCAGCAGCTGTTCAGCTGAAGTTGTTGGAATGCTGAGATACAAATGCACGCGCGTATATGTATGTATGTGTGTGGCGAGTGTGTGGGTGCACGCTGCAAGCAGAAAAGCCTTGCAAGCATCAGCAGGAGAGCCGGGCAATGGCGCGGCGTACAAAACAATTTCCCTGTAGAGTTTCCATGTTCAGTTATTCGTATGTGAAAAAGCGCATCTGCTGTTGATTGTGTGAACTTCCTTTCAATCGTTTGTTTGTCGTTGTTTCTCATTGTTTGCCCTTGTTGTTGCTGCTATTGCTGTCGCTGCTGCTGCTGCTGCTGCTGTGCTACTCTTTTTTCTGCAATTGTTGTGGGTGTTATTGCTGTTATCCGCCGCCGGCGAGCAGTGGCCTGCAGCTTATTCCTCAGTACTTTATTCCGACTCGCTTCGCCCTCTTTGAGACAGTTTCCTCTTTTAACATCTCTCCCCACCACACAGGCTTTTTTATAAACGGCATTTTAAAGTACAAATCGAGCAAAGGGCTTTATTATTGAGTTCGACAGCGATAATTGGCATTTCTCACACAGTACGCATATGTCTGCAAACAGCTCGAGGGCATTTGCAAATCGGCTTGCTCGGCCGCAGCAGCATGGCCCGAGCCATTTTTCTCGACCCTGGCCATTTTGGGTAGTGTCCTTGCCGTGCGTCTTGAGAAACAATTGCGCTTCTTTGTGCAAATAACTTTATAGTGTTGCCCCGACCAGGATGGAATGCAATTCCCACACACACACAGAAGATTAGAGCTGAAGAAGCTGAAATGTTGACACTGCAGGGGAAAGTGGGGAAAGGGGGGTACACGGCAAGACGTCGTTCGAATTTTGTGCATTGTCCTATTTATTTATTGCACGGCGAGTGGTCGCAGGACACAAAACTTTCTCTCAGTCGGTAACCTCCTAGGGGCTGCTGGAATTGAGATAGTCGCCGCCATTGTTTGCTCCAAATGAAATGAACGGAATAATGAATGAGCGTGTGTGTGAGTGTGTGTGTTTTGTGTTTGTGTGTGTACGGTAGCAGACCCACATCCCATGTTACTCTCTGCGGGGCACGGAGTAATAACTAACTCATGGCGTAATTGTGTATTGCACTGTCCTCCTCAATGTATGGAGCGTTTTTCCCACTCGTTTATTATTATTTATGTGAACCTGGAAATATTTCCACACGATATATTTAACCGTTCTTATGTCTGACTTGACACTAATAAGCTGCAAAGACTGATTCGTACCATAAACAATTCAAATTTATTCAAAGAAGAGAGAGATAATTTCAAAGAACACACAATTTCTAATAATTTGAAAACTTTTCCGGTTATTCTAAAGTTTTCAACTCACACTTAGCTGTCAATAGCTTATACGCCTATTTACTTCAAAGTAAATTGACAATTTCTATAAATTTTAATTTAAAAGCTTGTTTAAACAGTCCCGCTTAGTGACGTCAGAGCTACGAAAATGTTCTACGCTCGCAGTTCGTAGGCTCCGACGAAACTAATCCCTGACACTTAAAGCAAACAAATTGCCACATAAACAATTCTAATTGAGATGAACGATATGGATATTTGCATGTTTATGTGTGTGCGTGTGTGTGTAGCGAGTACACTCTGCAAAGTGTTAAATGCAAGTTAGTTGTAACTTTACGCACACCCCTGGCTGCCCCTCCCCAGAGTTATTGAGGAGCGACCTCCTCGGGGTCGATTGCTATGCGATATTATCGCCATAAAAAGGAGCATAAATTTCACTTACTTTTTTAACGTGGCAGCCAATGCCAAATCGGGGCGTACATCAAAGCGACTCTGCATATAGAAGCGCAATAAATTATCGCGTTCATTTTCACGTAATCCTTCCTCGAGTGCTAATGCGGCCAATGTATGATAGGATTCTGACTCCGTGATGCCGAATAATAAATCATAACTGCAAGAGACAGCAAACAGTAGAAGAGAGAGTAAGCCAAACAAGAGAGAGAGAGAGAGGGAGCAGACAATAGGCGGGAGCGGTCGATGGGCGGTGTTCGAGTAGTAAGGCTTGCCTTAAGCTGTCTGTATAGGAAGTAGTTTTCTACACTTGAATAATATTAAATGTGAATAACATAAACTTAACAAATTACTTTATTTTGAAATTGGAAAGAACGCTTATATTAAACAACGTGTTAAGAGAAATCTTTGAATCATTTCATAATGTTTACCGGATATATATTGTAGAATAAATGAATAGCTTAACATGACCCAAGAAATAGATACCCGATATATATAAAATATGTACTTCTTTTATTTAATATTACTTTCAATTCTCAGTTATCTACCTGGTTTGGCATTTCTATATACAGCGGTATTTCGCTCAGTGTATTCGCTGACTGCAGACAACGCTATAAAACCACCATAAAGACCAGTTATAAGCACTAAAAGTAAAACGGGATCCTGCGGCGTACCTTGTTATGGCGCCTGATAAATGGTGAGTACCGTGCAGTTATGGAAAACCAACTGGCCAGTTGAATGCTAATGTCCACTCCCACTCTCTACCTTGTATTCGTCTATCCTTTTCCCTCTTTCTGCCAAGGTTCTGCCGCAAAGTAAACCCAGCAACTGTTTGGTGTCCTGTTGCTTGCCTGATATCTCGCCATAACAAAGCGCATTGAAAGTTATTAGTGTCTGAGCAAGTTTTGCGTCCTGTCGATAAAACTAAATGCAAAACTTGCTAAACGAAGCGAAGCTTTTAGCGTAAAATACTCCCGATAATTGTTGTTCTTCCCCATCGCCACCTCCAGCGCTTAACTCATTTATTTGCAAAGTGTTGAAGGACTGTACGCTTTGATCTATCGCAGGGTTTCATTAAAGTTTTTGAAAGGGGAATTTGAATTCAACTGCAATCGGAATGGACGGAAAACTTACACAACACGCAGTAGTCGAGGCGTGTGTTACGTGCTTCCATTTGGTTTACACAGACTTTTCCGAGAGCTTAGCCCGGGTTCACCTTTTGCGTTTGCTGCTCTATGCCTCTCTCTTTTGCTGCCTCCCTTTCGCCTGTCTCTGTCGTAATTAATGGCACTTCCTGTCGTCTATTATTCTATTTTTACGTCGACGGCTAAAACACGTTCGACTCGCAAAAGGATAACAATTAAAATCCAATTAATCACGCATTTTATTAGATTATGCCCAGCTATGTTTACGGAATGGCAACGGCAACGGCAACGGCATTCGCAACGGTAAATGGCAAATGGACACGTGCCACAATGCTTTGCGCACACTGTGAAATCAGAAGTGAGCCAAAGGGGTGGGCGGCGAACGGACAAGAGCTGAAAAGAAAATGCCAAAGTGACCCCTTTTGTGTGTGTTGGGGTCTGAGTTATTACTTGTTGCCTGATTGATTGATGTGTATACATTACACGAACGGATATTATCGCAAATCCTCCATTATCCAGAGATATTATAAGGCAGTCGCATATCTAAAATCAATAAACGATGCCCAAAAGAAAGCTCTCTAAATCTGACTAAAGAAGAACGAGCTTAAACTGTGAAACCGGACGAGTACTTAAAGTAAACTGGGAATATTATCTTAGCTCTTTGGCTCTTCGGTTGGAAATACTAAAAATAAATACGAACAAATTATTCGCCCATCGAGTTTTGGTCAACCGATTCGTAATTTGTCTGTTAACTGCTCAAGAATGTATTTTAAGAACTTTGGCCAACCTTTGTGAGGCAGCAAAGCTCTGAAGAGAGAGCGTGGAGCAACCATTAAGTGGAGTGTTAAGCTGCCGTTTGGGTCCAACAAGTGGCACACGGGGTGCCATTCACCTGGCAATGCCAACAGCCGCTCAATCCGCAAAATGCATACTTGGATTTCACGAGCGATTTGATTTCACCTGAGAGACCCGAATGCCAAATGCCAAATGCCAAACATCTAATCAAGTAACGCACAATAAATAAATAGTCCTGGGCAATAGTGTGTGTATTTGGCAGGTCGGTTAGGGGGGGGGGGGGGCTGGGGCAGATCTAAAGCAAATATCGAATGCCGGACAATGGGCCTGCGAGTGGGATGGAAACTGTGACAGCAATTGCTTAACAAACCGGCTGAAATGCTCCGTATAATGCCCCATGACCTTGTACGGTTGATTTGGTATTACGTGTCCATCGACAATTGGACCCAATGATGTTGAAAATTGTTGGAACGATGTTGGTATGTGCAAGATATCCTGGTAGCTGCAAAGAGAAAAATAGAAAGCATTCGCATCAGAAAATGGTGTAAAAAGGTCATATAACTTGCTGAATGAGTGTTTGGGTGAGCGAGCGACCAACCGAGTGAGTGAGTGAGTGACTGAATGCGCAGCCTGACAGCGGCTACTTTTCACTTTGATTCGAAATTTCTAATAAATTTTATGTGTGATTCGTTGGCTGGACACGCACCGAGAACCCCAGCGGGCATTCGCGACCGTGACCCACACGTGCTCAACATAAAGATACAAACCGGCAGATACACATATGTTCTTTAAGAGCGTATATTGATGGACCTACAGCAGATGTTGCTTAAAGATTTGCGAGTATTAATAAGCTGCCAGCAAATGTGACATATAAGAATAAAACATACAAATAAGACATCTTCAAATTTGAAAATATTTCTACTCCAGGCTCAGCTTCATTTGGCACTCCCTACTTCAGCCTTTCCAATTTAAACCTGAAACTTATATGTGCATATTTCATTGCAGTAAGAGCCAATTCCAGCAAGGACTTCACAATGCACGCAATGTGCACCTTTTCTGTGGGTTGAACATGCTATTTGGAATACAGTTAGCAGAAATATAGCTCGAAGTGAATTTCAATTCGGTCTTTGGCCCAGCTGCAGCGAGTCGATGCAACAATTCGTTGCCTTCAAAATGGCACGACGGGGTACAATTCTCGATATTTTTGATAGTTTGCATAGAAATTCAAATGTCGGTGCACTGTCAAGAGTAAATTAAGAAAAAAATCGAGCATGCTTTGCAGCTGGAAACTTTTATCTTGCCCAAGCAGGCAATGTGCCTAATGCACTGGGCGGATAGCTCGACTGGGCAATACCCAGCAGTATTAGCAAAAAAAAATACATAAAAAAACCATGTCTTTATATTCTGTATCTATTGCCTCAAATGCTTATACCCATTTTCCACTTTATTCATGCAATTCTGAGACTGCAAGGTGCGGACTTCAATTGAGATAGAAGAGGAACTATTGCATGTTCTCATTTGCAAAATGTCATTTCGAGTTGTATTCTAAAATGTGGTTTGTAGTGAGGTTGAAGAAGGATGACAAGAAAGAGAGAGAGAGAGAGACAGAAATAAAGAGAGATCTTTGTGGACAATTCTCAGAGCGAGTGCAGCTGCAGCAAACAAGCGGAAGCACTCTTTAAAGTGAAATCCCCATAAATATTTGTACCTCCTGTAATTTAATTAACTCATGTCGCTCCCAGGTAAGCACACCTTAAGCCCACTTAATGCAGTCAATACCTTCAGCCACGCCTCAATGACATTATCGTAAACCGCTTAAGCTGCACGGCAAATGCTGCAAATCGCAGCCCTTGCACCCGAAGCCAGTTAAAGAGACCGCAAGCACTTTAAGACTCCATCAGCCACAGCACTTCGTGCAGTAAACTGCGCACGTGTGTGGGTCTGTTTGTGTATCTGTCTGTGTTAGGTGCTCTTGTTGTTGCTGGTGTTGTCAGCTGCAGGACATGTTCCGCTGCCGCTTGCTGGCTGCGGTCAACGACGATTGCCGGCTGTGGCAATCGACACATGAGCAAGTTTATCGCCGTGAGCCTTCTTTCTTCACCCGCGCGCTCTCGACAATTTGCGGCAACCTCAAACCAAGCTGAAAGTTCGAAGTTAGCCGCGCTGCAAGCTTGTTGAGAGTGCAAAGTTTTGGAGCGTGTCGTGTGTGATTTATGATTTTCATGCAGTTGCGAAGAGGCCTCACCTTCACTCCCTTTCTCTCTCTCTCTCTCTATCGTTCTCTCTGTCCTTGTTATTGTGCTGTATCTGATTAGCTGCAACTCTTTGGATGGACTTCGGTTAGAGAGATAAAGAGAGAGAGAGAAGGGGGCAGTTTTATTATTCAACTGCCATTTATCAAATCGTTATAGTTAACTGTGGATTAATCTTTCTTTTTCTACTGCATTTTATCAATTTCCACAAATGACAAAATGTTCTGCTTTTCGGGCTGAACTGCAGCGTGCAACTTGCAATATATTGCGATACTTTTGTTTAGACAACTTGCACAAATTTGTCTGGCTAACTTAGGCACATACGCCGATTGCATGTGTGTGTGTGCGTGTGAGTATGCGAGTGTGGCAGCTACGAAGATTGATGACGGTGCTGCGCTTGCAGCTACTTAGGCAACTTTGCAACGGCACTCGAAGTTGCTCGCAGGCAGAACATTTATTTAGCCGGAAAGTGAGTTTGTTCTCTTTGTTGTATTCCTCGCCTGCTGTTGTTGTTGCTGTTGTTGCTTTGGCATCTCCGTTGGTTCAGCTGTACATAGTATGTGCATACATCATGCTTTCTATTTAATGAATTTTTAATATGCTTTGCTTTTTATTTTGTCAATTAAGAGTGCTCAGCTTGAACAATGCAAACAGTTCTGCGCGCTCTGGATTATTTGTGGGGCCGCAGGGCGTATACTTGCTATGCAAGCGCACACATACACAGCCACATGCACTGTGCTGAATTTTCGCATAACATTTGTTTGAATTCACTCTTTCGACCCTCTTTTGCTGCTGCTGTGTTTGCATTGTAACCATTTTAAGACGATTAAAAGTGCTTTAAATTTAATACGCAGTGGGGAAATGCGAAATAAAAGCAAAACAAATAGAATTACTACAAATTATACAACTTTCTTTTATATCCTTTCTGTATTTACGCCATAATAATCTTCATTATTCATTGCGAATCCGGAGGAGTCTCTTCGTTGCGTACAATGCAATTTGCATAAATTATTCAGGCAGTACGAACTGCAATCAACTAAACGAAATATTATCGCAAAGCCCAGAAAACAATGCAAGTGTGTAAATAAATAATTAGAGGGCAATTGCCATATAAAATGTGCACTTCAAGGCACTTCTATCGAGTGCAGGCACCATTGAATAATAGGTCAATAATTGAATCAAACATTCGACCAACTTTGTGAACTTTGCTGAATAAAGAATACGATTTCTGTTTGTTTGCGGGCAAAATGCATTAAACATTGCAAGTGAGCAAATCATTTGAATAACTGGAAGCGATAAGCCCAGCATAATGAATAGGAGAAAAAGAAGAAGAAGTAGATGAAGCAAAAAATTAATTATTTAAAATGAATTTGTACTAGGGACGACAAAGGAGAAGTTTCCACTATCTGAATGATGTTGAGTGTGCATTGTAAATGCGAATGTGGCCAAAATGTTTGCACAAGTAGTTGTTACCTGTGTGCATATCTCTCTCTCTCCCACTCTCTCTCTCTCTCTCTCACTCTCTCCCTCTCTCTCTCTCTCTCTCTCTCTCTCTCTTTTTCTCTCTCTCTTTGTTTGTGTGTGTGCACAGTAATTCATACATAATTCATTGCATTCATTTAACACTCGCACTTGCACTTCGCCCAGTTACTCACTCGTTCACTCATTCACTCGTGCACCCATTCACTCCTTTACTGCTTTATGTACACACTCACAGGCAGTCGGATCCCCGAGCTGTACTCATTCATTAACACATTTCTGCAGTTGTTACGTAGGATATCATTACCATGACTCATTGCTGGTAGCACATACGGTTGCCTACCTACGTGGGCACGGCTGACAAGCAAGGCTACTCGATTGTAATATGTTTGATTTCTGTTATACATTTACTCTCTTTCTCGCTCTTTGTCTTCATTTTTATAATCCTATGTTTATCCATCTTTCACACCCTCGTTTCCAATCCCTTCGTATTTCAGCCATTATCTATTTCTCTCTCTCTTAATTTCTGTCACTGTTTTCTCTCATTGCCCATTATCCCTAATTTTGTCTAGCTTAAATACTGAAAAGGGGTATTCCATCGTCGGGTAATCACAATTTTTCTGCACCGTTTTGTCGCTTCGTCTTTCCCAGCAAACGTAAAGTTTGGCCGCACCCCAACGGAGTTTGCTAACTTGCTCTCACTATGTTAATTTGCTACAGGCAAACGAGAGCGAGGGGCCTGGGAAATAACCATTTTCCAAGACAAACACACACGCACACACACACATATACGCAGAAAGAAGTGACTGTTGCATCGCTCTGTTTGTCTGGTGACAGTGAAGAGGCGTGTTGGGGAATGACTAAGTGTATATGTGTGTGTTAGCGTGTGTGCACGTGTGTGTGCGCGTGTGCTTGGCATAATTAACATAATTACTATTATTGTCCCATTGTTGATTTTGTTTTACATAATTTATTTTTACCTTCCTTCACAATTCGCTTTGTATGCAAATTGTTTTTTAGTTTTCGGTTTCCACTATTTTCTTTCTATTTGTTCATGGACTCGGCTAATGTGCAATTGAAATAACTGTTGTTTATGCAAGTTGCAATAAATATTTGTATGTATAATTAACGCAGGCGGCAAATATGAATAATTTACCAACAATAAAGTCAACAAATCAAGTGCAGAGCAAACATTTTAAATTGAATACAAACAAATATTATTTAAATCGAATAACAACATTTCATATGAATAACGTTAAAGTCATGAAATTTATTAAAACTGACTTTTTAAATATGACTTTGTCATATTAAACAAAGCTTAAAGATATGTAAGTCAATCTATTATTATTTCCGCTATTCAATATCCAAAGCAAGAAAACTTGTACATATTTCAAACAAACATCGTGATAAGACCCCCGAGATAGGCTAAATTATGCAAATAAAGCGTATAATTTATTGAGCCTGACACTTAATGGGCTGTTAAGTAGATGACCCCCGACCCTAAGAGCAGCGCCAAAAGAAGAGATCCGGGAGCGTGATTAATTGAAAAGCAATTAACTGCGACCAGCCCGGCAGTTTCAGGAGGGGGCTGTGCTTATTAGTTGCGAGGGCCGCCCTCGGCAAAATGGACACAAGGGATTACAAGTAATCTGGATGCAAAACAAGGCGGTCGCATCAGTGAGAGCGCAGGCAGTTAGGATCCACGCATGATTAGTTATGGGGGCACACGCTGAACGCCTCATTGAGAACGCGGCGCGACCAACTCGTGAATTTATCGTATCATTAGGCAGGGCATAAAGACCGTGGGAGGGACGAGATGGGGTGCAGTTAATGAATCAAAGCTCAGGATATTGATATCGTGGTCAACGTAAATTTAAGTGACGCTTACACAAGGCAGCGGGCAGCACGTAACACGCAGCAGGCCTGGACAATGAACACGACGCGCACTCAAAGGCATTAGCACGCATTGCGGTGCGATTATAATGGCCACAAGGATGCGCGCTGGTGCAGACTACTCACTAAATAATTCAATAAGTCGGACGGATGAAACTCACCGACGCTGGCGCAAACAGTCCAACAGGGCGTCGTCCTCTTCGTGGTCGCTCAACGGACAGTCAAGGGCGTGGGCGATTTGCATGGTCAATTGCAGTGATTGATTGCTGGCGGCCCAGTCGGACATGGCCGAGCCGGACATGAGGATGGCGCGATGGAAGAGACCTGAAGCCAAATTGTTGTCGCAATTAAATGCAATGCAATATTCGCTGGCAGTACCTACCCGATGATACCGGCGACACCATTAGATAATTGACGCACGCGGCGCCCGTGCTGTGGCCCATCAAGGTGACGCGCTTGTTGTCGCCCCCAAAGGAGCCAATGTTCTCCTTTATCCAGTGCAGCGCTGCAATCTGATCCAGCAGCGCATAGTTCGCTATATTGTGCGCATCGATGCTGGGTCGCATAAAGCCTGAGGACGAAGCAGCAATCAGAGACATAATTTAAGACAATCCGAGTAACGCCACACTTACCCAGCACACCCAGTCGATAGTTGACGGTGACGACAATGACCTCGCCATAGCTGGCCAGCACAGATCCATCGTAGGCGTTGCCACTATTCCACTCGAAAGATTCGCCGTGCAAATAAACCAGCACCGCATGCGACTTTTCTCCGCCCAATGAGTCTGCGTAGAGTGGAAGAACATTTGATTTACTCATATCTGTGCAAAAATGTAACTAGTTATTAACTTACCCTCATGTGGCACATATAGATTCAGGTATAGACAGTCTTCGCTTTCGGCCTTCAGGTAGGGCATCAGTCGCATCAGATGCCTGTAGCGAGCACGAGATATATTCACGCTGCTCTGCGATGACGTGTCCGGCAGTTTTTGTGGGCAAACTGGCGGCAAATGGCGCGCAATCTTCAGCCCTTGCCACGGCAGCGGAGCTCCTGAAAGCGCGAAGGGGAAATTGTGACACCATTAGATAAGCTAAAACAAACTTGCTCCTAAAAATGCAGCACTTCTGACTGACACATCCTCGTCTGTGCAGGAAAACAAACTAGGTACAGTGGAGCAAAACTCACAGTGGACATATAAATCATTCCTGTGGGCGCATTGATGCTTAGTTGTTAAAATGGTATACGAAATTTAGACAATCGTACGTATACGTAATATTGCATAATATTGCATAACAAAATTGCTCTGTAAGTATTTTTCCCACTGTGACCTATGACAGTTACCTACATCTAACATTTCCCCCCCCCCACCCCTTCTCAATCACTCTTTTCCACGGTTGGTATTCCCCATGCTGGTGCTCTGGCAGCCCGCGAAATAACAGCATTCGATTGGTTCTCGTGGCATTCGTGGCGCAAAAAGTCAATTTTGTATTTATGCAGCACGGTCAGCGGGCACTTGCGAGCACAGTAAACAGGCGGACAGCCACACTCACACCCGCATTGGCACTTCCTGGCGTTGAGTGTGTGGCCTGGATGCTGTCAAAGGACATTCGGAACAGCGAGCAAGTCGACTGCGGTTGGGTTTCGTGTTACAGTTAACATGCATGTGCAGGCCAAGGACTCGCAGTCGGAGTCGCTTAGACAGGGAAGGGGCCTTTCTATTCTCGATTCGGTCAACTTAGTTTAAATTCCATTGCTCGGCACTTGCACGGCCGGCGCCGTGACATGCTTTGTGGCATTGACACCCCGACTGATTGCCTTTGCCAAATTACAAGCGTATTTGGCCGCCGCATCGCTGCAACGCATTTCGATTGTGGCCTCTCTGGGCGGCATTATTGTTTGTGCCTACCAGCGAAATGCTTTGTATTTCAATTAACTTTGATTATGTGGTCGGGCATCAAGCTTAAGACCAGCTCGATAGTTCCTGCGTCCTCTCATTGAATGGAAGGTAAACGCAATCAAACAACGTATTAAATAGGAGACGGACAATGTAAGGATGCAATAATTAGCTGGGAATATCTGGGAATATAATTCATAGATTCCTTTTGTTTTAAGGTGAAGACAGAAAGTTTACTATTTATCTCTATATTTGTACAACCTGATGGGATTGTGCAGTTATCAAATTATTAATTACATCCTAAATTATGAAACATAGATTTAATAATATGATTACTGAATAATCCATTCGGGCTTTTCAACAGAATTTCTTAATAATATTAAACAAACTAAGATTTTATAATAGTTTATCCCACTTTGGCACCCAACTTATCGATATCTTAATTGCTAATTCAAAACGTTAAGCTCAAATAAATTTGCAGTCTTTACTGTAAATATTCTTGTTGTTTTTAAAATATATTTAAAAATATTGTATAATTCAAGTTTAGCGCTTTTATATTCAATATAAAAGAACATCAACATCATTGTGAAAGGTTTCAAAATGGGATACGCACAGCTTTTATTGAGTTTGCCAGAGACAATCAAAGCACTTTTCTGAAAAACTACAACTGCTGCTATTTCAAGAAATTGGCAGACAGGCATTATTATTCGACGACAAGTCAGCCGACATGTCGTCGCAGACTATTAGGTGGGAGGGGGGCAATTTTGTGTACGTTTGTGCGCCGAGAAATATGCAACATTTACACTTTGACATATTCGGCACACACATTTCATTTCGTTGTCGAATGGCTCCCGTTATGACGCTCATAAAAGCAAGCATAGTCTCCACACATGGCCATTTCCTCCCCTTACACTGCTGCCCCCCTTGCCACGCTTCGTAACCTGCCAAAACAGGAGGACTAAAGAAGCAGAGAGGGACAGCAACAGACACGGGAGACAAAGCGCGTCAGTCGGTGGCGTTATTTGCGTTTTCTTATTAATAAATTTCGCAACAGGCAAAAGGACGCGCTTTTAGTAGATAAATAAAAGCGAACATCTAACCACGCCCCTTTTCCACACACTCTCTCTTCTGGCGCGAAATAAGACAAATACCATGTACAAAACGCAAAACAATTTTCCGACGTGTTGTCGAAAAGTTTTGTCTATTTGTTTGGTTGCCCCGCCGCGAACTGGCGTCTAACTCATCTCGCCGAGCTTGCATGAGTTTCTGTGTGGAAGAGGGTAAGTGTGTGTTGCGTGTGTGTGAGCATGTGTGCGTATACACATTACGTATACGCAAACGAATCTCGTATTTGCATTGGCTTATATTTGCCCCGCGAAACTCGATGCGGATTGTTGCAACAATGTCGACGGCGACTCTAACTACAAGTGCTGGTGTTGGTGCTGCTGCTGCCCGACTAAGTCTGTTTCGTGCTGTTTGCAATGGCAACAACTTCCGCTGACAAATATGGCGTCAGTGCCGTCAGTCTGTCTGCAGTCTTCGTTATTGTTGCAACTTGCCGCACGGATTGAGTATGCGCCACTCAAGTGCTCGATAAACGCATCGCGCGCTGCAAACACACGTTGCCACAGATACAAATACACTCAGTCACAGACACACGCACACACACACATACATACACGCACAGAGATACAAGTCGTGACAAGCACTTTTGTAACGGCCTGTGGCATTGGCTGCCAGCTTTCCGTCTGGCAACAAATGTTGCCATAGTCCAACCGCACCGCATCGCGCCGCTCTTCAGATAATTTATTGTCCTTGCCAGAGCCTTTCGTGGCTGCTGTCGCCACATTGTGCATACAGCAGTTGGTGTGAAATTGAAGGCGATTTTCCGCAACCAAGTTGCAATTGCTTAGCACGCAGTGTCTGCTGTCGATGGTCGGAAATGCCACAGCTTGTCAGCAAGCCGAGGTACAAATGTCTAATCAGAATTCACAAAACGCATAATTGACAAATATTTGCAATTTGCCACTTGATAATTAACAATTCTTGCACTCTCCGAGGCGACAAGCCACGCAGAGAAACTCAATTATGGGAAACAAAATGTGCCAGCTCACAAGGAAATAAATTTCCAAAATTCAGAGAATAATGCTACAAATGCGAGAGAGCCAAATAAATAAGCGAAACTATGCAACATTAATTTGCATTGCACAGCCACACACTAACAGTACACACACACCACCTCACCCACCCCCCTTTGTGTGGCCTACTTTTGCGGCGCCTTCACCTATCTCTCCCGTTGGTACGTGTGAAGCCTTCAAAGCCTAATGTCAGGTGCAGCTCAAGGATAATTGCCTGAAATTGCAGGCTAAATTCGGAATTGCCCTGCAGTATGCTCGGACATGGTCGGCACAGTTCCTGAGTGTCCTGTGTAATGAAGGTTTTGATTTTCGTTTGCTGCCAGTGTGGCAATGTTGCAAATTGCCATCATATTTGTGGCACGTAGAGTGTTGGCAACAAGAAGTGCCGGAAACTAGCTATGAAATAGCAAATATTTCAATATTTATTTCACAATTATTTTTCATTGCTTGTTTGTAGAATTTTACAGAAAATTCATATTCAAATTCATTTGACAAATATCAGAATGGGAAATCAAAGAGATTTCGATATAAATACAAATTAATTTCGTTCAATAAAATTAAAAGAAATATCCATTCATTATTCAAATTAGTTTTTACTTTAAAATGATTTCGGATATTTTTAAATTCGACTAATTTAGCTTTATTTATTTATTGCTGCATAGATTTGAAAAGTATAATTTTCGCTTTATTCAACCCAATATTTTGCTAATGAAGCATGCAGAATTTGTTTCTATTTGCGAAATGCAAATTTTGCGTTGCCTGCACTCAGTTTCATTCATTTCATGTTCTCATTAAGGGGAATTTGGCTTATTTTAAAAGCTTGTTTGAGGTCAACTGAAAACTGCTGAAAGGGAAGTCAGCACTCTGGCTGGGTACTCACCGGGTGGCATAAACCGCCTACTTCCAATGGGTGCCTCCGCATAGGGTATGCCCAGATACTGGTCCACTTCTCCCAGCCCACTGGTCACTTGGAAGCGACGTGTGATGCCCATGAGACGTCCCTGTTTGATTTGTATCTCCTTAGTGTATTGCAGTTTATCAGGTACCACATGACGGCGCTCAGGATGACGGGTGCTCGTCCCGCTGCCCTCACTGCCATCGCTGTCGGACATTGTTGTTGTTACTGTTTGTCCTGCTGCTGCACTGGAGTCACTCTCCTCGCTGGCCAGCAACTTGGCAACCCTCTGCTTGATATCCAAGTCTAAGCTGTGGCCCTTGGCCTGCTTGATGGCCAAATGGGCAAATGACTTGGCCGTGAAGGTAGTTGCATCCGGCCCAGTTTGCGGCCGAATTGTTGTTGTAATGTCCCCCACAACTGGTGGCAGCCGCTTCGTTTGCTCTGCGGTCTCACGCAATTTCGTTGCATTTTCCAACTCATTTCCGATTGATTTTTGTTCTGCAGCTGCAGTTGCCATCGTCGCTGCTGTCGATGTCGCCGTGGCAGCTGGTATGCCCCAAGTGGGGCGACCGTAGCAACAATCAGTGGCTAATTGCTTCTGATTGCCACCAACTGTCAGTAGAATAAGCCAAAATGCCTCCAAACGGAACTTCATGGCGCCTGTCGATGTTGTTGTTGTTCGTCTTTTGTTCTTTGTTGTTGCTACGCTCCCCTCGCTTACTTTCTTCTTATTTTCAATTTCAATTTTAATTTTAATTTTAGGCGAACTCGTGCGGCTCGACAGGTTTTCACATTACGGTTGTCTTTCGTTGTATTTGTCTTTGGTCGGGCTCTTCTTTGTTGTTAATTGCGTCTCATGCTCTGCTCCCAGATCACCGCATTTTCTTGTACTCCATTTACATGGATTCGCCCCTCCCCCAGTCACTCTCTTTCTGTCTGTCTCCCTTGAAATAGTTTTTCCCTTTTGCTTTATTTACTTGAAATTTTTAGCATGCTTCCTTCCGGCCCAGCTCAAGTGCTGTGTCTCCAGTCTCCTTCGGTTCCCCCGACAGCTCCGTCTCCACCTCCTGCACTCGCAATCCAGTTGCATGAAAAGTTTCATTCACGTTTCTTTGAGCGAAATGTAAGTGTAAAAAAAAAGAAAGGAGAACAGAACAGAGAAAAAAACTGGTAAACACAGAGTGCTAAACAATTCAGTGTTGGTTCTATTTGGGGTAGCCCAGTGTTTTTTCTTTTTTTCCACTTGGTATATTCCGTATTTTTCATTGTTATATTTTCATTGCAAATATTTATGTTGAGTCGCATTTGCCTGCTGAGTTTCCGTTTGTCAAAGAAATAAGAGATTTGGACACTGGACACTGTCGGAATTATTTCCAAGTATTTATGCATATAAACAAGTTTCGACAAAAAGAAACAATAACCGGGCTCATGTCGAATTGCTTCAGATTGTCTGACACTCGATAGACCTGCCATCCATACAATGCTCCATATGTGTGTATGTGGTACCAAATCAAGTGCTGTCAAATTTTCCAATTTGAAATCTATTCTATACTACAGCAAGACACTTGTGGCTACCGCCTCACGCACAGTCAATTAATTCTTGAGAACACAATTCGAATTGAGTTTAAAGATTTCTAACTCTAAGAGATCCAGCAAAAAACGTTGATTTAAATGCGACGCCATTAAAATGACTTTGTATACACTGAGCAGACGACGAAGAACAAACGGGCATCACTCAAGTTCCGACACATGCCAAATGAAACGAAACGAAACGAATCTTGGATGCTATTTTCAAGTTTTAGTGTCAAATTCGGATTTTTCTTCAAATAAACAGAGCACCAAAATAGGAAAATTCCCATGACGATTAATCATAAAAATACCAATAAAAATTCAATTAGCTTCCTCTGCGCTTCCTCTTTTCCAAGCTTGTTTGCCGTGTGTCTGTAGGTGTGTGTGAGTACTGTGTGTTGACACCAGCGATCTGAGCTAATTTCACAAACAAACGCAAGAGCGATACAAATAACTAAAAACGGAAAGGAAAAAGGCATTTTGAATGTCTTTTTTTTTCATTTTACGAGCAAATCAACACAAAAAGATTTGAGGCACATGTGGAGAAGCTTGGAATGTGCCAGCACATGTATGTGTGTGTGTGCGTTCCACATACATATATCAATATAAACGGCGAGTGCACCGAGGCGCTCTAAAAGCATTTTTCACAACAACAAACCTAATAAAACAAGTAGACTTTGAGAAAAATAGACCGAAATAATCGAAAAACAAACATGTAATGTTGCGTTAATGATGTGTGCCTGACCAAAAAATACCCTGCATACAAATTAAAAGCAGTAATTATATGTTATGGTAAAGTATTCAAACATTTAGTAAGACAAACATAGCAAGCAAAGTAATACTTTATTGATAAAAGGTTTTACAGTTTCCAAAAAAAAAATATATAACTTTAAAGGGTATTCAAGAATCGGTATTGCAAGGATACCGCTTTCTAGTTTCTATGTTTTTAATACCATCTGCAAAAGCATAAGAATAACAAATGTGTGCCAAAAACACACGAGAAGATAAAAACTCTCTTTAAATGTTTTCTTTTACATTTACTCTATGTATCTATTTGCTTCTTTTATCATGTGTGTCTGGTTGTGTGTGTGTGTAGCACACAAATGTCAAGGTACATAGACTGCTTGGGCACTTAAAATGACCTCTGCTGATCGAAATCATTTTGGGGAAAAGTTTCTCCAGTTGCTGGCGCACTGAGGCAAGCGCGAAAACAGCGTCTGCGTCGAAGAACATGAAAAGTGTCATAAATTATCCCTTACGGAGGGGCTAATTGAGTCAGCACTGGCTGATGACTCTTACTGTGGGCTTCTTCTTCGTTGTCGCATGCGATGCGTTATTTATAGTGCGGCAGGCTGAAGTGAAATGGAAAATCATCGCTATTTCTGTTTGCATCGACTACAAATTGATATCAGCTGTTTGTGTTGCTCACAAGGCAGCACTAAGCAGAACTGACGACTTTATTCACTTTCACTAAGTGAAAAGGAAAATGCAACGAAACGAAATGCAAGTCGTAAAAATAACGCAAATAAATAATAAATAGACGGCAGTAGTAGTCGCTGCACAAACTCAAATTAAATGCAGAACATTAAAAATAAACCCAAACTGTGTAAAAATAAGAAAAAGCGAACCGAAAAGCATCCAAAGAATTTCGTTTGCTCTAAAAGAAAAGAGAAAAGAGAACTAGAATTGCAGCTGGGAGTAAACACTGCCAGAAACTGGGAAGAAAGACAAAAGAAACTCCACGCTGAGCAATTTGAAATTTAAGTTAGACTAAGTGATTTGATTTGGTTTAAGTAAGTAGTTTGCTGGCAATGCGACCGCATCAAACGAGGAATTTTGAGCATGCTTTGTGCACATTCTCCGAGAAAACGAAACTTTTTTATTGAAAAAGTGATGACAGTTCTTACTTTAACAATATTTTAACACTCGTAAATTACAATAGATCTCCCCTTTTCATTTAAATTGAAGCGCATATCAATTGCTCTTTTAAAGCTTTCACAGATGACAAATTGCAGCGATAAATGTTTTTACTGGCAAAAGGAATTTCACACGACAGGTTGTTATATTTTTCACTCTATGGTGAGATAAAAAATAAATAAAAGACTCACTTAAGGTGGACATTTCAGTAATAAAATACTTGTGCATTTCATAAATAAACATGAAGACCATCTGTTATCAAAAAATTGAAAAAAAGCAAGTAAATAAAAAATAAAACCGAATAAATTCTTTTCTGATCGTAATAACACATGCCGTGTATGCACACACACACGCACACATGCACACATACAAACATTGCAGAATTAATGACACGCTGTTGCATTCATGAATAACTGAAAATGCTACCGAAAAAGTAAAAAGACTCCTGGAAAAATCAGAGGATTTACAGTTGACACACACACTCCGCTCACTCATTACACACACAAAATAGTAATAAAAAATATTGCACTATTCGAAGCGCATTTTATGTACGTTCTGTCAGAATGTCATAAATCATATGCTACTCATAAAGAAACAAACGCCGTCAGCATCAACCGGAGAAATTTCACTCGCATTTGTGATGCAAATGATGTCAAAAGGGGCCACAGTAGCCGCTCATAACCCCCACTAGACCCCACTAGTGTATGCTGTGAAGCAGAGGCTGTGCGGAAGAAATTTGCATAATTAGCATAGAGACGACGACGCATCGAGAGCTGTCACATTTGACACACAGCTCAGTGGAGCGAGGAAAATGCTACAAAATTCCCTATACGAATTCGAGAAATGAAACCCAAAACACAAACAAATCCACAACAAGAAAAATAACAAACAACAAATTATCTGCAACTAATTTTAGGTGGTCCGCAAACACTCGAGAGAGGTTAAAAATTAGAAATTCAAAATAACAACATGCCGTAGAGAGGACAAATAGCCTGACTGTAATATACCCACTAAAAAATTCAAGGGGAAGAAGCTTATTAAAACTTTTCACTACAGCAATGTGTTGCATAAACGTCTCTATTTTATTTTCATTAATTTCATTCCAATTCGAATACCCCTTGCAAACATTGCTGGGTATAAAAGCGCAACGTATCTGCAAAATAAGTTCAACAAACCCCAGAATCTCGAAGATGCGCAGCAAATTATTTCGAATTATGCGATTTATTTTTGGGTCTTTTTCGATGCCAGCAACGAAATGCAGCCTGCAACGCAACCCGCAAGTGGGACGAGCTATGAAAAAGTGGGCGGCTCGCAAGTAACAAATGCATAAATCTGGCCCATTATCATGCAAATTAAGTGAGGCAAATATTTTTAAATGTCCCGACAGCTTCACAACGATAACCATTTTAGTGCTAGCCGGCATAGGACTTTTGTGTTAATATTTTAACAGAGTTTTACAGAGGATTTGCCACAACTGTTGATTGTTAATTTAAGTCGCAGAATTAAACACAGAAATTGAATTCTAAATTGGAGAAGACAAACTGATAGATACCAACAATAATCAAAGTAAAATTGGATGGAAATATTTAACTTTGGATATTCATCAACTGTGTATTGCTTCCATATCTATGAATATGTTTTTCAACAAGAGTTCACCGTACATTTAAATTCTTTGCCAATATTCTTCTTAAGAGAATATATTATTAAACTCAAATCTAAAATCCCCAATTTGCTAACATATTCCACTATTAAAACGGATTTACTTCGTGTTAAACTTTTTGGGTTTTTTTATTCAATCGCAAGAATTTTATTTAACACCTACGAAATGCTTTGTTTAATTAATTTTTCGCCTTTCTTCCAAACATTTTCATGGCATATTTTCCGTCACAACCGCTTGACGTCAATTTATTGATGCATTTTTCACAGTTCTTGCTTACGTATAATATTTGTCTACGGCACAATATCAGACACATTAAGTGGAAACATTCAGTTGATATACGTCAAAAACAATATAAAAATCTACGGAAAAAATAGCCTGACACTTTTCACAGTAATTTCGCAAAACGATTTTTTACTATTGAGCACACGGTTTTTTTTTTGCACTTTGCCACAGAATTATGCATTAATTAATGTGAATCGTAATAAGAGTGCTGGTGGAGGTCGCGAATTGTAAATATTTGCAATGGCTACAGATTTTTTCTCTCCGTTATTTTGCTTCCTTTGGTTTAATTATACACATTATCAATTTCGCTCAATTTGCATTTACCAATTTGCGCAACGAGTGTTTCGCTTGATTTGCTTATTATGATTTCACTGCACTTTGATCTGCTCACTGAGAGGGGTAGAGCGGAGCAAGCTATGTATGTAGTTTGATGAACGCTTTGATCGCATAGATTGTCGAACATTTGGCAACGATTAAGTATCTATCTCTGTCACTTGCACAGCTAAATGAATAATAATTAAAATTTTTGGATTATTTTTAGCCCGATTGCATAAATAAACATCCGCTTTTTCAGCCCCAAACACGATAAGGGCAATTTTGCGTAGGCATTTTCACTTTTATATTTTGTTTTCCTTCTTTGTTTTTTGCTAGTTTCTGTTTTTTCTTGGATCTGACCCTTCGTTTGGCACTTAACACGAGCGAGTTGGCGTTGTTTTTGTCC
Source organism: Zaprionus capensis (assembly GCA_018903675.1). Classification (NCBI taxonomy): domain Eukaryota; kingdom Metazoa; phylum Arthropoda; class Insecta; order Diptera; family Drosophilidae; genus Zaprionus; species Zaprionus capensis. The sequence continues at coordinate 8,398,600 of JAEIFN010000011.1, forward strand.
CCCTTTTCGACTTGACGTTGTTTATTTTTAGCCCATGCAAAAGATGTATCTTCTAGATACTTTGCTCGACGTAAGTATTGCCCAAGCTGTTGGGCGCATAAATCTCGCTACACAGCGACAGAGCACACACGACGCGATCAACGTTCGAGAGACAACTGATTTGCGTGAGTTTCCGACTAGGTTGGATGCTCGGGATGTTCCGTGCCCGGCTAGAGATCTTTCTCTTCGGCGTCTCTCTTAGTATCTCTTGTTGTTGGGGATATATTTGTGGGCCTTTTTTGTATGGGGTCTCTACTTAAGCACTCAATCCACTCTATACAAATATTTTCTGTTAATCTATCTATTCCATTTATCAGTCTATCCTGTATTTCCTGTCTATTTCTGGTCAGCCACAAATCCAACTCTCCCTCTCTTTCTCAATCTTTCTTTGATTTTTAATTACCCATGCACTGTGATCGCTTAGACGCTAGCCCAGCCAGTTATCCGTTAAGCAACTAAAACCGGAACTTGGAAATGCACACGAAGGGAAAATGCATTTCAAGCTGCTTATCGGAAACTTCCTGCCGCAAATCTTTCACTTAGTCTCAGTGCACAGACTGAGTGCAGTATGTGTGAACAATCTGACTTAAAGTCTTAAATCAGCTTGGCTTTCGTCCAAAAATGCTACCCACTGTCGCCAGCTGAAGTCCAACGACGACGGCAACAACAGCAGCAAAAGGTAAAGTTTTCCCAAGCCATTTTGCATCCTAGAGAGTTGGAAAAGCACCAGCACCAGCAACGGCAGCTAAGTGACTTGTTTGACTTCTTCATTGTGTCTGGCTGGCACTTCATCGCCACTCGGGCAAGGGTAAAAGCGTTTAAAGGTGATTGCCAACGCGGAGCAAACCTTTCAACCGATTTTTTCCACCAATTTTTCGCCTCACACAATTCTGGTTGTGTGTGTGGAGCGGCTGTACGTCAGTCACGCTGTGTTGGGTTGCTCATACGCCACGTAAAACGACGGCAAAAAAGTCGTTTGCTCGCTTGACGCTTGGATCTGCGTTTTTTGGGGTTTCGCTTTCTTCCTTTCTCTCGTTCTTTCCCCGTCCGGGACTGGTTTAGAAATTGATTTGCACTCTGACATTTTAAAATGCCTTCGTTCGAGTAGCTAATTTACGACCATCAAAGTGTGCCAATAAATTCGTGCCTTAATTGCAAGTTAATTAAAAAAGAAGAGTCTTGGAAAAGAGCGAGTAGGTAAACATTCTCTCCGATTTCCATCGAAACATATCTGCACTCGCTGCTCCTGTTAAAATACATGCAATATAAACACAAATGGCAGGCAATTCAACTCGTAATTACTCCTACTATTAATCGAAAGACTAATTCACTAAATCATTGTTAAAATTAAGTTATATTATG